>JABFEA020000067.1:8272019-8301542 GCA_019775915.2 Cyphomyrus plagiostoma | reverse complement strand
CCCCCCCCCCCCCCCCCCCCCCCCCCCCCCCCCCCCCCCCCCCCCCCCCCCCCCCCCCCCCCCCCCACGGGAGGAAATGTAACCTATTTTGAGTTACTGTCACAAACCGAGCAGATCGCGGAAGTTAGAGGGATCATCAGCTAATACAGGTGACACAGAGAGAGGGGGAGAAAAGGGAGGCGATCCATTTCCAGACGAGTATGTGTGCCTGTGATAGAGAGGCATCGGGGCTGAGGTATCCGTCTTTCTGACACCGGCGGCGGCGGCAGCATCATTGCCGCGCCGGGGAGAAGAGTAGGCTATCGGTGCCGCACGGGATCCGCCTTGCCTTTCACGGCAGTTCACTGACAGCTGCCGAAGAAAAAAGCTATCGGGTCTGTGTGATCTGTTGATGCATAGACCGTGGGTTTGGAGAGGGGGCAAAGTCGGGAGGTGGGTTGGGTGAAGGTGGGCATGGATGCGAAAGGAGAAGGAAAAAAACCGATTGCATGCTGAAATTCAGTAGTGCGTCTGCGAAACAATGAAAATATTTCAAGAATTGCTGTCGGTGTGCTATGCTGTAAATATCGGGGAACGACCCTTGCATTTTTGTCAATAACACGAGTCAAGGAGGGGTGAAACATGTCTGCTTCCGTGGGGTCCCGCACCGGATCCAACGCACCTACGGCGCTACCTTCATCGCCTGATATACCGGACCTCAGTCATCTCACTGAGGAGGAGAGGAATATCATTATGGCTGTAATACTTCGTCAGAAGAAAGAAGAGGCTATGGTAAAGTAAGAGAATACCCATTTCTCAAACCCTTACTCTCCTAGTGATCTTCTAGTCCAATCTATCCACAGACTAAGTAAGATCAGTCAACTTCTGTACTGTATTTTGCATGTACTCCCAGACACTACGGTGCTGGCCACTGCTGACAGCGTGTGCGGTGGTACATTTATTAAAAATGCTTACCATTACCCGTAGGCCTGTATGTTACTTCAGCACGTCGATTTTAAAAGATTGCAGCAGCTTGTGAATCAAATCCCCTGCGACGACAGTCGAATCGCACAAATGACACGTGTTCGGCTCTTTTCAAGTTGCATGGTGGCACACGGATGACAAACCTGTACGTGTGTGTGTGTGTGTTTCGCCGTGTGTCCCGTCCGATTCGCAGGCGCGAGGCTCACATTGACGCGAGAAGCGTGTCCCTGCTTGGGAAGAAACGATCGGAGCAGGATGACAGCGGGTAACTGCGCACAGCCTCTCACCTCCTTCTATCCCTCCATCCTTTTGGTCTCTTTAAATAGAAAAAAAAACTCTCGTCGAAATCCAGCTTTTATTTTTGTGTTCCTTCAGCAACAGGTGCCAAGAGAGATGCAGCAGGTGGTGTCGTTGTTAAGGAACTGTACTTGTAACCTTTAGACAGAAACCTTGGATCTCAGGAGCAGGGCTGCTGTACAGTTCATTTATTTAACACATTTCGTATCTCTTATCCTCTGCAGGGATGAGGTGTGGTCTGGTCGGTCAGGGGGGTACACAGTCACATACAACGGGCAAATAAGAGACACCAATTCACCGACACTGTAGGTCTTTCAACTATGGGAGGGAATTGGAGTTTCTAGAGGATACCCAGGCAAACACTGGGAACACGTGGAAAGTCTACACAAGGCATAAGTAATGCCTGTTGTATAACTGAGTGGAGTAATTAGCCCAGGGCTGCAGATGGTGGGGGGTTTTATGCCTCATCGAGCATGTCCGGGTACATTTAAAGGTTGAGGGGGTGGCTTATTGTTTGGTCCCCCCCCCACTTCAAAAATCTCTCCTGCACCCCTGGCTAAGTAAATGAATGAAATTGTAAGATATGGCCTTTTATATATGTCACTGTCTGCTGTACAGATAAATGTAGTTCTGACTGTAATACCAGAATGGTCCCATTTCCCCTAAGAAAAGTTGTAAGAGATGAGATTACATAGTAAATAAAGCAGACTACATTTGTTGGCCATTTGATGGAGTTGTGGGTGTGGCTTGGGGGCGTTGTTTAGCGAGAATGGTTAAGTGCTACTTAAGGGCTGCATCCTAAAGCCATTATTTGCACCACCCTCTCACACTGCCTTTTCTTTACCCTGGAGATTTTTCAAAATTCCTGTTGTTAAAGTGCTGTCCCAATACCATAGGGAATGAGTCATCCTTTGCCTGGGATGTGTGAAAGTCTAGTTCAGATTATCATTTGCCGAAGAGAAATTCACCTTTGGTGACACCCATGCATGACCTGGCATAAAAGCTTCTACTTCATTGATGACTTCATACATACAGGCAGAGCATGGAAAGTCATCGAGGACGCAAGTGTGTCTCAGTACCATTTTTTGTCCATGCTACCTTCCTCGCTCACTCATTCATTCTTTTGTCATCTTCATGAACTTTCAACTTTAGACAGCATGTCATCGAGGAAGGGAGTGAGGGAGCCATCAGAGTAGCCAAGGTGTCCAAGACACTGAGGAAACCAAGAGACAGGAGGGCTGCTCACTTCAAAAAAGGTGCCATGAGGTGTAATTTGATAGCAGTCAGAGTCAACCTATGGCACGGAGAGGAAATATGAGGGTGAGGCCACAGGCTGAAGGTGTGGCCACGGGGCGAGGGTGTGGCCATGGGGTGAGACTGTGGCCATTTATTGAGGGTGTGGCCATGAGCTGAGGGTGTGGCCATTGGGCGAGGGTGTGGCCATGAGCTAAGGGTGTGGTCACGAGCTGAGGGTGTGGCCATTGGGCGAGGGTGTGGCCATGAGCTGAGGGTGTGGTCACGAGCTGAGGGTGTGGCCATTGGGCGAGGGTGTGGCCATGCGCTGAGGGTGTGGCCATTGGGTGAGGGTGTGGCCACCCTGCGTGATCTTCACCCTTAGCCATGCAGTCAGAGTGCATCAGTGCTGTGTCTTTAACATTAATCCCACAGAGGGATAAAGACCAGAAGGGGCTTTAATGGCTTTGCCTCTAGCATTAGCACTGGAATATGCATAGCGTGAATCGTCCATTACTCCCCTAATATGCTGGCGCCTCCCACTCCTAACTGCCCTTCCTGCCATAGCCCCGCCCACTCTGGGCTGCTGCCCCCAAACCCTTAACATCCCTTGTTCTTCCCACCCCTGGAAGGCTGCTGCGACAATTCCAGTTGCTCAAGCTCTCCTCATATCTGGGCAGCAGGTGTTCCAGGAAATTTATTTCAGACCGACCTGGGATAGCTTCCTGTTTAAGTCAAGAGGGCTTTATTCTCATGGCATCCATGTACAGGTATACAGTGGCACCAGATAACCCTCCCACAGAAGTAAAGTTTGGCATTCACAGTCATTTTAAAGGGTGTTAAAACACAGGAAAATGTAGATAAAGGGCACTGGACTCAACTGTATATACTTAGTGGCTGAATGTAGACAAATATTGCAGTAACATATAGAGAATAATTAGTGTGAGGAGATTGATAGTAAATAGATAAATATTAAAGTGACCAGTACTGGTGGCAGGGAGGGGGGATGTTTTTATGCATGGATTTATGCTCTGATTGTCACACTGCACTACTGCACCGGGGTCCTCAGAAGTTGGAACACGGGGACGTGATTCAATGCAGCTGGCTGCACTGGTAACAGTGGGCAGCGTCATTGTATAGTGACTCCAGTTACCAGGCATGAACCGATTCTTTCCCAGTGCAGCTTGCCTGCCAGTGAAGGTAGAGCTCGCTAATTTCTGAAAAGTCTCAAAAAAGATGAAGTTCCTATGAAGAGCCCTTGGGGGTGTGATTTGTCAGACTGGCTATTGACCAGATGCGTCCCCCAAGCCCACGGTCTATAGATAGACATGCACGCACGCACACTGCCCCCTAGCTGTGGGACATGTGTCTGCACGGTTGATGCTGGGCCAATATAGTTGTACCTGCAGGACATGTTGAGGTAGGCAGGTAGCTTCATTAGGGCCCCTGCCAAGACAAAAATGGCATAAGGTTAGCCTTGGCAAAAATAAGATCAGGGCCTCGCAACTGCAGTGCCCGGCTGGGCCAAGGGCATCTGTCGCCACCGGCGACCGGATACCGAAGAGTTTGCCCACGGCACGCCGACGCCATTCTGATCATGGCGCAGAGTGTGTGGGGGTGGAGTGACACAGGCAGGGAAGCACAGCGGGGCTCTCACTCTGTGCTGCGATGTGTGCCCTGTGGGGGGGCCAGGGAAGCGGGCAGTGGGGTTGCTGGGGGTGGAGACGGGGGGGGGGGAGCAGGGAGGAGCATCGGAGGTGTCGGTCGGCTGTCTGGTCGGCCGTTTAGACGTATTTAACAGGACTCGGAGCCGGGAGGCAGCTGGTGGGATCCGAACACGGAGTGCGTGGCGAGCATTTGGTAGGTAGTGGGTGGACGGGGGCGGGGCATCCGCACGTGGGTGTTTTTTTGTTGGGGGGGCCGGGGAGCAGTACTGGAAGAGTGGCGTCGCAGCTGAGTGAGGAGAGCAGGACACCAGGACGGATCAGGCAAGTGAAACTCGCACGTCAGAACGGCAGAGGTCCGGCACTCACGGGTGCTTCTTCCCAGGGATGAGTGCCATCGATTCCGGGCTCGGACCTGGGTCTCACTTCTGCTTCTGCACCCCGATTGACTGTGAGGGATTCTCGCATGGGGTGTGTGCTTGTCTGTTTATTTTTTTTTTTTGTGGGGTGGAGGTATTGAGCCAGTCTACTAGCAAAAGTCCTGGAAAAAAATTAAAGACAAACAGGAGAGACACCTTAAGTGGCGGCTGCCTGTGACTCCAGTCCGGCTTCCCACTCACGCCAGGTGTCCCGTCGGTCCATCTGCTAGGTGTCAGGTAGGTGACGCCGGGGCGCCGTGCCTGAGGTATGAGCCTGGTGGCATCAAAGGCGTCGCCGAGCTGTGAGCCGCTAATTGTGCCCCTTTTCTCAGCGAGCCGCAGACCGCCGGGGAGGTAGTTGTTAGGGTTAGGATGCGGGCGGATGGCTTACAGTAAGTGCTGCCAGGAAACTCAGGTCTGTGTTTCTGTGTATATGACCGATCGGAGCATCTCGCTACAGCACACCTTAGTATCTAATGAACACAGCACATGCGACCTGTACCAAGCTACCAATATCCTTCTGAGAACCTGGGAATAAAAAGTTTAACTGATTTTTTTTTGTTGTTGTCGCATAAATAAGGTGTTGCGGTGGCAAAAAAAACACACTCCCACGTTGTGTTGTCATCTTGAAGCTGTAACTGTCCTCTTTAAGGAACAACAGGACTTCTAAGAGTGGCATGTGTAGTGTGAGAGATTTAAGAGGAGACAATGAGGCCAAAGCAGAGGACAGAAATGAATTTCTGGATCTCAGAAGGATTATGTGATATTTAGTGTGTAAGTTAAACACAGCACAAAGGCGTTGGAGCTTGTGGTGTAATATACACATTCAGAGGTCACTTTATTAAGTACATCCAGCTAGGGCTGGGGTGGGGCCCTCGGAGGCACTGCGAGGGTGGATGAGATGTGGAAGCCATTCTGCACAGTATTTGTACTTTGTACTTGTTAGCCTTCCTGTTAGCTTTAATGAGTCTGACCATTCGCCTCTGACCTCCGAATGGAATGTAATGCCTCACAAGTGCCAGTGGCTGGGTGTTGTTTTTTTTTTTTTTTTTTGTTCATCACACGATTTTCTGGAAACTCTCGACACCGTGGGGCGTGAAAATCCCAGGATGATGACTGTTTCTGAGCTGCTGGACCCAGCGTGTCTGGCGCCGACGATCACACCACGTTCAAAAGCACTTAGCTCCCGCATCTAGGCCGTTCTTAAGCTCAGACACAAAGGAAGGGAATCTCTTGATCCAGGGTCTGTGCTGTATGTATTTCAGTTGTGGTCACATGGTTAGAGGAGCAGGCTGTTAGTGTTAATGAGCTAAGAAACTGGCCACTGAGTGTAGATACAGTGCAGACACACACTGTAGCTTGATGTGTAATATACGTGCAACACAGATGCATTTCAGACAGTGTGTAACATGCACAGACAGACAGGTCACATGCAGCACTGTGCAAAAGTTCTTAAGCGGTCAAAGAAATTTATGTTTACATGAATTTGATATTGTGTTTGTCAAAGCATATTAATTAATTCATTAATTGAGCTGGTGGTGAAATTTAAGAAATTTAACAAACGGTTGAGGGGCCCCTGAGGGGGGTTTGGGAGCTGAGGCAGTGGTCATCTAGCCACCCAACAAGGCATCAGCAACTTTATGGAGAAAAAAGACATTTCTTCTGTGTTGCTGTTAATTTTCACAAACAAATAAACACTTACTACATGGATAAATAGCTTTAAACATTTACTTGGACTGCCTAAGACTCTTGCCCAGTGCTGTATTAATATTGTAGCCGTGCATCGTATTTCCAGTGAGATGCGCAGCTTAGCTTAGCATGTAGCATGCAGCACAGACGCACGCTGTAGCCCAGGGCGTAATGTGTAACCCCTTTGCTCTCGTCCTTCGCCGCAGGCGGCTGCAGTGGCCGGTCAGCAGCTCCGAGGAACCACCGGAGCACATGGGGGACGGTGTGGAGCAGCGGGGGGAGCATCAAGCCCCCACCTGCTCCATCTGCTGCAAGACTAAGTTTGCCGAGGGTTGCGGACACACCTGCTCCTACTGCCAGACGAGGTTCTGCGCCCGCTGCGGGGGCCGAGTCTCCCTGTGCCCCGACAACGTGAGCCCCCCCCTGCCGGACCCCCGTCCATCAGCCTCTCTGTACCCCCGGCTTGCAGTTGTCTGGATCTCATCTCGGTCTTTCGTCGTCTGATTGTGTCAATCAGTGATTCTCCAGCCGGTCCATGGGGACAGTCCATGTTTTTGCAAAAATGGGGGCCGTCTGGCAGGGAGCAACAACGTGGGCCGTCTGGGACCCCCTGAGGAACGGGCTGAGAAACACTGGTTTAGCTGACTGCTTCTGTCATACGGGGCGACACAGCACCTCATGCACGGATACTCAGGGGTGGTGGAGGGGTCCCACAGCGGTGTGGGGGGGGGGGGATATTTGTGAAATTCATGGGATCGTGTTATCAAAAGCAATTGGTAAAATTTGCTAGCCCAGGGGGGTGCGGGGACACAGTGGACCCCCTGCTTTAATATGCCTGGGGGTCCCTCCACCCCTCTGCCTCCTGCACTACTGGGAATACTCCCTAAAAGTCCCACCTCACATGGGTCATTGCTTTGGCGCCCTCTAGTGTTCGTTCTGTTCATCTTGAATATCGCAAAAGAACTGAAAATGTAATCAGTCTTGGGTTTCATCTGACAGCCAGAGACCTGCTGACTCCAGTTATCATGCGATAGACAGATGGTTTGATTGAAGACTCTCATGGAAAGGGCAGCAGGGCTAGGTGCGACCAGTCATACAATCCGACACTGGGGCGGCGCTCTACACTACAGCATTGCACCCTAGATGTGTTCCATGCAAACATCAGGAGAAACTTCACCTACAAGACAGAGATGTCCAATAACCAATCAGCATGAAGCGTTCTTCGTTATCACCACAATATATGGGTGGTGGTGGGGGGGGGGTTCCCTTAGGAATGCAGACTGGTTAGCCAGGTGAAGACCCCATAATTCATCATCCCCTGCCTTCATTTTGTGTCACTTGGCCCCATCCTAAAGCCATACCAGCTTTCCCTTGGTGACATCATTTTGCCAATGCCAGCAGAAATTAGTGTGACGGGGCTTTTATTCAGATGCAAGCGATTCTGGAACAAGATTATCTTCGGATTATCTTTCCCTTGCTGGACTGTACCAAACATCCAACCGCTGTCTATTCTCTGGGGGTGTGTTATAAGGTCACCGCACTAAGGCCTGTTTGATCCACTCCGCCCCACTGAAAATCAACTTTTATTCTGAGCAAAGCCTGCCTACCCTTAATTACTTAATATTAGTGTGCTTTTGTGTGCAGGCTGTATACAGTGTGAATCTAGCGCTTGGCTGTGTAGCTATGAGAACCGGCATCACAGTGGTGCCCCGTTCGATGGGGAGATGGATGCCATGGGGCATCCCAGGAACCAGCTGGGATTTAGCCGGCATAATCCTTCCTGGGAATATTTACTGGGGTGCCTGACAGCTGTGGGTAGTGCATCTGATTTACTTCAGATTAGTTTGGATTTATGCCAGGCATCATCCAATCAGAGGGACTGTTTATTTAGTTTTTTTTGTTTTTTGTTTGCCCCTGCCCTTGTTCCACTCGGCTGCTAGAGCTGTGGATGGTTCCGCTCACTGAGAACCATTCGGTGCCCCTTCTTCCTCGTTCTCCTTTTACACTGTTTTCAAAGAGCTCCCATCCCATCCAGCTAACCAATGAATGGCGAGTGATAGGACCAGGTAGAGTCAGGACCACCTGTGGAGACTTCACCTCCACATGGACGGAGATCTGTAAGTATGCAACTGTTTCCTGTAGGGTGATGTCGTGCCTACCAGTCAGTTGTGGATCCTCCTCCGGAGACGAATCCATGTTTTTTCTTTGCCCTCCTCTAATTAGTCGTGCGTGGCAGGTGAGACTGTCTGGGACGAGGCTAGCGGGAAAAGACAGGACCGTTGATGGAAACACGATCTGCTTTGTGGAATCACTGACCTCATTCCGACTGCTATAAATGCTGCTCGCTCGATTTAGGCTTGGTGCTGCATCTCATACCTGAGCAGGCTTTGCAAGAAGAAAACACACACACACACACTGAGAGACAGTGATGAGAAGAATGACCAAATAAGAAACTTTACGTAACCGCGAACTCCGTATCTATATGCTGTACCCTGTTGAGTTTGGCACATTTGCGTTCTGTAGGATTCTGGTGTCTCTTCTGCATTAGGTGTAGGGTGTGTGTCACTGTAAAACTGTGACAGCTAGTTTGGGGTTTTTCAATGGAATCGGTGGCTTGATTTGTCACATGCTGATTTGTCACGTGCTGATTTGTCACATGCTGATTTGTCACGTGCTGATTTGTCACGTGCTGATTTGTCACGTGCTGATTTGTCACATGCTGATTTGTCACGTGCTGATTTGCCACGAGGCACGCAGCACAGGTCTGTGTTTCACCCTAATAACACGGGCGATTCTAGGATTTTTTTTTTATGGTGGAGGAGGGACGGGGGCATGAGCGGGGCGTTAGCTCATACAAAGGAGCCAACCTCATCATTAGCCAGTGTCTGTGTGCCCCCACCCCTATATACATCCCGGAGTGTGACTGCTTGGATCTTGCCTCCACCTGTCTAACACCATTCCTGTCTATAGATCTGGCTATATCTGCTTTTTTGTTGTCCACAGTTGAATAACAGACCGGTGGTCTTGTCCTATTCCTCGCCTCCTACTTAATTATGTTAAAATTCCTAAATGATTTTTGTGCAAATGGTTGCTGCTTGATCCTGCTGAGATGTTGAACACTATACTGCATACTGTTGCTGATATTCCCCTTTATTCAGCGCTTTATTAGTACTGTACATTGCTGTGGCTATTTGAACATTCTTTCCTGTTGCACCATTTATTCTGCGCATTGTCACTACTCATATTGCACTGCCTCATATTGCACTGCCTTATATTGCACTGCCTCATATTGCACTGCCTTATATTGCACTGCCTCATATTGCACTGCCTTATATTGCACTGCCTCATATTGCACTGCCTTATATTGCAATGCCTCATCTCTTCTTGCACTGCTGTCTTGTCCAGGCACATGGGTGGGGGCTGAAAGTGAAAGTTAAAGTCCTGATGTTTTAGATCAGTGTTTCCCAATCCGGTCCTCGGGGACCCATAGGCATTCCATGTTTTTTCTCAATTTTTTTTGCAAAAATTGTGGACTGTCTTGCAGGGAGCCCGAAGGGAGCAAAAACAACCGTCTATGGGTCCCTGACACTGGGTTGAGAAACGCTGTTCTAGATGCCTCAATCAATACAAAACTTATTGAGAGGATCCCCCAACACGATCAGGGAAGTTTACCGAGGGGAACCACTTCTCCCACCAATAAAATGTTCAGGTTGAACCCCTTTATTTGAGCACCTGCCCTTTGAAAATTCTATGCACATGACAGGTCTTGTCCTGCTGTTCCCTAATGTTACCTCTTCCCCTGCAAGTGCAACATAAGGACCTTCACACATGCAGCTCTGGAAAAAAAAATGAAGAGACCACTCTATAGTTTTTAAAAAACAGCATTTAAATCCTGGCCTAATCCTGGTTCTGCTGGCAGAATGCTACACTGTGAGCCAGGCTGCTTCCAGGCTCAAAGTTTCTATGACAACGTGAAGCAGGAGACACTGACAATGACCAAAAACCAGCCAGGTAAAAGGCAGAAGCAACTTTTCAATGCGAGAGATAACCATAAACTTATCCGGCAGTGCCTTGTAAATCTAAGGATGATCTCAAGAGACCATCAAATTAATGGGAAACATTAAGTGGTGTGAAGTGCACTGCTAGGACGGTTTGTAATCAGGCTCTTAGAAGCAGGACCCATAAAGCAATGAAGAAGACCTTTATTATTAATGATTACCAAGGAAGAGCTAGGCTGCAGTTTGCAAAAATATGTGTATTTTCCACAGGTGCATACTCATAAATTGAAAAAAATTGCTGTGGTCTCTTTAATTTTTCCAGAGCGGTATATCGATTAAACTTGAAGCTCGGAAAGGGATCTTCACCAGTGCAATGTAGCAGGAACCTGTCCCAGGGTTGGTAGCACCCCTGCCAGTCCTCCTTCCCCTCTTTTCTGTCACCCCCCCCCCAGGTGATCTGGGTATGCAACCTGTGCCGCAAGCAGCCGGAGATTCTCGCCGGTTCAGCTGGCCGGGCACCGGGGCGGGGTCCCGATCCCTCCCCCGTGGACGTGGCCGACGGCGACCCGGGCATGTGCAGCGACAAACAGGCCACCCAGAGTCCACGGAACCGCCTGGCAGAGATCGACGCCGGACCTGACCCCACTCGAATGGACCCCCCCGGCTGTCGTTCCCGGAGCGAGCCCCCGAGGGGAAGGTGCGTCAGCTGCTCCCCACCACTGCAGGTGGCCTGCTTGTTGATTTGCACTGACTCGTTATGACTCACAGTGACTCACACTGACTCCAGCCAGTTGCATAGTGTAATCAGTTATTCCACTGATTGTAATGCTCTCTGTGAAAGGGATTGTGACAGCCTCAGAATGGTATAAATCTGGGAGAATAAAACCCAAATGCCTTTCTCTCCATTTTAAACCCAAAATGAAAATTCTCTCTTGCTGAGATTGCATTTTGTAATATGATTTTTAATCGCGATTTATCTGATCCTCTTTTAAATGATGTAGCTGCTCTGAATAAGAAGTCGGGTCACACACCTAATCCGCATGCAAATGGACATGTTCTCTTTGGTCTATTATTTTATAGGACTTTTATGTTCATTTAGCATTTAAAATGATTTTGAGTTCACCTGTCGAAAGTGAGTATGGCCGGAATATTAAAGAATTCCTTGGTGTAATTCTGTCACCAGCTGGTCCCTTAAAGGCCGTTCCCTCGTTAACAAAGTGGTATCTCGTTAATGAGCCAACGTCTCATGACGTGGACCTGAGGGCTGCTTCCTCTTTAATATGCCGCCTCCTCTCACAGTATCTCGATAATCCGTCATCCTCTCTCATGAGCTGGTATCTCGATAATTTGGCAGTCTACCGCTAATGGCGCGTTTTCTGATGTGGTGCTCATTTGTAGACCTACGCGTGAGCGGCGGTCAGGACCAGCCCGAGGCATAAGCGAATTTAGCGGCTGCTTTGAGCCCGGCGGCCACCAGGGGGTCCCAATTTGACCAGCCTATCTGAATGGGATGGAAGATGACGACTGAGAACTCGTTTAAATTGGGTTTTGGGTGGGTCCTGGCAGAGGTTAACACTCTGGTACTTGGCCCCCGGCCCCAGGAGACTGGCGGAGTCGGCCCCAGAGCAGAGCGAGAAGTCCAGACTTCCCAGAGAGCGGCCAAGGAAACAGTTGCAGAAGGGACACTCCCATGATCTCAGCCACCGCAACGGGGAGAAGAGACCCAGCAGGGAGGATGTGCAGCTCGAGCCCCGCTACCGCAGCAGCCCCCACCTGGAGACAAGCCAGCTGGAAGAGGAATCGAAAGCCCCCATTGGCCGCCAGGAGCGCAGGCGCTGCCACGCAACCAATCACAAGTCAGGTCCCACCAAAGAGGCGGAGCTTGGAGATGCACCTGACGGCAGACGGGGGGGTGAGAAGGAAAGGACCGTGGCCAACCCAGTCGTGTCAGCGCAGAACCATGTCGACCCAGTATTGCTGCACCTTAGGGAGCCCCCAGACTGGAGCAGAAGGCAGCAAGGTCGCCCCGAGCTCACAGAGGTGCAGGACCACAGGTCACATGGTGCCCCACATGGGAGGGCAGCCAATGTGAGCAATGATTCGCTGGGGCCTGACCAATCGGAGGCCCCACCCATGCTCCGCCCCTGCAGGGTCAAGCGTGGAGTCAGCAAGAGGCACATGTCTCCCAGCAGCTCAGAGGAAGAGGAGTATGCCAGCTGTGATGAAGCAGCGATGAGCAGAACCCCTGAGAGAGGTAAGCGCCATGCTGGACAGCCATAATGTACAAGCTGTCCACAATCCTTTGTCCTGTGGGGGTGGGCAATCACACTATGGGTTACTCCATCACACTATGGGCAGCTCAGACTAATAACGTCATCTGTCCATATGAACATGGGGTGAACTACATATACAAATAGCTCATGGTGGGATAGGAACCCACAACCTCATGCATATGAGGCTGCAACACTGCCCGTGCCACCCTGGTCTTTAATCATAATTAAACCCCCTAAAGTGCTGTTTCTCAACTGGTGCGTCGTGACCCAAAAGTGGGTTGTGGGGCCAATTACTTTAGAGTGCTGAGTGCGTGGTTAAAAGTGTATTTTAAGGGTTTTCGCTAATGTCAGACTTATTAGCAGTGCATGAAGGCATTGTGCCACAGTAACTGCAATATGCTCGTTTACTGTCACTGCACTGTGTTTTGTTAAATAAACTTGATTTGAAATTTTAAAAAGTGGGTCATGACTTAATGACCAAGGGAACAGGTGGGTCCTCAGGTTAAACCAGCTGAGAACCGCAGCTCCAAAGTGCTTACCTGTGTGCGATGAGAGTTAATTTCGAGAGCCTGATACAGATCTGTTCATTAAAGAGCTCCCACCCCTGCCTGCTGCTGAGATAAATTAGCATTTATTTCTGGTACCTTGGTCCGCGGAGACCCCGAGGCAACAAGCAAACATGTAGTACTTCAGCATCGTTATCTCACGTTTTGGGTTTGCAATTGTGTCCAGTGAGAGTTTACTGGAAACGCGTTGTCACTCTGTAGCGGCCCGGTAAAGCTTCGTTTGAAGAGACGGCTTTCTGTCAGCATGCAAGAGGTCATTCCTTTGTGTAACGCAGTGTATATTTGTGCGGTATTACAGGAATATAGTATGACATGATGTTTTGGGAATACTGCAAGTATCTTTGTTTGGCAAAATTTACTGTGGGGTTCCTTGATGAATGTTATTGTGCCCCCCTGTCTCTTCCCTGGGCAAATTATATCGCTAATATTTCAAAATACTGGAATAATTACCGTATACCGTAGAATACCTGGCCAGTATGACGGTAAGCCTATATTAGACTTTAAAATGCTTGTGGGAGTTTTACTTACACATAAATGTTCTGGGAAGGGAAAATAATTGGTTCAGAGAGATAACCAATCAGATTGTAGAGGAGGTGGTTCCAAGCAGCTAGAGGAGGCGTGATCAAGACATCCAGTTACTTGGACCCACCTCTTCTACAATTTGATTGGTTATCTCTCTGAATTCCAATGAATGTTTAAAATGTCCTTAAGAATGTGTTTGCTGACAGTAAATATGGTCGCACTGAATGTGTATGGTCTCACAATGCTAGACAGTTTCTGAAAAGAAATATGAAATGACAACCTTGTGTATAAGTCGCAGGCTTCTGTTATGTTGGTTCCAGTCCTGTTCCTCATCCTCTGTCTCTCCCCAAGGAGCCTGGAAGAGCTGTCACCAGGACACAGCACTGTGGCAGGTATGTGGAGAAAGGGCTGGTATGTGGCAGCAAGGGTTAGGTCTCTCTGCCTTTCATCGGAAGGTTGTGGGGTCAAATCCTGTGGCTGGCAGAGTGATCGTATTTCTGTTCTTATCTGTGTGTCTTATAGAATACAAAGATGATATATGTGACAACTAAAGAATATCTAATTACCTATACTAGAATTGTAACGTTTGATACTAGAGTTGTTACTAGAACTGTAACTTTTTAAAGTATTTTTAAGACTTATCTTTTGCTCACTGCTTATTGGCGGAACTTGTCCTTCGCTCACTGCTGATTGGCTAGACTTGTCCATCACCTACTGCTCATTGGCGTGTGCAGAGCTGTCATGGCTCAGCTGTGCTCAGTGCTTGGAGTGTCGTTACTTTTGTCCCTGTGTGTGAGTGTTATGGTTATTCTTTAGTGTTTGTGTGTATGAGGATAAGGCGGCTTTTAAGGGCACAGAAATGGTTGCTCTGCTGTGGGATTACACGCCTGTCTCCTGCAGCATCCCACATCATGGCAGCCGTCCAAAGAAGGCGATCGCTTAATCGGACGGATCGCTCTGAGCCGCGGGACAGCTCTGTCGGCGGGGGCAGGAGGACAACTGGGCCTCAAGGTGAGGTTGTGAATAGGGAAGGAAGTGAATGATGGCACTGGCTGTGAGAGAGAGGCCAAGAGACTGACATCACAAACTAGGTGAGTGACATCATTGGTGGAGGTCATTGACATTGGGGAGTCGGACCTCCGGTGTCTTGCTATTGAGGCATAAGGAAGGGGTGATTCAAGGACTTTTTACGGTGGGGAGCATAAGATGGGTCATAATTCATACAGATAGTCTAACCTTATAATTTGCCAATAATATGTTTTGAATCGGTGAATGACTGGGGATGTGGCATTCTGTGGACCAATCAGCTTTCAGCTATGACTAGTGTCCCTGTAGCCCCGCCCCTGTGTACACCGCTGGCTCGAGGTCACCCGCTGAGATCTCCACTCCTGACGTTCACGCAGGTCGTCGGAGGGAAGGTCACAGAGGCGGGAGAACTGGGAGCCTTTATCACCAAGGTGAAGAAGGGAAGCCTCGCTGACCTGGTGGGCCATCTGCGAGCAGGTCAGGTCCTGGGGGGGGGGGTGCTGCCGTAACCATGGTGATATACATCTGTCACCAAACACCAAACGCTGATGCTGGCAGTAAATAGACTCAGTCCTCTGTGCTTCAGGAGACAGGGTCAGCATGGTTCTAAGACAGCATGAGTCCTTCTGACTTTGTCTGGTTTGATCTAACAGTATAATTATTATCTATATATATAACAGATGTCCATTCATCTAGCTTCCCACCAGGGGAAGTTCTGGGGCAGAGGACATCTGCGGCTCAGCCTACAAACTGCAAAAACGATTATAAGAATAGAACTAGGGCTTTGGCAAAATAATTCGGGACTTAAACCCTGCAGGTTTGCCCATGATACCATTCTTGCTTCCCATCACCTGTCAAGTGCTTGACTGGCAGGTGCTGCAGCCTATCCGAGGCAGCCTAGGGTGCAAGGCGTGGGGACCACGCTGGATAGGATTGATGCCATAGTAGTATTTTTCCAAAGAGGCATATAATCATGACATTTGTTTTGTAATTTATACAGCTATATCATTTAAGAATGTAATGAGTACAGATAAAGAGTTCCCATTGTTTTGAAGCTTTTCTTTGTATTTCCTGGATTGGTCTGAGCCTGGTCCACCACTGCAGACATTTATCACGGTAATTCAAAAAGTATCTGACGGATCTATTAAACTTCTCAGACACATTGTATGGGTGAAGGTCTGGAATTGCTCGAATTTTCAGAAAAATCGCACCAAAATTGAAGCAGCGTCCCATAGTGGTAGCAAAGAGAAATGCAGCCTCATACACAGTTCTGGTGAACCTGTTTACATTGTGACAAGTCACACAAAGTCGGGCTTTTAATAGAGGTGGTAAGAATGTATGGGGGACTAGAGATGATAAAGCTTGGAGGGTGGAGGAGGAGTAGAGATTTTATGGAGAAGGGGGTAATGGGACTGACTGGGGAGTACATTGTTAGTGTTCCACCAGCATCTGGTGGTTTTGGTGACTGGTCCAGTCACTTATGCCCTCCATCACCAGCTGCTCCTCATTCCAGGCGACAAGGTGCTGCAGTGGAACGGGAAGTCCTTGGTTGGAGCCACCAAGAAGGAGGTCTACAACATCATTTTGGAATCCATAATGGACCCTCAGGTCGAAATAGTTGTCTCAAGGCCTGTCAGGTAATTCTTGAGTGCAGTATATTTCAGGTACAAGCAAACGCAAACGGAGGTTTGTATTTTTTGTCTGTTTATGTGCCGGATGAGAGATAATGTATTAATCGATTTCTTTCCAAAATATCCCCCCGGTGAAGGCTGTATAAAACATATCAGTAAGTAAACCAGGAGCATTTAACATTTAAACACTTTAGCCTTCTCCTGTTCCTGATCCCAATGTCTCCTTTGAGTTTTGACAAAGGTTTGGTCGATTCCCAAAGAAAACAATACCCCTTATAAAAGATATGTGTGTTTGTGAACGTGTTTGTGTACATAAGAAAAGAATGTCTGTACCATCCTGAATGTTTATGGTCAATATCTATGTGTTATAATTAAATGTATGTTTTTGTCATAGAGATGTACCAAGAATTCAAGGGATATCCCCTCCAGTAGAAGCCAGTAAGTGTTTATACTCAGTGCTGGAGTGTTAAGATGCAAGTCTAAATTAGTGACAGAGCTTTTCTACACATAGCACACAGATATAGGAAGAAACACCTCAAACTTGTTGTGTAATAAGCCATTCTGTAGCATGTTAGCACCTCGGCTAATATTAGCCCATTGGCTAAAGCAGCCCCTTCTACACAGGATCAGGCACATATGATTTCCCGAAAATGGAGCCCCCATCTCCGCCCCCCAGGTCCCCCAGCAGTGTTGACACACTCAGAGATAAGCCTCAGCTGCTCCCAGGACAGCTGTCTGTGAGTGACCGTTGACCTAATGTCATGTGACGCTCACTGGTTGGTAATGTCACGTGACCTCACTCGTTAGTTCAGTGTTCTCTGACCGAGAGCCTGTTCCGTACAGGTGAAGCTGTGGTACGACAACGTGGGCCATCAGCTGATCGTCAACGTGCTACAGGCCACAGAGCTCCCTGCACGCCCCGATGGTCGACCCCGGAATCCATATGTCAAAATGTACTTTCTTCCTGACAGGAGGTAGGTTTTGGGCGTGGTTTCCATTTTCAGACTCTTCCTTATTTTTCGCAATTGTTAGGAGACCATGTGACCCCCTAATGTAGAATGCTGGGTCTTTTTTGGGCTATTATACACCCGTGTGCAAATTAGCTGAAACAAGTTGTTACGCAGACATGCATGTAGTGGCCTGCAGGGTTGCCAACTCTCACGCCTTTAGTGTCACACTGACGCTTTCCGACTCTCACGCTCAGGCAAGAAATCTATGTTATACCATTATAAAACTAAAATTAGCCGCATCAATAGTGTTGGGGTAGTCTGCAAACCCTACAGACTATTTACAAGATAATAAAACTGTTGCATACATGAAAATTAGCATGCAGACTTTTCTCAAATTGAAAATCTCACACCAGCCAGCTGACCAAAGTTGGTGACACTGGGCCTGGGATCTGCTGATTTGCAGAGCCAACAGCACAGAGAGGGTGCAGAGGGGATGGACAGAGGAGGCACTGTGCCCAGATACTGGCAGGCCTGCTCGGGTTGGGTTAGAGCTGAGTGGATGGACAGAGGAAGCACTGTGCCCAGAGACTGGCAGGCCTGCTCGGGTGGGGTTAGAGCTGAGTGGATGGACAGAGGAGACACTGTGCCCAGAGACTGGCAGGCCTGCTCGGGTGGGGTTAGAGCTGAGTGGATGGACAGAGGAGGCACTGTGCCCACAGATTGGCAGGTCTGCTCGGGTGGGGTTGGAGCTGAGTGGATGGACAGAGGAGGCACTGTGCCCACAGACTGGCAGGTCTGCTCGGGTGGGGTTGGAGCTGAGTGGATGGACAGAGGAGGCACTGTGCCCACAGACTGGCAGGCCTGCTCGGGTTGGGTTAGAGCTGAGTGGATGGACAGAGGAGGCACTATGCCCAGACACTGGCAGGTCTGCTCTGGTGGGGTTAGAGCTGAGTGGATGGACAGAGGAGGCACTGTGCCCAGAGACTGGCAGGCCTGCTTGGGTTGGGTTAGAGCTGAGTGGATGGACAGAGGAGACACTGTGCCCAGAGACTGGCAGGCCTCCTTGGGTTGGGTTAGAGCTGAGTGGATGGACAGAGGAGGCACTGTGCCCACAGACTGGCAAGCCTGCTCGGGTTGGGTTAGAGCTGAGTGGATGGACAGAGGAGGCACTGTGCCCAGAGACTGGCAGGCCTGCTCTGGTGGGGTTGCAGCGGGGCGGTATGACTGTGCTTCAGCCATCTATATATGTATATATGTTCAGGTGAATGCTCTGGGGTTCAGCTTCCCCCCCCCCCCCATGTTGTCACAGGGTTTCCTCCAGATTCTCCCCCACAGTCCAAAAAGATACTGAGGTTAATTAGAGTTGCCAAATGCCCCACAGGCATGAATGGTGTGTGTACCCTGTGCTGAACTGGCACCCCATCCTGGGTTATTCCCGTACAACTTTTATCAGTCCACCAGGTCCTAAATCTGGACCCAAGGCGATCAGCATGAACTATGACTATGATGTTCGTCTTAACTATGATCAATCTGACTGCATATAGACATGACAACCTGTTTCAACTAATTTTCACAATTGTGTAATTTCAGCCTATGACAAGGCTTGTCTAATGCAGAGTTATGCCTTTTCAGTGACAAGAGCAAACGCAGGAGCAAGACGGTGAGGAAGACTTTGGCTCCCAGGTGGAACCAGACCTTCCTGTATGGCCAGGTCCAACGGAGGGATCTCTGGGAGCGTACGCTGGAGCTGAGCATGTGGGACCAGCCGCACGCCCGGGAGGAGGAGAGCCATTTCCTGGGGGAGGTGGGACTTCCTGGACGAGGCAGGCCTCGCTGGCAGAGAGAGTCTCGCCCACTTCCAGGCGAAAAAAGCAATCCAAAACCCACCATGAATAAATCAGACCCATATGTTTATGAGATTTAATCCTTAATTATAATATTTATTACCGTGTTGTTATTCTGTCTCGGACTGATGGAAAACAGATGGGACTCTTTACCGCAGTAATGGTGTCGTTTATACCAGTATCTGGTCATGGCTGGTGACGTGCGTGAACATGCCCTGCCTGTTGGCTGGCTGGATAGGTCCTGATCGAGCTGGAGACGGCGCCTTTGGATGACAAGCCACACTGGTACCATTTGCAGGCCCGCGACGCCTCCTCGGGGCCGGCGCCCCCGCCTCGCAAGTACCACCGTGAGAGCGGTTCTAATGGGAAGCTGCGGGGTACGTATAACTTCCTTGGACAGGGGGGGGTAACCAGAATGTCATCCTGGCGGTTGACATTTGGGTATGTTCGGTGGCCACCAGTGTTGCCCTGATGGGTAGATGTTGTCAATCCCAGAGGATCCATTTGGGTACTTAGTGAAAGGGGGGGCTACAAAATCTGGAAGTTAATTGTTTTGGTCTGGGCTAAGGGGCTTACAGGATCCCAAAATCTGTGGGGGCCCCTTATGTTCAGATTTTTCTGTGCAGTGAAGACCTTAGAACCCAGGCTTGAGCTCAGTGTTGATCTTGTCCCCTTCCTTTGTTTGTGTCCCCCATGTGACCCAGAGTGCGGTTCTAGAGAGAGGGAGAGGCCCGGCAAGCTTTTGTCACCTGAGCCGCAGCCCATGGCACCACAGTGGGATGAGCAGGATGAGGCCCTCCAGCCGGCCCCCGGCGTGATATTGCACAGGTCAGTGCTGCCCCTAGACTTAGCCAATCACAGCGCACCTGGCTGGGTCGTGTTTAAGTGAGCACAGATCCTCCACCATGGGTGGTCCCTGGACACATGGAGCTGATCTCTTACTAATTGTTCTTCTGAAGGAAGCACATACCCACTAATTCAGCAGTTAAATCCTAAAAAAAGATGCCATTTTGTGCGAGAAATTAGCTCTTGAAACAGTTTGTTAGTCATGGCAAACCTAGACCACTAGGGGACGCTGGTGGACTGCATATCCCTGTGTTGCTGCTGTCTGGCAGTTATGTTGGAGTATTAGAGTAGAAAGAGCCACTAACGTGACTTGAGGGCAGGAGATTTTGAAAGTGTATCATCATAACAAATGAAGTGTGGACTGCGTTTTTACTTCGTAGTTTAATCTTGCTCCGTGTGATTTTTTGCTTCTTATGTCTATGCCTGGCTTTCATTCACTGTCTGTCTCCTTTTTTCATGTCCTTTTGCTGTCTGCATTCACTGGTGCCCCCATTGCATGAGCTCACAGTGACGTCAGTGCGCGCCGAGCAGTGCCTGGCACGAGTGCAGAATGCACAAGGTAAATCAGAGCTCAGGTGTTCTCCTCTCCTTCCTTAATGGGGGGAATAACCATGTGCTAATGGGAGCTTTACTTGCACAAAAATGTTTTGAGAGTGGAATGAAAAAAAAAGATTAATTCAGAAAGATAACCAATCAGATTGTAGAGGAGGTGGGTCCAAGCCACTAGAAGAGGTGGGACCAAGGCATGTCATTGGTTAGACCCGCAGCCTCTACAATCTGATTGGTTATATCTCTGAACTAATCATTTTTCGTTCTGCTCTCAGGACAGTTTTGTAAAACTCCCACGATCTAATCGCATATTGTCAATCACATATTTTCATTGGTTCCCAATTAGGTTTAAACATTCATTGACAAAGTAAATCCCACCCACAGTGGGTTTGGGGGCCTTATTTTTCACATCACCGATTTCAGGATATGCTGTATATGTTTAAACATAATAGTAGTGCCGACCAAAGCAGAAGCAAACTGAATGGCTGCTACGGGCCCAGTGACCACCAGGGGGCCCCGATCTTGCTTAGTGTCCCGAAAAAAGTTGGGTCAGTTCTGCTTATAAATAAAAGCTCTGGAGAATTCCAACTGAGGGTATTTAATTTTTGTTAAAGTTGCACAGTTAGAAATGGTTTTACTATGAATTTGTAGTAGTTACAACTTTTTAAATGACTTTTTTAATATGCCATTCCTGCATGTGCGTTTTACGTGAATACACCTAGGAACATCTCCAGGTACAATAGTACACTTCCTCCAAAGATGCCCCTGATCATGAATGAGCTTCACAAGGACATGTGCAGGTAAGTTGGGAGATGACCCAGGCCTACCTGTATAATTTACCACTACACCCCCGTACGTCAGCCATACCTAAGCACCGTCCCAGTGATCCTATCCTCTGTAGCTGAGGCCGGAAGAGAGAAAAGCTATCAGTGGCAAACGTTGCTTGGTTGCCGATTTGGTGTTGACGCCGTTGCGTGCGGTACCCATGCAGCTCGACCCTCCCCACATGCCTGAGGCTGCAGGTGCAGGCGCGGCCAGATGGGGGCACGCCTGACCATGGTGCTCTCACACAGCACTCGCTAAAGTTGATGGATGAGGATGGTGCCAGGTGAGACCCGCTAGATGCTAGATGTCCCACAGGCAATCAGAGTGCTTTGCCCCTATTAAAAATACCTCCTCCAACCCCTTAAACAGTATTGGATGTCCTTGTAGTCTCACATTTAACTCTAGATATAGTATCTGTTGTGCTTTAATTTCCTTGCCGTTCTTCCTTTGATGCGTTGCTGTGGGGTTAGGGATATTGAGCCATCTCTCTCCAGGACTAGAAGTGCTAGCATCAACTGTTTGGCTCCAGATGTCAGTCTGTTATCCCCTGAACAAGAAAGGTACACAACCAATTACTTTTTTCATTCAAATCATTGGCCACGCCTCCTCTGAATGTCCATAGTTTATATACACTGCTTTAACTTTGTACTTCCCCTGTTTCACCACTGGGGGCCACTGTTGGCCACTCTCAGGTGGACTCAGTCTCTGCCCCGCAGGCAGTCTGGCAGCCCCAGAATACTAATTCAGCCAGGCTCCCCAGAGGAAGAGAGGTACCAGAGACTCCTCTTCACCTTAATGTACTACTGCCTGATACCCGCTGTTTAATTGTGCTGAAGTCTGCATTCTGTAGCATGCAGCTTATAGCCTGCGGCTCAGATTAGCTCATTTTAGCTATTTTCAATAGCTTAATTGGTCCAATTATTATCAGCATTTTGTGAATGGAATGTTGACCCCTGCTGGTGACTATGGATATTCAGGCTGTCAGCATTTGAGAGACACTATTGGGTCATTGTCGCTTTTTGGTTGTATTCACCCATAATACCCTTTATGAAAACTAGAAAAGCTCTTTATCTAGGTATAGCTCATCATCCTGTGCAATGGCCTGTCTTCCTATTTCTGCATGCCAGTACGCCCAGATTCCTGCTGATTCTTCATGTTTAGCAGTTGCCTCTCCCACTTGCTTGCTTTAATGTCCACCACGGGCCTGCAGTGTGTCCAGGATCCGGCCCACCTCCATACTCCGGGGAAGCAGAAGAGCTCCACCCCTGTGGCCAAACGGGGAATCTGGGCCCTGCCCTTCCCACCGGAACAGGTGCCAAAGCCACACCTTGTTCCCGCCTCATTGGCGAGCTGAACTCCGCCCCTTCCCCCCCATCCTGTGCGGTGTCCTTCCTTCTGGCTGCCCCTCATTCCCACACCCAGTGGGCTGTCGCTCTCCCTGTGGTTCCTGTCCTAAGAGCACGTCTCACACCCTGTCCCTCAACCTAAACCTGTGGGATTTCCTGCCGAACTGGACTCCTTTCCACTGCAGTTTTCCCTGTGCTGCTTTGTAACGTACTTCTGACTGACTATTCTTTCGCTGCTCTTCTGGTAATCTCATTGATTTCCTGCTTACTGGAATTTCAGTTTCCATGGCTGTGAGACAAATCCAGATGCTGATCTCCTATGCAGATTCTTCCAGTGCTGTGTGTATCATCAAGTAGCCAGACTCAAATTCATTCTCGAGGCTGACAGTTACTGATAAATCAGCGCTGTGGCATTCATCTCCCCCTCCCTTACTGGATCTGTCACTCTCCTGTTTTCTATCTCTTTCTCAGGGCTGTAGCACACCCCCCTTCCACGGTGACCCCAGCAGCCACCCGTAGAGCGAGGCAGCTGCCACAGGTGCCCGTGAAAGGCAGCTCCGTTGAGGAAGGTAACCCGTGTAGGTGTGCTTGTGTGCGTGTATGTGTACATGCAACTGTGTCTGCATGTGCAGTGACCATTTGAATCCATGTCGCTACCCAGTGGTGGAGGAGCGTACCCGACAGGTGCAGTTGAAAGTCCAATCTTATAGGACTTCTACTACTTGCAATACCACCCATGACCTACAGAGGGAGCCAAAGGGCAAGCGAGAGGTGAGCGCTGTACACGGATAGGCCATCCTGTCCCGGTGTTAGCATTCCCATGGCGTAATACCTGTTCCCTGATTCCACCTCAGCGCTACAGGGGTCGACGACGGAGCAGCGACAGCTTTTCAGACAGCGACGTCAGTGACATCTCAGCCGTCTCGCGCGACAGCAGTGCCTCACGTGTCAGTAACGCCAGCTACATGTCAGTGCAGTCAGAACGGCCTCGGGGTCGTGTCAGGTGAGTGTGCATTACCTGGTCACCCACCAGGGGGCAGACTTCATCTGGGCTGATGAAGAGATCCACATCATTGTGAGTCATCTTGTGTGGTGTATTAAACATCATGACTCTGTATTTATTTTACATGTATTTTTATGTTATATTTCTTTAATTAGATTAAATGTTCCTTTTTTTAGCTGATGCAAATTCCTCAACATGAACTCACATGTTCATGAACTCACTAAGATCAGGATTTTTAAAAATCACATGCAATATCCCTGTTGATGCCTGCTGGCTATTTTCTGTGAGTCAGCACCTCCGTGTTTGCATCCCATGCCGACGGTTGGGGCTTTGGCGTTGCGGTGAAACGCAGGTCGAAGTCTCTGGAGAGCTGCAAGGGGGTGGAGCGGAGGGAGAGGAGGATATCGTGGGGGACATTTGGCCTGGATGAGGAGAAGGGCAACGGGAGCAAGAACCTCTCAAATGAAGCTGGCAGGAGGCATTCAGTCACAGGGGATCTGAGGTAAAAGGCTGAGGTCAAAGGTCAGAGGTCACCTTCATCCAAAGTGATCTATAGACTAGCCACCCGATAGATTGTACTGTCTATAGGATGGCTTGCCTAGCTACTCCGTTAGCTAATTACCAGACATTCATTTGTTAAAATAGACAATAGCATCAAATAGTTGCTCAACAAAGACACAGAAAAAAGTGATTGGCTTGCACATTTCTTCTTCCCTTTCCTTGAGTCAGCTTGGACCTCCAATAGTTCTGAGAAATGGACTCTTCAAGGGCTTCACCTCCCCCATCTCCTTTCACACTCTTCCTCCTAAGCTGAAGCTTCTCCCTCCTCCTCCTCTTCCTCTGCTCCCTCGCCGTATAATAATGTAGGCCTCGTTCCGCGACTTCTCCTCATGTTTGGTCACCTCTTTGGTGAGACAGAGCTGACTTTCAGCAGAGTTGCTGGCTATGTGTGAGGGTACAAGTTTGGCCCAGGGCTGGGGATCAGTCAGCGAGCTGAACTTTCTCCATCCGCCGGACCTTCAGCCACCCTCCGGGCCGGAGCCTCCTGAAGAGCAGCAGCATGAGCGGGGAGATGTACCCATCAGAGCGCGCCGATGGCAGCCAGTCTGACCCGGCTCCGGGGAAGCCGTCCAAGCAGCGCCGGACCAGCCTGAGCTCACGCGTGGTGGCTGCAGTGGGCCGGCCTACCCGGAGAAGCAGGAGCACCACACTGCTCAGTCAGGCAGGTCCGTCCAAGAATACCCCCCCCCCCGTTCCCGTAATGGTCTCACCCTGGCAACCTGGTGGGGAAGGGAAGACGATCAGGAGCCCAGACACTAGGGAGAGCCCATGAGTGTGTCAATGTAGATAAATCCAGTTTGGATAAGTGGGGGGGGGGGGGCAGACATGTATTTGTGGGTCTCTGCTCATAAAAACTGTAGTTCTACAGAGGTAATCTAAACCTAAATAATGACGCTCACTGACTGCTCTGCTGAGACGCTTTTATACCTCTGTAGTCTTATTGCTTATTCCCCCAAAGTAAGCAACCGTGACACAAAGAACTTCCCAGAATCCTACTTTCGTTTGCTGAACTGGTGCTGCTGCTGCTAAATGGGAAGGGATCCTCATTTTTTAAGACGTGCCCTCAGGCAGGTAAATGTGGACTGTTTTCCATTTCTATTCATCATCATTCCATTATTCTATTGGAAACATTACTGTTACTATCATGTAACACTTTCCTTATTCTGTTTTAGTTTATCCATCCATCCATTCATCCATCCATCCATCCATCCGTCCCCCATAACTGCTTATCCATGACAGTTTCATTGTGCACTGTGGGCACAAAGCTATCCCAGGAAGCACAGGGCTGCACCAGGCGTGGAGCACCCTGGCTGTGAATGCCAGTCCATCGCTTTAACGTAAATTTTCTTTAAATTGACTTCTCCATGGGTCCTGGGAGGGGCTGTAGGACCATAACACTGATGTCACATGCAAGCTAAGGGTCATGGGAGAGGCCACAGACCCTGGAAAAGCCGACTGTGAGTGAATGTGCCGTTTGCTTTATGGCCATTGTTCAGTGCTGAGACACTCCTCCTAGAGCTCTTTAAGCCTTATATGGTATGCGTGATCGAGCCCGTAAAGTCTATGGTTGACGTTAAATCTTGTAAATCGGCTGATAGCATGGTCTTGTGCATCATTGCCTCACAGCGTGGAGTCAACCGACGGTGACATTTCCAAAACCGTGAGTAGAAGCCTTCTTTAAATTCTCCATCACAGTTTGAAGGGTTTCTCTTTAACGGGAGGTGATCGACTGCACTTTGAAGCTTAAGGCCTTTGTGAACTCTGTCCTATAACCTTTTCTTTGTCTCTAATTGCTTCATTAATCATGACTACAAAATGTAGGCTGTCTGTACGACCTTCTCATTCATAATTCAGATCCACAGAAATGACCAACATCAGTCTTAGATAATTCTTTGTAGATCAGTGATTTTTTTTTTTACTCACATTTCAAATATTAAGGAGCCGTGAGGAGAGGTTCTGAAAACACTTAGCTCTCACTTAGCGAGCCGTGTTGCTGCGGAATGTAAACACTAAAAAAAAGAAAACGGCAGTCTGCCATTTTTTGATGTGGTTAAAAAGAGGTGAATGAATGCCTCCATTTGCCTTCGGGGTGACACCTGTGACAGATGTCCCTCACATTAAAGGATTAGAAGGTTTTGATGAGGGGTCCTCTTGCCCTTGAATGGCTTCAGCTCTCAAGCTTGGCCACCATTCAGGTCCGAACACGGACCGTTCAACATTCCTGCGTCTCTGGGCCGGGGGGCCAGAGTCGGCCCGGGTCTTGGCAGAGCTGCTGCTTCGGCCCCCTGACATCACACATGGTCTCTAATCAGAAGTAATGGAGACAGACGCCTTTGAAGTTGGACCTGATATTCTTTAAAGTCCCATATATTTAAGCTCTGCCTATTTATGTTTTGATTAATGGATTTCCAAAAAAATGAATATAGTGGAGTTCCTGGCTCATCTCTCTGCCAAGCCTGTGGGTAATATCTTAAAAGGCCTCGGGATGATAAATCAAACTGTGACCGGTGCTGAATTTCACTTTAATTCAGCAGATCTGTATCCACATCACCCATAGCAGGTGGTCTGGTTTCTCTGCCTCTCTTCTTTACTAGCGGCTGGCCTGAAAGCTACAGACAGGACACACTTGGATCCTAACCATCGCATGCAGAGAGTTACAGTAGGGGCGGCATGTGATGTAATCTAGAGTGTGTCATGTGATACATCAGGTGCTTCCTCTTCACGTGGAAGAGTCTATTCCATATACGTCTTAATGAGTTTGATCTGTGGCACCTCATCTGGTTCATTATAAGATGAGGAGTCAAGATGAAGGACATGTCACACCATACACTGAATTCTGAATATGTCATGAGCCTGAGCAGAAGCCCTGAATTAATCTGAATGAACCTGAATGATTTGTGTAGCTCAAATATTTGAACAACCACACTCTCAGTTTAAAAGCATCACAGTTATCCTAGACTAGGTCTGAATTCCAAAAACCTTCAGAGTGATCCTATCATGAGATAGCTACACTGCATTATTTACATTGACATTCAAGTGTACATTTTTAGTTGATGATTTTGTCAAAAGTGATGTACAAATGAGGTAAATGGCACATTGCAAACATACATGCTGCTCAGGAGTCAACTAGGCCTAAGGACAGCTAGGCTGAGCTTCCACTGAATGACCAGGTACAGGTGTAAGCAGAATTGGAGCTGATGTACAGACCTGTACAGGTGGGACGGGAGGATCCTTGGACAGATTAGGTTTCTGTGCCAAGTCCCTGATGTCTTTAGATCCTAGCAACACCCCTGCTGAATGACGTTTCATCATGAGAAGTACGGCTCTCTGGGCAAAAAAGGTCATGAAGATATCGGGTCTTTGGTAGCTCTGTCACAATGAGAGGAAGGACAGGTGTGAAAGCATGTGACCATGCAGAGCATCTCACTCAAACAAACATCAAAAACTCTGTGTTTTGCGTCGGTGCTCCAGCTGTACTCAGGAACCTGCTACGCATCAGACTGACTTCTCGTGCCGTTGGGGATGTGTGAGATTTGCCAGGAGTGGCCTGCTTTGGGTTATTTTGGTATGAGCGAGAAGAATAACCAGACACTGGCAAGGGCTGTGGGGGTACAGTCGAATAACAGATCAACAGTGCAGGTCTTATTCAACCACATCCAACAATCCACATGTTTCATTGACTAACTCCTTTGACTAGTAGGTTTTGCTCACCGACACGTTCAACACACCAATCTGGCTCAAAAGGTATAAAATGTTTAGGTCGTTCTTCTATTTTATCAGATGAAATGCATCTCACATCCTTGACTTTATTGCTTGTCCCAATTTCTGGCACACAGTTTCTGCTCCAAGTTCTTCAGCAGACCTCTGCCAATGACGTGGACAGAGCTTCCCTACCGACGTGTTGACACGCTTGTGTTTCAGAGGCCAATAAGAAGTCGAAGGGTCCGATCCAGCGGAGCCAAGAGACGGGCATGGCGGTGGAGTACCCGCGCAGCGCTGAATCGGCCGACGGCAGCATGAACAGCTGCAGCTCGGAGGGGAAGTCAGTACCGCGTGACTCTCAGTGCACTGTTTTTGCCAAGTACAGCCACTTAACGCCCAACCAAGGCTCAGCTTTCAGTCACATACCCATGCATGGGTCCAACATTTTAGCCCGGACTGTTTAAAACAGAAATCAGGGGGTGGTGCTCCTTTCTTATAGATCATTTCCTCATTTGTCTTAGATAGGATGGGTTCCTTTCCCATTCCTTCTAAGTAAGGTGTTAAAAATAATTGTACATGCTCAGTCAGACCTCAACCACCACTCGAGCTCCGCTAATGGCCTGCAGCAAAAGAAAAGCTTTGGACTGATTACTGACTGATTAATTGGAGAGAGGATGTTAAATGCGTTCATACTGAGGCATGCCAGTGGCCCACATCTCTGCCAGACATTCCTGAAAGCACTAGGTCATGGAAACAAGGCTCACTTTAAAGCTGGCTTTTGTGCTTGTGCGGTGCGGAAATTCAAGTCATGTCTCAGATAACTTCTCTGTCTCAGCCACCTGCTGTTGGCTGAGCTCGAATAGGTTACGACTGTGATTAAGTTGACGTTAGCTTTGAGGGCTTCATCACCACAGGATCTGAATTAAAAAGAAGATAAATCCGTAAATGAATGGGATGCGTTGTCTCAGTGTGACTTCTGTCTCTGGTCCAGCCTGTTGTTCTCAGGTGCCCAACTGGGAGCAGATGGTCAGTTCAGTGACTTCCTGGATGGCCTTGGCCCAGCACAGCTGGTAGGCAGGCAGACCTTGGCCACACCTGCGATGGGTGAGTGATATGATTCCCCTTGTCTCCCCTACTCCTTGTGCTTCATTTCCCAGCACCCTGAGTCATTGACTTTGGGTCCCTCCCCCTGTATGTGCTCCAGGGGATGTCCAAATCGGCCTGATGGGCAAGAGGGGACAGCTGGAGGTGGAGGTGATCCGGGCCCGTGGCCTCACACCCAAACCTGGGTCCAAATCCCTCCCTGGTGAGCCCAATTGCCAGCACGAACATACAGCCCTGTGTATCAAAGGGCAACATAGGACAGTGTTTCCCAACCCAGTCAATAAGAGATTCTCAACCCAGTCAATAGAGACTCTCAACCCAGTCAATAGAGACTCTCAACCCAGTCCACAAGACTTCCAGACAGTCCATATTTTCGCATCAGAATCAGAGTTCTGTGACCCAACAAAACCCACTCTGCCAGTTGAGAACAGGATCTGTTGGAGAAAGTGATCGGCTTTCCCCAAACTGCTGACCCACAAAGGATGAGACACGCGCTTTTTACTTGCAAGGGT
>JABFEA020000067.1:8247954-8265347 GCA_019775915.2 Cyphomyrus plagiostoma | reverse complement strand
CAAAATTGCTTAAATCGCCTTTCTTTCCCATTCTGACATTCAGTTTGGAGTTCAGGAGATTGTCTTGACCAGGACCATACCCCTAAATGCATTGGAGCAACTGCCATGTGATTGGTCGATTAGATAATTTCATTAATGAGAAATTGAACAGGTGTTCCTAATAATCCTTTAGGTGAGTGTATATTGTGTTAGTTGTGTGTAAATTGCAAAACAAGAGTTAAGTGTAAGGTTATCATAAGTCTTACAGGATGGTTAAGAAAAACTTATTACATATTCATAACAGAGGCGCTACCTGATTGGCCGGTGTATATGAAAACTCATTAATATTGTGATCCCAGGCATGTCCTCTTTTTCATCCCACCAAATATGTTAACCCTACCTTGGTCTGGATGTTAAGCGCAGAATGTGTCCATTCCCGTCTGTATATAACCGGGTCAGACTGTCGATTCACCATGGCACAGTCAATGAGCCTTCAGGAGATCTACCTTCCACAGAGTCCAGATACCAGAGCATAGCCATGGAGAATTCTGCTCCATGAGGGCACTGATTTATGGCCGTCCGTGCAAGTATGTTCAAAAAACACAGCAAGGCTAAAACCTGTTTCTCAGACGAGCATATTACTGATGCCTCCACGCCCATTACTCATGCTCAGCTCCCTTGATCCTGATGGCCATATAATCTCCTCAGAATTTTTCTGACTGCAGTTATGGGTGAAGGTCGGAGATTGGGCCATCCTTCTGCGCCATGCCATGCCTGTGTGTAGGGCAATTGCATTGAAGGTCGACAGCACGCTCGCTACGTTTCTTCCCAGCCGACAATTCATTTGCCAACATCCGCACACCTTATGGGCTTGCTGGGGAACAGGAAGTCATACAAACACCTAATATGGCATTTCCTGTCTCACCTGTCTTAATACAAAGAGTTTTATGTTTCATGGTTCCTCTTGTATCATGCTAAAACATGATTGTATCATGTTAAAACATGCTTGTGACACATTTGTAACACGCAGCACAGAGCTGGCAATCAACCTCCCCAATTCCGGGGGTATGCGGTAATATCCACTGGACCACTAAGCCACCCTAAATTAAATACAACTGTCCATATATAGTCCATAATTGGCTATCCAGTTTTGTGGATGTGATCAGCCTGAATCTTATCCAACAAAGCAGTGTTTCCCAATCGGGTCCACATTTTTGCTCCTTCCCAGTTTGCAGTAGGGTGCTGGGAGGTAGCAAAAACATGGACTGTCTGTGGGTCAGCAAAGAACCGACTGGGAAACACAGCAATAAAGCATAGGCCACAAGGAAGGGGACGCCCTGAGTGGACCAACTGCCCATCAATGGACACACATGAACACTCACATTCACACATTAAAAACTATTTAGAGACATGAAGTCACTGAACTGCATGTTTTTTGAGTGTAGGAGGAAACTAGAGTATCTAGCGCAGTGCTTCCCAATGCTCCCCGCAGCTGGGAGGAAGCACATATGAGGACTGTCTGGGGGCCCTTGATGATTGGGAAATACTGACTTAGAAGACACCCCCACAAACACGGGGAGAACATGCAAAGTCCACCCACACGGAGATATGGGCAGGATTTCAACTCCTTTATCTCCCTAAACCAAATATATCTACATTTAAAGGCACCTTCTAATCCTTAGAAAGTCAGAGAGTCCGAGGTTCTGCTTTATCAACACAATCATTTGGACCAAACCTGCCGGTGCTTTTTCATTTCAACTTCTAAGACGTATCGACCCACTCTTGTTCCCATCAAGCAACACAGTACAGTACATAACAACAACTAGGATCCAGATCCTGTGTAACATATTACATAAACAGTTCCATGCTGTTCAGCCACAGGTAGTAAAGGCTATACGCGTGTCAATTACACTGACATGTTACAATTAGTGGAAGAGTGGAAGTCAGACCGGCCTGAAACACATACTCCATGACTTAGACAAACAAACCTGACGCTTCACGCTACCATTTTTCCTTAGCAAATACACACACATTGGAATGGGCGGGCCCCATGATCTGCAGAACTTCAAACGCCGGGACGTGGTTCGCCTAACTCCTGCCAAAAAGATATTAAGTTATATATCGTCAGCGTGTTCTCTCTAGCCCATTTAATATTACCCCAGTGAACACTAAGGGAATTATAAGTGTTGGGAATTCTAGCGTGTTAAGCCGGTGTTTGTTTACCAAGGGCTGCGCGCAATAATGTCATACAGACAGAATGCAATAAAAACGAATACGCCATTTTTCATAAACCGGATATTACATTAAATCTGGCCTCGTTTTGCAGCGTTTCGGCAGATAAGAAACTCTGAAACACACCAAAGCTGACTGCAGTAATGCTCTAACAGGAGCACCTAATGGAAAACGGTCGGTGCCCACGTTATGTAATGCCATTAAAAGCGCTTTATAAATGGGATACCTTCGCTTTCCCTATGTTCGCTACCTAAATCGTACCTCTTCTGGCCACTAGGTGTCGCCCAAGTCATCAACTTTGTTTTTACACCGTTGATGGCTCCAATTGCCTTCCGAAATGCCTAACACCCTGCTGACTAAACGCCAGCACCTTTAACAAAGATTATGATCGATTTTAATGAACGACTTTGGCTGAATATTCAGCGAGTTGTTGTTGTTCAGTTAGGCCCGACGCCTTGTGTGACACGCTGACATTCTCGTAGTCATAACGTCATTTCAAACTTGTTCTTTTCAAATTATATTCTCCCAAACAAACATCTGCTCCGTTTTTGTTGAAAAACTTTGGACTGCGTACCTTGCAGTAACCTGTCACGACCTTGTTATTTTTATTGATTCGTTATTTTTTTAATGATCAGTTAAAAAGCAACATGCTCTTTCCTGTTTCTGAATTTTAAATGCGCCTAACCCCTTCCTAAACTACACACACTCACTCGAAAAAAAAACAGCACTTAGGATAATAAAACGTTTTTGCTGCTGTGAAAGGCAAGACAAGAAGTCATTTTCAACTCAACATTACCCAACAATGTTGTTTGTCACTGATTTTATTCATGCATGCAGATTGATAATAATGCAGTGATTTTGCTATCCGCTCTCATGGGCACACCAGCTAAACCTTGGTATCACTATGCTATATGCTCAGCATGGAGGTGTAAACAAATGTATCCACGCACACAAATATAAATCTCCGCACGGAGCAACCATGCCACAGAAGGATACCGCGTGGTGAAAATGAAGGGTGGCTGTCTCCTGGGCCTGGATGCTGCCCCTGGGCTGGGGGGAGCTGTCCCATAACCCTTCCTCCCCATGCGGCCATAGTGGCGTGCCCCTCATGGCTGTCCCGTGTCCCATTGCAGGAGAGCAGCCAAGGCTACGCAGGGCCCTGGAGCTTGACGTTGCCATATGCCCTCACCGACGCCATGCCTCGCCCTATCACCCCTGCCCCCACGCCTCCCCCGGGTTCTCGCCGCAAGGCGGCTTTCCCCCATGTTTATTTGTCTCTTTGTACCATACATCTATGGGGTGTGCCGGCCTGCTTCCACTGAAGTCAGAAAGGGCAGATGACCAGCTGACCTTTTACAGGCCTATTCATAGCACAAGGGGTGAGGCTGCATACCCGGTCTCCCTTTAATGTGCCTGATAGGCTGCAAATGAAGGGGAAGATGACGTAGCACAATACAGGAAACAATACAGAGGACATTATTTTGGACTGGAGGAAGAACATGAGAACTAAAGTACAGTATTCTTAGTAATCTTGATTATCTGAAGTTCTGAAGTTTAGAGATTAATTATATAGACCTTTACAATGTCTCGTCAGACTCCAACGTGAATCCTGGAAATAGCTTATTGGGTCTTACATATCAATGTAAAACTCTCCAAATGGACGTTATTTTGCCAAGCTACACGCTTTCACGATTATCAGTGACAAACAGGTGATGAATATGCAATCTGCACTGATGTTCAGTTAGTGACAAATCTCTCTCGGGAGTAAAAAAAAAAAATCAAATCTCTCTAAATGTTTGGTCAAGCACGATGCAACGAGTGTGACTGTGTTGCAAAGAAAGACCGAACTTAAGGTTTTGAATTTCGGCGAGTCAGAAGTGAGCCCTTATCCCGTGAGCCATGGTATGAAGCATTTGGTCCCACAGCTGTCTGAAAAGCTGTCTCCAGTCTCAATCTCCCTCTGTAGGCATCTTCTGTTAAGGCAGGTCGTCTATCTCTGTCAATTACCTTCTGAATTTCTGGGAAGAGAATGCAGACGTTTAATCTGCTTCATTGCGCAAATTAATGAGCCAGATCTTTTTTTCTACAAGCTTCTAATGTACAAGAGGAAATCTGCAGGTCTGGTGACGAAATCCATTACGTCTGAGGGATTTCTTGTATTCGTCTGTCGTACACATTAGAACGAGTGCCAGCACGCGTGAGCTTCTTTATATCTGTGAGTGTGACGACATCACGGAAAGGTTCCATGGTCAAATCTGCCCGTGTATTGTATATATGAAACATATATGCCTCGATACACGCTGGACACATGAAACAGAATTATTCATACGCATTATCTCGGTGTTTGCTGTCACGTCGTGCCTTACATCGTTTAAATTACATAATCAGGCATTCATCAAGTGAGCAAGGAACAGTTTAAAGCCCGGTTTATACTGGAGCAATTTTAATAACTTGTATCTTTGACACGAGTCTGCGTGTGTTAGAAGGCAGAATTTACTAATTATCTTTCTCTGATTTGTGAAGCTGGCAGTTGTTGGCCCGATTGTACCCTTTGCCAGCGCGCGTCTTTTACTGTGATTTGGATCACGTGATGTGACAGAAGCGCGCGGCGATAGAATAAAATATTCTGAGAATGATACTGAGTCACAATACTGGTAACTCCAGCAAGAAAATTAGGGTTTGATTTAACTTAATTTTTCAAAAGTAGCAGTCTTGACCGGTTAGTTGGTAGATGGAAATCACCCAAAATTAGCAGATGCATGGCTACAGAACTAACTTTATTGCCTTCGGAGTCGAGCCTTTAACTCGTTAATGGGATCGTAATTTCCTTTTCATCTGTCTGCCCGAACCGAGTAGCCATCCATACGAAAATGAAGAGCAGTAACATAAACAGTTCCAACTAACTGAATCGTTCCTGTTCTGCGCAGGAAAAGGGAGAAAAGTAGTTTACTCGATGGGGAAATAATCATCAAAAACTTCAGATAAACCCGTCATGTGCACTGGGATTCTGCCAAATGGTTTCTGGTAAATCACAGAGCCTGTTAAATCCGTTTAGCATGAATAATTTATCTGACAAGTCAAAAAAATAGAAAATAAAAGTATGAACACCTGCAGCTGATGTATGTGCAGCTAAATTGCTGCGATAACTTTACCTATTCAGCCCTGTGCTGGTCATACATTTAAGTAGCCTACTTATATAAAATATTAATCAAACTTATACTCATGTTCAGTCTGAATTGGATTTTTGTAGCATATCTAGTTTCTTGCAGATATGTTTTTACCATATATTTAACTGTAGGAGCAAATGACATTGCAAGCAATAGTCTGCAGCTGTTCGCTCGCTTCTGCCTATAGCGGCTCATCTGTTGAACACACTTTACAGTTCAGTACTGTGGGACCGGAGAGCAGCGGGGTTTTTGTCGTGATTCCCTCCCCTTTGCTGAATTCCAGCTGGAAGGCAGCGACACCCCTTCAAAACCCCCCATCTCCCTGCCTTCCTCCCAGATGGCCATAGTCAGTTCGTCTTGCACATCGAAATATTTTCATGCGTCGACCACTTGTGTCACACTGTCTGCATATGAGAAGTAAAGAGTAGATTGGCACCTTTACGACGATAGGATTGCCTTCGCTTCAAATGCAACAGAAATAATATTTTTTACGAGTTTAGTTTTTTGTTCTAAACTTGCGCCGCGTCTCTTCGGATATATGTGCGTGCGCTCGGAGCCCGAAGCGCAGTCCCAGCCGGCGCCGACGATGCCATGCCCCACAGCCGCATCGGAGATGAGGGTGGTACTGGGCTCTGGATGAAGGCATCTCCGGGGGATAACGCCGAGGGCTATGACTTGAAGGATGTGGAGTCCGGCAGAATGACGATGAACAACGCGGTGAGAGCGGGAGACGGCTTACTGCCGGCTGGCTCTTCGCCGGCGACAACAGGTGCAGGGGGCACAGAGAACCTACTGGGGAAGCGGGGAGCTCGACTGAGCCTCCTGGGAAAGCCGCTCACCTACAGCCTGCAAGGTGGCCGGAAAACGGCGAGGTACCGGCGGCTGCAGAATTACCTGTATAACGTGCTGGAGAGACCTCGAGCATGGGCGTTCGTGTACCACGCCTTCGTGTAAGTGCGCTCCGTCATCCACCCATTATTCAGATTATTGCCTACCCAAAGTTGGTAACCAATTCAAGATACTGATTTCTTTCGTTTAATTGATGTCCCCTCAAGTTCTTAGGATAGATTCATTGGAATGTTAGTCTTTAATGATCTGCGGTCTATTTGAGATTAACACATGATGCACATATATGTAACCTTGTAATACACCGCACCGAAATCTGCCCATCAATTAAGCATGGGATAATTAGTGTTAGCTGTTCTCTTCCGCCGAACCATGTTTGCTTGTAGCAGGTTAGATTCTGCGGGTAAGAATACAGGCAGCAGCGCAATAATAGTAATAGTAATATTTTGAACCATCCAGCAAACAAAACTACAGGGATTTCTGCTAGAGAATGGACTATGGTGAATATATAAATTTTAATCTAGGGCATCTCTTTCGGTTTTAATTTTTTTAATCGTTATATTAAAATATTATATAAATTTCTTTAAATATTGATATAAGTTTCTCTTGCCTTTAAACTGTTCCCGTAATGTCATGATCAGCTCGTTTAGTTAACAGTTTGTCTACTATGGTTTTGCAGTTAAGATATCGATACTATTATGTATTATTTTAATGATGATTGTGTCCCGTCAAGACTGTCTCCACAAAGAGCATTTGAGTTTAGCGTTATATGTAAAATAAATTTTTATTAATTAACTTAAAAAAAAAAACGCTAAAGTAGCAATTTTGCACCCTGATGTCAACAGGACTGGATTCAAATGAACTTGCTTTCTGTATGCGCATTTTTTCCGCTCTCCTAGACTTTTGTCAGGCGTTTGGGCGATTTACTATTTTTATCATTAAGCACACACACATTCAAAAAAATAAGTTTTTCGTTTGTGTTTGCTCGAGTAAGGAATGCGTTCAGTTTATTTGGTATATATTTCCAAAGGAATCCCGCACCCCTTCCTATGTCGGGCTGGGCTTGGTGAACCTCTGCAGCCTTATACTGCGGAGTTAAATTAATTCTACTCTTGACCTTCTGTGTTGCGCGGCTTCATTTTCCCCATCTGTCAATTTGGTGGCGAATTGCTGCCCCCTGGATCAGGCGTTTTAGCGAAGTGGCGAAAAACCGATAGCAGAGCACTTTATAAACTGGGTCCGTAATGAAGAGGTTACGGGATTTAATCTCGAGGGAAGTACTGCTATTTCACCCTTTCAGCAAGATACATAAAGTGAATTTCTCCAATAAAAAACGACACAGTGTGAAATCATAAATAATATATGCAGCAGCTTGAACTTTTGCACTGTGGCTGCCTAAGGTCGTAGGAGAGAGTACAGCCTGACCTATTGGACCACCTAGACACCCGGACTACATGCTGGTCTGCAAAGTCGTGTCTGCAGAGCTGTGATAATTGACACATCTGTGTATTATTATAAACCTTTACGTTGTCTTCAGCGAAACCAGGAAACATAAGGAGCTTTTTATCTCTGCGGCTTAATATTTTTTACGACTGAGGCGTAGAGGTTATCGCTATTGCCTTACACCTTCAAGGTTATGGGTTCGAGTACCCCGACGGGCCCCAGCCTGAGCGGAGCTTGCGTCTTCTCCGTGTTAGTTTCGCTTTCCTCCGGGTGGCGGTTTCCTGCTGCATTCTGGGTACACACAGATTAATTGGCGTCTCTAAATTGCCCATTCTGTGTGGGAGGGTATGCCGTATGTTGTACTGGCATCCTGTTCTGGGGTGTTCCCCTACCTCGTGCACGGTGCTTACTGGGATGGGCTCCAGGCTCATCGAGACCGAAAACAGTTCGTTTACAGAAGATGGATGGACGTCTTTATTGTGACCTGGAGGTCAGACTGGTTTATTATTTCAGCGCTAATTATTTTCTGGCTACGTCATTCGTTTACAGGAGGGATTTTGGAATCATTCAGCGGAAAAAATGAAAATAACAACAGCAGTTAGCTGAGACTATGATTAGGGCAATAATGACAGTCACCGTGTCCTGATAGTAATGCTGTTAAAATTAATCAAACACTAATTTTGGCAATGTACTGCCAGCGATGACAATCTAATGCTCGCAATGTGAACACTGATAAGGTTGAAGGACGGACTTCGAGCTTTCCGTATGAAAGTCAGAGCGCTGGGCCATTGGCACCGCTAATGAATGCGGGGCTACAAGGGGAATGTGAAGCAGGATGTTGCTGGTATTCGTTCACAGGGGACGACCCCAGGGTCGGGGGGTGGGGGATTATTACATCTCCGCAAAACCTCGAGGTCCCACAGCGCTTAGAGGGATGTTACATTTTCCCACGTGAGAGAGAGACCATCAAAAGACACCCTGGCGCGCGAAAAAAAGCTGCCGGCAAAGGTTTCGAAGCAAACTCCAGGTCACGTTTGGCGCCTGCTTTTTGCATGGAGATTCCTTACCCACTCAGTCCACTGGGAACTGGAGTTCAACTGGCAGCTGCTAGATTATTATGATAGATTATTATTATCTACAATGTTATGGTGGGACGGGGCTCCCACAGTCCAGATGCTTCCAGTTTGGTTGAATTTGTGCTGCTGAATTGTCCATAGTGTGTGTGTGTGTGTGTGTGTGTATTACATTATGGTTGTCATAATTTGAATTATAGTTATGGCAGAAATTAAGTGTCCCCACCATGATACAGATACCTAATCTGTGTGTGTGTTTGCCTATAATGGACTATCCTCTGCCACTTAGGTTGGGCTCCAGCCTTACTGTGGCCCAGTGGGTGGGTACACACCCTGGGAAATCAGTTTATGCACAGATCAATGGATGAAAAGGTGGATCCCTGCTTTGCGTGACTGATGCAGTCACAGTCACTGGACTGTGAGAGCAGAGAGCCAGGAGATGCTCTGGGAAAGTGATGTGTCACAGCAGCACAACACCATCGCCCATTGAGCCACACACTGCTTCTTTGTAGCTCTAATTTGTTTATCCCTGTGGTGAAATCGGGTAGTCTTCCCCTATCCCATCTTGCTGTCCATGAGACGCACAGACATATTTGGGTTAAGAGCAAGTGTAGGGGTCAGAATGAAGGATCAGCCAACATCCAGCACCCTAAAGCAAGGAGGGTTAAGGGACTTGCTCAAGAGATCATAGTAGCATAGCTCTGGCAGCCATGGGATTTGACCCAATAACCTTCTGATTACATGTACAAGTTCCTAACCTATGGAGCCACGCACTGCTCCCTATTAGTTAGTTAATTATCTGTTCGGGAGTTGAGCGCTTCTAAACTAAATTAGTTGTGTGTGTGTGTGTGTGTGTCTGTTGAGTAGAAGCATGTGTGTGTGTTTGTACATGTGTGTTTACAGGAGTGGAGGTGAGGGTGCTGGTTCCTCATGGTGAGGAACTCCTACCCATCCACCTGTCCTGCTGCCTCACATGTCCATGGTGCGAATTACGAGGTTTTTGGATCTCGGTTTAAATGAAAAATGCATTTCACGAGTATGGAATCGTTGGCTGAAATAATGTACATCTGTTTGGGTCTGCTGAGGCTTGTCAAATACAGATATTATTCCTGGCAATTTGTGGCATGTGGAAAATTGACCAGGGTTATTGCTTTTATTGGAGAATTAAAAAAAAATCAAACAAGCGAGCAAATGTCGAGATTGAGACAGGCTGATTTAGGTTCTACTTTTACTACGGATGCTGTGCCTTAATTGGTGTATACAGGCCAATCGATAAAACGTGACCAGAAGGGGGGTAAATTTATATCAGATTACGACAAAGCTTTAAAATAGAATGTTTGATGGTGTATTCACTAAAATATTTTAAGGTGTGTGGTTCTCCTAAGGAGTGACCTGGCCCAGGGTCCTCCAGGCCTTAGGAAAGACCACAGGGACCTTTCATTTGGACCCGCCTGTAATGAGACACACACTTCAGCACAGAGAGTGCAGAAATAAAGCAGGCGGGAAGAAGGGGCAATGATTTTTAAAATCTGTCAAGTTATGCCCAAAGGGGCTTGTGCCAGTGCCTGGGGTTTGGAGTACAGCCAGGCACAAGCGTGGCACTGGTGCGGTGTTCCCAGCATGCTGTGCGTCGGTCACCTATAGCTGGCAGCACTCATCTGATTGGCTGAAAAAGAGGCTCCTTTTTACTCTCACCTGTGCCCACCTGGGCAGCAGCATGACGTTCTGGCATAATAAAGATGGTCAAACATACGTAATTTAGGATTACGAAGCTTTTCAAGCGACTGGCAGAACTTTGGAGGGCAAAAGTGAGAAGGAAGCCGCTTCTGTTGTGCTGGAGGATGAGAACCTTCCTGTTCGGAGCTTTTTCTCCAATATAATTCAAGCAAAGCGGCACTTGAGAAGATTCAGCTTTCATTGCATTGCTGAATTATAATGCATGCTGAGTGATTTGATGTCAGAGACTGTGGCGAGGCTTTAGGAGAACAGCTACCGCTGTGCCTGAAGTCCCACCGGGAGATATGGTGAGTCATAATTAAGGGGCGTGTCCCGGTAAATGGGCAAACTGGCGTGAGGTGGGTGCATGCGAGAAGATCACAGTGAATTCCTCTGCAGTGGTGGGGATTCACCTGCACAGGTGTCAGAGTCCAACCCAGGTTCTGTCAGATTGGCTGAGCCGGACGAGTGAGACAGAGAAGACAACGTGTTAGGCTTGTTGCGCTGAGGCACTCAGCCATCTATTAAACTCCCATTATTCTGATGTCACTATAAAATAACTTTTCTTGAAGTGACTATAGTTTTAAAACTAGTGGGGCAATTACTGTGATGCAGTGCTCATAAACATAGATCAGTTTTTATAATATCACCATACCTGGACTGGGAAGGTTAAATACAGTATCCAGGTTTCTTTGAGATAATGGGCTGTCATCTAGACTTAACCTGCGTGTAGTAACCAGAGTGTATAACCACTGTATATGGGTTTTCATTAAGAGTTTTTAGATTACACAGCATGTATGGGCAGTGTAAGAACCCAGGGTCAGAGAGAGATCAAGAACACATTCATACATTCATTCACTTCCCCTGATCCTCGCTACCCATAATTTTAGACAGAGCTCCGTTCTCTCTCACCCAGACCCTGATGCTGGAGCCATTGCCATGACCCAATGCCCTGTTCTTTCTGTCATTTGATTCTCATTGTTCTGATGCCTAATTGGCCGATCTTCACTCCCACCCAACCAATAAAGTCTCTCGTCCTTACTCTCATTTCCCAGGTCACATGATTCTGTTTGCCGTTCACTTAACCAGAACATTTTTCCATGATCTAATCACGGTTGTGTTTTCAAGTTCGTACTTGTAACCCACCTCCCATAAAAAAGGCACACCTTACAAAAATATAAATAAAAAAAGGTCCAGGTGATTAATCCCACCTATTCCAATATCACCAATATAAAACAGCCATCATATACTTGTTTTATGTAGAGTATATCACAAATACTAGACCAAATACAAAGCAGATAAGCAGTGTCACAAATGTGGATTATTCTGATTACCTGCAGATTATCTGTATTCATTCACCTCAGTCGTAGTTCCAGTCTCTGGTGAACCTTCAGTCCCATGTGGACCAGTAAGAATGCCCAGCTAGTTTTACAGTCATTTCTGTATTTCTCGTGAGAAATGCCATTGATTTGGGTGGCTTAGAGACCATCACTGACGTTTGGTTTTTCTTGTTCCCCGAGTCTCCCGTGCTTCTTGCTGAATATCACAGATCTTTCTCCCTCAGCCTGGATGTACGTTTGCTTCTACATAAAATCGGAAAAGACAGATTGGATAGCATTTGAGGTAACGATAAAATAGATTTCTGTCGACTGCAAACAAATTGTTTACTTTATTAAGATCATTAAGACTAGTTAAGCAGATTTCTTTGTTCAGTGATATTGTATTGATCGTATTGTATTGATTGTTTTGATGAATTTTTTTAATAATGGATGTTATTGACTAAAAAGGACATTGATTGTGGTCTTGTAAGGTTTTAGGTTTGATGGCATTGAATTTTCTGTCAGGAACTCACTACATTTGAGACCATCTAGGAAAACGAGAGAGTTAGTCGGTTTCACAGACTTTGCTATTCTTCCGCCTGCTGTTCAGCAGCACAGACCAAAGCAGCTTGTGAGGGAGGGAAAGCTGAGACACCTGGTCAGTTTGTGTGTCTGTCTTGTGTATCCCTGTGTCTCTGGCTCTGACAGAACGCCAGCTTTATGAATGACACATGTACGAACAAAGCACCGAAAGGTCCATCAGATCCGATATCCAAGAGTGGGAAACGATAACCACGCCTAAGAAGGGATTCCTGTATTTTTTTTCTCTGGATCTTGCAGTAATTGCTGAATTTTCTGTGTGCCGTCCAAGCTGTAAAAATGCTGAGCTTTCTATCCCTCTCTGGCTTCCAAAGTAACCGTGTCATGCTTCTCTCTATGATATATCACTTTTATCTTTAATATTTTATAAGTAACCTAACTAATTCAACTAAGTCAACAAAAAAGTCTAAAACTGCAGTTGTGATTGGAATAAAGATGTAAACGTATATTAGACAATGAGAGAAAGGTGCCTCTTTGTCCTTCTGTCCTTAGATTCATTTAGTACAAATTATGTACTGACAAAGCATTATTCTAAAACCTGAGCCAATCAGGAAACCCCCTGCTTCATCAAGACCTTTGCTGACCCGTGATTGGGCAGTGGGGTTTTCCTGGGTGTTTACATTCACTGTAAATACAGATATGCCCACAACAACATCATGTGACAATTGCATAAAGTGCAGATGGGATTGGGAGATAGACTGCTTTTCGAACTGGGAATTTGATCGTTTACTCTACTGCAGTATAAGTCTGTGCAGAAATTACAGGTGTGTCAACCAATGACAGGTTGTTCTGGAGAGATAATGGTCTTATCTTAAAGGGAACTCACCAGCGTGCCCCAGGAAATCTACCTTTCTTCACATATTGGACAGTCACTTCACTGTAATTATATCACATGGAAATACACCTGTCAGTTCCAGGAAAAGCTTTTTTTTTTTAATTTGTACATTTAATTTATAGAGAGAACTCGCTATACACATTTATGCAAAGAATTTCTTTTAGTACATACCTTCCTGTAATTGATTTGTGAAAGCAGAGTTAGAGGAAATACTATAGTTTTGTTTAAGATGTTTCATTGTATGTTTTTTTTTTTTTATTTTTACTATTCAATTCCAGATGAGCAGGTAGTGTTATGTGTTTGCTGTGGGGAGGGTGCCGAACCGCCAACCTACTGGAGTGCTGTTGTTGAGCACATAATGCTCAGCGGAGCCAATCAGATTCACGTGCATTTTAAGCCACTCCCCCTCTCCTATATATCTGCCTCCGTCCCTCTTCTGAAGAACAAAAACATGAAGATGACCAGCCATACGGCTGCCTACCCGATTTTACTCAGAAAACATCTACACTGCAGTTTTGCATCACCCTGTTTGTCTGCTCCGACATCTCTGCTTTTCGCATCAGCTCCCCATGTCCTTCACCACTCTAACTCCTCCAAATCCCAATCTCATACCATCTACCGTCTCAGCTGCGTTAGAAAGGCGGCCATCTCAGCTTGATAGAAAGTTCAACTGCTTCCAAAAAAATAGCTTAATTCCTGCAGAGTTTGATAGAAAAGTTTCATTCACACTACGGTTGGAAAGCTTAGTCTTTATAAACATGTCAGGAAGGCCTCATTTCTCCTGCGTTTATTCGAAAGGTTTCATTTTTAGATTATAAGAAAGCTGAACTCCTTCTGAGGAATGAAGAAAGGCTTCCTTCCTACCACGTCTGTGAAGAAAGCCTTCATCTATCCATCCATCATTGTTCTATAATGCTGATCCAGTGGAGAGTCGTGACATGGAGGCTACATTCTCTGTATTTTAGAGCTGAATTTCTTCTGAAGGCGATGCAAAGCCTTCATGCCAGCTGAGCATGTTATAAAGGCATTGCTTCTCAGGATGCTAAAGGGTTTTATTCATGGAGAGTATATTACATAAGGTTAATTTGTACTGAGGAAATTACAAAGAATTCCTCTCTGCAGATGTTAGTACAGCTCTGGCTTCATGATCTGCTTGTTTGAAAGACATCTTCCTATCTGAGGAAGATTTTATTGCAGGCTGAAAACTTCTGAAGTCTGAAGTCTGGAGTCTTCCTTTTCAGTTCTATTGATGCTTTTCTCTGTTTTGCTATTGTGTCACTTCATTTTTTTTAAGGAAATACACTTACAGACCATGCACTAAATGCAAGGTGAAGTTTATAGAAGAGTAAAGATATAGAACACAGAATTATACCTAGATGTAGTTATTACTGTATGCTTCTGTGTTTGTGTGAGCAGTCGGTTATGCTGAAGTCTCGGAGCTGTTTCATCCTCCAAAAACTGCTCCTTCCTGCAGCCTCTGCCTCCCCCCCCATCTCCCTGCCCTCCAGCACTCGGTACGCCCTGACAGCTCCTGTCCCATGCTATCATCTCCGAGGAGCGCATTAGGAAACGATTCTTTCCCGCTAAAAGATATTGAAAGGGTTTGCTGAGTGTGTTCGTTATCAGCTGAGACCAGCCAGGACCTGAAACTTCTCAGGTCACACAAGCAAGTTCTCAGTTCTCGGTTCCTGCTGGGTTCTTGTCCTCTGGCTTCCTAGTTCTCAGGCCCATACTGATTTCTTACTTACATTTATTTTATTTGAAAAAATGTGTTGGAATGTGTTACAACTCAGGCCCATTGAATACTTATATTCTGATGTCCATCTCTGCCCACCGCCTTCTAACTACACCCAGCTTCCAACGTCACTCTCTCCAGCTTCACTCATCCCAGTGCACTGCTCAGGAAACTCCTGGCTCAATATCAGCTTCATCCACATTTGTAATTACCTGTCCAAAGTACACTGTCTTCGTTATTCACCAGTTGCAAAACCCCTCCTCAAATGGAGTCTCTCTCACACACACACACACACACACACACACACACACACACACACACACACAAAGCGTTATTAGAGTGTATTAATCACTTATTAGGACCAAGTTTATCTTTTGCATGCTGATTTTGCTTGCTAAGCTGGCGATGATGCCATTAGCGGCTCGGTCAATAAAACCAGTTAGAAATTAAATCGTCTCGCTCCTCTGATGATTTCTGCCGGAAATATGCTGACATGCGGCATGGGGCTAATCGGTCATCCCACCGAGTGGCCATGAAGCTGTCCTCGCTGCGAGATGAACGGCAGGCTGGGGTTGGGACCGGGGGGCATGCCGGCAGGGCGCGGTGGACCTGTGGCGGAGCCGGTCGTGGTAGGACCGCGGTGCTTTTACACCTCATTCCCGCCATCTTCTGGGGGTGAGGGAACGTCCCTTTCAGGGAGTCAGGTTCGGAACATTCCCCTGAGATCCCCCCCCCCACTATAGGGCCAGATGTTTTCCTTTTATCATCTTCCACGAGAGGTGGCTGCCATGCCCCCCGGAGTTCCCTGGCATGTCGTTCTTACCCCCTTATGGCACGGCGTGAGTGGTGGAGGCGCTGGAGAGCTCGCCGGGGGTCCTTGCGAGGCTGGCGCATACATAACCTGGAGCAGACGGCCTCTTCCTCGCTATCCGAGCAGATACGCGGCACCCCCTGTGCATGACTGGGTGCCGCTTTCCTGATTGGCTGGGGCATCACATCCTGGCCTGGCTGCCAATCAAAGGAGCCCCACGAGGGAAACAGAACACTAGTACTTTTCTGCAGCCTGTTGTGGTGAGAAGATATAAAGCAAACCCCCCCCCCCCATCCATAGATCTATACCTTTATGCCTGTGAGGCTTGCTAATGGGCTGTGTCCCCTCACATTAGCTTTAATGGACTTCCAGAAGCATCACATATACATATATGGCCTGGTCCTGCCTTCTGATTGGACGGCTTACCTCCTCTTCCAAGCCCCCTATTTGTGCTGGGCCATTTTCACAAAGCTCAATGATGTTTTTTTTTTTTCTTAAGGAGTCCTCCTACTATTTATCTGTTGCTTTAAAAAGAAAAGAAAATACTCCTTTATCTTCATTCCGTCCCTTTGATGCATTAATCACTCAGACCCAGCGTCCACAGCCGAAGGCCGCCATCGCACGTTCCCGGGAGAAGGCGTCTGAGGATGGTGGACGAGGGTCCCGTCAGGGCCTGGAACCGGGAGCTCCATGGTCCCCTTGTCACACGGACCCGTCCCTGTGATTTATGTCCCCCCGTTACCTCTTCCACAGTAATGACTTTGCCTTCGCTCTGCGTTCTACTTCAGTGGTCCCCGTCGCCTAGGGGGCGCTCATGTCCTCCCTCATCTCCCACAGAGGGATGTGTTTTGGAAATTCATGGATGCATGTGTCCCGGGTCTCCCCAGTCCCCTCCTCACGCACACCGCAGTGGTGTAGCCGTAGCAACCAGGATCCTGTCACGGGTGGGGTCACACGAAGAGTCATGGAGGAGCATGGACGGGGCACACAGGATGCAGGGGAATTCAGCTACAATTTGCCACTACAAACGGTCGGATGATGGGGCCCGGAAGTGTGTGGGAGGGGGAGCTGAGAAATGATTAGACAGCCAGAACTACAGCAGGAACCGGAAGCCGGTCTGAACTTTGGAGATTCTGCTCTAGCAGAGTCTGATGGGAGGAGTCTGGCCTAAGTACAGCAAATGCCTCCACCAGGTCAGTGCTGCAGCTTGACTATCGCACACGAGAGCCTCGCACCCATCCCACAATGCACTGGGGGCTTTTGTGTGCCAGCGCTAGGTCGGTGCGGCCCTAACGGGCGCAAGTGGCGATGTTCCCATGACGAAAGTGAGGCGAGCGGCATGCGAGGCAGCTGTCCCATGCGGAGCACCACTCCCGCGGAACAGAACCGGCACAGCTGTCCCACGCGGAGCACCGCTCCCGCGGAACAGAACCGGCACAGCTGTCCCACGCGGAGCACCGTTCCCGCGGAACAGAACCAGCACAGCTGTCCCACGCGGAGCACCGCTCCCGCGGAACAGAACCTGCACAGCTGTCCCACGCGGAGCACCGCTCCCGCGGAACAGAACCTGCACAGCTGTCCCACGCGGAGCACCGCTCCCGCGGAACAGAACCTGCACAGCTGTCCCACGCGGAGCA
>JABFEA020000067.1:8230347-8247854 GCA_019775915.2 Cyphomyrus plagiostoma | reverse complement strand
CTCCCGCGGAACAGAACCTGCACAGCTGTCCATGGCTACACTACCACTATCCCACTAGTCTGACCTAATTATATATATATATAAAGTGCGTGTATATTTATGGCGTGGTCCTTAATGTGAATTATTTCCACTGGCCTGCGGAGCAGGAGCGGTCAGGGTAACGAACCGATGCAAGGTGGTCAGCGTTACCCATAATGCACCAGCACCGCCGCTCATGACTGACGAGAGGCTCGTGTGTATTTTTAGCTTTGCACTGCCCGGTAGAAGCAGCAGGAAATATGCTGGCTGTGCTGTATAAATTTCTGCTGAGGTCCACCAACGACAAAGAGCCCTTCTTCTCCACGGCGCCCCCCTGTCCGGCCTGCGGCTCTGAACCTCCTCAGCTCTGGGTCCTTGTAATACCAGCTCAGCATTTCTCTGTGCTAATAGTCTCAACCCAGTATACGCGGGTCCCAATCATACCAGCTCGACAAAATCTCAACAATATCAAGAATGACCAAGACTGTGTCTGTTTGCCATTAATACTAGAACAGGATATTTGTTTGCGAAAGCTCACCAGAGAGAATCTCTGCTCCACTAAAACCAATATTATGCCAAGAATTTTACCCTCTAGATTTAGTGCCCAATTCAGACAATTTAGGTGAATTCACAGAATAATTTTTATTTTCTTTAAGGCATTTATGTGGTCGCCTAGTAATGCTATTATTTTGGCTCCTAGGGGTCCTAACTGGCAGAGGTAGACAGAAAGAGTAAATGGTAGCTTCAACTTGTGTAACCACCTGTTAATACCAGCACAGTTTATAATAAAATTAGCAAATGTTATTCTCTGCAGTCCTGCCTTTATTATATAAATTTATTCTAAGTATGTAAACAAACACATGCGCCACTAATTCCAAACCAGTATATTTGTGTGCCACCAGATCAGGATCACGTATCGCTGTGGCAAAAACACCTGCACAACAGAAACTCCATAATACCAAGCGTGATTTTTCCTGTGCTATTAGTATTAGTCAGTATATCAGTAGGGCAGTCGTAGAAGCCCAACAGAATTTCTATGCTGATGATTTCAGCTTCCAGTATCTCCGAGCGACCGCCACCAACCCTGTTTATCTGGGGCTGTGTAGTTCTGTGCTGCTGGTATCAGTTTGGTGTACCTCTGTGACACGATTAAACATGCAGTTAGAGTGGGACATACTGAGTTGCTATGTTGTAGCCCCTTTTACTGCCCTGTATAATTCAGCCTGAGCGCCATTGTAGGAATACCCCTGTCTGGATTCGTTATTTATAGTGGACAAAATAAATTGTGGTGCGTCTGACTCCCGTGAACAGACCCTGAAAAAATTGCTGTGTGGTGGGAACATTTGCCTACTTGGTGGTACCATTTAATTGTCATTTTGACCTTTTTCCTGGGAGTTAACCAAATATAAATAATAATAATAATAAAATCAGCCCACACCATGAAGGTCAGAGCTGGTACCTTCTGAGGCTTTGGATTAGCGAGTGCAATTTGATTTGTGTGGAGGAAGTAGCCATTACACACGGGTTGGGGGCAGTGGGTTGGACGACTCCCCTACAACAGGGGGGTTTCTAATGAGGTGGAGATGGATCCTGTCTAGTGTGTTTGCTGGGGGTTTCATGTTATAGCTGCCTAGGCGAACAACTGGCCTTGAACTATCTTTATAGCACTTTGTCATGACTTCAGCTGGAGTCCCACCCGTGACATGGAATGGAAGTGAAATTTCACAGCCATGCGGTGCTTCCCACGGAAATAGACCGGCCAGCTGCTTGGTAGAGCGAGCCACTGTCCTGCATTGGTCCTGCCCATTTTCCCGGGCTGGCGGGACGAGCAGCCACAGCACGGGTGCTGGGTTTGGGCGTGCCTTGGTGTTTCCAAGGCGATTGATCACCCATCACAGGCTCTTTAATTAATGAAACCCAGCTGCCCCTAATTGGACTAATTGACTAGTCGGGTTTTAAATGGAGTCAGTTGGTTTCTACATTAGTGTGGAAGCAAAAATTGGGAAGGAATAGTCTAATAATTAATAGTAGTAACAACAAGAACAAGAACAACAATGACAATAATCATCATCATCGGCATCATCAGTCTGTAGGGATGTTCTTTGCTGTTTGCGTTAAATTCCTTTAAGTTCTTTTATATTCGTATTGAATGAAGCTCATTGTATGTTTGACATCTGTCATCAAACTGCGTGATCAATAGTTAGGCACATGCAAATGTCTTCATTACTCGCCGGGGACTTTTTCCTGGATAAATACAGGTCTTCGCCCCCCTGCCCTGCGCTCTGTGCTGCCTGGAATGGGCTACGCCCCCCCTCCCCATGACCACGGGGATCTTTGAGAGTCCAGTTTTAAATTTAGGAAGGGACGGCCAACTGCCTGGTATGCCCCCAGAGTCAGGATGATTTATTAACGGTGTCACAGGGAGGGCAGGCAGATAGCGGGGAATTCGAGAGGGACGTGGTCCTCAGGGCTGATGTCCTGGCACCCAGGGGGCTAGATCTGCAGTTACCTGGGGGGCACCCTGCAGGCACCTTCTTCTTGTCCCCCTCTCTCGTCTCATCCCCCCCAGGTTTAATGTGCCTTCCAACGTGTGCTCCAACGTCAGCACTAATGACTCCATACATATTTCATGCCATATTTTTTTTGTCAGAGACTCGTTCTTTAATATTTTATCGATCATATGACTGATACTGGGGCCAGAAATAGTGTGTTGTGCCTGATTTTCATGGAGCGGCCTTAATAATTTTTCCCATGTATTCCCGACGCCTGTTTACACCGGGTGTCTCACTGTCGTTGCGGCTTCGGAGGCACAGCAGCTCTGCTAGCTCTCCCAGAGCCAGATGACAGAGGCTCCAAAGCTAAGAAGCACCTTACACATCCCCGCTCTAAATATAAACGCCACGCTCACCCGTCCCACCACTGTACATTTTACGCATTGAGGCACGCAAGCGCAATACGGCCGATCACTGTTATAGCAGTTGGGAGAGAGAGCAGCCAGTGGCCTGTAGGGGGCGACCAAAGGCAGGGATGATTCAGGAGAACTGGGGCTGAAAGGAACATCGGACTAAACCAGTGGTTCCGAAAGACCCAGTCGGTCCAGAGCTCACCTTCAAAGCCTTCAAACATATAACAAAATGTGTAGTAAACTACCTCCAATGTTACCAGTGAGCTGGGAATCTGTAAAACCGTCCATTTTGTAATTGTATGTCTTATTTATTCATTTCAATGAGAGAAGGAGGCGGAAGAGCAGTTCCTGGACATTTACATTCACCTTTATTCAGCAGATGCTTTGGTCCAAAGTGACATACAAGCGAGGCAAATAGTACATAACAAACATACAGTAATATTCAAAAGTTTTAGGCAAAGATTTTGTTTAAATGATCTTCATGTTGGCAAAGTTGTGTTAGGTGAGCTGAAAGTTGCTCCACTATTTGCGACAATCACCCAATACACAAATGTATTTTTTGACTTGACCACTGTCCCACCTTGTATAGTTCATCAGTACCTCAATGACTTTTTTAAATCATTTAAATTATTAATTAAGTGTTGGCTGTGAAATGTAATGAACGCTGAAAGGCCAGTGTGCCTCTGAGGAGAGGTTTATCGCCATCCGACACGGTATCAGCAGGAAATTCCTGTTCGTTGTTATTGTGTTACTCTTAATTTGTGTATGTCCTGATTGTGTTTGTTGCTCTGAGCAAATATACACCTACAACCCAGAATAGCTTGAAACATTTTCTTGTAACTGCCTAATACGTACTGTCAAACAGTTAACTAGGCATGATTTGTTTGTTGCCTTATTGCCCCTTACTGTCTATTGAACTTTAATGTAATATTTGCAGCCACTAATATTTGCACTTTCTAGTTAGATGCTAAATTGCATATCATTCTACCTGTAGAATGAAATTACATTTGAATCGAATCTAATCTAATAAGTGTGACTAAACTCCCAGCTCTGGGAGCAAAAACGTGGACCGGATGTGGGCTCCTGAGGACCAGATTGGGAAACATTGCATTAGACAGCTACAATTTTTCTGTATTTGAGGTGTTTGTACAAGATGATATAAGTGTACGGGAATTAAATAAATCTGAATTAGGGTCATGTGAGTAGATAGCAGAGATGTCAACATGAGGACCAGACCGTCTGTGATTCTGTCCATGTCAGTCACTTTCACTTCTGTCTTAGTACTAATTTGAGCTCTCAGTGGCAGCCTGGCTATGGCTGTTTCTTTCTGAAACTGCAGACACAGAAATAGTTTGGTTGAAGAAACCTTGTAGTAACTGGGGATAGAGTTTGGGTGGCCTGTGCCCTATTGAACACCAAGGACAAGTGTCTCACTGTCCCTTCTGAGTCTGTCGGTGTGTTTGATTTCTGGCTGCAGCTGTTTGCGTGTGTGTGCATGAGCACGCTATGTGCGATACTCCGGCAATCTCAGCCGTTTGCCTGTGTGTGCATGAGCACGTTGTGTGCGATACTCCGGCAATCTCAGCCGTTTGCCTGTGTGTGCATGAGCACGCTTTGTGCGATACTCCGGCAATCTCAGCCGTTTGCGTGTGTGTGCATGAGCACGGTATGTGCGATACTGCGGCAGTCTCAGCCGTTTGCCTGTGTGTGCATGAGCACGCTATGTGCGATACTGCGGCAGTCTCAGCCGTTTGCCTGTGTGTGCATGAGCACGCTATGTGCGATACTCCGGCAATGTCAGCTGTTTTCCCTGGGGGTTATGTTGGCTTTCTTTAGAAATGAGTAGGTCTTCAAACCGGAGAGAAGGGTGTATCTGCAAAGAAAACAACACCACCAGCAACAACAACAATAATAATTTATTACTGTTGCTGTTTCTGCTGCTGTTATTGTCATCATTGTCATTAATAATATTCCTCCATCCATTTCCTGAAACTGCTTGCCCTGTTTAGGGTTACAGGGGGGTCCAGAGCCTATTAAGGTGGCTATGGGTACAATGCAGGGAACAACCCAGGATGGGGTGCCTGCTGATAACAGGGCACGCTCACACACCATACAGCCACACACCTATGGTCAATTTGGTAACTCCAGTTAGATTCAGCATGTTTTTGGACTCTGGGAGGAAACTGGAGAAAACCCCACAACGACACGGGGAGAACATGTAAACACTGCACACATGGAACCCTCGCGGAGACTTGAACCCTGGTTCCAAAGGCGTGAGTGCTAACCGCAGTTCCCCCCGCATCAATAATGATAGCCATTGTAATATTACTTCAGTTTCTGCCTTTACTGAAGACAAGTAGAATAGATTTACAAAAATGATAAGGATGTATACAATTAATTGCTAGAAACGTAATACTTCAGACATAACTTTTATACACCCTGTTAATACTTTTAACCCTGCTGAATTTCCCCAGCAGATATAGCACTATCAAACCTCACAGTCATTTCTGCAGATGGGCTCACTGCAAAGTCTCTGTCACTTGCATTCTGGCAGGAGTGGTGATGAACAATGTGGTCCTATAATGAAATATTTTTTGGCATTAGAGTAGCTGAATAGGCTGGTTTTCGTGTTTCAGTGCCAAAGTAGCTAAGCACTGCGTTCTGTAGAGTGGCACAAGTAGGAGTTAAACGTGCGTCTTTGTAATTGGCCGAAAAATATTAGGCAATCTTTGCCTGATCATGGCATATTGAAAAGCAGTTGAGCTGTGAAATCTGGCTTTTTTTCTTGTTTTTTTGTCTGCTAAGTGGAACTAATAAATAAAAAAGAATAATAAACTTGACATGAACCAGTATAACTGTGGAAGAATTTAAAATAATGATAATTTCAGCCAAGGTCTAACTTTCACCTAAATGATCATAATAAGTTAAGGAACGGCCCCACTGTAAACTTCCTTACTGTCCGTTTTTTTTTTTACTTTGACAGGGAGGGAAAATGAGGCTCGACATATTAAATGGCTCCAAATACATGCTGAGCTGAAAAACTATGATCGTCAGCAGAGAAAGACAGAGTTTTCCATCAAGATTTGGATTAAACCTGGACTGTTGATTGATATTATTTTGCGAATACAAATCATCACCGACGAATGCAGCTGCGTGAAACAGGTGACAGCGAATAGCCTGAGTGTGTGATCACCGTGATGGCGGTTATGGTACAAATATGTAAGAGATAAAATGCTAGGAAAATGACAGGGATGGCTCAATGCATTTTGAGAGTGAGTAGTGCAGGATAATGGACGTAGTGCTTATGGTCAGGAGGAGGTGAACAATGAAGCCAAAGGAGTCCTAAGCCAACAAGATGTCTGATTCAGTCCAAGATGGCTGGTGTCCAGGGAAAATGAGAGGTACAGGAATGGTAGCGCTGACTGGATTCTGCGCTTGTCTGTATATCTGACAGAGAACATACAATTAATAATTACCTAGATAGATTTAATAAACAGTGAGCATGAAGCTATGCTCTAAGAAAAGATTTAACGATATCGTTCCAGCATGTATGAAAAGTATGGTGGCATTTCCTGTAGCTCACTCTTCCTGTAGCTGACTGCTTTATGAGTCTGATATTAAGGAACGTAGCAGCACCAGCTATAATGAACAACCAGGGACACAGAGACCATGACGAATGGGTCTAAAACCACAAGACTTGAGTACTATTCCAGTGGTGACCTGGTCCCTGAGAAGGAGGAGGCAGGAGGGTAAGGACTGGGTATCATCTAGCCCTGTTTAAACAGCATGCAGACCCGCCGTCTAGGGGACAAATCCTTCATCTTCCGCAGCTTCCTCCTCATCCCCATAATGTGTTTCCGGTACCTGTGATGATTATGAGCTGGGGGGGGGGGGGGGGGTTGCGAGGGAGGCGTTTCCATACCGACAGGCACAGGAAACGCTGCTGAGTGCAGAGCAGATTAGTGCGGGCTGGCGAGTGTGTATGCAGATGAGGTGACTCGCTGAGCCACAGCTCTCTGTCTCCTGTTCCTCAAACTGCCGTCTCTGCCGTTCTAAGGATCCTGCGCTAATCCCCATGATACCGGTTTCCGTGGGAGAACCACATGAGAGAGAATGATGAACACCTGACGTACCTGTGGGGCGTGTAATGTTAATTTAATTAAACTCTGTGTGTGTGAGATCTGTGCTCTGGAATCCTGTGATTTATGCACTTACGTCTTTCGCATTGGTGGAAATGCATTTGCCAGCTATGTTTAGTATTCAGCTGTTAGATATTATATACGATGTCCGTCAGTCCCTGGAGCGTGCCTCAGGGGCCCACCAGTGATATTACTCTGCTGGCCCACGTCACACCCTTACACTGTTACTCATGTGATTGTGGTGACGCAGGTATAAACAGACTTACTGCACAGCCAGTCATATAAAAGTACAGCCCATATAATTATGTACAGGGCGTATAATACTTGGTAATGGTAATAAACAGCTATGTTACTGGTTTCTGTGTTTTATATTTTTGACTTTTTATCATTATTTTAGTGTACCTTTTTACTCATAAAAAAAAAGTTACTATAAAACGGTAGGCTGTACCATCTAGATTTTGGTGAGTACAGTATGATATATATCAATCCATTATTGGTTTGCCATCTATTTAAATTGCTGGCTTGAGTGAGGCTACGACTTTGGGTCTCACCTACAGACAGGTGGCAGTAACGTCCTGACTGAACCCAAAGGCCACACTAGTCTACGCTTATACTGCGCTCATAGCCCACCGGCCCGTCATAGCTTCTGCCCTGGGCGTGAGACGGCTGAGCCCACATGCACGTAGCTGAGGAAGAGAGCACCGGGGGCCCTTATGACCCCGCTCCCAGAAGCGCTAACGACGTTCTCCGCTCGGCGGGCTGTAATGAGCCCGCGCTTAGAGACGGGATTACATCTTCAATGGGAGGTATTACTGGTCATTTTCTGTGTGGCTGCTTTCAGTCACCTTATTGTGCGATGGCTCAGTCCTCGGGAGGTGTGAATTAGCTGGAAGAGAGCACATGTCGCATACCCCCGGTGAACTGGGCCCGTGACTGCAGTCTTGTAGCACATCCCACACCTCTTGCCCTATGGCTTCTCTTCAGCCTGAGACAGTGGGGGCTCCCTTGCAGACCAAAACGAGGGGACCTTCAGCTAACTGGAATGCCCATTTATGTGTTTTTGCACACCCTTCTCTTGGCCCAGTCCATTGTCCCGAAACAAGGCTGAGAGGGTTCCAATCCACTTATATTTCTCAGGAATGTAAGAAGGAATGGGTCCAGGTTGCTTAGCAACAAGCTCTAAGTAGCGATGGACAGATAAGACCCCTTATTTCCACTTTGTGTCCCTATTGGCTGAAGGTGCTTTGGGAGAGGGGTCTCTATTCCAGCCCTTGGTGTGTCTATGTGTGTCTGATTATGCATATCTGAGTCAGGCAGCCTGTCCTTAACATTGTCACTCCGATTGATTCTGTGGGTTATGCGGTCTAGGATGCAACAGCCGGTCATGTCTGGCTTTTAATGAAGTAGCTGTTGCTTTAACGAATGAGTCCAAATCACTCTTTAATTTCATAAAGCCATACTGTATGCAGTTTTCAGCTGCAGTACCTTATAAGAATAAATGAAGTCGGCTTCCCTGCCACAAATTAAATTTTTACTTGTGTGCTTAAATGTTACCATGGCCGTAACTATAAGCTCACTCTTTCAGTTTGCTGATGTTAGCGGTCCTGAGTGGATGGGGACCTGGACGGCTCAGGGTTCGAGCCTTTGTCAGAGTCTGTCAGAGTCACACCCTTGGCACTTGTACTCTTTCTGGAGGACACTATTAATTGTCATTAAAGTAATTATATTACTTTTTATTTATTGGCTTGGTTGGTTCTTTGCATTTGTTTTACTTTCTGTATTTGAGGGACTCTAAGTGCAGTATTTACTCTTAATATAAATGTCACTTTAAATCTGAATTAAGCACCAGGTGTAATTTATGTGCAGCATATTCTATGTAATTTTATATATCTTACATGTAACTAAAGCTATACTATCCAATAATTTTCATTTTAGCAAACATGCATTGTGTTGCTGCCTTACTGTGATTTAATGAACCAAACTGTAGTCACAAACTTTTAACAAGACATCTTGAATTTATTTCTCAGGAAAAATTTAACTGCTAAAGTTCCTTATATCCATGGACTCCTCACCACCAGTCACCATCCTGTATATCATATAGATTGGTCCCGGGAGCCTTAAAGGTCACAGTTGTTATGGATGCATTTTTAATGCAACACAGTGGAATACCCCTGAAATAGAAAGACCGTTAAACCCTGTGTTGCCCTTCACCACATCATATCTGACCTGCAGACATGCTCTGGAGGGCAGATGGAAAGGGGATAGAAGCATTAGAGAAGAGTGGGCTAAATGTAGCAGAGCCATTGAGGTAGATAAATGTCCTGATGATTGGGCTCCCCCACTACTGCCCAATCTAGTAGCAATACTTGGGTCAAATTCCTGCTAGGGTTACAGAAGTGGGCTTGGGGAGGGGGGGGGTATCGCTACCCTATTTCCATCCATTGAGTAATTCCTTGGAAACAGCTTGTATGAGGTCCCCAATATGGAAAGGGATGGAGAGTGATAGGAATGTATGACCCCCTTGAAAAAAGCAAACCAGCACCACTTGGTTCTCCCTCCACCGTGCGAGAAGTATTACAGTTCTCTTGCGTGGTTCCCTGATGGTAAAATTAGTTGCCGGACCACTTCCAGTCATAAGACTCCCTCAACACCTTCAAGAAACCTCAAGACTGAGACCCAAGACCTGTTGCAGGAATTTCTCCATTGACCTGATATTTCTCTGTGTTCTCTGAATGTTCTTAATGCTGCACTCCTGTCTTATTGGGTTCTTGCTGTGTTAGAAGTTGCTGGGTACTTCCTGCTCCAATACTGCTTACACTCGTACCTGGGCAATCACTGGAAGCTCAGCCTAGATGCCCAGTTGATTCTTTGACAGCACTTGTGATTTTAATGTGCTATTTGCCTCATTTTTATGTCATTTTTTATGTTATATAAAAGTACTCAAACATACATTGGACAACAGACCCAAAAATGAGGGTAAAATGCAAAAAAAAAATGGAAGTCTGTTGACGTTTAATCAGAGTCTCCCTTCGCAACGAAGGTGATTACCCAACTAGTCAGTGACATAGTCAAAGCTTAAACTGACAAGGGTACCGAAATATCAGGGAACTCCATGGCTAATATTTCAATGATTATATTCTGGTGGATGCACTATTGCTCCCAACGTTGTCTCAACGTTGACACTAATGAGATCATTCTGGATTTTGAGTCAACACTCCATTGGCGTTCACAGGGGGAAGGAGGAGACGGAGTCGACTATCACGTCTCTTTATCCGTGCCTGACGCAGATTTTCTTTAAACATGTGCAGCGTATCTCACTGAATGGACGGTCAATTTCCCATCAGACTTTCACAGAGCTGTTCATAATCACACGGGCTGTCGAGATGGAGACAGGGAGAGAGTGTGAGATTGGGGATGACTATTCCAACTGTGGGTAAAAAACATGTTCCTACCAATATTGTGGGAGTATTGTGTGTTTTTAGGGAGACGGGGGGCTGATTTAACCCCTACCAATGCTGAAACCAAACCTACGCCCAAGGGAAGACAATAAGCACAGCTATATCTCAAGGGCTGATAGATTCTCATCAAAAAAAACACCCAACTCATTTTCTTTTCACGAGATGATTTTCTTTGCCTGGACATGTCATGATTCTTGTCCAACACTTTACCACTAGGGGGTGTATCAGTAACTCCCAGCACCCCCAGTTCCCTCTCTGCTTTAGTCCCATCCTGTACAGGAAATAGTTTTTCACTTCCCGTCTGTCTGTTTTCTGAGGTTTGCGGATCTTTGTTTTTGGTGGTCGCTGAAAGCAGTTTGGGATGAAAAAGCTGGCAGAGTGAGGAGACGCAGATGGCACGTCGCCCCTAGGTGGCGCCGTCATGCAGACTACAGTGTGGGGGAACATCGTGGGCGGGAGTTTGCCGCCCCACCAGCACTGCTTCTCCTGTCTCGGAATGAGTCATGATCAGAGCAGAGCTGATTGCGGTGCGATTAGCTAATGAAGTGGAAATGTGGAAAGTGAGGATGGAAAGTGAGTGTGTGGATGGAAAATATCCCAGCGCACTCTAAAGCTAAAGCCTCCAGGATTTATTCTTTTTCCACTTGCTTTCCTTGGCTGCGGTCAATGCAAAGAAAACAGTTGAGATTGGCGGTGTAGTCAGTAACCGTGAGGGAGTTACCATCGCAAGGGTGACAGCAAACAGGCATGAATCACCGTGCACACGTGCACTCTGAAAGCGCACATGGAGACTGGCCGAGTACGGCACTCGATGTCTGGCTCCTTTGGTGTGTTACCCCACTAAAGCACTCTAAAGCACAGCTAAAAGATCTGCATTTTGGAGTATCTTTATCGTCATCTGCAGCTATATGATCTTACGTTCCGTTGCTATTATGAATTTACGATCTTGTCACAGTGAAAGGATCAGCGATAAATAGAATATAAATATGAATCAGAAAGACATTTGCCCATAGAAAATGTGACATTTTAAACATGGCATACCAAAAGGTAGACATAAAACACAGACAGAAAAATGCAATACAAAAATATATACTATTATGCAATTACTAAATGGAAACTTAGGCATTGTGTATCGTCTGTTGTCCCTGATAGTAGCAATGTGTGGATATGTGTGCCAGCTCAGACAAGTGCAGCGGAATATGTTTGTGTCCCCAGCCACCAGCTCCATAGCAGCGGCTGCAGATGGACAATGCCCGCCGAGAGAGAGATTACGTTAAATCTTTCGTCTACTGCCTTGCTAAGCGGCGACAGCTGAAACACACGCGCTACCGTTCCCATTCCTCGTGGCCGCTGAGGCCACCCGGATTCTGGGACACTTCATCAGGCGGCTATAAAAATATATCGCCGCTTCTGCGTCAGAAAGCGAGACAGTCTGCTTGTCACGCCACATCCGACATAACACCGGGAATGTTTCCCCTTCTGTTTCGTCTGCTTTCTTTCCACAGTTTTGCTTGGCTCCTTCGAGGGGCCATTCATGCAAAGACAATCAATGTAGCCCCCAAAGCCTTTTCTGTGCCCATTGTACGCTCCCTGGGAATGTGCAGTGTTGTGTTAGGCCATTTTTTACTTCTTTACCGCAACACGTTTTGGCTTTTGCTCTTTTCCAGGTAATGGAATGAATTAACTTTCTGTCATTCTATTTACTCTCATTCTGTTTTTGAGGTCATTTCCTGTCACACTCCCTTCTGCGTTGCTATTTGATTAGGGCAATGTCATTATCTGTTATCATTCATAGTGCTGCTTCCTGTGAATGTCAGAAGTATTGTTGCCTGATATTGCAGTACTCTGGGCACAAAACGACAAGGCTTTACTCTAGAGTCAAAGTAACAGGTCTGGGTTTACTGTGAGTATACTTAAAGGAAGATAGCTGTATTCTGGACATCAATCATACCTTTACTCAGTTGTTGCTCCTGCATGTACTGAGTTTCCCTCCACCCCCGGTAGCTGTATTAGATCAGGGACTAATTCTTAATTGCTCCATGCAACTAATTAGTCATGGCAGGAAGGCTATATATCAAAGATTATTACCTTCACGTTAATTAACCTCTCAGAGCAACGTGGCTTAACATAGCATTTCCTTTTTGCTCTTTCCGCTCTCTTCTTGCCCTTCTCTATTCTACCACACTGGCGGCAACGAATCAGCTGCAGAAAGACTTGACTAATTAATCATAAAGAATGTCGACCTCTGCATTAAAAGAACATACGATCCTTCGTGGCTCCGTGTCACCTTCTATACCCACATGTCTATCTTTGCACGCCATTAGACCAGTCTGTCAGTGTGGAGCAGTTGAAGTTGCACCCCGGGGGAAGCGTGCAGTACGTATAAATCAGAAGCTTACAAAGTACGCACGTCACCCAGATCTGCAGAGCAAGTTTTCAGACATATTTAACTAGCGTCTGTTACTCACGGCCCAATAAGCATTTGCCCCCATCTTTAGTGAACATCTGTATCTCATCGATTGCGGAAACCTTGGCATCTCACGTTATCGTCGTTACCTAAGTCAACCTAGTTCTCCATTTGCCAGCTACCTCCTTCTTCTTTCCAAGCTTCTGCTGTTGTTGTCACTTTCCGTCTTCTCCTGCTGTTGTTACCTGAGAGTCTTGAGTCATGTATTGCATGTAGGCCCTGAAAACATTGACCAGTCTTTCCTGACTCGGCTAGCAGCCACAGCAATCAGGCCACGACGAAATCAACTCAAACATCAGAAAATATTCGCCAACCAAGAGCCTGGGTAATGACCAAAACGTGACTAATTTAGATCTAAATCAAACCTTAATCAGCCAGAATAATGTTCTTCACTGGACAGGGCTACGTGCGCTTAATGGAGCGCTCAGCATCAAAGCAGCAAAGCATGTTTTGATCAGGGTTTGTGTTTCTGCAGTTATGCTCTTCTTGATTTGCTCTTAACAGACAGCCACCTCTGCCCATCAAAGGCAGCAGGGAAAACACTGAGTCACACCCATCCATCCAAGCATTTCTTGCACCCACATTTCCAATTCGGGGTCTCAAGGTTTTGTTTGGAAAGCTACAGGTGCAAGTTAGGACGGGATGCCAAAGTATCACACCATTCACACTCCTCTCACACCATTCACACTCACGGACCATTTGATAACGCCGATTCACCTTGGTATGTTTTTGCACTGTAGGGGGAAACTGGAGTACCCAGAGGAAACCCCACAACACAGGGAAAGCATACAAACATCACACACACAGAGCTAGGCAGAGACTCAAACCCGGGTCTCAGAGGGATAAGCCAACAGGGCTACCCACTGCACCACTTCTGAACTTAATCTAACTTTCTTCTACCGTAACCAAGTTCTGAAAAGCCAGAAGCATTTAAATGTCTTGCTGACCTTCCATAACAAAATAAAGTCAGGGTGCCTCCTGTACTGTGTATTCATACTACTGTCTATCCCGTTATCTAAGTTTATAAAAATATACTTCTGGTGCCGTATTATACTATAATCATCAGTTTGTATTTTCCCTTAGTTTGTTTCCCTTTTGCTCCCAATCTGGAGTTATTTGTCGTATCACCAGAGAAGGATCGCACTCAAAGCACAAAAGCATGTTAGTCTGAGACGCCCAGCCCACATCAGTCACCCTGCTTCACTGTAGATGTTGTCAGTCATTTAATTTGCATGAAGGATGCTGTGGTTCACCCAGTTCCATCCAAAGCCCTTTTACTGACCGCCCACAGCAGACTTTGATGTAAAGTAACGAGCAGTATCGGGCATTTCAGGTCCAAAAGCCACAAATCCAGACCAAGGTTTTGTTTCTACCAAACAGTTGAGCTTAAAGAGTCACAGTCACAGAGTCCTCTTGGTGATTTTTAGCTTCTGGACCTGAAATTCCCAGCACTGGTAACATGATGGAGAGGAGCTCGGCCACCTTACCAACCTGGAAAAGAGACTTGTGCATCCTCTAGCACTCTCCTCCACAAACCCAGCTCCTTCTTGTGGGATGCACCTAGCTTTCACCTCATCTTTTCTCTTTCAAAGCATCCCCAAAAGAATACTTATGTGTTCCAGCATGTTCTATGGCAGAGATCCGAGCATAGAAGGTTGATATGCACAACAGTCCTATCAAATCCTCCTATCAAATCATCCGTATGTCCCATTTCTTCCCTTGGTCAACCTGAAGGTGCAAATAGAACCTTCCAGAAGCAACAGGTTGATAGCACAGTCTCTGTGCTGCCGCGACACATGTCAGTGAGATGGATAAACCTGGGCCAAACGGATAAGCCATTTAATTGGTCCGCAGCTTTTGTCCAGTGCTGAGAGGTAGACCCCAATCCTGCCCTCTCCTATCTCTCTCCTACATGCGGATGGAGTCCACCGATGGATTGATAGGCGCCCGCTATTTTGGGGGCCGAGAGGGATAGCCTGCGAATGCATCAGCAGATAAAAGCAGCACTCAGCATTATCCCGACATTTTACTGTCCTTCCAATAAAACTCGCAGAAATATGGCGTGGCACTGCCCAGCACCGTTTGGAAGTGGCTTCTATATTTCACCCCACCTTTCCACTTTTATTTATCTTCCTTTATATGCAGAGATATTGGGGGGCAAGAAGCCAAGGGCCCACAGATTTGCCGGGCTCCGCCGTCTCTGAGTCCGCAGTGGGTTCCCATCTCCACTAACTCTCCTGCGATCGCAAGTCGGTGCGTGGAACAAAAAAGAAAAAAAACACATCAAGCCCAGCAGTTTATACATCTGAACCATTGCACTTAATATAACTGGCCTATGCTCTGCCAGGCTGTTTGCTTAACCCCCCCGGATATATTGAAATTAAATGACACCTCTTATGTCTGACTTCACTTTTCGCCTCTTTAGAAATATTAAAATGAAAATTACTTTTCCAAATTGTGTCAGCGGTTTAAAGCCTTCATTTTTATGATTCTGTTTTCTAAAAATACAAAGGACAGCTGTATATGTCCTCCCATACATCAACCACGTAAATGTCACAAGCAGTTCTAACAATAAAAGAAAATGTGACATTTTAACAGGAAATGCTAGTGCTTTGCCAAGAAATTAATAATAAAAAAAAGACATTATATTGGCTTTAGCTTGTATTCAAAGAGAATGGACCTTTTCTGAGATACTTTGAGGGTAACATATGCTTAGCTGCCATTTCCAATGATGAGTTTGGTTAATAACTGAATACTTTTTTCGTCATGGCTAAAAGGAATACTTTCGGTCTGCTTGTTTCACCTGCGTACGGTTTGCTTCTGTGTAGCACTGGCCAGCAGCATTAATATCCATATTTTCCGTATTTCAACACAGGCTTTAGGCCGCTGAACCACTCCATTCTCTAAGAAATGTGTGTGCCTGTGTGTGAATTTGGGCTTTCGGGGGGTTAAGGTGGTATTTGCCTCAGTGGACTGATGATCCTCTAGACATAAGAATTGCCAGGCAGACGCCTCCTTAACTAGAGAGTGAAATTGTAAGTGGCAGGCATCAGGTCATTCTGTTTCTGTTCCCGTGATTTACGTTGCGGCGGGAGCTACACGAGGGAGGGGGCCTGCCAGGTGACGGTGGCCCCGGCATCACGGAGACACGCGGCTTCTGCCTGTTTTACGGCACAGGGGTCTTCCTAGAAGGGACGTCTGTCAGGCCGGATTCAGTGCCACTCCTGGTTATGCTGGCTGCCGTGGATCGAAACTTTCTTTTTGCTCGTTAGAACATGCGATGGAGTCAGAATATGGCCTTTGTTAAAGAAGCATAAAAGAGCACTGAATTAAAGATAATCTCGTTTTTCAGCTTCTCTCCCATCCACGATATCTATCCACAGACCCTATATGGTCCCCCCCCCAATTCTACATCATCGCTAAGCAACCACAGCATCAGTCAGTTGACTAAAAGGGTCTATTTCATTAGAGGGGGACTTTTACTGTGCTGGCTGCTGTCCTCTTCCCACCAGCCCGAATGCTCACACTCAGATGCAGGCAGATACACTGAGAACCGTGCATGCTGACCGCAGCACATCTTTCAGGAGATGCAGAGAGAACCTGCTTCCGGGTAACTGCTTTGCGAGTCACGTTCGCCATGCCCTGTGAAATATGTGAATCCTCCGCAGCTAGTAATGACCGTTCGGTGCTGACACTGACAGTGACAGCGAGAGGTTTCTGGTAGGACTGGGCTGGGATTAAAATTCAGCCCTGTAGTTTGTGGTCTTTCACAGCACCACGGTAAATTTTGCCCATCGGAGGGCATGACAGCTTTTGTCAACTGATAGTTTTTTGCAGAACCACAAGCACGACACCCTTAGCGAAGGCTGCTTCTGACTAGCGCTCTCCATCACCCGCTACGTCCATAAGCAACGGACCGGAATGTCTAGCAGTGTGGCATCCTGGGTACGTTGCACAGGCAGCAACCTTAATGCACACCATTAGCATAACATACCACACAGGTGTCATCACATTTCTGCAGGGATATATAAAGGGGCGGGGCCACAGGGGCACTGACCTCAGCTAAAAGGTGATTGGCCCCAGGAGAGGCCTCACTCTTGTCACTCATGATTCAAAACATATAATTAGCTAATGATAAGGTCGGCCCCTTGACCTGTGCATTGCCATGCACATAAAGTACAATTTAGGCACATGGGCTGCCATGACTTTAGCATAGTCAACGGAAAATATTATTTGTACCATCTAGTGTAAGAAGGGCACATGACACGCTTAGCATAGCTGTGTCCCTAGGCTGGAGCAAGAAGGGCGCCTACCATGTTTAGTGCTGGCGCACGCATGCGTTGCAGTGGGATGGGCAAATGGGGGAATTATCTTTGATGGGAGCCTGCTGCTGAGGACGCGCAGGACAGCGCTGTTTATTAGCTCTGTCAGTCGTTGGACCTGCGTGGGCCCGCTGTATCTGGATCTTGTTAAAACAAGATCCCGTCAAAGCCATCAAACGGGGGCAAGAGGGGCCAGCA
>JABFEA020000067.1:8200833-8230240 GCA_019775915.2 Cyphomyrus plagiostoma | reverse complement strand
CCAGGCTCGCGATGATGTCAAGTTATTACAGCTTCTCCCACAATAGGGAGATTTTGTTAATTGTCCAAGTGCCGTTTGAGAGGCTGACAGCGGGTTGCCGTGGAGACCGGTTCTAGGAAGGGGCCTTATCAAAGAACATCATTTTGTCTGACCATAACTGGAAAACACATCGGAACAAAAAAGTGATGAATGGGCCCTGAGATCATCTTTTGGTTGTCTTTGAGCAGTACATCGTGGCCATCTTGCTGATCCACTTTCACATTGTTCCTGTTTGTGTGTGTGTGTTTTTTTTTAATATTTTCCAAACCAGTGATTGGTCACTGAGGAGGAGGGCACTGATTAGAAGTGCAGTTGACCTGTTATGTTGATAACGCTGAGGGTTATCAGAAATGAAGGTATGCTGATATTTCAGTTCGGAGAACATGTGGATGACCCCTTGCAGATGTTCTTGTCTGGACACTCTGTCACGCCTTTGGTGAACTTCTGGTGCAAAATTTTTTAATAGGCGACACATTACGGATTTTACGCTGTTCTAATGGGTGAATTTTCTGGCAAAGCAGTATAAGCGATTGCGGGCGATGACAGTTTTTATTTATTATTATTATTATAATAATTATTATTTTCCTAAAGATTTCTATTCATTTTTAAAGTGTGATTAATCTTCCCCTGGAAACCATGACAGGGATCTGTATTGTTTTGTAGTTGCTTAGAAATAAAACCGCATGTATAATCTTACTGATCCGTCTGGACGACTCCACTACAAGTTATAAACAGCTGGATTAGTTAACAGAGCCTTGGCATGCAAGCTGATGGACCCTAACTTTCTGCAAATATATCTAAATTCTATTCAGTGTTAGGGTAGCTGCTCTTTGGTTACAGTTACAAATTCTTAATTCTAAAACCATGTTCGCTTTTAAGTTACGGTGAAACGGCATTAGCTAAGATAGTGGTAAAGGTGAATCTTGAATCTTTTGAGTGCCACTTGTTGACACGGCACACAGATATTTATTTGATTGTATTCCTCTATTTAGTTCAATTTATTTTACATAGCACCTTTCACAATAGAGTCACCACAAAGCACTTGGGAAGAGTGTGTGGTAGTCCATTACATAATCATTTAGACAGAATGGTGCATGAACCAGGGGAAAAGGGAAAGAAAAAAAAGCCAGATGACAACAGAGGAGAGGAACCAAATGCTCTTGACTAGGGAGAAAAATAAGCTCTGGGGGTCCAAGGTGAACTGGCTGCCCAACTCCCCAGGCCTGATAGCATTGTAAAGGGAGAAAATGAGCCTGCTTTGATAAAAGCAAGGTGTAAACTGTGGTCATGGCTAAAAGGAAGGTTAACAGTTCTACCCCTTAATACAGACAGACATCAGCTGTTAAGTAAGATACTCAAGGGTACAAGAGCAGGCCAGTTTGACAAATCAAAGCATGCTTGAGGACTGCTTACAAATTTCCTTTAGGTGGCAATCAGATAAGCATATTTCTAAAAATCCATCCATCCATCCATCTTCAGATTGCTTCTGCTGATAGCGGTCACTGCACTAGTATGCTAAGTGCCTGGATTGAACGTGTCCCAGACTCTGGCTCATTCTGTGAGATTCCCAGGCATTCCCGAGGCAACTGGGAGATGGTTCTGTCCCAGGGTCTCCAGCAACTGGGAGATGGGTCTGCCCCAGGGTCTCCAGCAACTGGGAGATGGGTCTGCCCCAGGGCCTCCAGCAACTGGGAGATGGGTCTGTCCCAGGGTCTCCAGCAACTGGGAGATGGGTCTGTCCCAGGGTCTCCAGCAACTGGGAGATGGGTCTGCCCCAGGGCCTCCAGCAACTGGCAGATGGGTCTGCCCCAGGGCCTCCAGCAACTGGGATGCCCTCTGAATAACTCCATACAGACATAGAATCCTTGTGAGATGTCTGAACCACCTACGCAGAGTTCTGTCAGTTTCAAGGAGCTGCATCTTATTTTAGGACAGACTGGATCTCTGAACCCCTCAGCAACTCTATAGTGGAACCTCATTTTGGCCACTTCTACTGAGAACCTTGTTCTTTGAGTCATTATCATAGTTGATGTCCATAGGTGAGGCATAGATTGACTGGTAAATTGCGATTCTCTTAGCCAATGACCGTGAAAAACTACAGCCACCGCAATGATCTGCCTGTCAATCTTGTGTTGACTCTAATGATCCAGAGGTACTTAAACTCCTCCACAAAAAGCTGGTGGTCCCCGCCCCCCATCTGAAAGAAGGAATCCGCTATTTTTCCGTGAGGGTACATGGATTCAGAGGTGCTGATTACCATTCCTGCCACTTCACACTTGGTACTGAAACGCTCAAGTGCATGCTGGGACGGAGGTCTAGGTCAGATGAAGCCAAAACAACGACATCATGTGCAAATTTCAGTAATGTCTCTTCTAGCTTTAATGATCACAGACATGGGAAAAGATGTAGCCTTTTGGCGACCCACACCCACTCTAAATGACTTTGTGCCAAATATTTATATAATACGTCTCTTGCTACATTCATACAGGGACCAGTTATCAGACAATATTGGTTTTGATACTCCATATTCATAAGCATATGCAGACTAAACTTAAATACATGTTTATATACACACACATACTGTATATACTGGTATCTGTAGACTTACATATAGCATTTTCCTATAAACCCTCAAACAAAAGTGCAATGGAGAATTGTTTTTTTCCCTGTTGCATAGCCAGGCCAGACCCCACGTTGCTGTTTAGATGTTGCAGTGTGTGGTTCTGTACGTTATGAGTCTTTACCCAGGTCAGCAAAGTCAGTATTTTAGATCCTGTGGGAACCACAGTAATCTTATCAGTGTTGGCCCTTTGAACAAGGTCTTTAACCCCAAAAACTGCTCCAGTCATGCTGGAACAATGGTTGACCCTGTGACTCCAAACTTTAATCACACACCTACTTTAATCACACACTGCGTCTCGTAGAACAGCAAGACAGGATATGTGAAAACAAAGGAACCTCTATCTGTGCTTGGTCAACGGTGAATAGCACCATACATAGATTGGACCATCTACATTTATCTATAATACCTATATTTGGAACATACCCACTGTTCTCCAATATCTCCTAGGTCAAATGGCTTCTTTAGGTATTTTTTCCACCATATTGGAGCATATTCTGACTGATTTGCACTTCCATCATTTCACTCTCCATGGCCTCTCCAAACTCCTCCCACACACCAACTTTTGCCTTCAAAACTGTCATCCCTCCTGCCTTCTGGTCTGTTGTTACTTCTCTACTCCACTCAGACCTCATACAACCATTGGCCCAAAGACCTCCTTTTTCAGCTCAACAGCTTCCCTCACTAAGGTTGCTCGCCAGTGGAGCTTAGGTTGACAGCCATGACAGGGACCACTTATCTTCTAGCCAGGAGTGATATGATAGTAAAGAACGGTGTCTTAGCTCTACAGCCAAGTTGTTGTTGGACTCCTCTGCAAGGCATTACGCTTGAACACGATGCTCGCAAATGTACTGGTTCACCCTGAGTGAAAAGGGTCAATGATCAGCTTTGTAGTTGTCTCATCTGACTTTAGGCCCATGTGTTTTGGATTCCTGGTAAAAAGAAGGTCAGAGTCAACTGAGTACCACTTGTAGTGTTGGTGAGATGGATTCAGCACATGGGGCAGAAGCTGGATGAGCCACGCTGAGGAGCCTGGGGTGGCTGGGAATGTCTGACTCAGGCATCTGTGTGAGATTAATTCAATTCAGTTCAATTCAGTTTTACTTGTGTAGCACATTTTCACAACATTACAGTTTCTCAAAGCACTTTACATTATCCCTGTCCAAAACCCCCAGAGAGCAAGCCAGAAGTGGCAAGGAAAGACTCCCTAGTAGGAAGAAACAACACTATCCTCCAGCTAGATTTACAAAATGACAAAATTCTAATTTATAGAGTTCAAATTTTCGAATTCAGGTTTAAATGCAGAGGGCGCAGGTAAAGTCAGACAGGTGATGCTGCTCTTTCTGACGATTCACCTCATGCCACAAAAATAACTACTGCTTGCCAAGTGAAGCTGGGAAACCGAGAGTGAATTAACCTTTTGATGTTAGGCAAAATGGGTTAAAGATGTGGGACTACTAAGAGCAGGTTTGATCAAGGTGCAGCTCAAGAAACGTGAACAAAGAATGTCTGAATTGTACTTTGTCCATTCATTTGGTGGCTTTTACTGCAATGGGTTGGCACCCTATCCTGGGTTGTCCGCTGCCTTGTGCCGAAGGTATAGGCTCCAGACCCTGGAAAAAGTAAGATAGATAAAAATATCTGTCTGTATTTATTGAATCTTTTGTCTGTGTACTATTGTAATGCCCTCTGTTTTGTACCTTGTGTCTCGATGTTGCCTTTCCTTTAAAAAAACAAATCCTGCTAGTGTTCAGATTGATCTGGTTTTAATTGGCATTCTAAGGGTAATATGAAACAATAATGAAAACCTCTGTTTTCACCCAGGCATAGATGTTTTTCAGTCCGGTGTCAGACTTGGCTCTCTACCTCCACCCTCACAGCTGGCCAGATGTTTCAGCAGCAGATGTGCGTTGGGCAGAGCAGTGCCCTGACACACTGTTTTCCTGGCTTCTCTTTTTTGATGCCCGGTTCTCAGGCTCCACTGTGCAGAATCTCATGAGCAAGTGGTGTGTTGGAGATGTAGGGCATTACCACTTGAGATGTGAAGCCATTACCGCTTGAGATGTGGGGCCATTACTCCTGGATATGTGGGGCCATTACCACTGGAGATGTGGGACCATTATTACTGGAGATGTAGGGCCATTACCACTGGAGATGTGGGACCATTATCACTGGAGATGTAGGGCCATTGCCGATGGAGATGTAGGGCCATTACTGCTTGAGATGTGAAGCCATTACCACTGGAGATGTGGGGCCATTACTGCTGGAGACGTGGGACCATTACCGCTTGAGATGTGGGGCCATTACTGCTGGATATGTGGGACCATTATCACTGGAGATGTAGGGCCATTACCGCTTGAGATGTAAAGCCATTACTACTGGAGATGTGGGGCCATTACCGCTAGAGATGTGGGGTCATTACCGCTTGAGATGTGGAGCCATTACTGCTGGTGACAGTCAACTAGCAGACGGCTGTGTGGGGCAGTGTGGAGCGTTAGAGGAGCAAGCTGGAGAGCATTTCGCATGGTGCAGGCTGGTGCTTCTGGCATGGAAATAAAGTGATTCGATGGTTATTCGGATCAGGGAGGTCAGCACCCTGGATAGCAGCTCCAGGCTAATTGGAACATTATTGGATTGGTCTGGGTTGCGGGCCCAATATGATATGCTATCATAAGCCCAACATCTGGAGTGGCACCCCCTCCCTGTGGCACCTTATCATTAACATAGTCATGACTGTGCTGCAGTGTGCCACACCAGGCAGAGTAGACACCCATGTAGCCAGTATGCTTCCAAAGACACACAAGACCATGGGTGGCAGCCAGCAGTATTTAAGATGGAACTGCCACTCTTGGACTCCCTGTGGATGATGGGTTCCTTCCGGAGAGCTGGGGAGACCTCCTGACAGGGTTTAAAAATGGATACAGCTGATACATGGACAGAAACACACAGGTACGCTCAGCGGGTCCTGGTATCGGCATGGGGAAATGCAAAGAAGGGCTGCATACAGTCCGTGGAACTGTGGGTGGATAAGGGAGACAAGCTGGATGTACAGCAGGCCGCCGTGTGGCTACAGAGCGAGGCTTGGACATCGCCGGGGGTCAGCAAGATGTATGACCGCTGCCTCCGCTTCTCTATCCATCTGGCTCTGATTCATACGTCCCCCTCCCCTCAAACGGGACACGCAACAGCACGATAGATCATCTCCCGTCGAGCTCTTTCCTGCTCGCTCGTTCTGTGCCAGGGGGAAGTATGACCAAGTAGGTGCTGCGATGCTGCGATCGGAATGTCAGAGTCGCTTCCTTATTGGGTCATGCAGTTTGACGCACGCAAGGTGCTTCCAGTGCCAATGAGGCGTCACATCCACTGGAGTCAGGGCCGTCTCAGCTGCTGGCCTTTAATCATGGCGAGAACATAGTGGGCAAATTAGTCTAAATATTTGATGGGTCGAGCCGTCATATTGTCTTCTGATGTCTTTCATTCTTTACTTCACGCTTTGGGGCCTCTTCCCATGGGCATCGCATCCAACGGGAGTCACTCATAGTCATTACCACTGGCAGCGGCTGCTTGGCGTTGACAATAATGTTAAATATAAAAATGAACAAGCTGAACATTCAGCCCTGTTCAGGCTGTGCAGTCACATGGCTGCGTTGCCCAAATTTTTGAAGACGAAACCTACCTTTAGCTTCCTTTGGTTGCTGAATGAGATCAATGAAACCCGATTGACAATTGAGGTTAGAAGCCAATCATGCAGACCCTTGTAGGCCAAGCAAGGAGCAGATGACAGGGGTGAATACTGCACTTTGTATTCAAATTGCACTGCACACACTGCTTCAGTTTACAGTGAGGTTCACGCAGGGGTTCAGCTAGAAATTCTGGGCCTCCCTGATAAAATCCCGTCCTGGGGAGCTGTTCCCACTGTGAATCTCAGAAAACACACCGCGAAGCAAGCATGCACTACTACGCGTTGCAGTTGGTAGGCCCTACCATTTTAGTTAAGAGGGGTGCGGGTAGATTGTGCCAAACAAGCCCAAAATGGTAGATCTTGGGACCACTACAGAGGGCTGTGGGGGGGTTGTGGCCCTTGAATCTGCCAGGGTATCCATGCCACTCCAGCATCCCTGGGTTCACAAGGCTCACAGTCTGCTCCTTACCTGGGTCAGTGCTGAGGCTTCTGCCTCCCACCCCCTGGTGGAGTACCATGGAATAACAACTCCAAGCACATTGTGTCGGTGCCAGCGGCTGACGAGCCTGCCGCTGCTTCCTGAGCTCATCCTCTCGCGGTGCCGGGACACGCAAACACGTGTGGCTCCCTGCAGCACCACCTGTAACCAGATCCAGCTCCCAGGCCGTCACTTAGACTGAGAGGGCTATTAGGAGCTCAGGCTCTATCAAACCCAGATGTCCTTCCACTGTTTGTATAAAGCGGTTAATAACTCAAAACGAAACCCTTATAATTCAGGCAATATTGTGCTTTGGACAGCGGTTTACCGGCTGTCTAGTTTGTATTAACCTAATGGAAAATGAATGATGTTATTAATCATGTAGGGGGGGGGGAGCAGGCAGGCGTGCCAGGAGAGAGAGGGGGGCATGGGAACACTCAGAGCCGGCTTTTACGGCATCTTCCCTCTCTGCTTTCTTTTTGTCTGTGTTCCTCATTTACCACTATTCCTGAGTCAGGAAGTTCTGCCAGCCAGTGTCAGTCACGGTCTGAATCACAGTCTGGTATACAATCCGAGACAGCGGTGGAGAAACAGGTGGGATAGATCAGCTCAGGAAGGTGAAGCAAGTATTCGCAGTACTGCCCCGTACCCAGAGAGTCCACCAGGACACACTCCGGCTAGTCAGCTCCACAGAGAAACCTGTCTGTTTTTAAGAGTCTACATCATATCATTGTCCTTGGGTTCAGGACTGGCACCGTGTCCCTGGTTTCAAGGCAAATTGCAGGCCTTGCCTTTTTTTTTTTTTACAGAGGACATTCTTCACCTTCACGCATCATGTCATTTTCCAGAAGGTTCCTCATGAATCCTTCACGGGTTGTGCAGGTTGTGGCTCAGCACATGCAGTCACTTGAATTTCATTCAAACTCCCTGGCATTCATACTTGTAGTCTCACCGGCAGCATGCTGGGTTATTCTACATGGTTACCATGATTTTTCATGCACTTTCCAGTGCTACACACTGATCACATGTATTTAGTACTGTTCAGTGGGCGTACGTGGACTTTTACATTTCCCATTTTCTCTGCAACCTGCAATTTACGGTGCTTCAAAAAGGTTCTAAAGCGTTAGCAACACTGTATGACTCATGAATATTGTAACGCTAAAGGTTAGCTATATATGTTACTGATTTGAGCTGCCAGCTGTGGCTACGAGCCACCTAGCTGCTTCTCTCCACGGAAAGCTTCAGACACAAATGCTGTTCCTTTCTATGCGGAACATCGACCATCACTGGGATTCCTACAGGTGTCTGTACACCTGAATCGATGTTAACAATGTTGAAAAATCTTGCTGTTCTGCTTCTGCAGCAGACAGCTCATGTAGGCAGAAAAGCCTCTTTGCTAATCAACCAAGTGAGAGTGACTAATTAGCACTGACTGGCATCAGTCACCCCAAGCCAAATGCTCTTGATTTGAATTCCCTTGGCTTCTTCAGAATCTTAAGCATGTGGACCGTGGCTGGTCGTATCTCAGTGCTGTTCTTTACGCACACAAATTCACGGCCTACCAGCTCCAACACGCAGTACTGCAGACTCGCCTCATGGTGCCTGTTTACGGTGAGTTACTGTCTTTAAGAGACACACGGTGGGAGCAGCTCCCCAGGACCATGGAAGACCATGCTGGGCATCTGCCTGTTGGATGCCATCTGGGTTGACCTCGTGTGTGAAAGAGCTGTTGTTTGCCTGGAGCCAGGAGAGAGCACTTCCACCTGCCACTGTTTTCACAGTGCAGCCTCCCCTTCCACTTGCTAGGATTTTATTACCTTCCATCCTGTTATTCTGTGCCATTCCCTGTGACGGGATGGAACCTGAAACCGTGTGAGTGTTTAACATTTGATCTCCATGGGCATTTAGAACACTGACTTTATTCTGTCTTAGAATTTAGAACTCCGGCCATTTAGAATGTCCCTTTTCTTTTATCATTCTTAATTTCAACAAGAAATCTTGGTTTGTTATTTTTGCCCAAGTCCAACACGAAGGCTTCTATGTGCACAGTTTCCAGTTCCATAGAACAACTTATGATAATCACCGAAAGTGTTATCCTTCCTTAAATAACGAAACTAACAAACGATGAATGAAGTCACTCATAAGTGTATTTTAGCCAAAGAAGGTTTTCAATTGTTTTATTACATCAGCAACATAGTATATTTTTACACTTCCATTGTTACTCTGGAGGTAGATTCCCATTGACTTGCAATAGGCAGGCAGCTATTTTAGAATAATTTTAGTCAGGTTAATAATCACATTGAGTGAGCTTTTTTTGACTGAAAAATGTAAACTGTAAAGGTTAACTATTTATTGAAAAGAGAATGCAGAAGAAAATGTAGTTTTAATTTACACAGAACAGCTATATATTTTAGAAAGATTTTAGTCAAACTATTTTAGTAATTTTGCGTTTCCTCTGTTCTATTAGTTTCTTCGAAAAATCTAAAACTTCACCTATTCCTCTTTTGAATACAGCTATCAGCATTTTTGTAATCCCGTTTCTCTGATGCAAAATGCTCTATAGAGATTACTGAATTACCTGTTGTACTACAAACTGTATACTACAGGAATACAATGTGTCTTTAGATGTAGGAAGAACGTAACTCTTACTTAAGCGATACTTCACATTCCTTGTTAAGCATTCCATTTTCCTTTAGTTATTTAACTACTATTACTACAGTTCAAGGGCTTTTCTGGGCTCCGAAACATTATCCTCTCTGAGCTTTGTGTCAGAAAACTAGTTTGTAATGATCCACACTTTATTCACTGAATATCTCAAGCTTAAGGGAAAGAAGAGTTTGTGAAACTCATTAAAGGCAATATTAATGGAAAACACAAAATGTTTATTTTGATCTTTGGGGCCTGTAGCTAATAGAAAAGTGGCAGACCCAGAACATCTCATGTTCCTCCAGGGTCTTGTAGATGTAACAGTAGCTGACTTTCTGCTCCTTCCTCTGCAGTTTCATCTTGGTGTTTGGCTGCCTGGTCCTGTCTGTGTTCTCTACCATCCCTGCCCACCAGGACCTCTCATCTCACTGCCTCCTAATCCTGGTAAGGCCCCTCGCTGTCTCTGCTCAGCATCTGTGCTTAAATGAGGGCGTCTTTCCACGTGCCTGTTCAGAATGTTTTGGGTAGTTTTTTTTGTCATCCCTGGAGCAGGGTAGATGAACTGGGTGGATTTTTTTTTTTTCTTACTTGCTGAGAAGCACAGTACTTTATGGAAATTACACACAGATGTAATAGGAGTTATGCTTATAAAAATAGCCCTCAATGATATATTCAATAAAAGTAAACTGTGCTGCACAGAACAGGCCAGTATCGTGACTCATAAACCATATATACACCCACATTTCATCCATGTTTAATTCAAAATTTATCTTCAAAGCCTAACGGGCCGATCCCAGGGGCTGAAGCAGAAACGTGCAGTCCGGCCCACAGGAGGTGAATCATTGGGTCTCAGGCCCAGCTGTGCATTTTCAGGCATCTGCGCCCCGTCGGTGGGCCAAAAGAAAGGCCTTCAGGTCAGCCAGAACTTCCAAATGGTGTCCGATCATTTCAGGTCACGGCAGCGTCTGTCACCACCTCACCGAAGGCTACGGTGGGGCTCTGAGGATCGGATATACCTGCACAAAAACAGACATTCTCTTTGTGTTACGGAAGCTTCAGAGCAGTTGTTACTTCCTTATGGAGAGGAGCTGATCTGACCTGTGAGTGTAAACAGCATTCGGGGCTGCCTGCTGTCTCATTTGCATTGGCACTGCGCTAGATCGCCAGTGCAGAAGGCTTCATGTGAAGGTCCTGCAAGTATATAAAGAATTCTATCATTTAACTACATAGGGAATGTATAGTGCTCACAGAAAGTCTTTGGACGCTTGCTTAATTCTTTATTAAATTTACTGGTTTAATAACAAATGTCCATTGTTAAGCAATTGACATTTTCTTTTTATTAAGTGTCGCAATTTTTTTGACCGATTCATTCAGTTCTGTTCCTGCCCTTTTGCTGTTAATTGCAATTGTAGTCCTTGGCTCTCAAAGTGATACTAAACACAAATGTTTGGTGTCTTATGTTATTGAGAAGGTGTTACTAACTAAAAAGCACCAAAATGAGACTGCTTAACAATGAGCTTTTTAACTCTTTTAATAGCTTTACAGCTCTTTTAGAACTATAGTTTGGGTTTCAATTTATGCTACATGAAATGAATGTTTTACTTTAAAACTTCCGGTTGTTCCTAATGTGATATACATTGTTCTGTCATTTTTTTTTTTAATGAGACCAATACATTTGCAATATTTTTACTAAATAATGCAAGTTTTCCAAGACTTTCAATGGGTACGGTATATGTCAGTAACATATTGATGCATGCAGTTTATAGGTTACTTGAGATTGATTGCAATATTTTTAGACAAATTAAAACTAATATAAAAAGAGAGAAGCTAAATTATTGGTTAGTTTAGCTTAGTCTGAGTCCAATGATGAATCAATCCCAGCATGCTGTACCAGAATTCTCTGTGCTTAGCGCATATGAGATAATAATTCACCTGAACATGGCCCTATGGGTATCCCGATGACAGAAGAGCTTCTCTCCTTGTTTAAAGACTTGCCTCAGTTTCATATTGATTCTCCATCTTGTCTGTATTGATTTCTTGCTTGACTGCCATAGGCGATGAATGTTCAGCAAAGTGCGTTTTCTTTCCCATGCTCTTTGCTAAGCAATTGGAAACATACGCTCAAAGATGGCGGATGAGGCGCCACACTTAAGGTCAAAGGTCAAATAAAGAGGTCAACTGTCCCTTCGTATTGTTATGTCCCCCGTATCGTGGAAATGTGACGTCTTGTGGGCAGATACTGGGAGGCCTTTAGGTTGTATCCCCAGGACTAGCAGACTCTGCAGAGATTCGACAAACGCCTCCATTTTTTCCTGTCCATTGTGTTCCACGGGAAGAGCATTACGTGCTGTGGAGGAAGCCAGCATCATTACCAACGGCCGTAATTGGGTGCAGCCCGCCATGAACCAGTGGGGATCCAGTAATAGAGTGGCCAAAGCGTTAGAGAGTCTGAGGGCCGCGTCAATGGTGAATAAATATGCTGTTAATTCCGTTAATGAGGGAGGGTAATTACCCCCCCATGGGCCAGTGCATGGAGTACAGGCGGGAGCAGCGCTGAGTTCAGGTGCCGGTGCTCATTTCCACTTCCCCATACACCGGCGCTCTTTAATGGGATGTGTCGCTTCCCATTTCTCCTGGGTGGGAAAGTGGGAACCGCCACAGCCGGTGGCAGGAGAGATGGCTGAGCCGGAGGCCTCCGATCCAATGTCTCAGTGCTGGGACGCAGCAGCAGCAGCTCACGCACAGCGGAAATGGTCGTGAGGGATGAAACGGTGCTTTTTCTGCCCGATTTCTCGTCTCACATTCTGCCTTGCTTTCTGCTGAGACACACATGCACATCAAGCTCACGGTCCGAGCACAGGGTCAGCCTTTTATCTGGTGCCGCCGCCCCCACCCACTGGAGCATTTCGCAGCGTTAAGGACCTTGCTCGAGGGTCCAACCCACTGAACGACACACCTCCCCCCCCAATTAAGCACCGAAATTCAGATTGCTAACACAAAGTTAGCTTTCAAGATGGCCGCATACATTCTCTGGCATTTTCCAGCAGCCAGTCACCTATCAACATTTTCATGGCAGACTGTTCATTCATTAAATCAAACATAAACAGAGTTAATTGGACTGGGTAGATGTCAAGTGTATTAATGACAAACAACGGCACTGGGACTGTTTCTATCGGGGAGTGTGAGATGAAGGCAGTATGACGGCTGTAATGTTGATTTTGCTCAATGCGGATCAGCACATTAGGCCGCGAGTTGTAGGATTTCATGCTTCTGGAAAGCCCAGGAGGCTAATGTGCTCTGTCGACTACAGCCCCACTGAGCTTCCCGCCTGCTGTCGCAATCCCCCCCTTCCTGTCTCCCGCAGGAGTTTGTGATGATAGTGGTGTTTGGCCTGGAGTACATCATCCGCATCTGGTCCGCAGGCTGCTGCTGCCGCTACCGCGGCTGGCAGGGCCGTCTGCGCTTCGCCAGGAAGCCCTTCTGCGTCATAGGTGGGTCCCTCGCCGGGGCCCCGCCACTGCTGCACGCTGTCACAGGGATTCGCCGTCTCGGCGTGCCATTCCCGGTGACATGAACATGTCGGCAGATCAGAGGCACGTTCTTAATGGTCCCATGATGCTCTGCAGCCAATCATTACAAAGGTCAGAATGGGCCGCTAGGTCAATAGTTCACTCTGTTGCCTAGCTGCCTGTAAAGTATTTTATTGGTTGTTCCCTATTACGGCCAACTAAGAACTGCGTAGGGAATCCTACAGATGCACTTTCTGTAAAGATCTTCTTCATCACCGCAGAAACTGTGATAATGGCAGTTCTTGATGTTAGGTAGGAAGGAACAGGAGGGATCCCAGATGACAGATATGATCACTGAGAGGCGTAGCGGCATAGCTAAACTCCGCTCAGGGCTGGGAATCGCGACTGGGCGAACATGTGGCTCGCATTAACGGGGGAAGAGGTGCCTGGCGTTGTAAGGTAACCAGACGAGCGTTTCGTCTGCTTGCTCTCCAGGGCTTGCTTTGCATGCGGCAGGCTGCCATTGGCAAACCGGGGTCTGGGCTACCGTTCCCGGATGAACACACGTCAACGCAGCCTGACCTGGCTACTGAATGGGAAGCCGGTGGAAACCGGACCCAATTAAGTGACCTACCCGTCTGACACCAGCGCCTCAGGTCTCCGGGTTGCTAGAGCCAGCAGCCCGGTGGCGGAGTTAGCTGGGAATTCGTCCAGCGCCGTTATTTACGGACTGTTGGGAAGCTGGAAAAGTATTCATGCGGAGCTGATAGGAAAGCAGAAAATGGCCAGTCTGCGTCAGGGGAGCGGGCTTGTTAGAAGCAGCTCAGGTTGAACTTGCCGAGCTACTGTGTGAGGAGAAAATGAAAGTGGTATGTAAAGTCCGAACCCAGTGAAAATCCTGATCTGCAAACGCTGTATTCGCAAGATGGGTGACTGCAGTAGCAGAATAGCACAAGAAGTCATAAGGGTGATTTAAAATTGGTTTAAACAAATAAAACACCTTGTGAATATCCTATTGGGTGTATTCTTTAGGGTCCTTATCCTGAAGAATGGGTATTTGAGTACGTCGCTGATAATTTGTGGTGCTGTCTATGAATTAGGGATTTGCCTTTGTGTTTTCAGGAATGTCAGTCCCATGCCAGGCAGTTCTGCTTTCTGTTCCAGGAAAATCTAGGTGATTTTGATAAACGTAGGGTTTTGTTTTGATCTCGCTCTTTGTTTGTGATGAGTTTCAACGTGACTTAGGGATCATTTAAGAATTAAGTGGCTGAAATTGAGCTTTAGTTAATGAGAACTTAGAAGGTTTGACATCTATGGAGAGCAGTACTTCCCAGCCTTGAAGTTATAATGGCGTCCTCTGGGTGGTAGAAGGGCAGCTGTGCAGGGATTCTCTGGAAGTGGAACTGCAAACGATCGCCGTGTCTCTCTGCGGAGACCCATACTTCCTCCCGAGGCCCAACATGTGTTTGTCATTTAGAAGACACAGTATTCTACATCACCCTTTGACCTTTTCCCGGTGACCTCTGTACCCCGCAGAGAGACACATTGTAGCACATAGTGATCCCACTGATGTGAAGGAAAAAAAAATTTGTATAACAGAAGAAAATGGTACAAATATGTTAATTCAGTGTCCCGTTTCATTTTCTGTACCATCAAAAAAGAGAGGGACAAACCAGATCAATGTGATTTTTGGGAAATATAACCCTATCCCTGTGTAGGCATAAGTGATTCCCTCCTTAAAGTGTTTGTGTTTTTGAGGATTTAGTTTTATTTTTCCAGAGGAAATGGGTTCTTGTAAACTCCCCCAGGGACCTCTTTGTCCTCAGATTCTCTGGAAAAAAGACGGAAGAAACCTGAGTATCACCATTTAGTCGATGCTCCGTGTGTGTTTTTGATACCTGCCTCTGGGATGGGGGAGACCTCTGGGCTTCTTCCCCTCCCTTCCGATGGGCCACGCTGCTGTACAAGGGTCCCTGGCACAAAATGGCAAGATCCCCTTAGATACCCAGGCCGGTGGGGTAAACACAAGTGTGCAGAGGATAATGGCAGCTTTGGCGCTCATCTCCCCTGTGCCTGCTAGCTCACTTACGGAAGGATTGCCAGGCAGCTCTGAGTCTAACTGCTGCTTCCGTCCAACCGGCCGCCGAGTCAGGATTCTCTGGCCCGTCTGTGACCTCCATTGTCTGTCCCACAGCAATGATGTGCGCTGAAGTGACTGACAAAAAGGGCTGCAAGTGCAGGCCTGGCCGGCAGCACTCCAGACAGCTTCTGAATCATATCAATTAGCCAACAAAATATTACCATTTAGAATGAAAAAGAACATTTATACTGTGGATCTAAATTAAGGGCACAGCCGAGCTCTCTCTCTACTGTAGATGTTTTTGTTGCCTAGATAGTTCTTGATATTTAACTTAGTAGCCAAACGGCTAACTGTGTGGTGATGTGTTTGTGGAACCCTTACTAAGGTTTGGAAGGGTTAGGGTTAAGGTGAAGGTTCACTTAATTGGGTAACACTTTACATTAAGTGCACCTTCATAATGCATTCATAGAATATTCAGGGCACCTTCATAATGCATTTACAATACATTCATAGAACATTCAAAAGCAGCATGCAAGTACACCTTAACATCCCTTAACAGCATTAATATACATTAATAACAAATATTATGTGATTATACAATTATAATGTTTGTTATTAATGTATATTACAGCTGTTAAGGAATGTTAGGATGTTACGGTATGCATACATGATGTTTATGAATGCTATATGAATACTTAATGAATACATTATGAAGGTGTACTGAACGTTTTATGAATGCAATATAGAAGCATTATGGAGGTGCAGTTAATATAAAGTGTTCATTGTTATCAAGAACTCTTTACAAGTATTATACATAGTGAGGTGAAATGGCGTTCCCCCATGATCACAGTGCACATATAACAGCAACAATACACAATAACCATACCGCACAATAAGAATACCTATCTAAAGTGCAGACAGTAGCCCCTGCATGTTGCTGTGTGGTATCTGTTCAAGAAACCTGTGCACTGACCCCCATTTCCTGTACACAGACATCATTGTGCTAATCGCCTCGGTGGCTGTGGTGTCTGCGGGCAGCCAGGGCAACATCTTCGCCACGTCTGCTCTGCGCAGCCTGCGCTTCCTGCAGATCCTGCGCATGGTGCGGATGGACCGGCGGGGCGGTACCTGGAAGCTTCTGGGCTCAGTGGTCTACGCCCACAGTAAGGTAGGTTAACAGTAATATTGGTGCACTGTAAAGTAGGCCCACCGTAAGGTAGGCCCACAGGAAGGTAGGTCCACAGTATCATAGGTGCACTGTAAAAGAGGTCTAGAATAATGTAGATGCACTATAAAGTAGGTCCACAGTAATGTAGGTACACTGTAAAGTAGGCCCACCGTAAGGTAGGCCCACAGGAAGGTAGGTCCACAGTATCATAGGTGCACTGTAAAAGAGGTCTAGAATAATGTAGATGCACTATAAAGTAGGTCCACAGTAATGTAGGTACACTGTAAAGTAGGCCCACCGTAAGGTAGGCCCACAGGAAGGTAGTTCCACAGTAATGTTGGTGCACTATAAAGTAGGTCCACTGAAAGGTAGGTCTGCTGTAATATAGGTACATTGTAAAGTAGGCCCACAGTAAGGTAAGAGCACAGTATTATAGACGCACTGTAGAGTAGGCCCACAGTAAGGTAGGTCCACATTATTGTAGATGCACTATAAGGTGGGCTCACAGTATGGTAGCTCCCATAGTGAGATAGACTCACCGTAAGGCAGGTCCTTTCCTTGCAGGCAGGGTCAAGCTGGAAAACTGGCTTTGACCTGATTCTACTGTGGTTTATAGCTTGTACCAACATACCATCATGGTCTGTGATGGAGTCTCCAGTCTGTGCCATGGCTGTTGTTTTCTTTCATCCCCCTTGTTTCTGGTCTGCATTGTCGGTCGTTTGGAGCTGCTGGGGAGCTCATTGTGTGTCTGGCTTTCTCCTGCAGGAGCTTGCCACGGCCTGGTACATTGGCTTCCTCGTTCTCATCTTCTCTTCATTCCTGGTCTACCTGGTGGAGAAAGAGTTCAACACAGAGTTTGCCACGTATGCTGACGCTCTGTGGTGGGGCACGGTGAGCGTTTTTCCTATAATCCCGCAGCGGTGTCACACCTGTAGGATGCTATAGGCTTTGTAAGTTTTCCTGCGGATCACATGAAGCTCTGCTGTGCGCTTGGCTCTGTCGCGCTGGAGACAAAACAACACAGCAATCCTCAAAACACACCTCAGAGAAGGTTTTCGGGGTCCTCCTAGTCTCATTCCCTGTTTCAGTATCGCCTTCATTCCCTCTAAATGTTTATCCTAGTAGAGTTTCCATGAAAAATGTGCTGCGTGGTGGGGAACTGGAGGGAGCTCTCTGTCTCTCTCTACTGGGGCTGTCACAGGAACTCACTGTTGTTCTCAGGCTACTGTTTATTGTAATGGTTTGGATTCCAAGCAATAACACACAAATCGTGCTGATTTCGGCAATGAGTCACATTAAGACAAAATGACTGTGGACATATTCAAACTATCCTCAATCGCAAGCCATTGGTTCTACTCAAGTGGGTCAGTTATTCACTCCTCATGTTAGGAGAGAGGTACCAGGTTATCTATAGTATTATATATGCCGCATTACAATAGTTGCATCATGAATATGCATTACTAGGCTCTATAATACAGGGCACGCAGGTTCATTACAATAGCTGCACTTGTAGAAAATGGAGGTTGGGGCTATTCTGTGTTTTGATTATTTATTTGATAGTTACCCTAGTAGCTATGACCATGTCCTCATAATAAAGGAGGGGAGATTAGCATGTTTTAAAGCTTTCAGGTTGCCCGCAGGTACAGGTCATATGAATGTCGAGCTTTTTGACAAATTTGGCCAGCTGTTTTCACTAAGCATAACGTGTCCTTGAACAAATCGGCAAGTGCTATTTTTTTCCCTCCCTTTTTGTTCCATCCGACTGTAGCAGACATATTCAGCGGTTAGAGTTCATGTAAGAGCAGGGAGTTTGAATGACACGGCGCTTGGGTACGCCTGCTCAGTGCTGTCATGTGACGTCTCTGATCAGATTCCTGTCTGAGCAGACAGCTGTCCGGCACGCTTACAGGGCAGACTCCTGACCAGACATGACACTGTGCTCTCTCAAAGACCTGGATTCTGAGTCACTTTCATAGGCCGTTCTTAGCCTCTTTCGCCTGATGGGTCACTCGCTCTTACCAGAGCCCTCCAGTTTATTTTGGCCCGCTCGTTATTTGACAGAGAACCTGAGCCTCCCATTTATTAGTGAGGGAAATTGAGGAGTGTACATGTGGTTTCTCAAACCACGTCTCTTTTTGTCCAGACCAAACAGGCAAACAATCAAATGGTTGACGGGTTGTTTGGCTAGAGATAATTATTGTTTTAATTGGACAAAGCAATAAAGAAATTGCACTGGGGAACAAAGAGAATTGCATGCATGGGTAGCAAAATTAGTGGTCTTAAAAGTTCGCATAAGACTAAATTACTAGGTTTACAGTAGTCCTCTGGGTTCTTTTTTCTTTTGCTGCTATTAATATTCTGTGTTGTCTACAGTCAGTTTTTGTCTTGAGTTACTGTGTCATGTGTTCACCAACATTTCTGGTTCAAGGAAACAGTTTTGCTGTTACTGTACTCTAACACATGTCTTCATCTAAGAGGCACGAGACTGGGGCTGTTCATGCAGAGGTACTGCTGGACTGCCATAGGTGAAGTCTCTGATGCCGTTAGCGCTGCTGCCCCTAGTGGCGATTCACAAGGGAAATGCGTTCAAACGCTCAAATGAGTTTAGTGTAGTAGTAGTACTATCCCGCAAGTTCAATTCACTATGTCTCCAATACGATCACTTCAAAGAACGATTCAGGCGCACCACTGGAAGTCGATTTCTAGGAAATAAGGAAGAAAATGACTGTCAAAAGTCAGTGTGAGGTGGTATGTGGCTTTGTGGGTTAGGACTCGTGCCTGTGATTGTAAGGTTCCTGGGCCAAATCCCATTGTTGTCAGATTGATTTTACTGTTGGGGCTTTGACTAAGGCCATTGACCTCAATTGCTCCAAGGAACTGGCTGATCCTGCTTTCTTGAAGTTAAGCATAAAGAGTCACAGTCACACACAGTCAATACTCAGCTGGTTGGTTGAAACAAAACCTTGGTCTGGATTTGAGCTTTCTGGATCTCTTTCTGGTGTTTTTGAACTTTCTACCTCCGTCTTTAATGGATTACTTTTGTGAGTAACTTGCCCAACACCGTAAATATGTAAATGAATAAGTCAAATCAGAAATGTATACATGTGCAGGGGGGGTTCTGTTAACCCTTTCCTGTTCTCAGATCACCCTCACCACCATCGGCTACGGTGATAAGACCCCCCAGACGTGGACGGGCCGCCTGCTCTCGGCCGGTTTCGCCCTGCTGGGCATCTCCTTCTTCGCCCTCCCTGCGGTAAATGGGCATCCAAGCTGAGCCGCGAGGAATCCCCTACTGGCGACTTGGTTACCCAGCGGGACGGTCACGGTGCTGTCGTGGTTTTTTTGCTCGCAGGGGATTCTGGGATCTGGGTTTGCACTGAAGGTCCAGGAGCAGCACAGGCAGAAGCACTTTGAGAAGAGGAGGAACCCGGCTGCCAGTCTTATCCAGGTAAGCAGGTTCCCACCCCAACCACACTTATATATACACACCACAGACTCCACCCTGATATCCAGGTAAACCCCACTTCTGCTGCCGGCAGATTCCAATTCTGCTACCAACATTGTCATTTATGGCAGATTCCAGTCTGAAAATAATAAATATTATTATTGTTATTATTATTATTGTTATTATTATTATTATGTTATTGCTTTGCCACCCAGAGTGTTCCCGTTCCACCCGTGTCTCCTTGGCCAGGCTTCAGGCTAACACCAGTACTGACTGAGACCCTGTACTGGATAAGCAAGCTTGGAAGACAGAAGATGCTCTTGCTAACAAACGCCACGCTTTAATTTACTTTATTGACTTTTTTTTCCCCCAGCACAGCACTCCCCAGTATCATTCTCTCCACACGCCTTTGTTTTATCTGTCTCATCTCCTGCTAGGATTTAAACTCGGTACCTGTCACTGCCCCCTTTGTTAGATTTAGCTGTTTCAATCTGATCAAGGAGGGAAAAAAACTATATCAAGGAAGTGTTTTGAAACCCCGAATAGGAAGGAACTAAGCTAACATTTTCTGTGCAGTGGGCACGTTTTGGACGAAGAGATTCCAACACACCAGAGAGTCCCAAAAGCTGGATCTGGAGGGAATGAGCGCTTATTTGTCAGTGGGAGGGACCTTCTGGGGAGTGTACTGTCCCTGTCGTGTGACATCTATTTACGCAACAGCTGACCAGCCTTCGAACGTATTTATTAATGAATTGAAATGAAAAGCCCTCCCCGTTCCATCTTCCCATCCCAGTCCTCAGAGACCCCCAGACAGTCCACATTTTTGCTCCCTCCCAACTCCCAGCCATCGAGAACATAAAAAATTGTGTACAGGTGTGTTGGGGGATGGGAGGGCCTGCCTGAGGGTCTCCGAGGACTGGGTTGAGAAAAACTGCTCTAGTCATATTGGTAAGTGGTGGCGTGAGCTCCTGGAGATGTTTTGGTTCCTGGATCATTGTGATTCTATTTCCATGCAGTCTCGTTTCACTCTGGTGTGCTTTTCCTCCATCCAGCCAATCAGGAAGGTACCTGCGAGGTGGGGCGGAGCTTGGCAGGCGTCCAGCATCTTTTGGGTGTCCGCCTCATTGTCCACTAACCAAGCTTACTCTCCTCAAGGCCTGGACTGCGATCTCAGGGGCAAGGGGGGGTTGCAGGTGTTATACGCCTCTTTCGTAAGTCAAGCCTAACCTTGGCCATGTGGTGTTGAGGTCCGCAAAGAATGATGGTGGATGCGAGCTTCACAAGAATGATTGTTTTAAGGCTAATAAATTACGAAACATGAGCTAGTGGTAAAACAATTCACTATTTGGCTGTTTGGTAACTGTAACCACACTGGAGATTCTCCATATTTGTTGCACATATTCATTGACTTCATTTTTATTATATCACTATCCTTCAAATCCCTGACAAGTTCTATCATCGTTAGTGAGATTCCAAGGTTGCCGTGGAATAATGTCCTAGCTGCCAGCACAGTGCGTTCACTAGCAAAACAGCTGAAACTGGTAATTTGGGGCTGAATTTGCAGCTGCGTAGCCCCTTTCACCCTCATTCAGTCTGGCCTTTGTTGGTGGGGGGGGGTCAGTAAAACCTTCCGGGCTCGTCTTAAGAAAGAGGCTTTGTTGCTCCTGCCGTAGGCCTGACCCTCTAACCTCTCAGTCTGACTTCAGCACCCTGCAACTCCTCTATGTCTCTCCTTCTGCACCAGGCTGCGTGGCGCCTGTACTCCACGGATGGAGCCCGATCATACCTGAGCGCCACCTGGCAGTACTATAGAGGGGTCCTCCCTTCTCTCAGGCATGTACGATGCTCTGATTGGACCGCAACAGTCTAACTGTATCTGTTTTACTAATATGCACCTTTTTTGTTTTGTTTTGTTTCGTTTTTGTTTGTTCATTTTCCTTTTGTTTTGTAACATCACCTTCCCCGCTCCCTCTGGCCTTGTTTCAATTTTTCCGTTTCGATCGTTTCTTTCTTTCTACTTTCCGTCACCCCCTACCTTCCTTTCCCGTCCCCCTGGTGTTGTGTGTTCTTGCGCGTAGTGTGTTTGGCGTAATTATGCGGCTGATGAGAGCTCGGTTTCCATTGCTACCTGGAAGCCCCATGTGAGGGCCTTGCATTCCTGCAGTCCTACACAGTAGGTAACCCCTGTGGCAGCTGCTGTGTTCGATGTCTGTGCGCCTTTAGCTTTCTCCTGTACCGCCTTTCTCTGTCTGTCTCAGCACAATGCATCCTGTTCATCTTCTGTCTATCTGATCTCTGTGGAGCGGCAGTGAGACAGGCCATTATGTTTACCTAGCCCTTTCTAGGGAACACAACACAACAAAAGGCACGCTCGAATATGTCCGTGTTGCTGTGGGTACGGAGCAAGCCGACTCCCAAGCTGCAGGGCATTCTGGGTTGGTTGAACTCCTAAGAGGATCACTTGAAACTCCGCCATCTGTCGGCATGCTTCGAGCTGAAGACCCGCACTCCCACACGAGATGACTTGCTAAAGTTTGGTGAACCAACTGTACTCCTTACTCATAAGACTCTGAGCACAACTGCTGTGTTAGCAAAATCACTCTGTTTCATACAGACATGCTTACATATTTATGTATGGTGTATTTTCGGAGAGCCTTGAGGTAACCAACACTGACACTGGCCTGAACTAAAGTCTTGGTAATTAAACTCTCTAAGAAGACATGCGTAGGACCTTTGGGTACCTGCAGGGCATCAGAGATTTTCAAACACAGAGATTCTCACGCAACGGATATTCTGAAATGTGACAGCGTGACAGAAATTCAGAAGCACAAAAGCTCAAATGTCCTCAAGCCCAGAGATTCTCAAAATTAGCACAGAGTTACTCAAACACAGATATTCTCGAAGACGGACATTCTCAAACAGAGGTTCTTAAATACAGGGTGACAGAGATTCCCATGCACACAGACCCTCAAGCACAGAGATACTCAAGCAGAGAAATTCTCAGGCACAGAGATTCTTCTGCAGAACTAAGGGCAAACCAGGCCGGATCATAGCTGTGTTCCTCCCCTTTCCTGTGCCTCCTGCTGTTCTTAGATTCTCCCCAATAAGTCAGTCTGCATGTTTGCTTCCTGTCGCCATGTTCGCCTCGCTAAACTAGCTTGATATTCGGTTATTTTCCTTTGTGTCTTGTGCGCGACAGTCTGCCTGCTTCTTTACTCACTTATTTACTTTTGACTGTGCAGTCACAGGCAATGGCAGTGACGATGACCAATCGAAATTTATCTCTGTCAGTGTCACCAGGCCAGTTGTGTGTCTGTCAGTGGCTGTGTGCTTAAGTCAAGAATTAATCCTGTAATGTTTGTCCTTTCTCTATCATTTACTAACACCTGAAGGAAAGACCAGGGCGACAACTCAAACAGGTTCGTAGTGCTACGTTATATATCCAACACTATAAAGCTACTTTGATTTTTTTTCTTTTTGGTCTCTTTTAAAATATTCGGTTGACTACTTGTTCTCTATTTTGTTTTTTTTTTAGTTTTGTCACCTTGAGTTTTACTTGATTTTGGTGATGGAATGAAAATGTGTTTCAATGGGCTACAGGATATAAAATTGGTATAGATTTTGAATATGTCATTTATATAAGGGTGATATGTATGAATATAATTGCCCTTTTGTAGGTTTAGGTTTGACATTTTCACTGGAGTTTGATTTTTTGAGGGAGGGTCTGATTCATAGCCCAAACAGCAGCCAGAGAGAATAGGGAGAGGCGGGTTCGAGGCGAGCATCCAAGGGCCAGCCTGGTCTTGGCCGAGGGTCAATCTGTCCTTCCATATCCCCTATTGTTTGGGCTCCTGGCGCGTCGCCCTTGGTCTGTGCGGACCGACCAGAGGGCCAGTCAGGGGTGGCATATGTCAGTCGCCGGTTTCCAAGAGCAACCGCGGTGAACTGAATCGGCGTGGCGCAGCCGAGATACCGCATGGCACATCCCCTGGTGTCTGCGAGCAAGCATCAGCCCCAGAATGATAGACTCATTAAGAAATAGCCCATGTATGGAAGTGCTGAGGTACCAGATCCCTGGGCACTAAGAGACAAGTTGGAGTTCAGTATCAACCCCCCCCACCCCCCCACCCCCCGCAGTACAGCTGATTATGCTGTAAGTTCGCTAAGGGCTGCTTTATTTAAACCACCTCTTGCCTGCAGAGGGCTGCTCTCATTACCTGGCCCTTCTCTGGTAATAAGCATACTGCCGCATTTTATATTTCCTCTTAGTTCCATAAATCAGGCCTTTTGTTAAGTGCAGAAAGAAAGGAAACAGTGGATGTGTTAAAGGCAGAGGTTGAAGCGGTGGTTCTACCTGCAGCAAGGAACAGGTGGGGAATCTGCATCTTCTGGAAAAGTGGTGGATGTCGGTCCTCCCCCGCGGCCTGAATCGTTTCTTCTGCTTCGGCTTTACGGTGTGCCAGCGTCCTCGAAACCAGTGATGTCAGGGAATTGCACTCAGATTAGTCAGACACTAAGCAGAATGCTTAGAAGGGCTAGTTTTAGCATGAATCTGCATGATACGCAAAGTGTATGAGAAGAAGGAAAGTGGTCATATGATTGATGGCTTTCTGTACCATCAACAGCTACAAAGGAGTAGACTGGTAGCAGATCTGTGCTCCCTCGATAGATCTGTACCATCAACAGCTACAAAGGAGTAGACTGGTAGCAGATCTGTGCTCCCTCGATAGATCTGCAACAGTTGGTAGGTGTAGATCTATAAGTCATTAGTGAGAAATAGTAAAGTGGTCCAGGAGCAAGTCTTTAAGCCCTTTGTAGAAATAAAGGAGAGGATCCAGGCTTGATCTTTCTGTCCTCAGTTGGTATAATGGAAAGTGCGTCCTGAATAGATGTTTTAGAGCGTGTCTGAGGCAGATCTGTGTGCCCTCAGTAGTGATGGCAAAATGGACCTGGAATATGTTTTGTCATTTTTTCCACTATCATGTCAAACAATGAGTCCAGACAAGGGCAAACAAGGGTGAACCAGGCCAGATTTATCTGCTTTCACACCGGTTTAACTTAGAAGTATTAGCTAAATTAAAAATAGTCCAACTAGTCCATTCTCTGGGGAGACCTTAGACAAAAAGCACCAGATTTGTAAATGACAAATAGTGCAATGCATCTCATTATAGGGGATAGGAATAATGAGAGAAGTTCATTGCAAGCTCAAAATTCCAGACAGATCTTAATGAAGATGAACAGAGATAAATGTGAGAGAATGATGTGTGGTTTTAAAATATTCACTCAAAACTGTTGGGTGCAGAAGACATTTTATACATAGCAGTATTCCACGATAAGACTTTCATTGATGTTGTGATGTCACACGATTCAACTAATGACAGAATGATACTGTCTAACGTCATCTCAGGCCCAAGCTTGGTACGGCCTGACGCCTCATACTCTGTCACGGCGTGTCAAGCAGAGATGGCGACGGAGAAGCAAACCTGGTGCAGACTGACAGTTCAAAAATGACTTTCGGTAGCGGTCTGTGCCATCGTCCCCATCGGGAAATTAATGAGTCTTCTAATTCCAGTTACAATTTTTTGCTACTTTGCCAAGAGTTTTATCCAAGCCATTTTTCAATTAGTGAGCGATTTTGGTGTTGCATCTAGCTACGAAATTTCACTACCTGAACAAGAGGTCAGTGTCCATTATAGCAATGTTGGCTGCTTGTAGGTGGAGTCTGTCGCCTTTAAACATGCCAGCTGAAACCACAATGCTTGTTTGCATGTTAGTCCCTGGGGAGAGTGGATGGCGTTTGTGGCATCACGTGCGCCTGGGTCCTGTCCACATTATTGCCCTCTTGGGTGCCTCTGGACGATATCGCCGTATATCAGACTACCAAAATACATTACCGGTGAACTGCTAAGCAAAACATAATCATGTAAATGGATGAATCATCCTGTAATGTTGTTTTAAAATGATTGATGTCCAATTATTTTAGGTTACAATGGTGTGATGTGTTGTTTATTCAACTCCAGTTGAAAAGGGAAGGTTTTTTTTTTGCCTTTTTCCCCCTCCTGTTGCTTCTGCTGCCCCCTGCTGGTGTAATAATGAATGATTATTTGTCTCCCCTTGGGCCCTAGTAAGAGCCTTAGTAATAAGCAGAGACTCTTCAGGAAGTATACGTCACGGAAACATAGGTACCCAGCTTGGTCACATGATCTTTGGGAATGCTAATTAAATCTAGGTGCATGAGCAATGACAGAGAAATTCCTCTCTGTTGCCCCTCCTCCTCACCTCTACCTCTCCTACCCTTACTTTTGAAAATCCATTTAATTTGGTGGATTATCTTTGGTTTGGAGTCTGCTTTCCATTGGCCCATGCTATCTGCTCCCTGATTGGTCGTACCAGCACAGTCACGCAAATGTTCTCCCACTCCTGCGTTACTCACCACCACTCTTACATGCATGTGCACAATACAGGTTTTATTGTTCATATGCTCTAACACTGTGCATGCCTCATCCAATCAGGTGTTAGAATGCTGGCTCCTCCTATTTCATCACCCTGATAATGACTTTGAGTCGACATGCTTCAGTCAGCAGTACAACTGTCCAAAGGTCCTGCTGATTAATGCGTTGAGTTTAATGACTCTTCCTTTTGCATGACCCCTGCATGACCCCATTCCCCCCTCCCCGACTCTGCCCCCTTCAGCTCCTGCCATCCTGTGTTCCATCCCCCTGGCGATGGACCCTCACACTGGAAAACTCATGGCCCCGGCCCCTCCCTACATGGGCATCTTGCAGCAATGCATGCTGGGTAGCTTAGTGTATTTCAAAGGTGGTGCCTGTTTGACCCACCCTCAGCTCACACTGCTCACTCCACGTCAGTCTCAGCCAGTCCTTCTAGAAACACCCTTATATTATGCGACACTTATATTTCGCAAGATTGGGTTCCCTAACTACCTGATGGAGGTATCTGAAAAGATAAACATGCTGGTGGTATTACAAGCATGTGTCTCTTGACGGGGTGAGCATGCCAGGTTTAGCTGTGCACGCTTGAGTTCTGTTCTTGCGTTTTGGAAGCAGGTCAGCATTCACTAAGTAGTAATTCCTGTGCGTCCTTTCAACGCAGCCAGAAGTTGAGCTTCAAGGAGCGTGTGCGGTTGGCCAGTCCCCGTGGGCACAGCATCAGGAGTCGCCAGGCCTCAGCTAGCGACCGCCGCTCGCCTGGACCCGAGGTGGCCCTGGAGGGGGCCAGTCCAGCCAAAGTGCAGAAGAGTTGGAGCTTCAACGACCGCACCAGGTTCCGGCCCTCACTCCGCCTCAAGAGCCAACCGCGCGCTGCCTCTGAGGGTGAGAGGACTCCGTATTGGCTGTCTGAATAAGCACTGACTCATGTGGTGGATATCAGAAGAGAAATACAGGTTTTTATAAAAATGTAACCCAGGTTAACCGCAGAAAAAAGGAATATCACAAATTCCTTCAACATCCAAGATAAAAACCTGCGCTTTAATCTAATCGTAAGAACTGAAGAAAAAAGTTAACTGGCAAGCTTAAGAAATGTGTGTTTCGAGAAAGTAAACATTTATTCCGGGATACAAAAGAGAACATTTAAGGAAATATGCATTTGAGGTTCAAAAGATCCCCCCCCGGTCCAGGTAATTTGGACCAATCACGTCGTCCGTGTATTCCCTAGATGAATGGCATTTTACAGTATAATTAGAATGGACGCCCACGTGCACACTCCTGCAAATTATGGCTCTGAAAGCAGCATTGGCCCCGCAGTGAGACACAGCGTGAGTCTGGCGTTTAGATACATAGGGTTCTCTTTTTTTTTTTTTTTTTTTTTTTAGGGTTAATAGGGTTCTCTTGATGGTCCTGGGGGCAGCACAAATGAGCTTCCTGTAACTGCGCACGACACTGGGGTCCTGAATCGCTTGGAGCGGTTGACAGTGATCCCCTCTCCTTCCTGTAAATAATCACGAGCTATCGTGTCATGGGTGACGTTCCCGGGTCGGACGTTCCTGGGTCGGACGTGCCCTGTGCGATTGCGAGTTCGACCGCTGTTATATTCCAGCTCTCTGCATTCTGAATGTTTACAGGTGGGTCGCCCCAGGTGTAATGATGACTAATGACAGTTAATGGCGCTTAATGGTGGTCAATGACGGTTAATGGCGTAATGAGCAGTAATCAGGCTTGTTATAGGGGTAGAGCACGTATTTGTGAAGATGACGAGGGTGAGATGAGAGGATGGCATCGATGACTGGCTTTACTCAAGAATAGTTTCACCACGGCCGAGTATTTATCCAGTTGTTTTTGTTTTTTTTCTGCACGTGTTCATTTGCATACCTATTCACCTGTTTGCATGGTTGCCAGCAGCAGTAGCAGATTGGTAAGAGCAGCATAGTAATGTGATGCCTCCCTCCCTCTTTTTTTTTCTCTCTCTCTTTCTCTCTCTCTCTTTCTCTCCCCCTCTCTCTGTCTCTGCACCAGCGGATGCCAGCCAGGGCACTGATGACGCCTTTGATGACAAGGTGTGCCAATGCGACATGTCGGTAGTGGACCTGACACCACCCCTCAAGTGTGTAATTAGGGCTGTCAGGTGAGAGAATGAGGGCGGAGTCTAAGTAGAAATGGGGTGTGGTCTGTTGGCTAGTGGGTGTGGCTTAGAAGTTCCTTTTCCGGAATTCTAAGCAGCTGTTCTCCAAGTTGCATTTCAGTCAAGCTCGCCACATTTTAGTTGGTACTGCCCTCTAATGGCCAAATTGGTGAGCTGCCACTTAGTGTCATTTAGAAGCCAGGCAATAATATCTGTTTCCAGTTTATTTTCAAGTATTCTGTCATAATGTTAATATGTTGATTGTGTTGTTCTTGTGCGCGGCCAGCACTTTTCTCCTGATTGGCTTAAACAGATGCATGTGTAACTTTATTTTATATTCTCGTAAACTTAACACGTAACCAGCTGGATAGCTAATGCTTTGCTGCTCGAATGCAACACAGCAGCCTTCTAGGCCTTTTGCCCCCAGAATCCCCGTTAAGGAGCTTACCTGTCCATCCCCAGGATCATGAAGTTTCATGTGGCGAAAAAGAAGTTCAAGGAGACACTGCGGCCGTACGACGTGAAGGACGTGATTGAGCAGTACTCAGCGGGACACCTAGACATGCTCTGCCGTATCAAGAGCCTGCAGACACGGTGAGGTGCACGGCTAGCATGCACCAGACGTCCTACAGACACGGTGAGGTGCACGGCTAGCATGCACCAGATGTCCTTCAGACACGGTGAGGTGCACGGCTAGCATGCACCAGATGTCCTGCAGACACGGTGAGGTGCACGGCTAGCATGCACCAGATGTCCTGCAGACACGGTGAGGTGCACGGCTACCATGCACCAGATGTCCTGCAGACACGGTGAGGTGCACGGCTAGCATGCACCAGATGTGCAGCCGAGGGGGATCCTAACCTTGTTTCTGGTGGCTCCTTCCCAATGGAGCTCAAGAGGTTGAGAGTTTGTACGACAGATACACTGACACACTGCCCAGGAAACACAAGTGCTGACGTGATTTAAAGGAGAATCTGTTCAGCCTCAAGCAAAGGAGACTGAGGGGGGGCATGATACAGGTCTATAAGATTCTAACAGGTTTGGATGCTGTTCAACCAAATAGTTACTTCAGCATTAGTTCTAACAAGAACTCGTGGCCATAGGTGGAAATTAGCGGGAGGACATTTCAAACTGGATTTAAGGAAGCACTTCTTTACGCA
>JABFEA020000067.1:8146946-8190024 GCA_019775915.2 Cyphomyrus plagiostoma | reverse complement strand
TGTGTTGAGCAATTTGATCATGGGGCTGCACCTGCTGAAAAGGTTACCATGTCAGCGCGTCTAAAGTTGGGCACCTGTGAACCCCCCCCCCCCCCCCCCAGCAGTTTTTTGCTCTGGTTTATTGTAGGCTGTAGTATTGCCTGTCTGTTAGAAGCTTTAAGTTCTTATTGTGCCCAGTGGGTGTCACTGTTTCCCTTTATTTTGTAGTATACCATCAGTGTGTATAGATATCTGTCAACTTGCTTTTGGGCCCAGGGCCACTGGATGCAAATCAATTTGGGTGTATCTTGATAGTTATATTGAAGAGGGAAGACATTAAGAGCAGTACTCTAATATACACACGGCACTCGAATAGCAAATAATAGCTAAGTGTAAATATAAAATCACAACACTTTACAATAGAGATTGCACTTAAATTTCACACAAGGCATGAATTGCATTATGAAATCAAAAGGGCGTAATAGAAAGCAATGGGACTGAGAAGGAAGACAGCGCCTGAAGCTCCGGCAGAATATTTTTTTTCAGTACGGTTTCTTTTTATGTAAGGAAATAGAGCAGCAACACTGTGGCATCTGCTTATTGTAGCTGCCATCACATATGCATTACGCTGTGCGTGCAGAGTTAGATACGGACACTGGGTTATTGTGCACCTAGCCAATCCTGCCCGACCTCCTGCACTTGTTACACTAAGCAATACAACCACTAACATCCTACTATGATCAGTGATATAAGTAGTTATCATTGACTTCAGTTATAATGTGGTTATTATCTCTATTTATGTTCCGAGTATTTTATATTGATGATTAACTTCAGTTTTTTCCTTTTATCAATAGCTGCAGGGTAGGATATTTCCAAGCTGTTTGTTATGCAGGTGTTTTGAAAGATGGTAGTGGTAAATTTGGAGTAGCGGTAACTTGAAGAGTAGATGACTTGCTTCCTTAAACGGCTCAGCTCTATGCTTCAGATGCAAGACTGAATGTACCATACTGCCCCCTGCAGGAAGGAGAACAACAATATCTTTGTGGATGATTTGAAGGAGGAGGACAGGCGGGTTGTACCCAATCCGGTTTGTACCTTTGAAGAGGCCTTTCAGGCCTATCCTGGCATCATGGAGAACATTGTCCGAGTGGGCTTTCTTAAGCCCACACCCATCCAGGTACCTCATTCGTTTTCCAACTGCTTATTCTGCACAGGGTTTTTCCAGTGTGAAAAGATAGTATATGTGAGACATATCCTTGCCCACATTCAGTGCCTGCATTTTGGTGATATGCTGGAGAGCCTTCTCCCAACCCAATACATCAAGTCTTTGGGAACTCAATCATGCAGTTGTTTCTCAACCATGAGCCCTGGCCATCATTCACATTGTCAAGCAGGGCCTGTTGTATTGTTAGACTTATCCAGAACTTGGCCATTGCTAAATTATGGTGAGAGATAGAGAATGCAGGTCACTGTGGTGGAAAAACCCTCAGGCGCTTTATTACCTGCAATGTTCTTGGCGCAGAAGGAAAAATGATTGGTTCAGAGAGACAACCAATTATAACTAAAAGAGGCGGGACCAAAACATCTGATTGGTTGGTCCCACTTCCTCTGCAATCTATTACATTTTTGTGTAATTAAAACTCCCATTATTATTGCAGAGCAGCTGCATAGTACAATTGGCATTTTGTTTAGGTGAGTACAGCTCAGAAACAGTCACAGTTACTCGATCTTAAACTCTGCTTGTTGAATTGCTCTAGAAAAATCTTGTTTCTTAACCGCCTTTGTTACATTTTTGCAAGAAAGGAAGGAGAACAGCAATATCTTTGTGGATGATTATCTTTATAAGATAATATCTTTGCAAGAAAAATGTAACAGTGTAACAAAAACATGTTAATATCAAAACATCAGCATAATTTCTGTAATAATGGTATGTCTACTGTCCACTGCTGTACTGATGCAGATTCAGTACACCTCTTTCCTGTGGTGTTGAAACATTGCCATTGGGTCAGTAGAAGCATGTTTCTTTGTGCTGTTAAAAAAACCAAAAATATCCACTAGATGGCAGCAGAGTCCTGTCCTGGGCATTATTCGTGCTTAATGCTGTATATGGAGCCAAATCAGGCTTTACGTGAAACTCCAAGCCCAAGTCATTGTCATCGTTAATGCCAGGAAGCTTAAGATGACATGTTCGTACCCTGGCTGCCTGAATGTAGTATGGGCTGAGGAATAGACACTTGAGTGTGGATCATCCCCGTCTGCCACAGGATCAAGCCGCTCGATTTGGTTTACAGGTTGAACATCCAAAAACCACTGGGCTAGGGATTCAATGAGGCAGCCAGTCTGGAATATTTGTGATGTTCGTTATCATATGACTGTGACTCAGAGTCGTCTGAGGGCTGTTACATTCAGACTTTTTTGACATTGTTTCTATGGTGACAAGCCTGTCCTGTGTTCCAGTCACAGGCCTGGCCTATTGTACTGAAGGGATTTGACCTGATCGGAATAGCCCAAACCGGCACAGGGAAGACCTTGGCCTACCTTTTGCCAGGCTTCATCCACATGGACCAGCAGCCTATGTAGGGTTTGAGTATTTGTTTTCTGGAAGTGATTTCCCAGTTTGGTTTGGGACGGGCTGGGGCGTAATCTTGAATATGACAGATGCCTTGCGTTTGTGTGTTTTTAGACCCAGAGAGCAGCGGGATGGACCCGGCATGCTGGTACTAACCCCGACCCGAGAGCTTGCCCTGCAGATCGAGCAGGAATGCAAGAAATACAGCTACAAAGGCTTCAAGAGGTGCCTGCTCAGCTCGATAGCCCCATCCTCGCACGCGGCTGCTTCCCACTGCTGTTCCACTGTCTCCCTGCTCTGTTGCTCCCCCTTGTTAAGTGTCTGCATTTACGGGGGAGGAGACCGCAAGGCCCAGATTGGTGTGGTGACCCGTGGCGTGGACATCGTCATCGCCACGCCAGGCAGGCTGAATGACCTGCAGATGAACAGTTACCTGAACCTGCGCTCCATCACCTACCTGGTGAGTGGGTGGCGGATTGGGGTGGGGGTGGCGGATTGGGTAGGCCTCGCAAGAAAAAACCAACCCTATGTCTGCTTTTTGCAGGTCTTGGATGAGGCCGATCGTATGCTGGACATGGGTTTTGAGCCGCAGATTATGAAGATTATATTGGACATCCGGCCTGACAGACAGACAATCATGACTAGGTCGTTACCATAGCAACTATACTGAAATTATGCTGAACTATTTCGGAGCCGTTACCATGGAATACGGAACTATCCCTGACATTCCTTGCACTGTTTATTGTTGTCTCTCTGTTCTTACCATTTTAGTGTCTCTTTATTAGTCTTTTCACTGTGTTAATGTGTGTTCAGCACATGTGCACCTGCAGTTTTCTTCGAGGTTAAAAACTTCGTCAGTCTGCTTACTGAAATGCCTCATGATACCTGCCTACTAGTGTTTTTCATGTTCTTTTTTGCATCTCCTTGGTTATTTATAAATAGTAACTCCCAATTTTCCCCTCTTGCCTCCCTGTGGCACTAGTGCCACATGGCCAGCAGGTGTGAGGCGATTGGCTAAGTCCTATCTGAAGGATCCAATGATGGTGTACGTGGGGACGCTGGACTTGGCAGTGAGTGGCTTCCTATTGGTGGGAACATGCTGTGTGTTGCTGCCCAAATCTCCGCCTTCTCACCTGCCCTCCCCACCACCGTCTCTCTGTCTCCAAGGCCGTGAACACCGTACAGCAGTCGGTAATAATCGTCCCGGAGGAGGACAAAAAGAGTTACCTTTTTGATTTCATCCGTAACCTGGAGCCTGAAGATAAAGCACTGGTATTCGTAGGGAAAAAGTTAATGTGAGTGTTGGGCCACAAATGCATCCTAACAAACAGGATACAAAAACATTATGCCCATGTAATAAACTAGTTTGTCATTTTAATGGTTGTTCTACTTTCTGATATCAACCTGGAATTTTTGAGGGGAAAAAGAAAACAAAACTCAGGATTGACTTCTTATTCTGTTGTTTAATGTCTCTGCACAGCAATAGGTAACACCCGACTTAAAAATAGTATACGTTTTGCTAAAGCTGACTGGTTTAAGATGAAAAATGCATTTGAGGGTATTGAAGTTGTGCGAGATGCGAGCATGTTTGAAATGTCTTAAATGAAACCTGTCACTTCGTAGCGGAGTTTGCCGCAAGCTTTTTCTGTGATTTTTTTTTTTTTTATTTTTTTGCCTGTGTCGCTGTGGCTGAAGCCCAAGTCATGCTGCCTGTGCTCTGTCACCGACCTCCCTCCCATTCATTTCCAGTGCGGATGACCTGTCCAGTGACCTCTGTCTACACGGCATAAAGGTTCAGTCACTGCATGGAAACCGGGAGCAGTGTGACCGTGAGGATGCACTGCAGGACTTTAAAGAGGGTACTCTTTTATCGGAGCTTTCCACCATTGGAAGGTTTGGTGGGCTTTTGTGCAGTGTCTGTCTGTACCTGTAGGCCGTGTGCGGATCCTCGTGGCCACTGACCTGGCCTCCCGGGGCTTGGACGTGCATGACATCACGCACGTCTTCAACTACGACTTTCCACGTAACATCGAGGAGTATGTTCACCGTGTCGGCCGTACCGGAAGAGCAGGGTGAGTAGGCGCAGTGGTGTTGTACACTTACGAAGACGAAACACAGCAAATACGCTGAGACTGAGGAAAAAGGGCTGGGTTTAAAAAAAAATTGATTTCCTGATTCGTCTTCATTTGCATAATCTGATATCAATTCATAAAATCTTAAAATCATAGAAGGTATGCCTTTGGACATTACGGCGTTTTGTCACAAGATAAGAGCCTAAGAGACCTTATTTTCGTCATACCTGCAATTATTTGGTTTTGCCTTTGTGTGGCAGCATTTTCCAGGACTATCTAAATTTCTGAGAATTGAACAGATTCAGTCTAGACCACTGAGTTGTCTCTTGCCTGGTTGCGCCTGACTCACAACACTTGACTCCCAGGACTGGTGGGGAAAATGAACTGCAAAGCTGGGCATTCTGGGACATGTAGTTTAGTTGCATGGATTTTAACTTGTGGTACTTCCCATTTGGCTGGACAGGCGATCTGGGGCATCCGTGACTTTAGTGACAAGAGGAGACTGGAAGTTGGCCTCCGAACTGATTCACATCTTGGAGCGAGCCGGCCAGGTGGGGGCACTCAAGAACTTGTCAACCGTAGCATTGACAGCTTTATTCTCTCGCCCCTGTGTAGTCGTACGTTTCTGTAGCCGTGAACTGCAGTCGTGCCGCAGCTTAGCGAGTGCTAAGCAGCCTCGTCTGTGACAGGCTGTCCCCGAGGAGCTGCTGCTGATGGCTGAGCGCTACGAGAAGCACGAGAGGGAACGCGAGATGGGTGTGCCGACGGGGCGAGGAGGAAGAGGCGGGAGAAGCAGAGGCCGGGCTGGGGGAGGAGCAAATAAAATGTGGCACAGGAATAGAGACAAGAATACAGACGATTCCACCTGGAGCTTCTGATCCGTCTGACTTAATTGACAGGTATGCACACTGAATAATTTCTGACATTTGGTAGCCCGTTCCAAGAAGTTTAATTTGGCCATATTCACAAACACTTGGCAGGACCCGATGAGCGTCTAACTGAAGATCCTTAATGCATTTTCTTTTGGTTCATATTAGGTTTCAGTCCTGTAGAGAATCTGTGCGCTTATGGGCTCAGATCCTTGCGCTGACGTCCTCCGCTTCATGCAGAAACAAGGTCACCTTATTAATGTTCTCATGTATTTATTTTTGTTTGACCAGCACGTCTGCAAAAAAGTTAATGGTCTACAAATGTGTTTAAAAATTGCCCATAATGTGGAATTTAGTTCGAGGGGCTAAATGTGGTGAATACTTTCAGAATTCAGAGTTGTGGAGGGACCTAAAAATAAACAAACAAAATAAACAATGTTTTATGTACGATTTTTATGGACCATGCGGTTGCTCCCTGGGTGGCACCATGGCACCAGGGTTCTGTGCTCAGTGTGTGTGGAGTTTGTACTAAAACACACAAACTTGAGAATATTGTCTGGTGAACTTGTGTGTGACCGTGTGGATGTATGTACTTGCCAGTCCATCGCAGGGCAAGCATCTAATCAGCTCCTGTCTCACTGTGACTGTGTGAGAGCAATTTTTTTGGCTTCATTTTTCTTTAATATGCTTAGCCCGAGAATATCATAAATTGGCCGGCTTGCTTAAGGTACAAGATATTGTATGGGGAAAAAAGGTAGTCATGTTACAAGTTAAGAGTTGCATCCACTAGAACCGTGATTCTCAACCCACTCCTCCGGCGGAGGGACAAGTCACATTTTTGTTCCCTCCCAGCGAACTTGTAGCATGAAGTTTTGTGTTGATTGTACTTGGTTTGGTTCAGGTGTGCTGGGAGGGAGCGATAATTTGGACTGACTGGGGATCCTGGAGGACTGGAATGAGCACAACTGCAATAAAATGCCTTATATTACTACTACTACCATGTAGAACAACCATTGTAAAAAGTCGGACACATCGCAGTTGAGACACCTTTAATGCAATGTAGAGAGGCTTTTGCCCACAAATAACAGTAAGGTGCAAGGAGCTTGAACCCAATGGAAGTCCATGATTCCAGGAGCGATGAGCCAATGAAAGCAGGTCAGGGGTCAAGGGGTAGAAGATCAACGATATAAAGTGCACAGGGAGTCTGCATGCGCCCAGAGCGAGAGACACTGGGGGAGTAGGGCTTTAAAGCTAAAACAAGGCATCTTAACCTACAGAAAATTTTACCACTGCGAGTGAACACCCGGCAACTGCAAACACGCTAAGAAGCAGGACGATGGTATGACTTGACTAAAATTGCACTCCAGAAGGGAGCAGCGAGAAGGCTTTGGATTCGACTCCTCTCTGGGATGTTAATGTCTCACACGTGGTGCTTATGTTCATGGTCTCGTTTTAAAAGCACGTTTTTAAAAATTAACGTTATCACATCAATAAATTAAAGTGCCAAGGCGTGGATTATAACTGATAGTCAACACAATGTGCATCGTTAATAATTTGTATGGTTTTTCCTTCGGAAACTTTTGCGGTGCATCGTGACGATTAACCAGTCTTTGACGATGGAGCTTAAGCGGCCGATGGGGTAGAAGTGCTTGGAGACCATCTTTCTGCCACGGGGGACTCTGGAGTCGACAGCCCAGCACAACGTTCATTTCGCCTTCTGAGCCTTCTGGGCGGACTTTGTGATCTTGCCGGTGGTGGCGGCCTTCTTCTCCACACCCTTGATCACCCCCACTGCCACAGTCTGGCGCATGTCACGCACGGCAAAACGCCCTGGATAGAAGATGGGAGGAATGCTTAAGTATTTTGGAGAGTACGAGGCAGTATTAGCCAGTTTGCGTGAAAAGGAGAACTGTCTAAAGACGGACACTGAAACCTAATCTCAGGACATATGATCTGCATGACCCTTACAATGACCTCCCGTAATGGACACCACCGGGGGGTGTTGCTGGTATATAGGTCTGAATAGGTAGACAAATGGAAACCTATTTCTATTAACCTTATTTGCTACTCTCAAAGAAAATACAAAAGCTGCTTGGACACATGAGATAAAGGACTCTGATTGGTCTTGACCCGGGTTGTAAAGGGGCGGTAACTTTCCCGAAACTTCCTTTTCCATGGGAAAATAAGATAGGGATTTTTGGAAGTATTCCAAGTTGGGAACTACTGGGAGTATAAAGGAATTAATGGAAAATTCCTAGAAATTTTACAACCCTAGTATTGATGCATTCAGGCCAAGTGGTGGTCCACTTACCCAGGGGTGGGTAGTCGGAGAAGCTCTCCACACACATGGGCTTCCCGGGGATCATGTCTACGATGGCAGCGTCTCCCGACTTGAGTGACTTGGGATTGTCCTCCAGCTTCTTCCCAGAGCGCCGGTCGATCTTCTCCTTCAGTTCTGCGAACTTGCAGGCGATGTGGGCTGTGTGGCAGTCCAGAACTGGGGCATAGCCAGCGCTGATCTGGCCAGGGTGGTTTAGGATTATCACCTGGGATGAAAGGAATGGGTCACTAACATCATCGCCGTATAATCAGAGAGTGCACCGGCCCGAACATCAAGGTCATCCACAGCACCATCATTCCCAGACGGTAATTTCTTTCTACCACGAAATCCTCTCAGTTGTTTACTGACACAAGCCACCTGATCTCTGCCTTCTTACAATACTAAATATTAAATTTCACAAACGTGTAAAACGTAATCCAAGGGTAATTGGATACTTTAGGCAAAATGGTTCTGGATAACACCATCTACTAGGGAAAAATACAAATTATGAGCACACTGAAATGTCCCATTTTCTCTGCTTCCACTTTCATTTCATGTACAACTTCCTGCTTTTTTTTTTTGACAGGACCACTGACTTGACTGAATTGAAATAGTAGAATCTTAGGAACCTTAGGTTATAGGTGTAGTCATACGATGAGAAACAATCTCTGAGTCACTGGGAAACGCATTCATGTTTAATTCATTATGAATGAATTTAATCGTGGGGTAAGAACAACGGGCATTGAATAATGGATCAATTAAAGTAACTTACTGTGACTGGTAACTGATGTATTCATTTAGGGGGCTCATATATTTAGCTTTTCTGCTATTTGTATATTGGTATAACAGATTTTGACATGCCTGATGTACATAAGTCCTAAGATCACACAGTGTTTTAATGGGATTTGTGGGTTGTTATTCATTAACGGCTCAAGTGAACGTGAAAGTGTAACTGGTTAACTAAGAGCTCATCCGGAAATAAAACTAGCATTTACTGTGACTCGTTAAATTGAGTTTCACTCCCCCTGACCTATTGCTCAATTGGCCATTAGACAAGCACATTCAAAGAAGCATATTAAACTAATTATGATGGGTGCATTACCATATCCTGAAGCTTATAATTAGTTCAAGATGAGGCTTTCAAAATGCAAGCACCAGAATCAACCTGTTCTTAGTTCTAGCCTATTTAGAGGAGAAAGTCCTCCTAGCTCTCCACTTACCTGGGCGGTGAAGTTTGCAGCCTCCTGGGGGGGATCGTTCTTACTATCCCCAGCCACATTGCCCCGGCGGATATCCTTGACAGACACGTTCTTGACATTGAATCCAACGTTGTCTCCAGGCAATGCCTCGGACAACGCCTCGTGGTGCATTTCCACTGATTTCACCTCGGTTGTCACATTGACCGGTGCGAAGGTCACTACCATGCCCGGCTTCAGCATTCCCGTCTCCACACGGCCCACTGGCACAGTCCCGATCCCTGAGAAGCGGCACAGAACCAGATCCACTTCATTGCCCCGAGCAGAGTCTGCGAAGCCTTCCCCTCTCACAGACATCCCACAATGCCAAGGGGCCAGCAAGTTTGTGGAAAAGAGGCACTTCTGTTTTACACATGCTTACTGAATCGTGAAACAACTCGACCCAAACCAGATCATAACTCATTCAGATGTGACAGAGCCCAGGCTTTTGGTGCTGGAACACTGGACCTCAACGTTTACCCTGTCCATCGATGAGAAGCACAGCACCCTAGGATATGCAAGTAAATCTCACCCCCAATCTTGTAGACGTCTTGCAGAGGCAAACGAAGGGGCTTGTCTGTAGGGCGAGATGGAGGTTGGATGGCATCCAGGGCCTCGAGTAAGGTGGTCCCCGATACACTACCATCTTTCCGGGTGATTTTCCAGCCTTTAAACCAAGTCATCTGAAAAACAAATTTCAGTGTGCCGAATGCAGCATGGGTAGGGCATGGGTGAAGACTAAGGCTGTTGTCATGCCACGTTGCTTACATTAGGGCTAGCCTCTAACATATTGTCCCCATTCCAGCCAGAAATGGGGACGAAGGCCACCGTCTCTGGGTTGTAGCCAATCTTCTTGATGTAGGTGCTGACTTCCTTGACGATCTCTTCATAGCGCTTCTGGCTGTAGTTTGGCTCGGTGGAGTCCATCTTGTTGACGCCCACGATCAGCTGCTTGACGCCCAGAGTGTACGCTAGTAGGGCGTGCTCCCGGGTCTGCCCATTCTTGGAGATGCCAGCCTCAAATTCCCCTACCCCTGCAGCCACAATCAGGACTGCACAGTCTGCCTAGTGGTTTCGGGAACATAGCGCATGTCAGTGCTCGAAGGGAAATTAGATACTTTAGGCAAAATGACTAATCGATTACACGTTCATGTTGATTTTTTTTTCTTATTCCTCTCCATGGAGCCATCTGCTTTTTCCTATTAGAAGTATCCAATATCACTGTGTCTGCACACCATCTGGCATGTTCTAGTCACCAATATTCTTATTCTATTCTATCACATAAACCATAGTCAGTCTATGTTAGTGACCCTGAATAAAGACCCAGTCCAGCACACACCTGGGAGGTTCCTGTGATCATATTCTTGATGAAGTCTCTATGCCCAGGAGCGTCGATGATGGTGACATAGTACTTGCTGGTCTCAAACTTCCAGAGGGAGATATCGATGGTGATACCACGTTCACGTTCTGCCTTTAATTTATCCAGAACCCAGGCATACTTGAAGGATCCCTTGCCCATCTGGGGGAAAAAAGTAACCAATGTCGGCCATTCTAGAACCAGAAGAGATCCTGGTAATTTCCTGCATTTTGTGCTATGTTTGGGGAAATTTGTCACCGTGTTGTAAATCTGCCTGGCTATGGTACACAAACCTCAGCAGCCTCCTTCTCAAACTTCTCGATGGTCCTCTTATCGATGCCACCACACTTGTAGATGAGGTGCCCGGTGGTGGTGGACTTGCCAGAGTCAACATGTCCAATCACCACAATATTAATGTGAAGCTTCTCCTTCCCCATGTCTGCCGGCTCGCTTCAATCTCCGTCTGCCACTAAGATGTCTGCAAGTGAACCCGCAAGAGGGAATTAGCAACAAGGAGCTTATGTGTATTTCTGTCTGACAAGCCGACATTGGACTGCGCCTCTGCTGTTAAGTGCTTCGAATGGCAGCCCTTCCCAGTCTCCGCTGCACAGAGACAGCACACCCCGGGGAACCCAGACAAAAGCTCACCACAACCCTTGACTCCACAGAGACTCAGGTAAAGGCAGAAAAACACCACATCACACACTTGCAGTTGGCTAGTGTTGGGGCTGCCTGTCAAGCAAATAAGGACAGTCATGCTCCCATCTCGACAAGCTGCCCTTTCTCTTATAGCAATAAATTTCCACCACAGGCAACATGCCGGCTGGCGAGATGTCTTAACAAGCTACCCCCCCCACCGGGACCATCTCCGCTTGACTCAGGTGCTCGCTCTGTCCAAACCCCTTTGCTTCAGTAGATCACACACGGAGCCAGATTCCTGACAGGTACACCTAATCGCCCAGCACCTCCACACTCTACCCACACCAGCCTCACTGCCCTCCATTTTGTGTCTAACTCTTACGTTTCCATTGAAAGAACAGCAGCCATTCTGATGACACTGCAGCTAAGGACATTCACAGCTTGTCTGCTAAATAACATTGATTGAACATTGAGTTTATATTAATCACCTTCCCTTCTCCTTCATTTACTCCTCCAAATTAATAATGAATAGTCACATTTATTATGTCACAGTTAATTTTAAAAGCTTTGTGTGAGCTTGTAAGCAGCTGCTAAGAATGTCTATTTTAATTTATGAGAAAATTAAAATGTACCTCATGGTATTATGATGTGTCTAACATAACAGAATCCACGTCGAGGTAAGTACAAAGGTAGCTACAGTAATAAAAATTAGGTGCAAATAATATATTCTAATTGTAATAAACAGCATGCGCATTTTACAGTCTTATGCAAATAATAATAACTAAGTTAAACTTAAAATCCAATTTATCGGCGGATTCCGGGCAAAAACAATGTAGTTTATCAGAGTGTTGAAGGGCAACTTGGATCATAGGGGATGTCAGCAGTATTTAGCCGTATATCCCCTCCCCCTCCATCCGCCATATTCTTTCATCTCAGCGTTTAAAGACTCATCAGCGGCAATGTCCGCTTGCAGCATCAGGGGCATTTTGCTGGGCACGGTGAAAGCACCGTGCGCCATCCCTGAGCTGCGCTCATGATATATAACGGCACTGTAATTAAAATGCCCCTTTATTAAGAGAGGGAGTGAAAGATGCAGCATGCAAAGCATTGGAGTATCCTACCTTAGCTCCCCGCCGTACTGTGCTCCCGACGCAGAACGGGCGGCTGTAAGGCTGCCGATCCCTTTATATTACTGCGTGGAGGGGGTGTCAGAATTGGCGTCAGTGCAGGCAATGCTCTAACCCCCTCCAAGCGGAGCTACAGCATCAGCGGAGACGGCGAGAAGGACGCAGTCCAGCTGCTGACAGCCAGTAACGCTGAATGTTATCTTTCAGATGAGCAATATACCGTTATTCTATATTTAACCTAAATCGTGTTATTGTAGAACTTCCATGCGTTACAATCCTTTATTACGAACCTCCCCGGCAGCTTTTATATTTAGATGTTATGTAAAAACCATTTAACATTGTGTAGATCCCCCATTTGAGAGGCATACATTAAATTGTGGGCATGTGCTTTTATATACGACACGCTTAACGTCCAGTTATTTAAAGTTACACAAAATCTAATCTCTCTAAATGACTGCATCGTCAATACATTCTGCCAACAATGATATAAGAAGTGCATTTAAAGCCATTTTATTGTGGGCATCAGGCAATGACAGACATTTGGCAACTTTCATAAACAGAACTACATTTTAAATCAATTTTAAAGTTAAACAGATGAAATTTCACTGTGATAATTTCAAGATGTACAGTGCATATTTTTCGTTACACTTTGGTTATGGGCAAAAAAAAGCCATGTGACTAAGACACAAACCTTGTGATTCTCATATTTGTCAAACTGATAACCTTATACAATGAGGTAGTCTATTTACCCTGCCAAACCTACTAGAAATTCCAGTAAAGATTACCAGCTGGATCACATGTATGCATGAACTAGTTTACCTTCTCTAAAACTGTATCTGATCATCTAAAAGCTACCATTTCACCTTAAATCAGCACACTAGTTCAGCTGCCCAAAAACTCATCTGAAACCATTTATCCACCTTCCAAAAACTTATTCGATACTTAGTCGTGAGGACCCTGAAGCAAATAACAGACCTCAAGAACTGAAGGCAGGGGAAGTTCCCATGTAGGATACTGGTCTATTTGGTCTATTTGAAACAGTCAAAAACTTTTACTGGAATTTCCATTAGGAGAGGCAACTAGATAAAGTCCACAGGTGTTTAAAGCAGTGTTCCAGTTTCTCATTTCACCTCTTTCACTAAAAACATAAATTCTATGTATAGACTTCAAGTGACATTAGTGTCTCTCATCGCTTCTGTGCAAATGAGTGGCTGTTGAGGCCTTACACATGTGCAGGACGTTGGTGTGGCAGTCAAGCATCAGCTCCTAAACATGAGGTCAAAGGAGTCTCTACTACGTCAGCTACACGTCCCTCTTTACAACTGGAAAGTTTTGTAAGTCACACAAGGTGACATTAAGCTGATGAGAACAACGATTTCTTTTAAAGTACTTTTGAAGCACTCTAGCAAAAAAAGTTCAGGTTTATCACAAATATTTGGTCATATTATTCTTCTTCATCTGCAAAAAATGTTACACTTCGCTATTACTTTGTAGATAAAAGTTATCCATGCGGTTGATATGAATTGCGTTGTCAAGTTATTAAATAGATGATTATGCATTGTTTTCAGCATTTACATATTTATCTTGCCAGCCAAGTCATTAAGTAAACCTGAATGATTGAACACATCCAGAATCTGTGGGCCCAACAGTACGTGTGTAAACTGGATAAACACAAAGTTAAGAATAAAACTACCAATAAGGTCTCATAATAAACCCAAACTGCCTTCAAAAAGTGGGTCTGTCAAACAATACGCCTGCACTGATAAGCTACATCTATCAAATGATGACAGAGGAACGATTCAAAGATTAGTTCCCTTATTTTTTGTTTCAAGGCTGCAAACAAAAAAGCACATTGTACCTACAGTCCATTGAGGAAATTCCGCTTTTCTTTTCACGGCCAGACTTATAATTCTTAAATCCGTCCCACAACTAAATATAAATGGCCCATTCAGATTTGTGGAAACAGTTTCCGCAGGTGAAAATGAAATCATATTTGTATCATTTGTGTACTTCCTTAGACATTGAAATGGAGACAAGAACCAGTCAAGGGTGCTAGTACCTTGTGGCGCTTTTCCACTAGCATACAGGAACAGACCTGTACCCAGGCCATATCACGAACAGAGACTCCTTACGGTGTGGTTTCTGCTCGCTTCGGTTGTCCACTGCAGAAAGGCTGGCTCAGTGAAGGCACTGCCAGGTTTGGAGAGCGATAGTGACATAAAACTGAAGAGACACTTATTTACTGTTCACACAGGGTACAATCTGTACATCATCATCTATTATGTGCAATGATTATTATTTTTTTAACTGCATGCTAATATCCGCTAAATCAGTGAGATTAGCCATGTTAGGCAAGTATGAAATGCTAGTGGAATTACCATTTGTGTGCATAAATTTGCATTATGAATCTATTCCATTCAGTTGTTCTAAAGTACGTCTTTAAGAACGTGACTGGAAATATTCACTGTCCATATTATTGGGGATTCATCTATACATCACAATATGTGAAAATACAGCTTGCATACTTTTCAGTGGAAAGCCACCAGCTCGTGGCATGGCTCGGTTCTTGGTGGCAGTGGAAAGGTGCCATTGATGTGTGACCAGGATACTCAACCAAGGCATGATACCTACAGAACTAACACAAAATAATGGCCATAGCTACAACCCTGATTTGATTAAGTGTGAAAAGTAGGTTCATCAATAAAAATTAAGTCCCTCAGAAGATCTTTTTCTAGACTGCCAACCTGTGGAGGACCCCCTGGTTTCTCAAATGAAACTCCACAGTACAACAGCAAAACTTATTCAGTTAAATGGTGCTGCCTAACTGGATGGTGTTAATGTTCTTCCTGAAGACAGCTTCGCCTTCCTGATTTTAACAGCAGTCACTTTTAATGGACATAAAAATAGAGCAGGAAATTAAGCATGAATTGATATGCATTGCAGCGAACTTGAGAACTCATCTAATAATAACATCAAACCCACAGATCCCAACGGGGGAAAACTGGTAGGTAAAAAGGGCTCAGTCTCCCAATCAACTTTAAAAGATCTCCCCTTTTCAGTAAAATGGGACAGAAAAAGGTTTAGAAAATAAGTTGAAAATATATTTCAGTCAGGTAATAAAATCAGTTCCCTCAGAAAGTGTGCAAGATTAGACAGCTAAAGCCCGAAGCACTTCGTTTCCCATAATCCCAGGGTTTAGGAAAATCAGCGATACTTCGGGTTGGCGTCACAGATTCCACGGACCGTGCTGTCAGTGCCCTTGGGATCGTTCCTTTTTCACGGCCCACGGCTGAACCTCCCCCTTCCCAAATATGGTGTAGAAGGCGGCGCCGAACACATTGATTCCAGCGGAAATAAAGAACACCGTTTGCCATTCTTCCATGGTGTTCTGAAAGCAGAATGAGAGTCACTCGCCACGGAAAACCTCCCTGTGACTATTGATGGATGCTAGGCAACCAAACGTTACACAGCCGCGAGAAAAAGTCATTCAGCGAAAAAAGCCTTTAAGTGCAGCACCTCTACATCCTTCAAACTCTCTCACAACTGTATATGTGCATTACATTATTTGCACAGCAAAGCAAAAACAAATTCTTAAGACATGATTTGTCTTGACTAGGCAACTGCAGAAAAATCAAGATTCTTACGTATCGCGTGAGAGCCCTAGCGATGACAGGCCCCACCATTCCGGGAATGGTAGCGAAGGAGTTTGTGATGCCCAGTAAAATTCCCGCGTAACTGTGGAGATGGGAAAAGACAAGAACAGAGATCTGAAAGAATTCTCTGCAGGCAAAAAAAAAAATAAAGAACCAAAACAGTCACCTATGAAATTTTTAAATGTGAAAATGACAATCAGCCAAAGCACTGAAAAGAAGACTTAAGGAGGACATGAATAACATGAAGCAGATCCGCCAGCCAGTGTGTGTGAGGAGCTGCCTTACGAAGGGGCGATGTCCAGGTGGTTGATATTGAAGCCAGAGGCGGTGAGGCCGCCCAGAGACGAGGAGACTGTGAGGAAGACTATGGCAAGGACGTAGTTACAGCCAGTGTATCCAGTTGCCACCAAAAACACAGCTGGTCCAATCATGCCTGGAGATTCAAACACCAGTGAGATGACTCCACAGAGTTTTGAAGATACAGAAGTACGTGCCCTCCCACAGAATGGCATCAGGCACACAGCACCCCCCCTCCAGCTGGGAAGTACAACACCAGACAAATGTCTGGGCGTACTTGCTGGAAAATTACTTTATATCATGACAAAAGCCAGGACTACATTCATGGTGAAAGTCCAGTTATTTAAGAAAGACAATTATATTATTCTAATAATTATATGTATATATAATATTTATGAAATTATAATAATTATATTGAGAATATTATTTAAATAAAAAATCTGAGAAGGTAAAAGCTTAAACCACATAGGAGAGCTAAAAGATATAAGATTTTAAATAAGGTGCTTTACAATAGCTTATGCTTAAAAAAATAACTACCTCTGATTTAACCGAAATAAAAACATCTTGCAAAGTACTGACTAGATGAAACACTTGCCTAAAAGAATTAAAGGAACAATGATGCATAAAAATGTACTTAAGTGATAAAAACTTTGATAGTTGGGGAATGCAGGGGCACATTTACTATAAATAGTTAAATACAGCATGCCAAAAGTAGTTGCAAAGGAACGCTTAACTGAGAAATCGTCTCTTGGGATTAAAATGTCAGCCGACAGACTTAAAACCCAAAATTAGGAGAGTTATAGGAATAAAATGGTGGGCCGGTGCTCCTCACCTACGATGGTGAGGGCTTTGCGCACGCGCGCCGTGGAGAAGAGGCACGTCTCGCGAAGGTGGTCTGCAAGCTGCCCCCCCAGGAGCCCTACCAGCCAGCAGCCTAGGTAAGGCAGCGCCGAGAGCATGCCGTTCTGCCGCAAGGAAGACATCAGACAAGAGTGTCGAGACGGAAAACTTGGCCAGAGTGGACAACTTCCAGGCAGTACTGGGTTGATGTCAGCTTCTGAAAACCTGCCTTTAAATTGTTCCAGTACTGTATGCTTTTTCAGAAAGGAGTTACCTTCTGAGATGCAGCAATTCATTTTTTACCTCTATAGAAGGCGTTATGATTTTGTCATGCTATACAAGTCAGTCCATTAAGTCCTAAGCACAACTTGCACCTGACTCAAAAAGGGGCAATGTCAAAGACAATATGGCAGCCAGTCATGTGACCAGGGAAATTGGCTCATTCAGCTTTGCAATTAAAAACCCAGAAGGATGCCTGGTCTGAGATAGCTCTGAACTGCTCAAAAAAACATCGGTAGGTATTACCAACAAAACTGAGCAAATTGCATCACAAAAATGTATCAATGAAATAATGTGATGTTACTGGATGCTGTCTAGTGTGAGAGGAGGAGAGTGTGAGGTCACCTGACCTGCTGGATGCTGAAGCCCAGGATGTCACTCATGTAGGTGGGCAGCAGAGTCAGCAGGGTGTAGAAGGTCCAGTTGTAGGAGAAATGGGCCACGACGATGGCCCACAGCGGGAGGGACTGGCAAATGGAGAGCCAGGGAATGTGATCCGAAGATGGTGACAGCTGTGCAGGAACATGGAGTTAAGGGCTGACCTTCAACGTGGAGCAGCAGGGACTTGCCTGCCAAACAGTGTGTGTGTGTGTGTGTGTGTGTGTGTGTATGTGCACTAGGAGCTCCTTAAACCGGGATGCCATGTACCTGACTCTTCAGGGAGGACGTGATGTACAGTTTCTCCTGGGCAGAGATCCTACGATGTGTGCTGGGATTATTGCTAACGAGGAACACCCACAGGATGAACCAAAACAGGCCTACAGCCCCTAGAGGCACCAGGAGAAGAGGGAATGAGTCAGGTTCATAAAAGAGTGCAGCAGAGAGGCAGGACTGCACAGGATAGATGATGAAGCTGCACTAATTTGTCCCACAGATGTATATGTAATACATCTACAACAGAACATTCATGTATCAGCACTCTGTACATCCATCTTCCAACTATTTACCCAGTACTGAGCTGACCCCAGAAGCACAGGGCAACAAGCAGGGGAACACTGGAGCATAGGTGTACACACACACACACACACACACACACACACACAGACACAGACACAGACACAGACACACACACACACACACACACACACACACACACACACACACACACACACACACACACACACACACACACACACACACGACAATGAACAGGATGCAGTTCACTGAACCGCTTATTTTATGGGATGGGATTCGAACCCCCAACCCTAGTGGGTAAGGTAATGCTGCCAGCCATTGGGCCACCAAGTAAGCATGGCTGTACACACATCAGAACATTAGCTCCCAAAACTATAATGATAGAATAGCTTTAAGCCCAGTTAACTTCATTTAGGTGTCCCAAAGTGAAGACTCACCAAAGATATAGAACACATACGTCCAGTCCAGGTAAAAACAGATCTCCCCAGAAAGGGGAAGGGCCACAACTGTCCCAAGCTGGGCACCTATGGAGACCAAAAAAAAACAAAAAAAAAAAAAAACACATATGTACACGCACCTAAATACAAAGCTACATTTGCTAATGGAGTATGAGCAGGTGGAAGGGATGTCAGACATCTCAGGTCTCCAGTCCACAGTTCTACCTGTATAGGAGATGGTGACCAGGCGGCTCCTCTCCAGGGGCGGAGCCCACGAGGCCCACATGGCGTGCATGGCAGGAAATGTCACCCCCTGGTGGAGGGCATGAGAGAGAGCTGTGCTGCTTTACCAGCAATGGAATGAGGGGAGGCACACAAGCGGTAAACTCAGAGCACAAATACGTGATAAATATCGACGAATCAGAATAAACACAAGACAAATGAGCCACAAAAGAGAGGAACGGGGAAATGTGTGGCCCATGTGCACCAGTGACACAGAAGCAGCGGAGAAATATACCGGAACCACAGCAATTCAATTAAATTCAATTTATTTTCATATGACGCCCATCACAATGAAGTCACCCCAAGGCGCTGTAATGTACTACATTCCTACATCATTTATACAGCATAATATAAAGGAAACAGAAGGAAAAGACAAGATAGAAAGAAAGAAATATTATAGTGGAGGTGCGTCCAAGCAACTAGAGAAGGCGGGACCAAGACATCTGATTGGTTGGTCCTGCCTTCTCTAGTTGCTTGGACCCACCTCCTCTACAACCTTATTGGTTCTCTCTCTGAACCAGTCATTTCTCGTTCTGCCCAGAGAACATTTTTGTGCAAGTAAAAATCCGAAGAGTGTAAACTGTGGCCTTGGTCAAAGCCAAAGATTGGGGTTTGCATGTATTCAGGGCCTGCCGTACCTCTCCAATGCCCTCCAGCACCCTGACAGCGATGAGGTAGCCAGCGCCCAAGTCTGCGGCCAGCGGGGTGAGCAGGGTGAACACCACAGTGCCCAGAATGCCCAGTCCAAGCAGCCACTTGGCCCCGTATCTGCGGGCCAGGTAGCCCCCGGGAATCTGAGTCAGGATGTAGCCATAGAAGAAAGAGCCCAGGATCCAACCCTGTGTCTCCGAGTCCCAGTCGTACAGGCTGGCCTGGACAGCAAGATGATGTCACAGGGCATGGGGCGTTGGAAAGTGCTAGGTATTCAGCACACGATGACCAAGCAAGACTCACCTAATCCTCTGCAACATCTGCCCTTAAATATAGCTTATAGAGATAAAATTGGCACAAAACTGCGAGCTACACCGAAACTGATTCAATAAAACGCCAACAGCACATGAGTGATGCCAACCTCACGGGGCCCAACAGATTTTTTTTTCTCTCTAACTGGAAGAAGAAAAAAAAAAAACCATGAAGTGCTGCTGACCGTGTGGTTGTGCCTGGGCCGGGCGGGACTGGCATGCCGAGGGCAGTGGGAGGGGCTGGCGTTGCCCGTGACGTTGGTGTTCAGCATGTCCACCATAGCGACGCTGAGGTTGACCCGCAGTGCGTACGCCACGAAGAAACCATAGCAGGAGAGCAAGGCCAGGCCATAGCGTGAGGAGCCGCAGACCGGGGCTGTCGGGGGTACACACGTACACATCAATAAGATGGTACCCACATCATTTTCTCTGAAGGCATAATAAACGATAAGTCATAATAAACGAAAAGCTCCTCAACCGTCAAATTCCTGCTGATAGCGATATTCTCCACAATTTTTCATTTACAAGCTTACAAGTTTCATCCCCTGTTTATGCATAAAGAAATCCACCTTTGCACTTTATGTGAGACGGTGGTGAACCAATAGTGAAATTGATTACTATAATGTTATAATATATACAGCGCTGCACTGGCTACCTGGCATTTCAGGCACTGGTAGGCCGGTGGTTATGTGGGCATGCGAAATTTACCGTGAGGGGAAACGCCCGCGCTCGGCAAAAAGTCCGATTTTTAATCCGAGTCCAGCTCTGAATATATCTGCGTACTATTGGTAATTGTAGTGAAGACCAAAGCCAAGGCATCACCTAATATAATTGTAACTGATGTAATTACTGCATGGTTATCACAAAAAACTAACACAATAATAACAAATAAAAAGCATGTCCAACTCATTCATCTATCTATTCAAATCTCATGCGGGAGATGAACTATTCGGATGTTTTTTCGCACATATACTGACATTTCCCCATCAGTCACCTGGAAGCGGTCCCGTGACACAAATGTGATATACTGTTGTTTGAAATACGGTCTACAAATTGCATATCCACTCTACATTTGGTGCATTACGCCACTGAAAGGACAGCAAATTAGTCCGTAAGTACTATTTATCCAAAAAGCGCACCGCTGCCGATGGTTAGTGCAAGAACGCAGCGCGCACAAGGAAAACAGCAAAAAACAAAGAGCGACTCACGTGACACGTGACAGAAAACTCAGAGCGACTTCCGTACCGCACAAGAACTACTGGTGATTAAGCAATAATACGATCAAATGTTTAATGCAATCTCATCTTAATAAGTGGCTGTTACAAACGGACTGTTGTCCCGGAAAAGCGCACAGTAAATGGCTGCTACACACACATTGTGTTGCCTCGGAAAAGCATGCACGAATGAATCAGGATTTCTTTTACTTTCATATAAATACAATATAAAGTGCATATGAATAGGCAGCGAAGGGGTTTTGCAGAGAGAATGCAGAGCAAGGTGTTAATCGCAGCTCTATAACATCCGCATAAAATGGAGTGATACGATTCTTTCCCCACCTTTTTCAACTTTATCCCGATCTATGCCATCCAACAAAGGATGTTCATAGTCGTCGGTCTCCGTCTCCGACGCCGAATACTCCATCCTGCACCGGTCGGCTTTTGCTCATCCGATGCAGCGCGAATATGGTGCTATCATGCTGTGCGAGCTCCCTGACCTTTAACTATTTATTGTTCTGCAGTGGATCACAGGTTGACAGGCTTTGATTTGCTCATGCTTTACCGGAAACAAGGGGGCGACGCAGCAGACAGCGCCTGCAGACGGGGAGTGGGCGGTGTAGCGGCTTTTGGGCGTCTCACTGACCGTGGCCTGGAGCGGGGTGGGCGGGGGTAGTTCGCCGCTCAGTCCACACCTAAAACCATTATTTCATATAATCGCTTTCCACTTTTCCCACTAAATTACCGCGTAACATTGCTTTTATGTAACCATATGCGCTTCGAATTCACAGTATCATTACGTTAGGTAAAGACACATATAAAATTATGAATATGTACTATTTTACTCTATCGATTATACTTTTACTGAATTAAAATAATTAACAATAACTAAAATATAAGAAAAATAAGTATTTTAAGTAGTTATTAATATTTATACATTGCGGTTTTGCGCATTTTTAACTTCTTTATGTACCAGAAGCATTAATTTACCACCTACTGTATTGTCTTACCACTAATATATTGTCTTGTTTTGCACTACTGGTTTTCTCTGCTCCACCCTCCGTCTGTCACCGTGTGTTATTGTAACAAGAAAATACTGCGGCAGAAGAATTTCATTGCATTCTCTGAATACATTACCATGAAACTTAAACATTATATACTTTTTCATGACTGCACTGGTTACGGAGATTATCTAAAATAATGACATCTGCCCAGTGGTTCAGTCATAATGAAAACAAGCTGATATTTCGTCTGAAAACTAAAATCCATGCGCACTGTATATGCTCTTAAATGTGGCCTTCTGTCTTAGTCTCGATCGGTTCTCGCTAGCAGAAATACAGAGACAGACCACGAGATGGGGCTACAGCACGTAGAAAAAGGACATGCGACATTATATGCGTTAGTGACTCCGATAAAAAATATCACGGCTGCCATATATGATAGTTGGTATATCTCTTCATTTTCCTGTACCGCTTACCCTGTACAGGATCACACGGTGGTTGGTACCTATTCTAGGTTCATGTTAAACAGGGCACACTGTGGAAATTCCAGGAGACCAATTCACCCCGACTGCGTGTCTCCGGAATGTGGACCAGAATACCTGGGAAAAATCCGAACTGAAGGATTCCACAGACCCAGAGGTGCTAACTCTTGAGGCACTGTACTGCCCTACATTTAAAATATTTGCACCCTACTGCAGTAGCATCTGGTACCACTGCTTGTCACGATGAGGGCCCATTAAACATTCACATCAAAAATAAAGAACCTGTTCATAGAGACGAGCGTCGGCCATCTTGTCTGTTGCCATTGTTATGCTAACATCTAGTCATTACCGCTCTGTCCATCAAGAACTTTTGTTTAGTTGAAGATGGTGGTCTGGGTGGGAGAAGATCTTAGTTTTCTCACGTTCATAATCCAAAGTTACAATCAGCTATCTGACACTCTTAATGCATCAGTGCTTAAGCTGATTCTCCCTGGTTACTTATTGCATTTGTGTGTTGTATAGCTACACCATACCTCAGCTTATACATACAGGTTGCCTATGTTATGGGTGCACAGGATGTCAGAAATTAGCTGTGGTAAATTGCATCCCTCACAATAAAAATAAACCTCGTATGAGACACATTTGTGGAAAAACCCTGATAAATAAGGAAGGAAGTAAGATAAGATAAGATAGTACTTTATTGATCCCACAGTGGGGAAATTTGTGTGTTACCACAGCTCAATACAGATAGTAAGAAGGAGTACAAGAGAAGTACCAAGAATATAAAAATGCAAGAATAAGAATACAGAAAATAAGTAAAATAAAAATCTTGCTGTTTGACTGCCAATGAACAATTTAACCTGTTGGGTCTTTTGACTCCAGTCAAAAGCATAGGGTAAATTCCATGCTGTGGGGGTTTACTGGAAAAAGGGGTGTGGCTTGAGTTGTAAGTCGGCACCTTGTATTCATAGATCTTATCTGCATAGATTTTATCTACCTTATCTATATGCTAAAAAGAGTCAATCAACGAGTAGCATAAATACATATATCTACACAGAATCTAACCAAACCTACTCCTCTTAACTTATCTCTGCCCTATTAACCTTTGTGACATGTACACAAGTGATAGCTTCTTTGTATTTTGATAACACATTCTTTCTATATCATATCCAGAAATACACAGCTTCAACATAAAGTTTCCTCTGTGCTCTGTTAATCCTGCCTGAAAATGGACATATTTCCCTTGCCTGTATTGTGTAACCCAGGGGTCTCAAACTGCAATCTTGGGGGGGCAGAGCCCTGTGTAGCTTAGTTCTTTCCCTGTTCCACCACAAATGATTCAGCTCAAGAGCTGTGTGGTAATTAGCACAAGGGCCTGAATCAGGCGTGTTAAACGAAGGGAAACGAAAGACTGTGCAAGGCTTCAACCCCCCAGGACTGGAGTTTGACACCCCTGATGTAAGAATCGAGGATATGGGTAACACCACCACTGAATGACTTCTCTGAAATGATATTTCTGGCAAGCAGAATGTGGTCATTCTGTGTTTGGCTACTGATTGGCAAATGAAATGAAGACAGACTGCTGTTTATTTTGGGTTAAAAATGACAGATGCATAATGGCACAACTAACAATAAGATTTAAACAGAATATTACATAATGGTCTGTGAAAATTCCTGCACAGATCAACAACAGTTTTTTAAAGATTTTTACATTGTATATACACAATACAGACAAACAGCTGCTACAGGCAAACACTGTTCGATAATCAAGTTGCACTATAATTAGTGTTCTAAATACTATATACCATACAAAAGTGCTGCCAACATCTTCACTATAAAGTAATTTAAGGCAAAAAGAGGGGTACCCTGTTTCAACTGGAAAATACTAATAGCCTGGTGACAAATACTGTGAATTTAGATTCTAAGACTATGGAGTGTTTTACTTCCTTGTTAGAGTATTTACGAGTATAATGGATCACAGCACCACATAGTCAAAAATAAATACTCTAAAAGAGTACTTCCCTAAATGAGTACATCGACTTAAAGGAGTTGTCAGGCTGGCGGCCATTCAGTTGTCTCAAATGGAGATTTAATCAGGGTTCAGTCATCAAAATTTATCCTGGGCTACAGAACCGAACGGGTCACAGTCGGCAATTGGCTACATGCAGCCAGATACACTGGCTCACCTCAACACGGTGCTGGACAAATGCTTAGCGCCTAACCTGTATTTAATGTCGAGCCATAGAAAAAAGCACTAGAGCGTAGTTTCTGTGTCGGAGTATTTGAAGGCAGCGGCACTTGGGGCACTTGGGTGACTAAGATTTCGTAGTCGCCAAAATGGCCAAGCAGAGGCTCAGCTTGTTGCGGTGCTTCAGCTGGGGGCTTCAGGCCCAAGCGTGAAGCTGAATGTTCACCTCTGCTCTCCACTTCTCGCCAGTGCCATAAGCAGAAAAAAAAACACACACATTCTAGTAGCTCAAATACTTTTACCTAGAATGCATCTATGAGTCAGTTTACCAGCAACTGTAACAAAAAAAAAATCAAAATGTTTACTGAACAAAAAATATATTTTCTATGCAATTTATTATATTTATATATGTATAAAATTTGTATTTTACAAAAAGTAAAAAAGGGGACACTTCATTTGTGAGAATGTCTACTAATACAGAGAACCTGAAGTACACTATAGTATAGCTACACAACGCACAAATGTGTAGTTGGCACAGACGGTTCTTGATGATACTTTTTCTGAGAGGTGACCTTATAACATCTAACATCTCAGATAGTCCATGACAGGTGAAATCTTGCTTGTCAATAGTTTTGTTGTCATATGTACATACGGTGTGGGGCACACACCATCCATAATATATCCATAGGGAGAGCGCCAGCAGTCAAGGTGTGGAGCCACCCAAGACAACCCTGACCCGGTTAGGAGCATCAGGGGGTCATGGGGGGGGGGGCAGGCAAAGTCCCTTTCATGCCCATGCACATGCTCAGCATCCCGAGTAGAAAGAAGGAGTACTATGGAGCAGAGTACAGCCCTTGAAATATTCTTCCCAGAATCCTTTTCGCTCACCATAATTCATTCAACCTTTCAATTCGGAGGCGGACTTCCAAGCTCAGACACCTGGCAGTAGACGAAGCTGAAGGACAGGCACTGGCTGTGGATGTCGGCCTTGATACTCTGCGGGTTGCTGTCAGGGCTCAGCTGCTGCCAGCTTTCCCCCATCACCAGGAAGAGGGTGTGGCTCTCAGGGCCCATGATCTGGAACTTCTCCGCACACAGCCGGCACACGTCGCCAGTGGTGGAATAGGGGGCCACCGGAAGCGTCTTGGTCGTGTAGGTGCCGTTGGCATCCCGGTACGCCACCCGCAGGTAATTCTGGAGGAAGCACACACAGAAGAGTCAGATACTACGATTCGACTTTGCGAGCTGGGAATCTGTAAAATTTCATTTAACACTTCAGTAGAACGTTACTTTAGTCAGGACTAAAGTTATTGATAAAAGGTATTCTTTGGTTGCTGGTTAATTTTGAAATCTTAAACTGCAGAAAAAGGAAAACCACTGAAGTGCGACAGAACGTGGAACCTGAAACCCTGAAGTTCTGCTTTGGAGAGAAGCTGACTGGGCGTGTGGTTACCTGTAGGTCCTCGATGGAGGGCATGCTGCGCTGGGCCGTCAGCCGACGGTGCCACTGCCGCAGCGTGTTGCGGGTCTCGGAGATGAGTGCATGTGTCTCCTGCTCCTTCTGCAGGTTCTTCATCAGAGACATGGCTCCATAGGTGCTAGTCAGGTAGTACCCACCTGGGGAAGAGAGCACCACACGCATGTCACTTGCCTGCCTTGGGTGGAAGGTGAGGAGGGTGGGGGGGGCCAGGAGGGGAGTGGGGGGGGGTTACCTTCTCCATTCAACTGACAGGGATCCAGCAGTTCCATCATGTACTGGATCTCTATGTCCAACTCTGGCATGTTACACTGTGCCAGGGTAAAGGTCAGCATGGGCAGGAAATCATCAGCTCCTACAACCGAACAGAGGTACAGGCATGGGATTCAAACCCACAACCTTCCGTACATGGGCACAGATCCCAAACTTCACCAAGTTACGCATTGCACTAGAATATGTCTGCGCGAGCCTCTCCAGCTCTGCCTATTGGTGTGTAAGCATGTATTTAGCAGTGTGTGTAGCCCAGCGCTGGTGCGTTAAACTCCTCGTGTCTGTGCGAGTGCACGTGGCCCCGTGAGTGTGCGCGCGTGACGTACCTGAGCTTCTCTCCATGGTCCTATAGATGAGGCTGCACACCTGCAGTAGCACATGCACCTTCTTCTCGGGAGAATACATCTTACGCATGGCCTGGAACTTCTGCCGTATCTTCTCGATGGTGCCGTGGTCGAGGGTGCAGCCGTTTTCCACACCAAGCTCCTGGGGGGACTTTTTCTTGGTCAGCATCATGTTCTCCTCTAGCCGCTGCCACTCGCCATTCTTCTTCTGGAAGTCCTGCAGGGCGCTCACCAGTATGCTCTTCAGAGGCTTCAGGACGCACTTCTGGATGGCCTTCTCCAGCACCTGGTCTGGTGTGGGAGAGCAAGAGCGATTAGCAAGTGCCTGTGAGTGAGGCAGCCCCACCTCCCCGTTAATCAAGGTTAGGAAACACGCTGACCATCGTCTTCTGGCCCTGTGAATAAATTCCCTGAAAAAGACACCAATGTAGCATAAACTACAGCCGTCTGAACAGAAACCAAGACCAAGATGAGTCAGGCCGTGGTGACAGCAGTTCTGGAAAGCGGCCCCGCCTCTCGGGCTTCCTTGCACTTCTCGGGCGAGGTCTTATGACTTCCAGATGCTCAATGGGATTCTAAAGCTGAATAAGCATGAGTCTAGTTTCGAAGGAGGCTCTGTCGTCTCACCGCAACACCAAGTCTCGTCACAGGACTATGTACCGGCCTAAACCTTGCCTAAAAACACCCTCTGGAAAGAAGGAAAAACAAAAAAGCGAGCGCTTCCCTCAAGTCACACATACTGTCATTAACAAACAAATTCTATGGCAGCACTTATCAAAGCTAACCGCAGACGTGATAAATATGTTTATCATTTGCTTTACTCAAGGACACAAAGGACTTGCTTGCCACTATCTGCTCTTTCTCAAACTTCCTGGAAGAAACCCGACCGGTCAGACCAGTCCCACAGCTACCGGCTTTCCCATTTCACCAAAAACTCCATGACGTCAGCGTCTAATGCCGGCCGCTTATTGACACCCTCTCCCCATGTCTCCCAGAGAATCTCAGCGTGCCCATTTTCCGTAACTAGCATAACCGTCCCTCGCTGTAGCCAGCCACCTGCGTGCAAATGGCTGACTTTTAGAGAGAGTCCTGCCACTTTCCAGGAAGACCTGCCCCAACCCTAACTGCAGTAGTCTGGATGGCCGCGCTGGCTCAACCAGCCAACTACGGGTACCTCTTCTGCTTCTCCCAAGTTCTGCCTGATACGGGCTCCTCATTTAACAGGAAGCAGGCTTGTAGCCGGTGGGTAGCCATCTCGCGCCATTCTGTGGACAAAGACGTCAACCAAAACCGCACGTTCACTTCCCTAAATGGCCTGGACATAAGGGAAGCCGGGTGTGTGCGCGACTCTGACTCACGTATGTGTTTTGGAAGAATGGGGACGCGGCACACAGCTCTGTGCCAGGCTTTTCAAAAAAAAATCAAGAGATACTGGGGGTGAGACCTCAACGTTGACATACTGAAAAAAAGACTTCACAGGTACAACTCCAGCCACCCACACCTTTTCCTCTTGGTTGTGGTGAGGTGACTCAACCTACAACACACACACACACACACACACACACACACACATAAACAAACCAATGTGTCCGCCATATGGGGGATTCTTAGTCTGTGGTCTGAACCAAACAGTCAGCATCTGCCTGAATGTACCATTCGCCACATTACAAGGGGGGGGACTTGTTGGCCAGCTCCTAGGTAATCGCCACCAATGGATGTTCCGAATGCAGAAATATTTTGCGTAACAGTATCGCTAACAGATGTGTACCCGGTTCTAACCAACTGCAGCCTTGTGTACTATTACCCAGTTCTGGTATCTGAGGAATGGCTCATACGAAAGTGTTTGTGAATGTTCCAGTACCATACAAATCAGACGCAGTGCCCAGAAAGCAAACAATCTGCGTGCATCAGCACATCGGTGCTCTGCTCGTTAGGCGCACAGCGGCTCAGTAACGTGACACCATGATCACCCCATATTACAGCTGCAATCTGCTTCAGCGTTAACCCCCTGATCACTGAGGAGAAGCTCCGGTTCTCAGTTGTGCATGGGCAGGTAATAGAGTCATAACTCAGTTAGAATGGTGTTATGTAAATTTCCCTTCTCTTATCCTTTCCACAGAACCCACAAGTTCTAAATCACCAACATGATGTTTACTGATATCTGGTGCTAGTCTTGGGATCATAATTAGCCGCGATGTTCAGCGCTGCCACATCCGTTTGTTTGGTAACATTAAGTGTTACCTTAGTTAAATTCTATGTGTTTATTGTTTGGTTATTGCCAGCTATAGTATGACAGATCAAGTTCGACAAAAAATCCTGACCAGTTCCCACTTCACTCTCTAATATGAGATGTTAGGATGTCTTACCGATCTGGTGCTCGGGGATGAAAGAGTGTATTGGTGGATTCAGCTCGGAGCTCTGGAACAGGTAGCTCTTAGTGTGGGTCAGGAACTGGCGCAGAGTCTGTAGCAGGTCCTGGCCAGAGTTGTGGCAGCTGTGGTTCTTCCTGATGTAGTTAATGAAGTCCTGCACCAGGGAACCACAGTAGGAGGTCTTGTCACGCACGAGGCGCTGCACCTGCCTGGTGGCCCGACGTTCAGGAATCACCAGCGTGTCCATCATCCTGCGGATCGGTCTCCTCAGTGCCTGTGACAGCTTCGCTGAGCTCACGCTTGACCTCTTCCTGATCCCGCCGGGGGGGCGAATGTTGACCTCCTGGTCACTTTCCGTGCTGGCATTGCAGTCTTCATCTTCAAACTCCACCACCTCTCCCTCATCTTCCAGCCCCTCCTCCTCATCCTCTTCCTCCTCCTCTTCTTCCACGCTGCTGTCAGTCATTCCTCGAACCAGGCGGCAGCAGGGGCCCAAATCTAGTGAGTCCGAAGAGGAGGTGGAGGTGCTCATGTAGCTTATCCGGTTGTCCGAGTCGACCCTCTCCCTGGAAGCTGTCGCCACCTCATCATCCTGTTCGCACGTGGGGGCAGAGATGCCCTCCTCTAGGTCAGTGGAGTAGCCTGAAATCTGGCTGAGAAAACGAAATGTTAACTTCCCTATCTCAGTCAGGCCATCCGGCGCCTTAGTTCCCGGCAGCTGTGACTCCGGGTTGATCCAATATGCCATCTCTGGCATTCTTCTTTTCCGCTGAGCCGATTCTGGGCAGCGTAAAGACGACCTTACAGGTGCTGTTTTTGGGGATGGGGGTCTAATTGGGTCCTTCTGGGGCTGAGACTCGTGATAGAATAAGGGGTTGATGAAACAAAGAGCCACGCTGGACTGGGAGGGCACACAGATACGCGTGGCTGCAGGGCAGCCTTCCTCAGCTCTTTGTCCCGTCTGGTCCAAGCTGGCTCCCTTGATCCTACAGAGAGCAGAATCCCAGAATTCTGCCCAGGAAAGCAGGAGGAAGCAAGTCAGACAGTGTAATGGCAGACAATGAATCTCTGTCAGTAAAACCCGAACACAACACACTCATAAGAAAGACAGCATGCCAACAGGTAATATTCCCATTGCATAAAAACACCAGAATTTATAATCCAATAAGCAAAATCTGAAGGCACAGAATACAAAACACGTTAATTACTGATACTCACATTGCCGTTGCTCAACTAAAAGTAGGCAACTGAAGCACAGGGGAAGGAAAAAAAACAGATAAATCTCTCACAGAAGTGAAGTGAGGAGCTGAAGTTAAATCCTGTGTTGCTGAAGTCTGACTAGCTAACGAAGTCACACACATAATATGAGCTGAGTGGGCGGCTGCAGAGTTGGCTGACTCCACCCACACACCTCCCCGAAGCTCCTCCCCCACGGCTTCAAGAGACTTCCTCCGAATTTTGTGCGGTGTTGCCGCACTGGGAGTTTCCCCTCTCTCCTCAAAACTCCCCTTCAACTAAAAAAATCTAGACTGTCTCGACCCGCAGATACCGCCGCTGCCGTATTTCTACTGGCCTCTCAGTTTACTCCCAGAAGCGGAGCGACAAAAGACTCTTAGTACACAACAAATCACCCTTTGTCATTGTCTTTCAGTGGCCATTTATGCTGAGTGCTGTTTTGTATCATTGCATTCACACCTTTTTAGGTTTATGGGAGTAGGACTGTATGAGGGAAGGTACATCAGTAGAAGATGTCCAATGGCAGACACAGCTCCTTCTCCCTGTGTCTGGGGGATGTATATCCAACTAAGCTCCACAGACCTAGATGGAACCTGACGGAAACTGGAAACCATGTTTTCCATGATGAGAAACCAGACACCTGACATCTAGTGTTCAAAGTGGGGCTGGCGATAGACCAGTAGTGCCAACTTGAGAGTTACACCAGGCGTACATGGTGTTTCACCCACTATAGTCTTTTCGAGGGGGTATGGAACAAGAGCTAACAGTCAGGGAAGACTGGAATTATGACTAGAAGGCTTTGGATTTCAGCCTGAAGCTGTTACCCTTAAGATGGATTCACCCTAAAAGAATAGACAGTTCTGCAGCGGAATGAGAAGCTCATGAGCTGCTAATGACAGATTCAAGCTTTTCCTTCTCCTCATCCACTCCTTTCAATGAGTCCAGATTTGGCTGAACTCTCCTTCAGTCGTTTTTGATTGCTAGACATATATACACAGAAGAGAAGATTATATTGCCCAAAGACTTTTTGATCAACGATTCTCAACTGGGGGTGGGGGGGGTGGTGGTTGTTTGCCCACTAGGGGGGGCCTTGAAGAGGCTGCACAATTTACTTGAAAAGTGTAGAATAACAAGTAAAAGGACGACACAATACCATTTATATCAATATACATTTATGTGTTAAAATTAGGGCTTTATTAAAGAAACTAATAGTATTCCTCCCTCCACAAGGTCTTTCGTGGTAACATTACACATAATCCCACAATAAACAGCGAAAATCCATTCATTAGTGACGTCTCCTGGGAAAATTTACAGAGGAGAAAGGTGAGTAATTGTTACTTGGTTCATTTAATTTTAATACATTGTTAAAATATATAATTTGCAATATTTGTTTTATTTTATTGAAGCCCAATAACTTAAATTGATTTTTTCAGTTGTTAAGGGCACATTTAATGATTTCTGACATTTGCCAAATAGATTTTAATTTTTTTTGTCCATAAACATTCACCTTCTGTTTTGAGAGTGATATCTTCAACAGGAAAAATACAGTGTTGGTGGACATAGTGGAGTGAAACCTTGTTTGAGTCATTCTCATAAAAATTACATAGCCTGGCAGTGTAATCAAATTAAAATATGTTTAAAAATTAGTAATTGTTATCAACATTGCAGGACACATGCATGACAAACAAAATTGTATCCTGTGTGTGGGGGGGGGCATGTTTATCTGGATAAAGGGGACCCTTGTGTTTGAACATCTATAGTAGGCTACTCCTCTTGTTGAAAGACCTGAGCTTCCTCAGACAATAAAGCCTGCTCTGGTCTTTTTCATACACTGCAGTGGGATTGGTCAGCTATGCCAGTCTGTTCTTTGAACAGACTCCCAAGTACCTGTCTGACTTGCACTCAGGGGCCCCCTGGCAAGCCAGAAATCAACTGCCTGTTTCCTGTGCTCCCTCTCATCTCCACGTGGGAGGCACCCCTCACAGACGGAGTCATCGGAGAATATCTACAGGTGGCAGGAACCTGATTTCGTACCTGATGATGTTATGTAGGTTTTCAAAAATCACAGGGTGTGGAAAAAGCAAAATTTCCACATACTGCTTTGCTTTGGATTTGGAATTGAATTTATCCATTGTGTCGGTAAAGCATCGAGATAAAGCTTTTGAAATGTCAAGGCCTCGATTCCCGTTATGACTTCACAGACCTGCCTAACCAGTTTGATTTCTTCAGCTAACTAAACAAATAACATAGAAGAGAGGCAGCGGGAATCTACGGAGATACTTGAGACATGAGTGATAATCGGGTGCAAACATCCGGAGATGGTCAGCACCTGAATGCTGACCATGCCTGACACATCTGCATTTCTCTAAACCACGCTGACCATCAGAGAGAGACTAGTATAAAAAAAGCATTAAATAATCACCGAACCACGTAAAAGTCGCCCTGAATCAAGGCCGTTTCGCAACATTTTAGACAAGTGCTGTTTTGACTTGACTGCCCACACACAGGGGTAAAAATGCACGGCCACGAATTGAGAAAGGTTTCAGCACTTCGTAGGCAGAGCAGGTGGCTGGCAGTTTGTGCGAAGTGCGGATTTTACCCGCTTCCTCCCAGGCGAGCCAAGATAAACAAAGATTGCGTAAAGAAATACTCGAGGCTTGAGTATGCTCAGCCTTTCCACCTCGCGGTGTAACTAACACAGTGTCAAGACCGTGTTCGCATACCTCCACCAATCACGTCTTTGAAATTAAGTGGGTACTTCTTCGACAGGTCATAGGGGAAAACACAGTGCAGCTGTTTCAGCAGTGCAGGAAACAAAAGAGGCCGGTAATCCCGGATGTTCAGTGCCATTTGCCGGCCTAATGTGGCGCGATGCCCGTTTTGTTTTCTTGCGTGTTTGTTCTTGTGTTGATGTCACAATGGCTGTTTTGTTTTTGTTCCTCTCATCTACCTACCACGTGGATTTGTTTGCCGTGAAAGTTTATATACACGTACAGTAACCCCTTCGCATTCGGGGACCTGACATTCAGGGTTTGGGTTAATCGCAAGCTGCCCGTGAACAATTAAATGAAAAATTTGGTGAGTGTACTGGCACAAAACAGCTGCCATTGCATCCTCCAGGTGGGGGCTCCACAGTGACCGTGGTTGAAGCGGCTCCCACTTGGCTCGGTAAAAGCGCTTTGGGTGAATTGAAAGGCGCTATATAAATGTAATGTTCATTCATTCATTCAAGATTGTAAAAACCTGAACATGACGCCTGAGCCCAAAACAATACTGAAGATTATTTGAATCACATAAATATCATGACATACACAGAAATTTGTGACAACATTTCTTAGTATAATTGCATACTATAGGCCCATCTTTGCGTACAGTAGAATCTTTGTACATACAGGGGCATAAATCAGATGGCTAGTATATTATAGGCCTATAAGAAGGTCTAGATAAGAAATGACAAAACAATCTGACATGCAAAGTATAGAGTACAGTGCCGACTGTTTAGAAATTAGCAATAAATAGACTTTATAAACTTCAGGCTAGTAGGCTGCAGGTTAGAGGGGCCCAAGTATTTTTCAAATTGTCACATTGGGGGAGATCTTCCGCCCCTAATCCTCACAAATGTTTTGGGGTTCATGTTTATGTGAGTGAGTATTCGCTGAGTATTCGCATGAGTATTTGCTGACAATATCACTGCCAATGTGTATTTCATGGCAAAACAGACATGAAAACTGGCACTTAACAGCATGACTCATACAAACATTATCATCTATTTTATGTGCCATTTACACACTTAGAGTGTCCAGCTCAGCTCCCCTCTGTGATTTACATTAACATGTGTCCTTTTGTTCCAACTGGTTAAGTTAGTACCCAGAAGGCTTTGTTGGGGGTGACTGGAGGGGAGTTCTGGGTAATGGAGGGGGTAGTTTATAACGGCATACAAGAGAATGAAGAAGTTTGTTGCGAGACCAGCTACAGTGGTAGCTATTCAGATATAACACTCAGAACTCAGTAAGAATGCCCAGTGCCTTCAACGCAGCGCCACCTGCTGGTAAAAATAGGAGGCAGGCCAGCTCTCACCTGCCCCAAGCTGGGCTATGCCCTCCAGGTTTGCCCTGGTCCTGGCAGACGCAATGGCCTTCGGCAGTTCCAGGGTGAATGGCAAGACATCCCTAGGGGGCGACACAGCAGAGGTTAGCGGCAAAGTGCATGAACACCAGCAAGGAGAGCAGAGTGGTGTGACTCACACTGCACTGTAATTAAATGCATCACCTGCATGTTGGGGCAGAGCCCCGCAGCACATTTTCCTTCCCCCTCCATCCAGGGGGTGGCGGGGGGGGGGGGGCAGTTAAGATTCTCCTGATTAGCCACCTAGACTTTGGCTGCCACGTGTTCCTCAACAGCAACTGAGAACGATCCTTGTTCTTTTTTTACCTTTCTGTGATAAAGTTCCGACCAAATGAACGGGATTTACACGCCATGCTTGGGAAACGCATTAGGCTTGTTGTGTCCTACCGAGCGCGTGAATTACGCATCTCATGCGTGTCTATCAGGAAACTTTATGGCGAATGTCCTGAAGAGGTATAAATGAACTATGCATGATATACTGCATGTTGCATTACAAAAGAATCAAACTAACTGGTAAAAGTAAATGAGTGCAAACTATATGTGAAATGAGTAAATGCTAATTGCAAAATATTCTGTCTGTGCAATGACTGCACAATCAGAGCTTATGCTAACCTCTAACCCACCCCCGAAGCGTTCCTTCTGAAAACTCTATCATAACGGGCACCTAGTGAGCTATAAAAGGTTTTCTTTTTCTTTTCTTTTTTTTACAGTGGGGACCATGGGATTTTTGTGTCCTGGGGGGGCCCATCTGGGCCACATAGCTTTGTTTATTGTGAAGCGGAGATGTTTGTGCCAAGCATCCAGATCCTGGGGGCTTAACAAGGGCCACCTGAATGGGATCGGGACCATGGCTTCTTCACAGCTGGCCCGGCATGTTGCTGCATAATTATGGAAAAATTTCCCGATGTCTGAAAGCCAAGCAAATTTCTGACCGGTGATGCTAAGTTTGGAAAGTAAATATCTATGCAAATAAACAAAACAATGACATCCATCTGTCTACCAACTATTTACTGCATAAAACAATAATACATTTTAAGCATAACTGCCAACCTATGTTGGTCCCATAAAGAAGGAAATGAACATTGAAGAGCAAATTTAGGATAAATGTTTTGTTTTTAGGCAAATTAAATCCTTCAGCAAATATTTGTACAATTACTGCACTTCAGTCTCTATCCTGTAAAACTATGGTATTCAAAGTTTTTTAATAGCCCCCCCCCCACCTCTGTCGCAGGCATATAATGTGTTGACATTGTTTTTCATACTAATAAAGGTCACAAATTCAACATAGGTCTGCTACCACCTCAACCCCCTCCTCAGTTCCCTATTTTTTTCCCCTGCAGCTGTGACCGTCCCTATAATTCATTTGCCCTCCACCAAGGGGACGCACAGTTTCAATACTTTTTATAGTTATATTCCTACATGACTATATATCCATCCATCCATCCATCCATCCTCCAGACACTTCTTCTTAGAAGGATCACAGAGTGCCTTAGTGACTTCTTAACATTTTAGGAAGAATCCTTCAGTGACAGGAAGTGTCATGTGATCCCTCTGATGAGCAAAGGCTTTGCCACCTTAAACCAAGAGCAGATTTTGCATCAGGTGTACATGGATGGGGGGGGGGGTGGCATTGGTGTGTGCAGGAGTCTCTTACCTGCTGACACAGTAGAAGGCCACCATGCGGAAAAGGTCAGGGAACCCAATCCCAGAGCCCTCCAGGCAAAAGGCTGAAAGAAGATAGAGACATGGGGTGGGGGAGGTTGGAGATTAGCAAACCAAGTACTTAGAAAGTCTATAGCAGGGTTTACAAACCCGGTCCTCAGGGACCCCAGACGGTCCAACCCGGTCCTTGGGGACACAAGACGGTCCAACCCGGCCCTCAGGGACCCCCAGACCGCCTGGGGTCCCTGAGGACCGGGTTGGGAAACACTGGTCGGGCAAAATCCAGATTTCTAAGATTTTTTTTTTTATTCAGCATGTACAAGGTATGCAGTCAGACTATAACTTGTACTGAAATGAAGCACGGTGAACTCCGCAATAATAAAAAAAATAGTAATATCAGTAAAAGAATCAAAGAAAAAAAACAAACAAAATATTTAATAATTAAGGAACAGAAAAAGGGGAGAAAAGAAAGAAAAAATAAAGGGAAAAACAGAGGGGAAAGAGATGTGCAACATAGGAGATGTGCAGCATGGCTAAATAAAGTGGATGGTTGAAGGTACAAATGTTTAATTATAGCTGTTATGAAGGTATTTACAGCTTGAGGGTAGAAGCTCCTTCTGAACTTCTCAATGAGAAACTGCAGAAGTACTTTCCAGACCTCAGCTCGATGAAGGTGTGTATCATAGCAGTCACAGTAACCTGTACTCTATAGGCTAAAATCATATAATCAAAAACACAGTATAGACTTAAAGCAGGGACAATGGGGGTGTTTGCAGTCAGGCTTCCCACAGGTCCATGCAATCAGAGGTTGGCCATCACTGAACTCTGTGTATTCTGTGTATTCGCAGTGGCATCTGGAACCCATCACTCATGTCTTTGCTGATGCAGTCAAGTTTGAATGAGACATGAAGTCAAATAAAAAAGTTTAGGCCTCCGCAGGAATTTAAACGTGTTATTACTTGGCTAATGTTACATGTTTTTTTTTCCCTTTTTTTCCTAATGTCTGCAAACATAAACCTAAAAAATGGATGATTCTGGGAAAAATATAAATCCCTTAAAATTGAGACTAATGTCTTCTCTCACGATTCCTAAGCAATATATTTTTCTCTTTATTATTATTTTACATTAAATATTGTCTTTATGAAGATAAATTGCACTATATGCAGAGATGCACGATAATGACCTGCCAGTTACCGATATTGCCGGCCGACATTTAAGCTTCAGTAACAGCATATATAGCCGTACCAGAGCCAAAGACATAACTACCAAAATAACGATGATGATTACATTGGATGATCAGTCATATTATGTCTCGAAGTCCAGACACATGAAATGTGTATAATTCTTGAATCTTTATTAAATCCGGCCCAGAGATCAAGGTTTAGTTTTCTGCAAAATAAAAAATTGTCATTCTGCTAAACTGTGCCAGCAAGCTTGGCTAATTTCAGTGCCGGCAACCGTCCCACCCCTGCTTGGCAAGTGGCCCAGAGATTACTGGTATTGGTAAAAATTTCCACATCGGTGCACCAGAAACAATACGATCATTAAATGGGACATTGGAATCGGTAATCACATACAATCGGCAGAACAGAAAGGGCACACCCCTGGTTTCTTAAAAAAATCAACTCATACCTACCTCAGTACAAACATAAGCGGAAACCCTAATCATTATTATAACACCTGCTTCTCTACCCCCTGATCCTGTCACCTGGTGTGACGCAGTCCTGTCACAACAGGCTGGTCTGTGTTGTAATCCCCACAATTGGACTGAAAACCTGATACGTCGATCTTGTGGGGCCATTTTTTCGGTCCCCACAAGGGGAAACTCAACTTCATAAAAATCTGTGACTGCAATTAGAAAACTAAAAATACTGTATCACTTGTACTTTGTCTTGTATTTTGTTTTATTACTTGTGGTTAAGGTTAGGGCTGCTTAGGGATAAGGGTGTCATCACTCTCAGAAAAAAGGGTAGGAATTTATACCTTTGTTTGTCAGTGAGGCTGTACCCTCAAGGGTCTGCCAATTGTACCCTTAATTGTAGGTAATTGTACCTTTTAAGGTACATAAATGGACTCTGAGGAACATTGACGGTACATTAATGCTGTTTTTACCTTTGGGATGTTCCTCAGTGTCCATTTATGTACCTTAAAAGGTACAATTGCAAGGGTACAGACCCAGTGAAAAGCAAAGGTTCAAATTCTTACCCTTTTTTCTGAGAGTCTAAGTGGGATTAGGGTTATGTTCATGGAAATGAATGAACAGTCGCCACAAAGATATGAATACAAATGTGTGTGTGTGTGTGTGTGTCTGTCTGGGGTGGGGGTACTGGATTTTGTGCCAGGCCCCTTGTTTTTATTCGCCTTTGTTGGCTGTCAAGATGAATTCACTTCAAAAATGGGAAGACCTCAGCCAAGGCTCACCAACAAACAGCCCCGTGATGATGTCACACGCCCACATGGCTGGCTAAGCTGCAGGGCCAGTGGAATAAATAAATAAACTCACTGTACTGGGTCTCCTGCACAGGGAAGTCCTGGACTGCGACATCCGAAAAGCTGTCCATGCGCAGGGAGATCACCTTCCTCTTCAGCTTCTCCGATTTCCTCACCAGGAAAACCTGACCAGCCGACAAGAACACAGATTAATTTCCTCCAGTCATGACCGCCTTACACTCACTTCAGCTCAGGGCTTAAAGCGCATGCAAGTCGGGCCGTCTGACTGCGTGTCAGTGCTAGAAAGTCTCGAGGAAGTACAACCAGTTATGGGAATGCGAATTAAATAAAGGCACAGCGGGATCGGGAACTATCGTGACATTCTGCTCCTTTGGCAAGCTGGCATGGTCGCCATGGAAACAAAATGCAGTCTTGCCAGAGTGCAGCATTCCACCGCTGACCTCTGCGGCAGTCCCAGAGGAGGAAATAATGTGTACTTTGCACATAACGTGCAACTGCAGCCAAGGACCACGTGTCCTGCGCTCACCCCAGGAGGCTGCGACTCCAAGATGCGGACGGCCTCCTCGTCACCGAGGCCGAGAAGCAGCCACACGGAATGCGTCTGCTTCAGCCTATCCAAGACGCTCATGTGTCTCTGCAGGGAGTCGTAGCCAGAGTCCCTGGGCGTGGTCGGGTCTGCAAAGGTGGGGGACTGCACGTAGACACCAGTCATCTGTCCCTCCAGCCTGCAGACATACACAAGCGGGGTTTGAGCAGCTGCAGACTAGGCTGTGGGCTAAGCTTACAGACACACACACTCACACAGCAACAAAACCGCAGATGAGTATATGCTCATACATAATTAAAAATCTACACAGATGAGATCAGAGAAAACATTTAATTGGCAAAGTAGTGTAATCTGTCTCCCTCTGCTGGACAGGCTGTACAATACACCATGGAGAAGAACTGACCATGTAAAAAAACAGGGCTGCCAACTCTCACGCATCCTACGTCACACGCCTCTCACGTTCACGCAAATCTATATTATTCCATTTTAAACCGAAAATTAGCTACATCAGAAGCGTTGGGGTAGCTTGCAAAGCCTACAGACGTTTTCCAAGGCCATAAAAACTGTACATGTAAATGCTTGTGTATGTGTGCGCGGACTTGTCTCAGTATCACTCCAGCCAGCTGACCGAAGTTGGAAATCCTGATAAACAGCCTCCGAATTTCGACTCACCACTGCTGGACCCCGTCGGAGGGCTCTCTGTCCGCCAGTGCCATCTCGCTGTTCAGCTCTCCGATTTCCGAGGCAAAAGTGTGAATCAGCTGTTGGATCGGAGAACAAAAATCAAACCAATGTGAATGGCATGAAAATAAATAAGGTTATACAGGTAATACAGGACGCCATACTTTGACAGAGCGAACACTCAAGCTCATAATATGGGCGATTTACAGACACACAATGCAGAGAAATCAATTCACTGAAGACACACACTTTTGGACTAAGAATACCTGGTGGAAATCTAATTGCACATTGTCATAGAGCCAGGAATCAAACCCACAGCAATGGACAGAAAAATATGGCTAATGAAAATCATTAACAATAATAAAAACAACAATGAACACAATTCACTTAAGGGGACTTTTCGAAACATCCCAACTTTTCACAGACAAAAATAGATTTTATATGAGATAAATATTTAAGAATTCCAAAAATATTGGAACATTCCTCTTAAAGCCCACAAGATGGCGCCATCACATTATCGCTGCATCCAACCCGTAAGACTTAAGAAATGCGGGGGGGTGGCGGGTGGCAGCTGCTGGTATTCTAAATTTCGGCTGCAAATAGCTGATTAAAATCTACTATAAATGTCATTGTGGACAGACCAATCGAGCAGTGGCTTCCGTCTCCTTATCCAAGACAACCAACAGCTCAACACAAACCTCAGCAAGAGAAATAAGGGACTTCTTCACATTGGACCACTAAAGCTGGTAGATATGGCTTAAAATCACAATACACCATGCTATACTTTCAAATTTGGACCTCAATAATATATATCACTATATAACTTTTCTTTTCTCAATCATGGCTCCTCAGGTGTCTCTCCGTCAGCAGAAGTTCATGGCCCACCCCTGGACCTGGATCGGAGTACTCATTTAGCCCCGGACCTGGATCGGAGTATTCGTTTAGCCCCGGACCTGGATCGGAGTTCTCATTTAGCCCCGGACCTGGATCGGAGTACTCGTTTAGCCCCGGACCTGGATCGGAGTACTCATTTAGCCCCGGACCTGGATCGGAGTACTCATTTAGCCCCGGACCTAGATCAGAGTACTCATTTAGCCCTGGACCTGGATCAGAGTACTCCTCCCTGCCTTTCCTCAGTTCTGCATCATTTTGTTCTTGACCTTCTATCAGAATACGTGCATTTAAAAAATGCATCCCAGGTTCAAGGTAGGACACACTGACATATTTCCATCCATCCATCCGTTTTCCAACCCGCTTATCCTACTGGGTCGCGGGGGGTCTGGAGCCTATCCCAGAAGCAACGGGCACGAGGCAGGGAACAACCCTGGATGGGGGGCCAGCCCATCGCAGACTGGCATATTTCTCCCTGGATAATGAGTCAGTGCTCAATCAGTTGCTCAATCATTTTCAGTCGAGAGTCCCGTGCAGCAGGTTCGACAATGATTAGCTGGTGGGAATCAAGCTCGGCTCTGCAGTGGCCAATTCCTGCTTCCCCATCCACACACAAGAAAAGATACTGACCTCTACCGTAAATAACCAAAGTAGCATGTTCTATACAAGGACCTTAACCTGCACAACAGAAGCCACTTAAGTCTAATTTTGTGATCAATTACCCGCATAATTCATTTCATAGCGAATGTTTGTATTTGAACATTCATAGGGGTTCTTTGCACATAAGCTAATACATCACAGATTTAACACAGACAGATCCAAAATGCTTGGAACGTAATTAAATTAAACTCAAATTCACTTAGATCCTAGATTGCACTGTGTTAATTTGAACAGCTGAATGAGACAAAGCAATACCAGAAATTTTATGTCATGATTAAGCGCAATTAAAGTTTAACCAGTGTCAAGGTGAAACCCTTGGGTGAAACACTTCCTTTCAGGTTCTGAAAGATCTCCTCCACGTTGAGGAGAGTCCCCTGCTAGACCAGGCCCATAAATCCCTGCATTGAAGGCCTAAGACAGGAGAGCCATCCGGCCTTGTTGCCAGATTTCACTAATTACATGTATCAGGAAAGCCCAGCCTCAGCCTTCTCTATAACGATGGACTCTACATCCCTCACACCAAGGAAAAGACCTGCTTTTGGCATCATCAAAGGACAGCTGCCGTCCGTTGGAGATGTTAAGTCTATGCTACTCTATCCTCCAACACTGAGGATCACCCTGTCCGACGGGGCTTCTATCAGGTTCGAAGGCCCTGGCTTGGCCTGTTGTTATTGAGTACTGTAAAGTCACTATCAACACTGCCGTTACAGGGTGAGTGAAGCAGTGCTCGTTATTTGATACCCCAAATCTAGTCTCTACTGGTATAAACAGTATTGCCAAAAATATACTGTAGCATATTTCTACCAGTAGACAATCTATACCGGTTATACCAGTAAGCCCTAAGTGCCGGGGGCGGTTCTCATGAGGCACACGGAACAGTACAGGAGATCAAACACATTCTCTCCTCTCAAGTAACCTTCGGCAAGATTGAAGCGAACAAGTTGGAGCCCAAACCTTCACTTCAATGACACCGAATTTGATGTCCCAAAGGTTCTCATTAACACCAAGTAATCAAAGGACACCTCTGTGTTCAGGATTAAGAGCTAGAGTTTAGAAAATTTGAGTGGCAAAGACTGGGTGAAGATGGGAGCAGGTGGAGATGGGCTGACAAACAGCATTTCTGGATGGTGATGACAATTGTTTATACACGCTCCTACTGTGATCATGGAAATGAACGCGGTCTGTGTGAAGCTATAAAGAGACATATAGGCAAACAGAGATGCAGACAAGCAAATAAGAAAAGCAGACAAGGAAACAGATATGGGGTACATATTACTACGTATACATTTTATATTTCACATATTTAGCACACGCTTTTGTCCTATGCAAGTTACTAGCGAGGCAAATAGCACATTGCAAACATACATGCCGTCAAGGAGTCAATAGATAGCGTAATAAACAGGCAGACAGTCAGGCAAATGGTGAAACAATCAGGCAGACAGACAGTGTAATAAACAGGCAGACAGTCAGGCAAATGGTGAAACAATCAGGTAGACAAATAGTGAAACAATAAGGCAGACAGTCAGGCAAATGGTGAAACAATCAGGCAGATAGACAGTGTAATAAACAGGCAGACAGTCAGGCAAATGGTGAAACAATCAGGCAGATAGACAGTGTAATAAACAGGCAGACAGTCAGGCAAATG
>JABFEA020000067.1:8125967-8140415 GCA_019775915.2 Cyphomyrus plagiostoma | reverse complement strand
GCAGCAAGAAGCCAGATGACCACATCCCAGTGAACCTGTACTATGTCACAGTCATGTTCTCACTGTGGACCACAGTATCACCGACCAAAAGCCATCCACTCAAATAGTGTCAGACACCAAGTGACCTCATCGAATGTAGAACGAGGAAGACATGACTGCCGAAAACCCATCAGAGTTTCTGTTATTGCCTCTGCCAGCTTGTTCAACAGGTAGGTCTAGGGCAGAAAAATATTTCCAGTCCTCGCTCCTAACATACCACTGTCAGAGGCTGATCCCTCTATACCAGGAAACGTACGACAATAAAAACGGGCAAAACACTGTAACTTTCCATCACTAAAATAAGGCTTAAAGGATTTTCAGATGATCATTTTCTGTTTCTTAGATTCACTTTGCCGCCCTTGGTTACCTTTTTATTCATGTGTTCTTTGTCCGTATCCTGTTTACAGGTCATGTCTATCAAAGGCAAGCGACTAAAGATATATCTGACATACATAATTATAATGTCTGGTGGATTAAACCACTTATTAAAATTTTGTTTACGTGCCTCATAAAGTTGAATTGTAGTCAGCTGATTACGTGATGTCCAGAAATAGTTGGTAGATTCCACACATGACATAATTAGAATAATGAACCTGGTTACTGAGCAAACCGGGAACCTTTCTGGAAATACTGCTCCTAACCTTATATAACGCCGGAAAGGTTTCATTTCATGTAAAACTAGGCCCCTAATTATAATCTAGATCATCAATCTAAGGATACTCTACACTTGGCACATGCCTGGTATCTATGACTCCCCATTGTCACGGCAAAAAATCTCTCATAAAATGAACGTCTAATTTATTTAAAAATATTTTGACAATTAATAATTATTGTGATATACAACGACTATATTTCAAATACTACTCATAATAACGAGATGTAAATTATCCAAATGCTATGGAATACTATTATTCGCTGTTCACTATTATTATTATTATTATTATTATTATTATTATTATTATTATTATTATTATTATTATCAGGCATCTTATTAAGAAAAACACATGCTTGAATATCCCGTGCATGGATAGTAAAAGGAACTAAGCCTCTATTACTTGTACGACCATCTCACTGCCGCCGCCTAGCGGTTTAAAATAATTCACGACATTAAATATTAGGTACCAATTAGTACATGTTAAAATACTCGCCGAAAATTTACAGCTGCTGATATGTTTTTTTTTACGCAAATATGACATTTATAAACGAAAAGATAGCATGAAATATCATACACACTAAAATGCCCAAAACAAAAACCAGAATATACAAATAGTACGTGAAAGTTAACGAAAGACAGTTGAGGCGCTGTCAAAGCGTGCTGGTTAACAGGTCCATTTAAGCTACTAAGCATCATTAAAAAGCAGCAATCCCAAATCAGCAACCGTTGAGTAAAATGAGTTCTTTGCGCCTAGACGTTTTTTAAAAGATCCAAAATAATGTCACTTTGCGAAGCCCACAGTATCTAATGTTTTGTCTGGCAAGGAAAAGTGTACCGAGTACGACGAGAGCAATGGGAACCTACCTGGCTTTCAGCGTAGATCCTTCGCAGTTTTCTGTGCTTAAATGATACAAGGGTGCGTACATCAGCAATTAAGACTTTATAAAGTGTAATGCTGTAAAATGTATCCTTCAGCGGCCGCCGATGTCCCAGGGAAGCGGCCACAACAAACCGCAGGGAATAAGAAGTAAATCTCACATTGACACTCAGGTCACGTGTCAGCTGCTGGAATTCCTCGGAGTGAATACGAGCAGCGTGGGATGTGCGATTTCCTCTCTCACGACGTGTCATCGTTTAATACGTTCTCTGTCTTTTTCCAGTGTTACCAGTACAGCTACGAATACCCTATATTGTATTGACAAGTCTGTCCTAATCTTATTTTTTATATAAAAAATAAAAACACGTAGTGTAGCCTTCAATATTATTTGGCTTAATTATACAGTTCGATCGTTTTAGTATTGCTGGGTGATCCAAATGCGACTTTTAATATTGAGGACGCTGTTCACAACATATAATTATATAATTGTGTCTGAAATGTGCGATTTTGTGTGTGTGTGTGTGGAGCGATGGACTGGTGTCTGATACAGGGCGCTCCCCAGCCTTCCAAACTGCCTGGGATAGGCTTCAGACCCTCATAACCTTCTCCAGGGTAAGCCGTTGGCAGATGGATGGATGGAGTAATCGTATTTCTTGAAATAAAGTGGCCTTTTCCAAGGTCTCTCAAAGAAAGATCTGTTCATTTTGGTTGTTTTTGTAATCAGCTAACACAAAGTCCTGCACTATTAGTCTTGCTACAACGTGACATTATGCAATTCAGTTGTACTTCACATGTATGTATTCAAATGAACTGTCTTTAGTGTCTTTAGTTAACACACCGGGAGCTTTCAAAGTATTTCACTTAATAACAATGAGGATCCAACACTAAAAATAACAATGAAGAAATAACTGCAGATTTACTGGATAAGCATTTGGGAAACTGCTGGCTGCACCATTCATCTACAATTTAATCAAAATCCATCAAAGTACAGGAGAAACAAAGCTACTTTTTGACATTTTGTACTGAATACAGAAAATGCTTTAGAATGGAATTAATCATGCTTCACAAATATGCTAAGATGTGCAGTCTGCAGAAATTACAATGTCATTTTACAGTTACATAAATTATGTATACTATGAAAAACATGACCTAATTACATGATACAATGCATTGGATTATGGCTTCAATTACATTGTAGATTTCATATTATAGTTTTAAGTAGATTTATGCAGATGTATTAGGGATGTTCCTTCATGCATCACTATAAATCATTTTGTGTTTGAAACTCGTTATGCGAATCGTTAAGCCTTTGTGAATAAGAGCTACAAGTACTTTAAAACAGTGCTTGCCAATCCGGTCCTTGGGGACCCACAGTCAGTCCACATTTTTACTCCCTCTGAGCTCCCAGGTGGGTGGGAGCAAAAACGAGGACTGTCTGTGAGTCCTCGAGACCCAGATTGGGAAACACGGCCTTAGAATAACGAGAGTACTGTGGCAGGTAGCAACATGTCATCATACCAGAAGAGTGTGGGGTCAAAGCTCTGACACCTATGCTAGGTGACACAGCCTTCTGCTGCCAATCCCAGGTCCATATAACGCTTCTCATTGATTTCAACCAGTCAGTCTTTTTTAATGGTAATAATGGACATTCAATACAAACAGCTGCCCCGTAACGAGGCTTTGGTTTCGGAATTTTAATAAACAACGGCACAGATTAATATGAGTAAGGAAAAAAAAAAAGTAAGAAGTTTTTATGCTCAGAAAGCATGTTTTTCCACCATTTGAAATAATATAATGTGATTAAATTTAAAGTGAGAAGTTATATTTACTTTCACAGTGACAAAATTCAAACACAAAGAAAGAATTCAAATAAATGGACTCCCTCTGCAGGTGAATCACAGGGTTCCGTCAGTACAGATGAACTCCACTGTGGGTTTGTAATGCTGGCGCCGTCCACTCCCCCCCTGCCTGAAGGGGGCGAACCGGAGCCATTTTTTTACAACGTCTGCGAACTGGTGCTGCGTGGCGTCCTTCCCAACCGGCGTCTTCTTCAGAGCCCCTGGAAAGTCAGGGAGGGGCCTGAACATTTGTTTACAGACGATAGTGGAAGTACAACTCCGTCGAATTCTCGAGGGAATGCTGTCATACCCCTGAGCGCCATTCCATAACTGTTGATTAAACTCTGAACATTTTGACAGAACAGATCACAATCATGTACTCTCCATAGTAAGAGCATGCGGTTATTAAAACACATGCACACAGGTCATTATTGATCCATCCAAACATCCATCATTTGAGTGCTTATCCTAGTCAGAGTTACTGGGATAAGTAGTAATGTTACTGTGCAATAACGTATATTTTTATTAATGTATCTATTTATCTTTCTAGTGCAGTATTTACTGTACTTATTATTTTCACCCATCTATTGCTATCTCTACATCTTCATTTTCATACAGAATCTGCTGTATTTGACAGTGCATATTGTCTGTTTTTGTCTTTTTGTGCAGCTGTGTTCTGTGTCGGCTATAATAACAATTTCCTCAGGGATAATACAAGTTTTCTGATTCAGATGTTATAAAATCTTGTAAAATCCACCATTGCTCTGTGTCTGAAGTTTGGATGCTCTTCCTGAGTCGAACGGATTTCCTTTGGGTGCTGTGGCATACAAATATGCAGTTAGGCAGAGGTGAATAGTTCAGGTGCAGAAAAGTAAAAAATCCAGACCAAGGTTTAGTTGAAACCAGCCAGTTTAGCATAGAGTCGCAGTCACAAAGTACTCAACTGGTTGGTTGAAACAAAACCTTTGGTCAGGATTTTTCCTTTCTGGATGTGAACTATCTACTTGACATCTCGAAACTACCCATAGTTCATGACTGTGTGTGAGTATATGTTTACAAAGATGAAGTGGCATTTTACCTAGCGTGTACCCCGGCCTGTTGCCTAGTACCCTATACTGCCGGGGATAGGACCCAGCTACCCCCTAACCCCAGCCTGTCCCTGTCTGTCAAAGATAAATCAGTGGATGATGAATGGAAGGATTGTCTTACTGCCCACGGCATATTGGTCCATTATTACACTCACAGTCACATATACATATGAAAGAAAATTTGGGGGTGACAGTCAAGGGTTAGTCAAAGTCCGGTGCCCCTGGAGTAATTTGGGTTGCCCAAGGGCTCCATGATGACATCACTCTGCCAGCCATTAAATCTGAACCAGCACCCTTCTGGTCAGGAACACCGCATCCAATACTAATCGGCAGAGCCACACATCGCCCAAAAATGTATGCATGCACACAGACAAAAACAAAAGATGCCTTACGGAAAAGTACACCCTGAAGCCTAGTGTTCCGGAAGCTTCTTTTCTCCCCACGGCCCGCCCAGTTCATCTCAGAGCCGACTCCGAAGGAGAGCACAGCCTGCATCAGACGTCGGATGGCGTCGTCTACTGTGGCCCCGCCCATCCGTGACAGATGCGTCACCTGCGAATTCAAGTGACATCTCAATAAATCAAGACACAAAGCTACATACAGTGACAAGAACCAAAGCCATTATGTACAATCAAGAATACACACTCAATGAGAGGGCAGAACAATTGGTTCTGAAACATTGGTTCAGAGAGATAACCAATCAGATTGTAGAGGAGGTGGGTCCAACTAATCACACATTGTGGTCGCTTCCTCTAGTTGCTTGGACCCCCCTCCTCTATAATCCGATTGGTTATCTCTCTGAAACAATCATTTTTCATTCTGCCCTCTGAACTCCCACCAGGAAAATACACACAAGAAACAGCAAATAAATTGTAAGAATACCTACCAGTTTTCTCTGTGCTACTGCATCCTCCAGATACCTCTCTGTCTCGTCAAGCTGTTCCATCGACCTCAGTGGAAGGTCTACCTCCAACGTCTCATCATCATCGTCACACACAGGTCCCTGCATCCTAGCCTGCAGTTCCTTTAAAATCACCCACTGCTTTTGCTGCTCCTCTTTAATCTCAATCAAAAGCGATATGATTTTTCTTTGAGCTGCCGTCTCTATGAAATGGAAAAGCAGAATGAATTAGTGGCGTGATAAAACTGGAATGAAAAGATATGTCCAAAAGCAACAGAAAATCTGAACATATCCTTGATATTTTATGCTCTTTTAACTGTCTTCAACATAACAACAAGCACAGGTGATAGCTTTCCTTGGGTTCAGTTCTTAGGAGAAAAAAATAACTGAATAGACACAGTTTACTGTGAAATTAGTTAGATATAAACTTTTAATTTGCATATCACCATGCATATGAAAGACACATGTATCAATAAACACTGGTGCATATGAACTATATTGTACTGTTTCCGCTCAAAATACAGCGAGATCACGATTCAGCAGTGCTTAAGTTAACAATCTTCATTCCAAGCGGTGTATGTTTTGTTTACCTGAGGATGCCGCTATTTGCGGTAACTTTCCCTCTGAGCCCCCGCTGCTATACGCCTCCGACTGAGACTCCGCGTCAAAGTTCATGTCTGCATGTCGCGATGGGTCCTCCGCATGTCGCGATGGGTCCTCCTCAGGGCGCCTCTGCGCTTCTTCTGACAGATGGTTCATCTCTTCTGACACGGCAGAAAGCCTGTGCTGTAGTGTTTCGAGTGCCATGTCTGCCATGTGTTTGTTCACCAAACCCTCCACGCGTCGCTGTATTGACCAATGGGCGCCGCTTCCATTGTTTTGAGCCATTCGGTTTTCAAAAAGAGGGATCTATTAAAACAGCCTAAAAAGGCACCTTAACAAACTGATGTAAACAGACTGGGTAGGAAAATAAGCGGAAGTAGCGATCAAACCATCCCCTTGCTTGCGCACGATACCACGTTTCTTCAACGTCACGACAACGTTACAATAACGTTGTAAGTCGTACATTAACTACAATTCCCATGATTTTGTTTCTTTTTTGCCTGACTTCAGATCGTCTGTTTTTGACAAGTGGGAAAGTTAGACGAGATCTAGTGCAAATTAAAAATATATAATGTAAAGATCTCTGCTTCTTTGTTTCTTTTCGACAATCGCCGCTATGATATTGTTTCGTCGCACGCAAACGTACTAAAGTCAATGTTTCCGTGTACGAAAACTCGAATAGACAGATATCAAATACGGGTCGACCTGTTTACATCTAAAATAAGGCACATTTGACGACGTGGTTTCCAAAAGTTTATCGTAAAACAATGTAAATCATAACTTTTCGATCGAAAGTGTTTGTAAATTTTGGGTGAACCTCATCACAGTTCATACGGTTTCCTTGTAATATGTAACACGCTTTTAATATAAGGACCGTTTTTTTAATATATATATATATATATATATATATATATGTGTGTGTGTGTGTGCCCACGTGCAGCTTTTGCCCGTAAGGATTTGTAATCGTCGCCTTCCTCATTGTAAATGAACACGGCAGGCATAAACATAATTTCATATATAATTTATTTATTCACACATCATCTTCCTCATGACAGAAATCCTCAAATGTTCCAAAACTAGACACGTCTTGCAACTGTTTGCCTAAAATGAGCTTGGCTCCGGGAAAAACAACTTATACAAACATATACGACTTAAGACGACCGACTGAATATAGGGGGCGGCGTCCAGTCCCCACTTAGTAGAAACCAAAACATACAGAGATTTAGATATGATAATTACCGCGCTTTCATATCTAGTCCACAGAAGTAGCCTGAGGGAAAAGCTCTTGACCTCATCCAGGACAGTTACTGAAGCACTATCTGGAACCCACCTTTCTGATATTGTTGCTATGCTACCTCATGTGACCTTGGACTCTGCCAATGGCCTAAATCAATGTAAGTATTGATGTTAGAACCCCATGTCCAATGTACAATATAATTACCAGGCTATGCCAGTAACAGCAATACAGTATATTCATACACTTCAATTTTACTATTAGTAACCAAATGTCTTTTCTGACTTTTAAAGGTATTTCCATAACAAATCTAAATGAAATAGTGCAGAGGACCAAGAATCTAGCTCAAATTTATGTTTTTCTGTGTAATTAACATATATAAATTAAAACAAATTTATATATTAAATATATTTATGCATATATGTACACCCTGTGAATATTACAAAAGGAAATATATTTAACACAAAATAGAACTCCTGAACTCTAGAAAAAGCAAGATACTGATGGTAACTATGGTAACAAACATCAGCTATACAATGCAAAGGCACATAGACACACATGCATGCATACATGCGTACAGTACTACCACATGACACGGAGGACAGCCATACTTAAATTTCAAATTTAAAACTATTTTCATATAAAATATACCTGTATGAATCCTGTAGTTGAGTTAATGAGTTTAGCTCAAAAAGATTTGATGCTTTCATAATTTTTTTTGATCATGAGCATTGACGCTCTTTCGAAGTACAATTTTTAGTATTAAAAATCGGTGAATCACAGGTGTGGTGAAACTAACTAATAAAGTCTAAGTGTTTGGTCAGGTAAGCAGAGGTGGGCACGTGCATTAACTGGAGTGTGCGGAGCATCTTTGAACTTTTAACAGGTTGCTGCAACGTTGCAGTAAAATTACTACCTCTAGTGGTAAAAAGAATGTACTGCACTATTATGTTATTATGTGTGCTGTAATTTACTTTTTATTACACAATACACACACAACGATTGATAGTTATAAAAACTTGTAAAAATATTATATATTTCTTGTATATAATATTATAATTATTGCCTTAAGTAAAAAGTCATTAAACCTTCATGGTTACTGAGCACTTTCCCTGGTAACAGTATTATGTCCATTTAAATGTTAGTTTTCATGTTTGTTTCAGCACCCCCCCCCCCCCAAAAAAAAAAAAACAAACACAAAAAACTTAAAAGGAAGACCATATCAACAGCAACAGGGAAACTTAAAATCGCATCAAATCACGTAAGGGAAGCAAAAAAAAAACATCAGTAAGAAAGACAAAACAGTCAAAGAGTCTCCCGCCAAAAACAGAGACGTTCCAAAAGCATCAAATCTGATTCTCTACACACATATTTCTGTAGCAGTATATTTCAAGTCACTTGGCAATGCTAGTGGCCCAAAAGGCGATTTCAGAGGTGACTGTTAACAACAGCCGGGGGATGGGCGCCCCTTTACATGGAATCATTGCAGTACAACTCCATACTGTTGATTTGATAAAAACACAGGTACGATAGCCGTCAATGAACTATTTAAAAGAAATGGAACGTTGTACTGGGGGGTCTTATGTTGTTGCACCTTGATGTGTGAAATCTTCACATATCATTGTACCCACAATTTGACTGAAATTGATATAAAAATGTTTAAAATGTTTTAAAAATCGGATAATGAACCCTAGGAGTGGCACCCTAGCCCAGGTGGCCACTGGGGGGGCTCTGAAGCTCTGGACGCCCCGACCCAGCTGTAAATGTGGCAGCCTTTTTAGAAGAGCCCATGGAGCAAACGTGCGTATAAAACTGTGGAACATTTTTCTGCCATTTGTGATTCTGACAACGAGTCCATGCATGGGTCTGTGCTGAAGCTTGGTGCTTCTGGGGAAAAAAAACCTTCGTATCTGGACCTGGGGCAACCTGAATACCTGGCTACTCATAATTAGGCTAATCTCTCAGAAGCTAAACAAATGAATGCCAAAGCAAACTGGCATTCAAACTGGCATCCATCCATCCATCTTCTGAAGCTGCTGAATCCCAACGGGGTCGCGGGGGGGTCCAGGAACAATGGGCGCAGGCGGGAACCAACCGTGGGCAGTCAGCAACAAACCACAGGATACACACTCTCACATCCAGCCCAGCTGAAAGCATTACTAAAAGTATGAGAAGGAAAAATGATTGGTTCAGACAGATAACCAATCATATTGTATAGGAGGTGGGACCAACCAATCATGTCTTGGTCCCACGTCCTCTAGTTGCTTAGCTCTACCTCCTATATAATCTGATTGGTTATCTGCCTGAACTAGTCATTTTTATTTCTGGCCTCAGAAAATTTTTGTGTAAGTAAAACTCTGAGTCACATCCCTTACCCTAACCATAAACCTCAACACAGCTTTTGTCTTGCGTAAAAATGAATGTATCCAACCATGTGTTCGTGCATATGTGCATGTGTACATGCTAACTGTCTCATCAATACTGATCTGTATAAAATGAGGAGGAATGCCAGTTTATTTAATGAAAGGAGACAGTTTGAAAAGGACCAGGGAAAGTAAAAAGAACCAATTAATGCTGTCAGGTTGAGCAAGGAAGCAGAGCAACTTCAAACAAAAGCACATAAATAACCTTCAATAAATAAATAAACAGTAGTCTTTTCGGCAGCACACGGGTGCAAACAAAAGCAGAAAAAGCCACAAATCACAGAAGTTCTCGTATCCTTGGAGAAACCGGGTGTCCTTCCTGCAGCAAGATGATCCTTTCTGTGCAAATAGCCCATGTCCAAATCTTCCTCCACAAATATTTACATATGCATGAGGTGATCCATACTTTCCTATTCCAATTTTTTTTCTGGCAAATTCCAGTACTGCGCAGAATGGTTAAAGCAAAAAGTTGTGACAGGTCTCTTCAGTCCATAGCTTCAAAGCCAGACAGTCAGCAGCCATTAGAATGTATCTTACTGCAAAAGGTAGTGGTAATAGTCATGATTCAGTCTTACTCACACAGACATACAAAATTTAAAAACATTATTGGTTTCACATTAAAGCAGGCAGTAGTCATCAAAAATATCGATCTCTGTCCTATCCGAGTGGCTTTGCTCAAAGACATACCCTTGAGTGCTGAGCTGTGGTCCGTAACCAAGGACACAGAACCAGGCTGCGAGAGAGACAAGTCACCCCCTCCCTGCTGCTGCCTATGGCCAGCAGTATTAATGTGTAAGGTGGGGTGGGGGGTGGAATCACAGGTCACGACACGTGGGTTTATTGATGAAAGTGAATACATTAAACTCAATGAGGATAGAGACGCATAGGAAGACGGAGTATAGAAGCATGCAGAACAGCCCCAGCTTCCGGTTCAAGGTCCATTTGTTCAAGTGCACTCCCAGGACCTGAGGGACACAGAGAGAGGCTTAAGTTAGGGGTAGGATCAGCAGGACCACACAATGCTAATCACTGCTAACACTACTGAACAAGACAGCCGCGCCGCTAATGCTACTACACACAGCACACACTTTGGTGAAACTCCTACAGACAAGAGAGCGCTAATGGAGATGATATCTGGGGCAGGCAAGGCCGTGAAGACTGCAAAGCGTACAGCAGGTAGCTAAATGCTAACATTCCTGCTGACAGCTAGCGCTGTGAACGCTAATACTATTGGGCTAGTGCTATTGAGCTAATGCTATTGGCCTGCGCTACTGAGCTGCAACAGCTGTGAGCATTGCCAAGAATGCTAAAATTCATAATGCTTCACGTTACTGCAGACAAACACTGGACACCAGGGCATCTCTACCCCCCCCTTAGGCTCAGACGTAGCTGGGAGAGGGGGGAAGGTGAACATTTCTATCTGAAGGTAGTGAAGCTCTTGGCGGACTGAAGTTTGACCTAGGTTGAAAGTTTAGTCTATAGGGTGCCTTTTCAAGGACTCCCTATGCGAGAGGTTTTAGAGTGGAATTCGGCCAAACTTACTGTGAGGAACACTGACGCCAGCAGAAGTCCCACAGAGTAGATAAGTCCCTTGCTGTTTATATGAATCTGGAAAGAAAAAAAGAAGAATGCTGATTTTCCCATACTTACATAATATTTACATAAACATTAGGAGTTGATTGGTCGATTGGGAGTCGCCTATTTGGTCCTGTGGTGAATAACTCAATGGAGATTCCCCAATGTTGTTTTTGCTGTCTGGTTGAGAGGTGGGAACACTCACATAGGAGTTGTAGTCGACAGCCAGTGTCTGCAGCGCCCAAGGCAAGCCCAGCCCCACGAGGATGTCGAAGACGTTACTGCCGATGGAATTGGAGACAGCCATATCTCCAAGGCCTGCCAGGAAGGAGAGGGAGGTGGTGAGCTCCAGGCATCCCAAAGGTAACTAAACAAGCTGCCTTTACTTTCTGCTCTCTCGGTTCCTAGCCATCCATGATGTTCATTCCCAGAAACCAGAAGACTGCCTCGCCCATTCCTACAAACCCCCCGCTGCAGGCTGCCACGGTACCTTGTCGCGCCACAATGAGGCTGGACATGCAATCGGGCACACTGGTGCCAGCCGCCAGGAAGGTGATGCCCATGATGACATCAGGGATCCACAGTGTAAATCCAATTACAGTTACCTGGAATGACAGAAGAGAGCATGAGGAAACCCCCCCCCCCGAAGGCAGAATCAGCTATATGGGCATAGTCATGCCATGTGTTTGGACATCTTGAGTCTGCTAAATCATTAGGGGGGCAATCAGCCACACACACACACACACACACAAAAACAACAATTTGTATCCATGTCTTTGTGGGGACTGTTCATTCACCTCTTCTATGGGAGTAACTCTAATCCCATGACGAGCTGAAACCCTACCCAGCCCTGACCATAAGTAACCAAACAAAATACGAGACTTTTGGAATTTTTCATTTTCTGATTGTGGTTACAGAGTTATAAAGACCAAAAAAGTGGTCTCCACAACGTCTAAATAACAGGTTAGTATCACATTGTGGGGACATATAAATCACCCCCCCACACGCAGAGAGACAGACGTCATTTATTGTAGGCCAAATGTCAGGTAACACGTCCTGTTACCTCACAAACTAGATGAAGGAATGTTTTAGGTGCCGGCGGTGCCTCCTCACCATCCACACCATGACGTAGGAGAAGGCAGCGATCCACAGCGTGGAGATGAAGAAGGTGGCCAGGAAGTAACGCTCCCAGCGCGGTTCGGCGCAGTTGGGCACGGTAAAGTATAGCAGCAGGCTGACGGGCCACGACAAAGCCCACTTCAGCCTGGGGCAGGGCCCCTCTGTGCGGGCAAGACAGAGGGCACTGTTATGGGCACCTGTAGGTACCCAGAATGGCCAGAACACGCCTGCTAGATATCTGACGTGTGCCTGTGATGCACTGGCGACTCTGTTCCCACACAGCAATCGATTTCGGGGTTTTGTTGCCAATTTCCAAAAACTGTTGTGAGCATAAAATCAGGGCTAAAATTGTGTGGCGTGAACACAGCCATTTGTTGTTACAACATTTTGAAAATCACGGCAAAGAAAGGTACCTGGAACGTGAAAGGGAACAAAGGGTCCTTCATTCTCATCCTCTTCCTCCTCGTTATTGTCCTCGTTCTCGGTGTCGGTGCCGGGCTCCATGCATTCCCCGTCCTCTGTGCCGTGGCAGCCATGTTGGCCTTTGACACCGCTCTCCGCCCCACTCAGCCTGTTGTCTAAACTCCGCCTCCTGGGGACCTTGCCCACCACATCAGAGTCGCCATTACTGAAGGACTTGCCACTGATCAGTCTCTGTCTCTGGGGGGAGCACAGACAGACAGACACAGATTAGATATCTACATCTTTGTGGGGACTCTCCATTCATTTCTATGGGCATAATCGTATCAGAACAATGACAAACGTAACCCCTAAAAATAAAAATAAAATACAAATAATAGGTCTTCATCACACTATGAAAACATTTGGTCCCCACAATGTAAGAAATACATAAACACACACACACACGCATGTACGCATGCACGCACACACGTATAATTTCAACTTCAGTTTAAACTACCAACCACAGTCATTGTTTGCCATGAATGCCACGATGGGTCCACTGTGTGGCTCTGTGGGTTAGGCCTCCCGATTAGGACCTGTGCCCATGATCAGAAGGTTGCTAGTTCAGATCCCATGCTTGACAGAATGGTTTTTCATATCTTTCATTTATGTGTGCATGCATACATTTTTGGATGATGTGTGAGTCTACAGGTTAAAATCAGGGTCAGGGTGCCTGTGATGCCAGCACTTAACCCCACAAGTTGCATGGGCACTGAACCTGCTCTCTCATCCCCCTCTAATTTGGAGAAAATGCATCTGCTACATAATGAAAAGTAAGATAGGGTCATTATTACTGTTGAGGCTGAATTCACCATAACCTACAGTGACCAATAGCGGGAGGCAATGGGTGTGGCTATGAGGAACTGTATGCATTCTAATTGGGCAAGCCCTTACCTCCATGATGAGCATGCGGGAAGCCATAGTGAGGCGCGTGCGGGGGGAGAAATGGCTGGTGATCATGATGCGCATGCCAGCCTCGGAGAAGGTCAGCTGGTGGGGGTAGGCCGATAGCAGCTCGTCCACCATCAGAACAGACTGCTTACCACGGAAACTGGCTAAAAAAACCCACAGCGGGCAAGAAACAGGGGTCAGTCGCAGCTGGCTGACATGGTGGGCAAACCAAACATCACAGAGCCGTCAGGCAGGACACGCAGGAACGGTGAGGAGCTGGCAACACCGACCAGCATGAAAACCAAAGCCGGTGGAGAGCAAACCGGCTTGGCAGGTCACATGGTTAATTCGGTGGAAAACCAAGAGAGCCAAGCAGTGAGTCAAGATTACCGGTAAGGGTGGCAGAAAGGCAGCCTCATGAGAGACGACATGATGCTACCAAGGGTTAATGTCATTCAGGGACAAGGGAGCAGTAATGCCTTTAAGGGAATGGTGTACTACAGGGCATTGGAGGCACACCTGAAACAATACGTTACATCAAGTGTGTATGGATCTTGTGACATTATGGGTTTACTTCAGGGACCCCCAACGGGGTCGGAGTCATGGGGGGCATTCATGGGCCACAGCCCACCCAAATGAGCCATTATGTGCCAGGGGGGGGGGGGCGGGGGGGGGGCGGGGGGGGGGGGGGGGGGCGGGGGGGGGGGGGGGGGGGGGGGGGGGGGGGGGGGGGGGGGGGGGGG
>JABFEA020000067.1:8102894-8116857 GCA_019775915.2 Cyphomyrus plagiostoma | reverse complement strand
CATCCCAGCCGCTTCACACTCGGCTGCAAACTGTCCCAGCGAGAGCCGAAGGTCACGGTCCGATGAAGCCAACAGAACCACATCATTTGCAAAAAGCAGAGACCTAATCCTGAGGTCACCAAACCGGACACCTTCAATGTAAAGGATACCCTTACCTTTAAAATGCCACATGTAAATACAATGTTAGAACTACAACCTCACACCACCAGGGCCATGTGTGTGAGCTTTTCACACGTTCACGTGGGGGTCTCGCCCACAGTCCAAAATGTGTTAGGTAATCAGGTGAGTTTGTGTTTCCGTGTGTGTGTGTGTGTGTGTGTGTGTGTGTGTGTGTGTGTTTGTGACTGGAATCCTTTCCAGAGTGTCCCTCGCTTCCTGGGATATGCCCCAAGCTCCCCGCAAACCCTTTCCTGGAAAAGTGGTTATGGAAAATGAATGTAATAGAACACACAGTTATGCAAAGTAATGAACGCTTTCAACACTCATGGTGAGTGACGCAATATAAAATAAATAGCACAGTAAGACAATGTAGTACAATGTTATACAATGTAGCCACAAAAAGGTCCACCGCACCACAGCGGGCCGAGGGGGGGGGTGACGGCCACAGAACCTAAGTCTACAAAAAAAACCTGCATGGACATAGAGCTGCAAACAGTCCAGCCACCAGATGAAGCAGCATAGAATAGTGCTGGGGGGGCGGGGAGGCGGGGGCGCTTAGCAACAGCCAACAGCACTCCCACAAAGCGCACTGTTCCTCGGCTGGTGGCCTAAAGGGAACCCCCCCCCAGGAACAATATGCATGAGTCACACGCTGGCCTAATCAGGAAGTAGTGAGCTACCAGAAGGTGCACGACAGGTCCCCCCCATCTCGGCGTGCACGAGGCACGGGGGGGGAATATTCTCACTAGCTTTGAACGACAAACCAGTAGTGTGCGTGTGGAGAGGGGGGGACTCTGTAGAGCAGAGACGCCGCGTCTGCCCCCCTCGCTCCCTCCATGGAAACCGGCGCCCCTTCTGGTAGCTCACTGCATTGCATTGTCCAACAAACAGATGTTAGCCCTTACTCAATTTTTGCACTGCCTGGATTAGCAGCTTCTATTATGGTCTTGCTCGCCACAGTAAGTACGACGACCCCCATCCTCTACACCCCCCCCCTTGCCCCAGTCATTACATAACCCTCACGCTCCGTCTGCTACCTATGCTTGAGATTACGGCGCTCATGATGACATCATACTTGGCCTGGTTGCTGGGGCAACGAGCACCCCTGGGGAGGGGGGCAGCCAAGGTGGGTGGGGGGGGGGCAGGACAGCAGGAGATAACTCAACAAGCCAGCACACACTGGCAAGGCTCTGGAGACACAGGCCAAACACCTGCCCTGCAGGTCCTTTGTGGGACGTAATGGACGGAGACCCACCAGGGCCAGCCGACAATCCACACGCATCATGGGAGACACGTAAAATTAGGGCCGGCCCCAGAGGAAGCAGACAAATGAGCCTGATATGCTTCTGTCCATGTTCTCCTGGCCGGATAGAAGCAGCTACCCCAGGACTGCAGACAGGATTTGGGAATGTTCCCGTCTGTTTTTCGGGTTCAACTTAAAAGGCGCCCGGTCGTCATGGCAACACCACACATCAGGCGGACTCCCCGCCTGTGGCTTCGATCGTCTCAGCTCCCCATCGAAGAAAACGGGCGACGATTTGAAACGGGCCCCCCCCCCCGCGCCCCAACCGAGGAGTAAAAGAGACGTTCACTTGCAATTAGCTCCAGTCACCCATAAACGGATTTACGCAACAAATACAAAGCACTGGCTTGCCAGGGCGAGCTATTTTTAGGCGGCTTCAATTAATTATGCAAATCAGCAGCTGTCTGTTCTGAGGTAGGTAACATGGCGTTCCCCTCAGTTGGGGGCAGGCGGCGAATCCCAATAAACGGCGAAGCGGATGATGCAAGAGCGACGCCACCTGCAGGCGAACAGGGATGTGTTCTTAAGGAAGGAAGAGACAGTCCCAAGTGAAAGGAACAAGGAGCACTTCGGGGGGGGGGCGTGTCGAAGTACCTCGGGGAGGAGGTGAACATTTGCTATTGATCCGCCATAGACATATAGATCTGCCACAGGCATATAGATCTGCTGTTTCCCCACTCCTCAGCAATTAAGCATCCAGCTCGCTAATTACCCACAGTGGGACGTGGTTTTGAGGCAGACGTGGAGGTCGCACAGCACATTGCTAAAGACTCCCCAGGAACAAAATAACAACAAGACGAAGAAGAAGAAGGAGAAGAAGAAAGAAGGCGGCGGCTCTGTCTCATCCTTCGCCGTTAATTAGGTCATGGACGACTTTGTTCTCTCCCTCACAGTTACACCTGGGCTCTGTGAACCAGCAAATCAGACGAGACGCTACGGAGTGAGGCGTGTCTTTTAGTTTATAATCATCTATCGGGGACTTGGCGTCTGCTAAAGGTTGAGAAAGTTCCCCGGCTAAATGGTTCTGACCTCTCAAAATGTATTAACCTGACCTGGAGGTGAATTCAATCTACATGAAGACCCCCTTTGCTGCCCTTTCCTGAGGATCGCCGTTTATTACCTGTGTCAGAGAGAAGAAAAATGAAATGGTGGTGATGACAGGAGACCATCTATGCTAACTTTTATTTCCGGGCTGATAACGAAACGCTACACGGAAACCGGCAGCCGTGAAGCCCAGGGGTGCAGGACCACGGAAATCGCTGGGGCACCATCATGCGGCCACCATTTCATCATCACAAGTCTCCCCCAGTTAAACAGCAGGATGTAGGCTGCTTGCATGGAGGCAGAATGATCCCCCCCCAAACATGGTGGATATAACAGGCGAGTAAACGCCCTCCAGACAGGGGTGAACCCACAGGGGCGCTGGTCTCAGCTGAAACCTGACTGGCCCTCGAAGTGCTCCTTCCCCATCACTCATCAATTCAAAACATATCATTGGCTGATAATGTTATCCCCGCCTCCCACCTTTTAAAAAATGCCCCTGCATCCAGCCTGTAGGTTCTCCTGTCAGCCTCAGTACCTCTGGATGCTGTTGCCCTCAGAGACAGGGGGGGCTCCTGATAATCCTCTGACTGCACAAACATTCATAACAACAACCAACTTTGATATGCAATTCTACTGATTGTAAACACCCCACACTTCTCTTTAGTTACGAAACATTGTGTCGCTGAATCGGTTTCTTCACTTAGCAAAATGCTTTTCGATAAGCCATTGCCCCAGTCATCGCATTGCTGGTACAGGAGACAAACAAAATGAAGAGCTTCTCCTACTGGATGGTGGGTTTAACATAGAGGGCTCGCCCAAAAGAGCTGTCCAGCTACACAACTCTTTAAACAGGGAGTCTGATCTCTAGCGCAACACAACAGAGTCAGACTGGCAGCAATGAGGAACATCCGACCCTCAAATGTGGAACAAAAAGGAGAGAGACGGCGAGAGTCATAATCAAGCAAGCTTAGTTCTCCTATAAAACAAACCATATTGCTCTTAAGATAATTACAGTATTTTAGTGAGGATAGAATAATTAAGTGGAAATAAGCAATTAAAAGCCTGTTTCTAAATATAAGCTACTTAGCATGAATGAGGATTGAAAATAGAGCACTTGTACTTGGGCCCAGTGCAGTTTGACAGCACTGGCACGCTAGAGGCTAAAAGCCTGGGAGAAAGGAAGACCAGCAACTGAACAAAACAGGACACTGCCACAGACAGGGAAACGCCCACCAGAGAAACACTGGCTGGCCACACCCTTCACACCACCAACCAATGAGCAAGGGTCACTGACTTCACAGCTCTGCAGAGTATGCTGATGACATCACAGCATTCCCACATTTTGCTCAAGAAAGCAGAGGACGGAGACAATGCAATCCCGGCAACGTGCAACCAAAACCTTCGCCACTCGGAGGTGGGGGCGGGGGGGGGGGGGCTGCGAACAATTTTCTGATACATCTCAAGTGAATAAATCTGTGAAATATATGATCCACCCCGGGGGGGGGGGTCTAGCAAACCGACGCACCCTGATCACGGGTCTTCAGTTGCAAGCCTACTCTGGTTCAAGAGCCCCCAGAAATATACAGCACTGTGACAAAGCCTTATGTGGTCAAAGGAAATGTTTAAAGCTAATTATCTGGGTACTAGATATATTTTTGCTCTGAAAAACATTAGCAAATTAAGAGTATCAGAATAAGCTTGCAAGAATTTCTTCCATTCTCCTAAAACTCAGTGATATCTTGTTAGATGGCTAGATAAACCACCGGCAGCTCACTTAACTAATTAATTAGTTTTTAAAAATTAAATGGGTTATTGATTAGTCATACAATTCAAAAAATATTTTGGCTGATGCAAATGGTGCGGAGACTTTGGAAAAGGTTTTGAAATGGCTACGCTGATCACTTCAATATCACAGAATTACACCTACATGGAGATCAAGTAAACATCATTTTCTTTGCCTGACCAAGATTTGTGCACAGCGCTGTCGTAAGTGTTGAAGACAAACTATGCAGTAATGTCTGATTCCCCCCGGAGAAGCAAAAGAAACCAGAAAGCCTGTGTGTTTCAGGGTGTGAAATACGATCATTCGGAAATCCCCGAACGGGAGCATTTTGCCAGAGAGACGCTTCAGGTTTGGGGCGTGATCACGGCACAGTGCTCTACCTGGTTCCGTGCAGTTCTTCTCGATCATGTGCACCGTGTCATTCCTCCTTGCCATCTGCAGGAGCCGGCGACTGCCCCAGCTGGCATGGCTGTCGGCAGTGACGGCACCGGACACGGAGAATCCTGCAGGTTTTCGGTAAAGACAGAAGCAGAAGCATTAACGGCGCTCAAAAGCGGAACGATCGAATCCCACATCAGCTGGAAAAACTAAATCGGCTTGCGAAGACCTCAGGATTTTCAATAGTCATGGGGGGGGGTGATTGTAGGGTTTTATGGAGGGGCATAAGAGGGGGTCAACCTTTTGCTAGTGCCCCCCCCCACACGGGCCCTTTGAGGCACATCCATTCCCCTAAGCCCCTATGTGGACCATAGTTACAAAAAAAGTTTAGAAAAAAAAAAACAAGGGGAATTTCACTTGACTTCATTCACTTGTTTTTTTGGTTTTCATTTAAGCGAATCCCTTACCGCTGCCTCTGCCCCCCCCCCGCCAGGGTCCCACTTAAAAAAATCAATAAAAATTTCACATTTTTCACATTTTGCAGAGCCACTGGATCATCATATGTACTACACTGCATGTTTTAAAGGCTTCTCGATATTAGGACAGTAATGTACACCTCTAACTGCCACATCTTTTCACCATCATCAGGCTTCCATTTTTCTCAGCGGAGTGAACCATTCCTGTGGAGCGGCAGGGGGAGGAGCTGGGAGGAGTCTGGCCTAAAGGCACTGACATGGACCCCTGGGGTTTCAACACTTCCTCTTTCTCAAGAGTACATGTCCGGCACCAACTAACAACTTCCTCTCAGGTGCAGAGGGCTCTGCAGGCAGACATCTTGGCACTCTTCAATTAATAACATTACCCATTCAGTGAGGCAGAATGAACCCTGGGAAATATGTTACTATGGAGATGTGATGTAACTGCTGAGAGCAGAACAAGCAGTGATGACATATATTTCAGAAACTGGATTTACTACGTATTTTTTGTGGCGTACTTTCCATAAAAAACATGTTTGTCATCTTTTTCCAAGTTTTTGTATCTTTGGTGAATTGATTTGAAATCTATATGTCCACAACTCCTACAATTGTCAAAATTCACCTGGATTCCTGAGGATTTGCCCGTTTGAAAGATATTGCTTATATCACCTCCCATTATTCTTCAGTGAACCTAGTAAGTTTGGTTTGAAGAAGCCCTGCCTGCCAGCAACACTCCCAACACCTGGGGAAAAGAGTCTGCTCACATGAGGTGAAAACATTATGTTACAGAACTCAATCCCGCAGCAGCTTCTCTTGTTTGTGTGACACAAGTCGTCAGAGTCACGATCACCATCATCTCTGCAGGAAATGACATCACGTGGATATGACACGACAGGAAATGACATCACGTGGATACGACATGACAGGAAGTGACATCACGTGGCTACGACATGACAGGGAATGACATCATGTGGCTAGACACGACAGAGAGTGACATCACGTGGATACGACACGACTGGGAGTGACATCACGTGGATACGACACGACAGGGAGTGACATCACGTGGATACAGCACGACAGGAAGTGAAATCACGTGGATACAACATACATATGACCACTTTAAAATTGCTATTAGATATTTGGAAGATATCTAAATGTATTCAAAATCTGACTCATTCTCCAAACGGAACAGTGGGCAGCACCAATGTCTCAGGCCTAGAGAGTTGTTCTGTAAAATTTGCATGTTCTCCTGATGATGTGATGGTTTCCAACAGGCCCTCCTGAGTGATCCAGCACTGTGGGTGCTCCCCTACCTTGTGCCTCCTTAAATAGGTTATACCACCCTTTACTTTATAATGCAGACTCCGGAGAGATGGATATATTCAGATCTTTAAACTAAAGTCACCTGAAGTCCACCACAAAACTCCCAGGTGCAAAAAAAACACAGTTTTTTCCCCTCACTTCATTATGTGTTGTGTAACAGTTTTTTTTTAACAGAGAGAGGGGAAAAAGTCAATATCTGGAAGCCAAGGTGATTAACACAAATGTCTGGGAATGCGGTGCGGTGACATTTTTGCAAAGATTCCTCCCATTCGGAGATTCAGCTTTTGTCAGAAGGGCAAACCAAAGGTTTCACTCATCCTCATTATCCCATATTTGCGTTTGGCTGGGCTGGGGGCTGAAGCAGACGCATTTAAATGTGCAGGACTGCCGCCACTGAGCGGCACGGCGCATGCTAAACCAAGATGGAAGCAGCATCTCTGATCCGCACAGGTCGGTGTTTGTTCCCATCATGACGTGCCCCTCCTACGGTCCCACTCTGAGCAAGACCTGCTCCTTGGTGTCCCTCCATGCCTCAGAAGAGGCCGCCCCCACTGAAGCAGGCCCACAAAGTCACCACACAACATCGGGCGTCACAACACTAAAATCCCACTTAAACGTTGAGCCCCCACTAAACACAAAAGCACATGCATGCTATTAGTGTAGCATATACATTCATATCTTTTGAAAGAAATTAAAAGATTCTTTATTTGTCATTTGCACTAGTAAATTATAGATACACTGGAATGTTTCTTTTGACATAATCCCATCTTGCCTTCTTAGAGTAAAGTAATTTTTTTGTGGGGGGGGGGGTGGTTATGGTTAGGGTTAGGCTTTAGGCTTAAAGGCTTTGCTCAAGGGCCCGATAGCAATGTTACTATTCTTCCAAGGATGGGACTTACACCTGCAACCTGCTAATCACAGGCACACCAAATCCATGGATTTCTATAACTGCTTATGCAATGTGATGTCACAGTGAGCTTGGAACCCCACCTGGGAAGCACAGGGCACAAGGGAAAGGATGCCTCCCAGCAGGGGGGCACAGGGGGTAACCTTCAGCACAGGTCAATCACACACACCAGACAGGCAACTGCAGGTAGAAACCTGTCTGCCTGGAGGGACACAAACTCCATACACACTGAACTGGGGAAGGGACTCAAACCCACAACCTACAGTGCTGCCGTCAGAGCCTAAAGAAGGGCAAAGGGGAGGAAATGAAATAGTCGAAATATGACTCACCTTATTGATGATATTTCAATAACAAGAAAATATACAAAACATTTACACAATATTGACGAGACCAATTCTGCAGTAATACTGCAGCCAAGATAGAGTGAGGAGAGTGAGCTAGCAGGCTATGGCACGAAGGAAGCGTCTTCACAGAGAGACCATAAGTGTCAGCCTGGCAGGCGTTGCGGGCGGTCCTAGCTTGGCAGATGATTACAAGCACAGAACTACCCGCTGTCTTCAATGAGCGTGTGATCTGGGGGGTTGAATGGACCCCCGCATCCACCTGATTATGACCCCATACTGTCACTGCCGAGTTATTTTTAGGGCCAGCGTCCACCCAGCCTGTCAACCCTAATCGCGGCATTTATCTTCATTAGAAGTCCAGGTGCGACAGCGGACGGGGGGCCAGGAGAAGGGTGGCGGGTCCCCGAGGGCCCCCATCATAACGAGGCCGCGACAGTAAACCACCAGGTGCACGCGAGCAACCGGTCCCGACAAGTGAAGCCCGTGTCAAAAGCCATTATCAACAGAGCTCCAGCAATGCATCACAGCTACATTTTGGTTGTCCTGAGTATTGGACAGTGTCCTTATACGTAAAAGACTGCATTTTTGATGACCTCAGGACATCGAGAGTTACAGCAGCACAGTGACTGGATCAGACACTACCCGTAATCCCTTGATTGGCTCTGATAAGTGAGACCAGAATACTGACTGGAGGTGACAATGCCGCTGATCTCTGATTGGCCACAACAGCTCTGAATGAGACTGCTATTGGCCCAGCGTCCCCCAGGACTGCTGAAGACATCCACATTAACATCTACATTAGTCAGCTGTCTTAGATCTTGTTCTCATTATTAAAACTGCAGTGGAAAGGGAGAGAGTGCGTCAACAATCACCGACAGGCGATAGCATGCGATTCAGGATGAGGGTTCACTGTTCCTGCCAGATAAGTATCTTTGAGAACAGAAAAGAGGAAGACAGCAAGTCTAAGCAGAACGTCATTCTACACTCCCCATAGTGCAGGACTATAGGTCCAAACATGCTAGGGCTGCCCAATATTACATTGCTATCACATCGTGATATAATTGCAATTATACAGCGCATGAGCAATAATCACCAGGGCTTTAGATGATGAGTGTAAGCATTTGTCCGGACTTTTCGATACTATACAGATGTTTACTCACGCCTACAATTTCCTAACATTAGTCGTATGACTAAAATATTAATGAGAAGCATGTGAAGCTCAAAAGTGTGAGATTTGTATAAATGTGGCATATCCTTTATCGTGTTCGATTAGCGGAACACCCTACTCGCTAGTGTTTTGGTAAATCGTGGCCGAGATACGCCCTCGTGGCAGTGAAGAAGGAAACGGCTCAACAGCCACAACATCCTTTAAAAGAAGAGATATTGTGCTTAAACGAGCTAGAAAAACATGGGTTGTGTGGCGGGACTTTTTGCAGCTTCAAGTCCCACACGTTTCTTACACATAAGGACATGCTGACTTCAGGCACATTACTAACTTCTGGGCATCGTAATATGACTCAATAATATGTTAGGCGCACCACTAATCTGCTTAACGAATTGAGGGTATAAGTAAACATCTGTGTATTAATGAAAACCCAGCGTCAGGACAAATGTTTACACCCGTCGTCAAAGGTCCTGGTGACAATTGCGCATGCGTCATAAATCTCTGAGACATATCATGCGGCCCTACAAAGTACTGAATGTTTCAAAAACACAAATATTTCATCCATCTTAGAACCCCCCCCCCCTTATCCTGCACAGGACTGAGGGGGCTCACCCCAGCCAAATCCATCACAGGGCAAACATGCTCTCTCACACACTGGGGGGGGGGGATTCAGAGACACTAATTAGGCTAATAGGAGCTCTTTGAACTGTGGGAGGAAACAAGAGTACCTGAAGGAAACCCACACAACACAGACGGAACATGCAAGCTCCACACACATATATGGAGGAGGTGAGATTCAAACACACAACCTTGGAGGAGGAAGGTGATACAGATACCTACTTTGCCACCCCAAGAGCATAACCTTTCATTTCTATTTTTCAGTTTCATCAGTTCCCCCTTTTTTCCAAAACGCCGGCCTCAAAATTGTAATCTAAGCCCTTTTCACATGGCGGCACGGTCATCCTGACAGGCAGCACACCTCACTGGCGCCAGGTGGACATCAGTGTACATTCCCTGGACTTCTGTGCTTATTACACAAACACAGGGGAGGGGTGTCATTTTCCACAAAATGCTCCTCTTTCAGCTCATATACTTTTACCGTCACAGAGTTGGGGCTGTCAAAGCCAGTGTTCGGCGAAAGGAGTTATCAGAGAGAATTCTGGGTAACGTAGCCCAGCAGCACATGCCGATCCCAAGGATGACGCCGCTCCGACCCGTCTCCTGTTACCACGGCGATTCAAGCTCGATCATGCACGATGCGACGCCGTATTCACAGCCACGGCGCTGCTAAGGGATCAGGAGATAAGCAAACCACGTCACAGAAGAGTCTGACCAAAACAAAACGCTCAGTAAAAGTCAGAAGGGCAAGATGGTGAGCCAGCTGGTGACAGTGTGGCCCCCAGGGCTGGGGGTGTAAAGCCTACCTTCGTGTTTAGGTGTCCACAGCGTCCCACGAGGGTCTACACTTCCCTCAACAGGCTACTACACGTTAAAGCACATCCCCCCCGCCCCCGTGACCCCATACTGAATGAGCGGTTGGAAAAAGGATGGATGGAAATATGGTCGTACAGTCATGATACTTTTTTTTTTTCAAAAAAGATACCAAGCAGCTGGTGAGTAAATGAAACTAAATTTTCCTGATGAGGGACCACCGAGGTACGGCTGCATCAGAACGAGAACGCGGCCGTCGCGGTGCAGACCTCCCCTGACAAGACAAACACCGCACACCAGCTCACAAACCAACCGTGACACACACACACACACACACACACACTCCATTGGCTATTGGGCAGGGCATCAAACTGGCATCCAGACACATCATGTTATTCCAAAGAGACAGGAGCCAAGCATCAGTGCTCCCTTGGCTGAGGCTGCCCGAAGGATGGGGCTGTCTGGGTACCGGGGGTGGAGAGGGGTGGCTCCTCACCCCCTCATTATTCCAGCTCTTATCAGGAGGTGTCACATTTCTGAAAAGTGCATTTCACCTTGGCACAGAGACAGGCTGCCGCCCCCCCACCCTCACCAATGGTTGGGGGATGGTCAGGGGCAAATGTGCTGTCACACACAATGTGCTGTCAATCACGGGCGACTGCAGAGCGTCATTCAGCGGAGCATTTGCTCAGCCTGGGGGTCTGGTGCATGTTGGGGGGGGGAAGGGGGCCATGCCACTTCAGGCATGCTGCTGCATATGTGCAAACATGTCAGGAGCTAGAGAGGGGCAGCAGGGTGGATGAAGCACCGCTAAGCAGCATACGGGAGCAGTTACCACAACCAGAGAGGATCACTGTTGGCAAACGAATATGAACAAGTGAAGAACAAACGAGAGCAATTCTGTGGCGAATTTGCCATTTGTTTAACTGAAAATGGGACATCTCCACAGGTTTCGAAGTCACCGTCAGGGTAAAAATGCAAGAAAATGAATTTAATGAAGAGAAACAAGAGATAAGCCTTACACCACACATAGATATTCATTGCCATTTAAGAAGCATAGATCAGCATGCTGGAAGCAAATGAGATCCCATCTGATTGCTGTTGGATGGAAGGTACCATGTTATTTATAATACAAGGCCTTATGCAGCATACAATGGAAGGCTAAGGGCCCAGCGAAGGGCACAGATTTCATGGGTTTGGACACGTGAGAAATCATGTCACTGATGGCTGTCATTGATGGTGACGTCATGGAGCTTGCTTGTTGCCTGACGGCCACTTAATCTGTGGAGACACGCTTTCCCACCTTTGCCCTGTGTTGGCGTTAGAGCACTGGGGACAACCATAAAAATGATCCATGGCCCGGGGACAAGAGCATGGCAAATTCTGTTGGACATTTTGATCAGAATGCAATTTTTCCCCACAGACATGGTATTTAAAAATGTCACCCATATAGTTTTTTGCCCACGCATACTTTTGTAATAGACGATGTCTATTACTATAATGCTTTCATAAAACATAAATCACAATAAAATTATTGTTAAGCGGCATCATATATGTTTAGCTTTCATTTCAATGACAACTAAATTTGAGCTTAATTTGTTCAATTTTTTTTTTCATCTATTTTGCTACACTTAAATAAATGTAACATCATATCACCTAAGACGAGAACATAACCCAGAAATCAGTCAATGGAGGTATGAAGCATAAATCTCTAACCAAAACTTTACAGCAATAATATTTTCACAAAGACAAGAAATAAACTTTCTTAAATGTAAAACGCTGTTTTCATTACCTCTTCTTTCAAAGCAACATCGCAGCAATTTTAGACAACAATTTTACAAGTCTGACAATCAAACAATAACATAATTTAAAACAGACTATCCGATTATATAAACTGTAAACATTGTGTTTATTACGGCAAAAAATAAATCGCTTCAGATTGTTACAACTAATATTGATTCGGTAATAAATAGGGTACAACATCGGAAAAGAACCAATCCAAGATGACTTAAAAAAAAAGTCAAAGACAAAAAGAGACAACCGTCAACCCCCCTGTGTTACTGTAAAAACATCGAAGCCCTTATCATTATTTAATGCCCCTTTTGCCAGTGCGTCGCACCTACACTAGGATCGGATCTTCCTTAACCAAGCATCTCACTTGACCCAAGCGGTTTCTAATCGACGTTAAAAAGACGTTATTTTTACGCGCCATGCAATTCGATCTTTCACACTTCACATTTCGAAGAGCTTAATGGGGTGAAGGGAAAGCGGCGTCGTACGCCGTGTGCTGGAAAGAGAGACAGGAGATAATGGGGCGCAGATGGTTCCCAGCGCCATTCAAAGCGGCCAAGTTCAGCAAAGCCGCACATGTGGCCGCAGCTAGGGACCGCTTTGTGATGTATTTGTGACAAACTAACGCCTCTTTAAAGCAAACGCACTTCACAAAGAACTCAGCCGTCAGCAATAACCAAAAGGACAGCATTATTTTGTGGTAAATATGATTTTAAAAGCAACTGGGTGAAGGCTGTGAGAATTGTCCTTGTGTTTGACAGCGTGCCACAACAGCAGCCCGATCTTATTATTAATGTTACCCACGGGTAATAAAATTGAATAAATCATATGGAATAAGCGGCATATGCAAGTGCAAGACGGTAATTCCCTGAGCTCAAACAAGTTCAAAATGGGTAAAAAGAATAAGAAAAACACGTTATATCCCTAATAGACAGCAGTCCCGGAATGGGGCCACGGTAATTTCCTATCGACACAAAAAGCTCACCTGAATGTCCAGCCAGAGAAGACAGAGCCGACAGACACAGGAGAGACAAGCCGATAAAGCTCATCTGCCCCCAAAACAACTCCTTTCGCCGTTTCCTCCTCGCTTTAATCTTCTTTTGGGTGAGCATCTCTTGATGGGGCCAGATCTGGGGTCCAATAATGAGAGGTTTCCAGTAAGCGATTACCTTTTCCATGGAGATCCCCCTCCCTGTTTCCGCAGGAAAATTATAATAAGGGGAAGAATAAGACGGATAATTGGCTGAGGAATGTGTTAAGATTGAGTAAAGTTATCAAAAAAAAAAATACCGTTGCTTTCGATTCGCCTTCTCGGCGTAATGTGTCTTCTTATATTATTTTAAACGGTAATGCCGTGCAAAGTAAGTGCCGTAGGCGGAAGGAGAGGCGCTCCATGGATGCGTTGGCTAGGCTGCTTCTGGCAGGACGCAGATTTCTGTCCGGTTTGCGGGTTTAAGACAGAGCCGAAAGCCGCACGAAGAGGCAGAGCGGCGCGTACTCACACCGATACGGCGCAGAGGCTTGATGCTGAGATAGCATGTTCTTGCACACGAGTAAAAAAAGGAGAAAGAGAAGCTGGGGAGGGGTGCAAGAAAGACGACCGAAAGCGACGCAGATATATACGTCCGTTACTGCCCCCTTCTGGCTAAATCGCCCAGCCGCGATTGTAGATAAAACTACGGCGATAGCTTTGAATCCATTCAAGACAAAGGGTTACGCAGGACAACGATTAAGAAATGCTATTTAAGGGGCTCTATCGTCGTTAAGAAAGAAAATGTATTGATTACGGGTTTACCCAATAATGGGGGGGGGGGGGGGGGGGTGAGTTTTAAATTCCCCAAAATGTAAGGAAAGTGAAA
>JABFEA020000067.1:8085146-8099808 GCA_019775915.2 Cyphomyrus plagiostoma | reverse complement strand
TCGTTTTCTCCCCCCCCCCCCCCCCCCCCCCACACACACACACACACACACACACACACACACACAATCTGTCTGAGACCAAAACAGAGGGATCAGCAGCTTTCGGGAAAGATACCCCCCCACACACACACACACACACTTATTTGAACGGAATCTGTCATGAAAAGGAAGAGCAGCCTACAGTCATGTATCTTAACAGACGGAAGAGGACTTTACATCCCTCAGTGAGAAGCAGATGTTCTCCTGGCCTCCATCAGCATTTTCTCGACATGACTGACCACACCGTGCAGCCTAAACCCCAATTCTTCACATTCTTGTAGTTGACATTTAGGGAGGAACAGCATGGAGCCAATTCCTGGTGAGAACATTTTCAGGCAGCAAATCAATGAAGCGGTACGGTGTTCAAAAAGGGCATCTTTACACACTTGGGCAGAGAATCGTAGAGGCAATACAGAGACCCCTTTCTTACAGGATTCTTAAGAAGTCTCCTAAAGTTTTGCAGGCCTTCATTTTATTGAAAAATTTTTATTGAAAACCCCGACTTGATTGTCACCCTTTGACATCTGCAAGCAAAAAAAATGTTAAAAATGCAAAACCGAAATATTCAATAATATGTATGCCGGCCAAACTATACATCTGTTTTATACACAGCTGCCATGTGAACTAACTTTCTCTTTTCCTCCACATCTCCAGGTGCCCTGGTCTTCACCCTTTCATATCTCCACCTGCCATGGGTCCTCATTCCACAGCTCCATAGAGGCACATTCCACCAGAGGTAAAGCCCTTCAGAAAGCTGATTTCACTGCTGTGCCACAGAAATATTTTCCATTGAAGGCTACATCGGTGTTTTCACAACCACACACTCAGAAAATAAAAAAACACACACACAGCTACACCGTGTTCAATACTCACAATTAACCACGGACAAAGTCAAACACCCCCAGGATATGCTGTACCTTTGGTTCAACGGAAGAATGGTATGTATATACCTCAGTATCTAAGCTGGTAATGTATTCTGAGAAAAATACTTCGAAAAACTTCACAAAAAGTTGTCCCTGTTGTCTGTGTTCCCCGCGCATAATAATCAGACAATGACTGAAGACCATCTGTCTGAGTGATTCTGGGTAGGTCCACAAAGCACCTACTGTGACGTCATAAACAGAACTGCAACAGAACTGTGCATCTTTCACTTCTGCTGCTAATTGCAGGAAAGAGCACTAGGCCTCAAAAAGTTATAAACCTACAACGTTAGAAAGTGGAAGCAAGTTATTCAGAATGAGTGACCTGACAGGGGATTTGACCATTTTTAACAGACGTGTGAGAGGTTGCATCACTCATGGACACGAGAGTCTCTAATAGGACTTTGATCTGATGTAGGGGTGATGGCGCCCCACTGTGAGGGTCTGATGTAACTGCACCGCCATGAGCACTGCCAGTTAATCTCCACAGGCCAGCCTGGGGCCTGGATCACAAACCTGGATTTTTAGGTTGGGAAGGCAACCTGTCAGATTTCCGGGAGTCTGAGCTAAATGTGAGTGAAGATAAAGCCCATTTAAACTGGGGCACCTTAACTCTGAGAATTTATCCAGCTAACTAACAAACCTCACTTTTGTGATACAGGCTCCTGGTGTGGCCTTTGTTTTGGGGTGAGCTCCGCTCTTCCTTTATTCAGGCATCGTATCAGTTTCAAGAGGAAGTCACAACACAAGATCAGCAAAGTTACATAGAGAAGTAAATGACTCTAAATGACTCCCTCAAGCCTTACAAAGCAGCTCCTCCCATTTCTCACTCAGTCTGACTGTCTCTCTCTCTACCGGTCTGGTTGTAGTTTTCTCTCATCCTTGACTGTGTCATTCAAGATGCCCCCACCTTTGCCCCCCCCCCCCACCCACCGCCTCTTATATCACACTGCCCACTTCTAGGACAGCGCATCATGTAATAACTTGACAAAATGTTTCAAATTCATAGACTACAGTATAATTTATATTGTAACCGTATTATTATTATAACCATTATAATTGTTTTTATTATCATCATTATATTTGTTACATTCTGTTCAGTTATTACATAATGTGGCATTATTACAACATAATGCATTGCAACAACTTTATTCTTGTTTTAGGATTTGGAAACTATCACAGTGCTTTTCATGCGGCTAATTTTAGATTTATAATGGAATAATATAGATTTGCCTTAAGAATTCTTGTGTGACGGTTAGAGTCTGAAAGCATGAGAGTCACACCAAATGTGACAGTTGGCAAGGCTGACCCTGGCAAATCTGACATAATAATCCACAGTGCCCCCTACAGGACAAGTGCTGCACTGCTGCAGGGCATTCGGATCATTTAGCCCAGGAGCAGGGCCCACTGAGCAGCGGCATATCCGCATTTATCCGCAGGAGGCGAGAGCCGGATGGGTGGGCTTCCCCAGGCTGGCCTGCCGCGGCAAGCACATCTGCAGCAGGCCTACTTTTCATACAGATAAGAGCTGGCTGACAATTAGCCGTTAGCGGTTAGCACTCTCAGCACACTGAGAAAGCACGGGCAGCTGGGAGCGTCGGGGTCAGATAAAGCGGGATATCTCTGCCTCTCGCCATTAACGTGCCCTTGCACGTCCCCCTGGTTTAAAGGGACCTGGCAGGTTGGTGGGACAATGTGCCAGAGGGTGCTGGGTGTGGTAGGCGGGCCAGCACAGGTTATCAGCCTCGCCCAGGCTCAGGCGTGCATTGGTTTCACAAGCGCTGACGTCTCCACACCATGTTCGAAATCCCATGCGCGTGTGCGTGAGTCCGAAGGCTTTCGTATCTTCCATAGCTACTGTTGCTCAATCTGGCCTCAACAGGATAGGAACACATGTTCTCGTGCAGCCACACCGGGAATATCTACATGCATGCATGTGTGTGTATTTATATGTGTCAGAGTTGGTGCCTGTTTGTCCAGCGACACCCAATGTAACAACATGAATCCATGCATATTTAATGAGGTCACAGTGGCCAGAGCCTTGCCTATGTCAGGACCAGGTGTACTTTCAGACCAATGGGTCATATTCCCCCCCAGGTCAGTCAAGGTACAACCAATCCGATCCGCAGCTCCCCAGAAGAAACGTAGATGGCAGGGGTCCATCCATCAGTAGAGTGCGCATGTGTTGAAAGCTTTGTACATTTGTGCTTAATCATTAATGACCACGGAAGAGATCTTTCTAATATAAGTATGAAATGCAAAAGCCACAAAATCTCCTTGAGAATAGATCATGCATTATTCACGATTGTTCAGTCAAAGATCTAACACACAGGAGACTTCTGTAATATTTCAGAAAGACTACTAAGGGCATGAGGTAAATAGCATGACTGGAAATAGACTACCCCTGACACTTTGGGAAATGGACAAATGAATGGAAACACACACACATGCACACACACACACTGTGCAGACGATCGAAAACAACAAAAATAGTTCAGGGTAACCAGAGGCAGTTGAAAATGAATGTATCGTCACCACAGAGTGTCAGTACGAATCCAGCGAGGCACAAACACAAACAGTCCTATTCCCCGAGTCCGACAGCTTGGCATTGGGGTTGCGGCTTGTGCACTGGAACAGAGGTGTGCCCACGGGTTCCTAACCCTGCCCTCCCCCGCCCTCAGCGCTCACTGCAGTCTGATGCTGGTGTCTTTGTTCGCTCTAAAGCTTTCGGAAAAGCTCTTCGCTGGGGGGCCCCGTGACGACAGCTCTGAATAAAAGCGCTCCATCAATAATGGATATGAACCAGGCATGCAAAAGAGCCTGCGGTAGCGAGGAGACCCGATTTCCTGCATGTCGTGTCTGCAAGTCATCGCTGGGCGGAGCGTAGCTGCGTCCCTCCACCCTGAAGCCCAGGACAGGATGCGGACCCCAGGAAACTGTCGTTTGAGTTCGAGGCCAACGGCTTTTCTTTAACATCCCCAGGGGTATATCCTTCCACAGGGGTATATCCTTCCACATGGCTTCTTGGAAGCCCTTAGCTTCTCTTTCAGTATCATACTAAACCCCAATGATCAATCCCTTGGACTGACTTCTAGTGGTCTATAATAATAATAATAATAATAATAATAATAATAATAATAATAATAAATTTTATTTGTATTGCACTTTATATTTCAGCAATCTCAAAGTGCTACAGAGTAAAAAATAAAGAAATAAAACAGAAGAATCTATAAAATATTTTAAGAAAATATCTTTCTAAAAAGATGAGTTTTAGGTTTCGTTTCAAAGCATCAATCGACTGAGGGGCTCTCAGGTAGTCAGGGGGGGCCTTCCCCAGCCTCGGTGCCACAGATGAAAAAGCCCCATCACCCAGGCTGCGGAGCTTGGTTCTGGGGACTTGGAGGGTGTTAGTGTGTACAGAGCAGAGGGTGCGTGAGGAGGTATGGGGTGTGAGGAGTTCTTGTAAGTAAACGGGGGCATGTCCTACTCGGCAGCCTAAAATGTGAGGGGCCCAGCTCTTTCTATTAATCCTATTAAAGGGCCAGATGCTTGAATTGGGGGGTGTGACTTAGGGCAAATATTGTCAGTCCTGGGGAAAAGCTTTACATATATCATTGGTCATCGAAAAAGGGGCACTTAGAACTTAGGGGGGATCCAATTATTCGGGCACTCAAGTACCCCCTGCCCCCCCCCGTGCCTGTCCTGCACATGATGCCAGTCCACCGTAAGGCATGTACTAACTCACAATCACACATTATGGGCAATTTAGCGACACATGTTTGGACTGTAAGAGGGAAGCGACACAAATGGAGAGCAAGCAGCCCCCACACGCAGGGCTGGGAGAGGGAATCGAGCCCCAGATGTGAGGCTACAATGCTAAGCAATCAGCTACTGTACCACCCTCCATCTTGAAATGCTTTGTGGAAAAATTCCAACAGCATGTTCCACAAAACCTGTTAAATTGTCATGGACCACCCAGAACCAGGGGTGAACGGTATATCCAGCCCTGGATGGACATGCGCTACAGTTTCCTGTCACAGTTCACATGTGAAAAACCAAATTGTTGAGTTATATAAGGTGAACAATGGAATTTCCACAACCGCTGAAAGTGCCCTGAACATAATGTGACCATATTTGTGATTAGTATTTTTCATTGAGAAAACACGCAGTGCCATCTAGTGAACATTAGTGAGTACTGCAGCAAATATTTTGGCAGTACATACAGCTGAGGAACTATAGGTGGCTCCGGGCTTTTCACTCGGGGGGCGCAGAGTGAGGCAGCCCAACCAGGCATTCAGTATAGGATACGTTAAACTTGGGCTGCACATAAAAAATGAAAATAAATTTACGATAAATTATTATTATACATTAAAATGACGAACACAAACCGTATTTTAAAAGATATTTACTATATTTAAAATATATTTCAACCATTTAGTTACATTTTATCTAACTTAATATCTCCAAACATCATTATCTGACCAATAGAGGGTGCAATGGCACCCTCGGTAAAATGGCCTATATAAGAAAACCACAATATTTACCCATTCTTTCAAGTGCAGCAGAAATCACCAGACTCTTGTTAAAAGTAATAGCTGGATATCCAGCTTTTCGGGCATTTTAAAGTTTATAAAACATCTAATGTAGAATGATTACTTTAGGGAAGGCTGTAGTAGGTGACAATCAAAACATTGAAAGGCTGCTGCAACAAAAGACAGTTTCGGTTTAAAAAAAGAGCGGAATTGGTCCTTACCCATAGATCATTGCTCCTATCATCATGGGCAGGTGTGTGGCTCTGCCTGTCTGTGTGTGAGAGAGTGTGTGTGTGTGTGTGTGTGTGTCTGTGTGTGTGTGAGAGTGTGTGTGTGTGTGTGTTGTCTGTCTGTGTTTGTGTGTGTAGTTTGTTGGTTCAAATACCACAGCAGGCAGAATGGTGTCACCATTGGGCCCTTGATCAGTGCCTTTAACCCCAATTGTTCCTAAATAAGCCCCACTAAATAAATGTATCCGTAGGTAAAAATTTCAGGTCCAGAAAGTAAAAATCCAGACCAGGATTTTGTTTCAGCCAACCAGTTAAGTGCTCTGACTGTGGCTCTTTATACTCATCCGGTTGGCTGAAATAAAATCATGGACTAGATTTTTACTTTCCGGACCTGAAATCTCCACCTCTAAATGTATCACCAGAGCAATAATAACACTGTAAAAAGGGCTGATAATTATGGACAGCAGTAGCCATTTGGTTCTTTGCTCTCACGTGGGCAGCTAAGCTAGTCCTGAAGGAAAAGGGGTCTAAGCCAATTCTCTCATATATACCGGCTGTATCACACCATGTTTCTGCTTGCAGGACACACTCCCCCCGCCCAACTCCCCCGCCCCCGGGTGGAGCCCAACAGGGCCAATCAGGGCGCCTCTCCATCAGTCACTGTGACACAGAGCTTCCAGAGTCCTCCAGAGGTTTGACCCACATTCCCACAATGCATAACTCCACTGGGGGTGAGGTGTTGGGGGGGGGGGGACCTCCACATTTATGGGACTGAGAAATGAAGCCAGGTGATTCCAGAGGAAGTCAAATTTGTCGTGATGGTGCAGCTACTGAGGCGTGAGCACTGAGTGGTCCTGACTGCTCCCGGCAGGGGGGGGGAATAAATCTACCCAGGTGCTATTAAAGCTCTCGGCCTGGGGAGGGGGGAGGAGCAACTGCTTTCTGTGCTTACAACCTGACACAGACCTCAGTGAGGCTCCAGAGCCCCGTACAAGAGTAAAGCACCAAGCTTTAACCTAGTATTTCCCACATTAGCCTAACCGCTGCCTCCACCCATTTCCTGTTAATGCATTAAACAGACCTATGGCCATAAATCACTTAATCAAAACATACCCGCAAACACACAAGGACTCTTTCCACAGTTTTATTTTGAAGGATATGTGACACACTTAATTAAACACAGGGTTCACCTTCCAAATCATTCATTTGGTCACTTCTGTGGGGATTTCCTGAACATCTGTTAAGTATATAATAATCAAAGGTATTAACCTGTGGCTATGACTAAACTCATGTCACACAACATACCGACATTTATGTATATCCATCCATCCATTTTCCAAACCACTTATCGCGGGGGGTCCGGAGCCTATCCCGGAAGCAACGGGCACGAGGCTGGGAACAACCCTGGGCGGGGGGCCAGTCCATCACAGGGCACACTCACACACCAGTCACGCAGACACGCACACCTATGGGCAATTCGGCAACTCCAACCAGCCTCAGCATGTTTTTGGACTGTGGGGGGAAACCGGAGTACCTGGAGGAAACCCCACGACGACACGGGGAGAACATGCAAACTCCACACACATGAAACCCAGGCAGAGACCAGAACCTGGGTCCCAGTGGTGTGAGGCAGCAGTGCTAACCACCACACCACCATGCCGCCCCCACATTTATGTATATGCCAAACATAAATATCCAGTCACGTCCCGTCTAGCACATAGCACACATTCATTAGGTTCTGTTTGTATCTCATTTGAACGACAGAAAACTCTCCCTAGTGAAGCAAATCTTGCGGACCTAAAAACAAACTATAGCGTACTGTAAATACCAATCATCCTTGTTTTGATTTGTCTGGTTTAAATTAGTAAATGAGTTGATCACCATAAATAATCATCTCTGATGAACATCAAAAATTCTATCATCCCCAAAGCTAAACACGGCCTCTTAAAGATAACAAACTTAGCCAACAATAGGTATTTTAATCGATTATTTTCTTAGACCTTATTTAGAGCTAATGACACATGATAAATCCCTGCTTTTTTATTTACGCATCTTAAACCCTTTTATCAGGCCATTGTAATGTATTGCACACTGCCTTTTCTCTGGGCAAATATCTTGTTAAACAACCCGAACAAGTGTTACTGCACAGACAGTTCGTACCATTTAAACCGGACCTCCGGGTAATTAATTGTCAGCCTGGAATGAGGAAGTGCCCATGCACACAACATTCTTCAAGCCGGTTAGTCGGCTGAATTTTTAAGGTTGTTTCTCGGATATGATCATCTTACAAATCGCAGATGACTGGTTTGCAGGGGGATTTGCAATCTGGTTTGCAATCTGTGAATAAGAGGCTTTTAAAAATCAACACGAAAGTGAAATATAAAAAACGAAATAACATCGTTTACTGAAAAACGAGTAACTGCATTATTATATGGTAATGAAATAGTAACAGGGCTACCAAGCCCTGCTTCGGGGGCATTAACAAATATCAATGAACTCAAACTCCGGGGATCCAGACCTCATTGTGCCTGAAAAATAATTTCCACGGAGGATCATAACCAGCGGCAACATAGTTCTCAGCGTCAAACTCCTTCCCTTCCTTCAGCAGGTCTTCCCGTAGCTCACTGACGTTCTCCAGCCATTCTGAGTCGGAGGCTATTCCACCAAAGGTCCTATAGTGGCAGGACACCATACACAAACAATGATTAAGGCACTCAGACAATTCCACTCAATAACTTAACTTATGCAAGTTGCTATTCTGATTTGTTCACTTGATGCTCACCTGACAAACACCCTGCCTTCGGGTCGGTCCAGACTCCCAACATCCGCGTTAGTGGGTGCTGGTAGGTCGAGGTTGGGAGGAGCGTAAAAGGAGATCGATAGCAGATCATTCTCCTTGTCCGACTGAGACGTCGCCACGATGACTGGTAGAGTCATCGGTATCTTCTGACCTGTTACAGGAAGCAGAAATATTATCTTTCTGAAAGACATATTCACTGTATTACAGCTTCAACACCTTATATCTTATAAATATTCTATATTTCTAACATTCACACTGATGAAAATTTCAGATTGCAGTATCAAATGAATTTCCAAAAAGGTGAATTTTTGTTTAATCATTTTCTTAGTTTAGCCCACTTAAAATGCCTTGCTTACTTCTCTTATTTTCCCCGTCGGTGTATCCATACAATTTCATAAAACCGTCGTACACGACAGATGACGCCGTACTTTCAATACCAGTCATTATCCAGCGGCTTGCGTTATAGTAGCGTTCCTCGAAAGTCTGTATCAACAGTGAGAAAATAAATAAACAACAGTAAATCACCCAAAGAAATAAACGTGATAAGACCACTTTACCTCATATTCTCCAATGATCTCGTACTGCGGACACTCATAGCCATGGCAAAACCAAGGCGCATTCCAAGCTACTGCGGATGTCGAGGCCAAAAAGAAGCAAAAGACCCAGAGAATCGGTGCCATATCCCAGGTTCTCACTGCAACACACGCGGTTGCCCGAGATTAAATCAAAACCAACAACTCCCAGCAACAGCAACTCCCACTTCTTATTTTTAGCGCTAATTTCATTTTACCTGCACTGTCGGACCTCCCACAATAATTATGTAATTAAAGTCACACTTGAATATTTCTCATACCCGGACTTTTTTGACTGAAGTAAATCGGAACAACACTTTCCATACTTGAAATGTTAAAAAATTAAGAGACGTTTGCTATGTATTTAAAATATATTTAGGGTAATTAAAGTTAAAGCTAATCTGTTTTCACTAAGAATAATGTATTTTCATTTCTTAATTAATCTTTAGATGGAAAGTGTTTTATATCCAATATTTTACAGATCTGATTATGTCACATACATAATCAGATCTGTAAAATATTGGATATAAAACAAACTATGGCGAAATTATATTTATATTACAGAAGAAGCAGGACACCGATCCTCTGATTAAAGAAACAATGAAAAATAATTTACTCGTTTTACTGTATACACTCTTGAATAAATGAAAATGAAATTAACAAAGTGTTTACTTCATGTGCGTCGTTAGATCCGAGTCCCCAAGTATTTTAGCCCCGATACTAATCTTCATTCAAAAACAAATAAGTCAAGCCCCCTGCCATTAGTATTGTGGTCCTGCTGTTGCCCCCTGCCTTTAGTATTGTGGTCACGGTGTTGCCCCCTGCCTTTAGTATTTTGGTCATGGTGTTGCCCCCTGCCATTAGTATTGTGGTCCTGCTGTTGCCCCCTGCCTTTAGTATTGTGGTCCTGGTGTTGCCCCCTGCCTTTAGTATTGTGGTCACGATGTTGCCCCCTGCCATTAGTATTGTGGTCCTGCTGTTGTCCCCTGCCTTTAGTATTGTGGTCACGGTGTTGCCCCCTGCCTTGATTTCTATTGTATCATTTTTGTTTAGAACAGTCATGGTTCCTTTATTTTCTGGTTAGCCATTTGAATTAGTTTGCTAATAAACTTCTTTTGTTGGAGACTCTTCGTGGATTTAAAGATCTATATGAAACTGTTGCCATATGGATTTAAACAAGCAATAACAGCTTCATGTGCATAACAGTACCAATTAAGTAATAGTAAACAAATTAATAAATGTATTATCTTCAATTAATTAGAACTTGAGAAACTTCACTCTGCATTAGACTACATAGGTTACCATAAGTATAACATGTTAAATCATTAGTTTTGCTATGTTTGTAATGAAGGACATGACTATTTGCATTTTGCTATCTTTTCTTTATCTGGCTGAAGTCTCACACCTCCAGAGCTGGCTGACCCCGTGTGTGTGGAGTTGGCATATTGTCCCATGGATAGATGAATGATTTGTCTTTGACACTTTAAAGGCTTTTGCATTTGTACAATTTATCACTGAAAAGGACATTTAACGCTCGATGTAAATTACTTCATCAGTCAACTAAGACCTATAGCGAAATAGATAATACAGATAATACTGTTCCCGGATCAATTTGCAACTTCAAAATATTCCAGCATTTTAGAATGCATAGCGTCTTATATCTGGTGTAGGAGCAGAATACCTCTGTCCTGTAGGTGGCGCTGGGCAGCAATGAAACACGCTCCTAAATCCCACGCAAAAGCAGACAGAACTGGGCGGGAGGAGGGGGAAAAAGAGAACGCTTCCCACCACTGTGTGCCAGTCCTTCTCGCTGCAGTCACGCTCTATCCCTCTTTCCCTTTCCGTTTTGCTTTTCAGCCAACGCTGTACCCTCCCTCGATGCGCTCGCTGGCAGCGCTCTCTCTTTGCAGAGGCTGTGCACGCCGTGGGAGGCGTGTTCACCAGCGGCCTGGGAGCCGGCGAGGGTCTCCTTAGTACAGAAAGGATGCAGGAGCAAGGGAAGCAGGGTAATTATTATAAGTCGCAAGATTTACATTTTTATTTTTAGTGGAATTAAATGTACAATCTTACCATCTTGCAATTTTATTGGAATAGATATATAGGTTTTTTTTTCCTTTGGACGTTAAATTAGGGATGGATTACCGAGAGCAAGAAAATATACAGTATATATAATAAACTGTACAGCATTTTTAGCAGCATAATTTGGAATTGCCGGCGTGCTGAGGTTTACGCTACGGATTTTTAAAATAGTGTTTTTTTTCTACTTGTGTCCGTATTCGAATAACTTTAAATCCATGGAGAAGACGACGCAGCCCCAGCTTCAGCTGACGATGTCAAAAAACGCCGAAAGTCCAGCCGAGGATATATCCAAGTTGACGGACGACGATTTGCTGAAGTGGAGCAAGGAAGACCTGGTGCGAAGGCTGCGGAAGGCTGAGGACGAGAAGATGAGCCTGATGCTGGATCACAGTAACCTGATACGCGAGGTCAATCGGCGGCTTCAGCAGCACTTGAACGAAATCCGCGGATTAAAGGTGAGGCGTCCTTGCCGGTACCGAGGAAGTTTGGTACTCGGCACACACCCTTACATATACTGTTAGAGTAAGCATGTTCATATTCAACGAACATTGGAGATTTGCTACTTTACGAGTAACTCTAAAACTGCGAAACAATTTCAGCAGCTATTTGCAATCATTTGTGAAATACTATAGCGATTAGACATTGAGATAATTTTACGATGTATTTTTGAAGGAATGCTGAATATGCACTGAAATGCACACACACGCACAATTTTAATATAACATTTACGCTGTATTCATTGCGAGTAAATATCTAGGACACTTCAGATATTTTTTAAAATGAATATAAATAAATATGAGTTAAATATGGCGGTGATCACACCCTGAATGTGCTCAGATCAATCCGTACATAAACTCTTTTTATATTCAGCTTTAAGATATTACTACAATGTTATGTTGCAACCTTATTTTGAGCATATAAAGTGGGGGTGGGGGGGGGATCTTATAGCGTTACCATACTTAAGTCGGATGAATTATGTGACCTGGAATGGTACGCCTCGCTTGGTGAGAAATGCTGGTAAAAAAGGAAGAAGATAGTTGGCAGAGAGGCTGAGAATGAGAGTTTACTGGCGGATGAGACTCTGTAACAAAGGTGATTTAAAGGCGCAGGTCATGAAATTTAGACCCTGGGCTTATTAGTGAGAGATTTAGTGAGGCTAAGATGAAGTACCCTGGATGTTGCTCAAGACAGCGAAACCAAAGCCAATACGTGGAAGCTAATTGTGCAGCCATGATTCCTAAGTCCGGCAGAGACAGAGAGGTCACGACACGGAAAAACGGGAGAGATGGAAAATGAGCAGTGAGGGTAGCCGCGATAAGGGCCATCACATGAGGCATGCATGCCCAACTATGGGCAATGGAACTCACAGATAGATTACCTTACAAATAAAAAACAAGAGGACACACATTGCTGCAGGTCCAGCAGGGGGGCAGTGGTGTAACCAGGATGCCACCCAGAGTTGGGCATTCAGCACAGGCGTAAATTTGGGCTCAACGTAGGTAGTACCCACCGCCCCCGTGACCATGCCATACTCCCTCAACATTGGCAGGGGCATGTGCCTATTGTCCAAACCCAAATCTATGCCCTCGGCATTTGGATAGGTTGTGGTGCACACCGTCGTTTGAGGTTTTTTGGGGGGGGTGCATCCCCTGGTGGATAAAAGTTGTCAATATGGGGGGTGGAGGTGGTGGGCAATGGTAAAAACGGTGGACTGGGGGACAATCCTGTTACATCACTAATGAGGATATATTTGGCTCATGGGAGTTTTACTTAAAATTGTTCTGAGGGCAGAATGAAAAATGAACGAATGGGAGATGACCAATCAGATTGTAGAGGAGGCGGGTCCAAGCAACTGGAGTATGTGGAACCAACCAATCAGATGTCTTGGTCCTGCCTCCTCTAACTACTTGGACTCACCTCATCTGCAATCAGATTGGTTATCTCTCTGAACCAGTCATTTTTTGTTCTGCCCTCAGAGCATTTCTGCGTAAGTAAAACTTCCACAAGTATATACTTGATCTGAATATAGCATATGTTATATTTTGAATATGTTGAAAATGAAGTTTCAGACATGGAGCTGTTGTATAGCCTCTGTATTCATCCTGTGTTCTGTTTCTGTTCTGCTCTACTTCCCTGTCCAAGGATGTGAACCGGAAGCTCCAAGAGGACAATCAAGAGCTGCGGGACCTCTGTTGCTTCCTGGACGACGACAGGCAGAAGGGGAAGAAGGTGTCGCGGGAGTGGCAGCGGCTGGGCCGGTACAGCGCCGGCGTCATGCGCAAGGAGGTGGCTTTCTACTTACAAAAGTTAAAGGAGCTGGAGGCGAGGCAGGAGGAGGTGCTGAAGGAGAACCTGGAGCTGAAGGAGCTCTGCCTCCTGTTGGATGAGGAGAAAGGCGGGGTGGGCAGTGCCCTGGTGGGCTGCCGGAACTCCATCGACAGTCAGGGTAGCCCCTGCCCCGCGGCGGCACCAGGCTCTGGGGTACCACGAGACCTGGGAGATGGTAGCAGCACATCCAGCGCGGGAAGCACGGACAGCCCCGACCACCTGGTCCACAAGCAGCAGCCGTTGGCGTCTTCTGGGGCAGGGAGCAGCCCAGAGCTCATTCACAAAGCCAGGACTGGGGAGGGGTCCATTTCCGAGCCTCTAGGGCGGCGCCGGAGCACCAGCCCCGAATACTCCATCCCACTGCTCCCTGCGTGCCGACCTCGCTGCGGGTCGGTTTCCACTCCCGACCACAAAGCCCTGCGGGGGCAAAGTCCTGAGAAGCAGGGCAAGTCCTGTGCAGAGCGGCTGGCCCAGAAGCACCTGCTCGGGCTCGGGGCAGCCAGCCCGGAGGCCTTCCAGAAGCACAGGGGCAGCATAGGTGGCGGATGCAGCAGCCCGGAGACCAAGCAACAGACCCTGATCTCCACACCAGAGCACCTGCAGAAGGGACGAGTGGTGGGGAGCGGCTGCCCCGAGGTCAGGCTGTCCAGCCCGGGCAGGGAGGCGCTGCATAGGAGAGCGGCGGGGGAGGAGTCATCATCGCACCACCGTGGCCTCTACAATGGCATGAATGGTGGGTGTCACAGAACCACATGCACACACAGCAAGAGCTCTGAGTTTTTTCAGTATTATTATTGGCAGTGAACTTTGCGTCTATTACGCCCATTAAGACACTTTAAAGGCAGGTTTAAACTGGGGGGATTTCATGGTGAGCGGTTCTAATTCTGCATACCGGCTGTTTAAATAAACAGATGCATTGTTGACAGACATGAGGTTTATTTGTACGGGGGGGGGGGGCTTGCCTTGCTGGCAGGAAGAGTTTTTTTGCCTGGGTTCCTGCAGGACTGACATGTTCCAAATTTCAAAACATGGCCAGTTTGCAGAGTCTCACTACGTTTATTGCGCCTCAGTGATGCCTCAGCCAGGTGCAGGGGGGGGGGGGGGGGGGGGGGGGGGGGGGGGGGGGGGGGGGGGGGGGGGGGGGGGGGGGGGGGGGGGGGGG
>JABFEA020000067.1:8026810-8040160 GCA_019775915.2 Cyphomyrus plagiostoma | reverse complement strand
TGCGTCCTGCCTGGACTTCGATTTGTCCGCCCTGCTCGCCCGCACGCACGCACGCACGCAAACCCGGATCACAACAGTGTCCTTTTTGGCGGGGAACAGGATTAGGGCCTTAGCCAACCTGGTCAAATGCAGGCAAATTGCCCTTGTGATTGGGGACTGAAAACCAAATGTACTCATCAAAGAGTAGAGCCACAGGGTCGAATTTATTGACACACTGACACCATTCACCTGACTCAAACCTACGCCATCCACAAAACACATCCACATGAAAATAAAAAAAGAAATTATAATGGAGTGGGGGGGTCATCGCTTACAACCAAGAACAAAAGGAAATTCTAGACAACAACTAAAAAAAAGCAACAGATTTCATTACAATCACTGCTATGCATTTACTACACTTAAATTGCTGCCTTGTAATTACTCCATTGCAATTACTCCATTGCAATTACTGGTAAAGCCAGCACTTATGTTTCAGTCAAAAGTATTGGTTTTAGGTTTAAGGACATATTTCAATATAATTCTAGCAAACTGGATCCTTTTCAAAGTGTGGAATGATATGCAGACAGATGACGTGGTTTGGTAAGTCCATGACAGCGAGGTTGCTGGGATGGTCAGTCCACTCCAATGTAGAAAGCGGATATGTAACATGCGTTTGAGGAGGCAGCAAGACCAGACCTAGTTAGGGTGTGAAGCATGAAGGTCAAGACATGCAGGACAGGCTGTCCCGATCCAGGAATATAATTAGGACCATGCGTGTCAGAACAGGACAAATAACCATTCACGAGATGCGCAGTCCTGTCAAATGTCATGTTAATAGAAACCGCCACCTCAGTTCTGGGTATCGACTTCACTCCTGTCCTTCATTCAAGGGGACAGATCCACCTGCAAGATGAATACAAAACCACAATTAAACCACACACAGTATTCATCATGCTCACTCAAGTTAGTCAAACCTTTTTGTATACATGAATTATCTTTACATCATGGGACTGTTGAACTTTTAAATCAGAAAGGTGTTAATTAATTTCTGTGACTACAAATGCAGTGCCAACCAGTGAATCACAGTAGCAAATCAATGCGTGATGATAACCATTAATTCTAAGTAACGTTACTTAAAAATCGTGGAACACAATTTAAAATTGATCTAAATGTTTAATTGTCGCCGCTGCATGTCAGATGGTTCTTTGCCTCCCCAGCCGTGCATTTAAAGGGGAATAATGTGCCATTTATCATGCAATAACTTTTACAGAACCTACAACAGTAACTGTCTACCATACTGGTTTCTTATCATAAAATATAGCATGATACACATTAAACATTAAACTATCTGAGGTTGGTCCTCACACCTCAGTCTCAACTGTTCTATGTTGATACCTGACAGCTTACATAAATTAATCAACTTATGAGTGCCTATGTACGTGCCCTCCTATAGACAGGTATCCCATTCGGGGGGGGAACCCCACCCTCCCTGTGACTAATGACAAGGATGGGTGGATCTTAGAAGATGGATGGATGGATGCATGGATGAATGGAAAAATTGTATGATCTGCCTGGATTTGTGTGACATATATATTTATTAGGACACCTGGGATGTTGCTTGATGAAGCTACCAGTGGCTTCCTTAGTTAAATGCATGAACATTAAATGTTTATTTCTGTGACAGATCTCCGCAATAAGTATCATACTTCAGCTGACCTCCATCTTAGTGGTTAGTAAAAGAGATTGCCCTGTGCTGGCTGACATTGATTTTTATTTTCTAGTACCAAACATGATTCATTGCCCTGTCAAAGGCGGATGTCACTCCCACTTTGTAGCTAAGTTCTCATTTGTCTCAGATGCCAAGAAACACACAGCGTGTCGCTGCTCGTGTGTATTTCGGTCAGGACTTACCACCACACTGCATTCCACTATGCCACAGATCCAGGAAGCCTCCTCCCATTTGGTGACTTGTTACCCAAGCAAGTAGCCTCTGATACGTGGCCCATGTTCTCACAGCATTTAACACAAAACACTGTGACTGACAGCAAGTGAGGATGGAATAGCTTCTATTCTCCCATTAAACTGTCAGCTCAAATTCGTGTTCTACAGTTCGGAACAAGGCCAGAACATACATTCGGTACATAAACCTGAATAAACAGTGGCTTGCTTATGTCTTAAAACATCCTGTTATTCCTCAGAAACTTATGTATTGCTTGTCAAGTAATCAATCTTTGGACCAAGATGACTTTCGAAACCATTCCCATACACCTATCTTGACAGCTGATAACTTAATGAAAGAGAGGGTAGATGCTTCTGAGATTAAATTACACTAGATTAGATTACACGAAGGTAGCCAAGGGGGAAACAAGCCTTCGAATCCTGTGATGGGTGAGACTTACCTTTTGCTGTCAAGCACTACCTGGATTAACAAAGAGCTAAACAGAGATTAAATCAGTGATTGACAGCTCATGGTAAAGCCCCGCCCACTAAAGTTCTGAAGCCTTGTTTTTATAGCATTCTGCTATAAAAGCTGCACTATATAAGCTGCACTGAGTGAATATTCTGGCTCCACTGCAGAGCTCTGACTCAGACACTCTCTGCGTAATCTGAGTGCAGTCTGGTGCTGTGACATCAGAAAAAAAGGGAATCCGGACTCACCATCATTTGGCATAAAACTCCGATTCCGGAACACAAGCATATTATAGTGTGATAATGCAGTAACACTTTCCTCCGGGTACTCCGGTTTCCTCCCACAGTCCAAAGACATGCTGAGGCTAATGGAAGTTACCAGATTGCTCATAGTTGTGCATGTGTGAGTGAATGGTGTGTGAGTGAATGGTGTGTGAGTATGCCCTGTGATGGGCTGGCCCCCCTTCCGGGATAGGCTCCAGACCCCCCACAACCCAGAAGGATAAGTGGTTTGGAAAATGGATGGATGGATGGATGGATAATGTGGTAACACATGCTTAGTAGGAACTCTACTGAACTTGCTACTGAAACCTACTAATGAAATACAAATCATGAACAAATATGGTGGCTACATGAGATTAAAGGTTGTGTTACGTGTCATTAACGATGAACAAACATGAGATCAGTATTTCACCATTTATGACTTGCTTCAGTAGTTCAGGCGGCAGAATTAAAAGATATAGTAGCAATTGTAGTAACTGCTTGAGATAAATGATGCACCACGGTTCATTAATGCTAAATTAACATGAGATGACTATGTAACTAAGACTTTCGTGGGTAATTAATACAAAAATAAGAGCATAATACTATATTATTCCTGCCCCCTCAAGTAAAGTGTTACCGATATGCTTGAATCTCACTAGGTATTAATTTTATGGGTATTTATGAGGTAGGTAGGTGAGAGAGGGATTGGAGAGGGGGTGGAGTGAGTGTCTGAGAGATCCACGATGCTCTCCTGTGTCCCTCCCCCAAAATAAACATCATGCTGGCCCTCCATGCTGCCGCAGGGCTGCTGTAGATTATACGCCACACCATCGGCCTGTAGTTGCTGCACAGACTCAGGCGATGGAGACAGGACTCCAGCAGTGATGTTCAGAATTCCGTAGATTGGAGACAGCTGGCCCGTAATGGTGGACATTTCGATCCTCTTTGCACATTTCCCCATAATTTGCAAAGAGATGCCATTGTCCGGTGTCCATTGCAACATGTGTGATGAGGCAAGCCTGCAGTTGCGCATAGAATGTTAGTCTTTCCCAGCAGGGAACCACATAGCAGTAGCAAACCTGGTTACGGCAATGGAGAATGCATGGGGTCATTAGCAGTTTAATTAGCTTGTACACTGAGCCAGTCCATCTTCTCTGTGAGGTGTTATGGCTTCTTGTAGGTCTGAAATACGATCAGTTTGTTGATACCTTGAAAGAAAATCGCTGAATGCAAAAGATTCATGATCAAGACCCTTTATAAAAAAAAAACGCTTTTTGAGATTAAAGGACATTCAGGCCAGAGGCTGCGGCAGAGACTCTGATGTCACACATCCCGGCTGTGTCACACTGCCTGCTGTCATCCGTCTTTGTAGAAGACACACCGGAGACACTAAAGTATCACTCTGCTGGCCTGTTGGCTCCATGCATGGAGTACAAGCTGCTCGCATAGAGGGAGTCGTGTTTTTATGCATACCGCCCGGGCTCTTGATCTTGCCACACGTTGTGACCTGATGCAAATGAGGGCTATGGAGGTGTGAGAAGTTTTGTCACGCTGTAAACCTTCCTGCCTCATTAGACTGACTCAGGCCTGGTCCGACTGAGGGAAATCACAACACTCGCTGTTTACTCCCCGTAATTTTAAAACCCCCGTGGAAGCCACCGGTGAGTGATGTTCCTGTTTTTCATCAACTGGACATGGGTTAGCCTTGGACCCTGGTGAATTAAGTGCGGGCTGATCACGCTTCCACTGGTCAGCCATGGCCTGCACCCAAGCCAGACCCCAATTGTTGGTTATTTACTCTAAATTGAGCTGCAGGTTGAGTGTCCACAATAAATTATTGTCCCTATGCCAGCGGCTTCTTTCACCTGGCTCTGTTCACAGGCAGGGTAGAAAATTAAATTAAAGGAAAACTTAGGGACAAAAATAGCTAAATTGCCAGCCCGTCCCAGGGCCTGAGGATTTCTTGGGTAAACAGATTTTTTTTGGGTAAACTGAGACAGCTGTTGAAGGGTCAGTCTTCAGTCTGGCTGTGTGGTTCACAAAGAGGCTGAATATCCACTGTGTAACAACTAGTAGAACTGAAAGAATTGTAATGTAATGTAGCATAGTGGCGAAAGGACTTTGTTTAGGCTCGCATCTGTGTGTCCTGTTCCGTTCATTTGTTTATGTTTAACAATTCTGCCATTTACAGGAATGCGGGTGTGACTTGACTTGCGTTGGGGTGACATTCTGATGAGGTGGAAAATAAAAGTCAAATATGAATAAGCTATTATAAATAAGCAAATAAATGGCTAAATGGTCACTGAATAAGTAAATAAATAATTACTATGATTTAACAAAATACCAGTAATTGAAAAGTAAGTAATTGATCGGCATCAGTAGACAGTTTTGTATAGCATATTGCTAGCATATAGGTGTGATCACAATTCAAAGTTGATTACCGAATTTGTATCGCTATTGCACCATCATAAAGTTGGAATATTATAAGTTGAACTATTCTAATGTGAAGAGCATCTGTATTACTAATAGGAGTAATAACGAGCACCTTGCTTCAGCGGGGAGGGGGTGCTCTGCTTCTCATCCGCATGGCTGCGGCGTTGTATTCCTTAGCTTTGCACGGTGGCCTGCATGTTTTTCCCATAGATCTCGGTAGATCCCTCATCCTCGGATGTCCCCAAGAATTTCAGCTGAGAGTTTGGCTGATGACACTAAATTATTTTGAGTTTGCTACTGTGCATCTGCCCTATATCAGATTTGTATCCTGTCCAGGACATAGCCTGCCTCCCCCCGTCCAATTTCCCTAATTTCAGAGATAGGTAGACATAATTTTAGCTGATAATATTGAAGTAGTCTGATATAATGGGCAATACAGCACAGGGTAGACACCTTCATTCCCAGACACAAAGGCTGAAAATCCGATCTATTTGAGTGGCATCACAGAAACTGAGACAGAATATTTAATTACTCTTTGTCTGCAAAGACGGTGCATTACAAAGCAATGTCAGGATGTACAGATCCTGCTCCCATACACGATTTTTGGCAGGACGGGTACTCCAACAGAATATGAAGTGAGTTTCATTTGAAGGCTTTGTCTTAGGTTGAAAAGGGAGTTATCTGGATATGTAAGGCGCGCCAGCAAAGATCAGATCACGGTGATCCCTGAGAAAACTTTTGTGTTGAAATAGAGGATCACAAACACCGGGCCCCAAAGGTGCAGCAATTGTCTGTAAGCAGGAACCTCTGCTTGTCACATGTCCTCCATCCATGGGTAGGTGCCATGCCTGAGAGGCCTAAGTTCCTGTACAGCTCTGGAAGCTCATCGGACTGGCTTGCTGCCTTAGCTCACGCATGTAAACCCTGCTTTCCTGAAAAAGGCAGGTACTCACACATAAAGCTATTACTGATCCGCGAATGAGGGAGAATATGTGTATGTTTACGTGCTAGTTCTCAAACTTGGGGTTGGAGATTGGGGCTACTAAATAATTGGGAGGGGTTGTGAGATGATTTTCTTGAGTATGCCAAAAAAAAAAGGCTTTGGTGACTCTTTTGGACATGTTTTTCCAACACATTCATGCATTATAATGCATTCATAAAGCATTATAAACATAGCTATTATAAAAAGGCATAACATTATAATGGTTGTTATAAGCATTAAGGATACTTTGTACTGCATTATGAAGGTATCTATAGTGCATTATAGATGAGAGGGTTAGAGAGCATCCATAATGAAAAATAAAAATGGCTATAATGTGTTATGCCTTTTGATAAACATTCATGGCCACGTTTATAATGCTTCATGAGTGCATTATTATTTGTTATGAATGTGTTTGTTATGAAGGAATTGCTAAAATAATGGCCTTAAGTAAAATGTCACCAAAATTTTAATTAAAAAGATGAAATTTATGAGTAACATCATTAATTATTCAGTAGATGCATAATTTGAAAAAATCTGTATACTGTTCTGAAGCGAGAAACAAACAGAGCAGGAGAACTCAGCTGGCGGAAGCAATTTAATCCAGACCACTAGGTAAATTATTTTGTGGACATCACCCCCTACCGCCCCACCAACAACAGATCTCATGCGTCACGGATCCAATAAGCCAATAATTAATGGAGGTTGTTTAAGCCAATGAGGTACTATGACATGGTGACCTGTGGTTACTGACCTCCCAAGCCCAGTCATGTGACAGTGTAAGGAATGTTAACCTTTAACCCCTAAAATCAGCACAACAGGGAGCAATAAATCGTATATCTCTTCTTGTTCTCTCATTTTCCTTGACATATCTATTCATTTGCTTCCAAGCAAACATATAGCCAGACATATACAAACCAATAACTTTTAACTCGCTCTCGTCTCCCGGTCGGCAAAATGTACCGATTGCTGGAATCTACTGCCCCCATACCGCCCTAAATTCATTCCTGGGTTTGGGCCAGCAAGAACATTTGCAAATGTGTTTTAATTTCAATGGAAACAAAATGCTCATGTAAAGATACTTTCCTGTTAAGACTAGTCAGATGTAATTACATGTACACCATAGGTCAGCTGATGTTTTTGGAACACTTTTAACCTTTTTAAAGAACTTTCCAGTTCTCTGTGTGGTTTTATGTAGATAAAGTACTAAGGTCACCTACAGTAACCTACTGGCTGATTCATTAAGCAGCTTATCAATTATTGTATTGTGTGGGGGCCGCACACAGGGCCCAGAGCAAGAACAAAGGAATTTTAAACAGACCACAATTTAAATGACTAGTCAATCAATCCATAATGTTCTCTGTAGATTCAAATCTTTCAGAACAATGAACGGGTGAAAGATACAGTTCCTAAGATAGAAAAGTTATTCACTGCTATACATTACAATTTGTACATAATAGCAATACGTGACAGTTTCCAGTGTAGTTCACATAAGAAACTGTGAAAATACCATGGTGACCCTGTAGTCCAGGTTTAAAATTCCGGAAGGTAGGCAGCAGTATAATGTAACTGATTATACTAGTACACAATTGATTAGAAGTTCTTTATAATAAAGAGAATTTTAACTGTAGTTGTACTTTACAAAATATGGTGGAATTTAATAACTTTTAAGATGACCTTGACCAAATACTGTAAATTAATTAATCATGGTCCTGGAACAACAGAATAGTATATATTGTATATCGAAAAGTGTGAATGCACATACAGTTTTACATAATTTGTTGATTTTACATAAAAAATAATGATTTTTAGCTTGCAGGTCAGGGAAACTCTTGTTTAGAAGGAAAGCATTCTATAATTAAATATCTATACATCCAAACATTGATGAAGAAGATAGAGTGTGCAATCAATGTGTGGATGAATTACTCTGTCCAAATGACCCCCCCACCCCCGGACATGCTCATATAAGCTTTATTGACCGGTAGGCTCCAAATGTGACATTGCGCCAACGACCCCGGCCAAGTGCCTATGCAAGGACAGAATGCCATCTCTTACACACCCCCAGGGTCCATAAATCACTGCTGGTGCTGAATGAATGAAGCTTAACTAAATATATATTTCCCTGTCACAGATGGAGCTAATTCAGAGTCTGTTAAGTGAATCAAACATTTCCATATGGAAATAAATGAACTCAAGAGATATGTAGGTATAATAGAGGAGGCTTGGATATCTGAAGTCAGCAATACCGTGTGTCTTACATGTTTATCGAGAGTGATGACTCTGCAGTTTTGGAAAGCCACTTGCTAAGCTTAAAATTATGTGCAAATTGTTGCTTCGCAGGTCTTATTACTAGGGAAGGACACAGATTAATGGTTTAAGACATGGACGGAATTTGCTTGATCAAGGAACTTGTTTGATGAACAAACTGGAACAATGTACATGTCAGGTTGCTCTGTTACCAAAAAAAAAAAAAAAAGTTGCATCGGCTAAGCAAATAAAGGCTACAAACGTGGACAGCCAATAAGATGCCCCGGACGGCAGGCAAGGTTGTTGCAGAGCTGATGGTGAGCATGGCTACAGTGTACTTAACTCCTCACCCACTCCAGCAGCTTGAAGTGATGAATCACTCCATTCGGATGGATTGTTGACCCATCATATACAGTCACACAAACATACACTTCAGGGAATTTAGAGATATCAATCCAGACTTTTCCCCTAGAGCAGTGTTATCAAATCCAGTCCTTGGGGACCCCCAGACCGGTCCATGTTTTTGCTCCCTCCCAGCTCCCGAGCAGAAATGTTGACTGCCTGGCAGGAAGGAGGGAGGGAGCAAAAACATGGACTGTCTGTGGGTCCCCAAGGAACAGATTGGGGAATAGTGCTTTAGAGAAATATGCAAAAAAAAAAAAAAAGTTTAGAGAAATATGCAAACTGCACACACACAGGGATTGCAGGAAGGAATGGAAACCACAGTCTTGGAAGATGCATGGTGACCACTTTTTACTGATTTGATTTTTATTTTTAATATTTTTTTTATTGACTTTTTTTATTTATGAAGGAAATATACAGTCGGAGGAAGCATGTAGTATCGTCACCTCATACTTCCGGAGTTGTGAATTCAAATCCCACCCCTGGATTTGTGTGTGTGTTGACCAGATTCTCCCTGTGTGATCTCAAAATAAGCGATTATGATAAACAGCACTTATGTGTTTGTATATGTGCCCTGGGGTGGACTGACATCCCAGTCAGTGTATCCCTGACCTGTGCTGCCGTGGAACCAGGTCTACTGTGAACCTGCACTGGAGAAGTAGCTGAACATTTAATGGATGAAAGCGTGTTATCAACGTAAAACTGAGAATAAATTATTAACAGAAAACCAGCCATCTATAAGCTGATATACATCGATTTTCAAGGCAGTATAGCTTTGTCTGTTTTTTCGGCTCTGTCATCTATGACTTACAAACAGCCATCTCCGTGTTTATCGTCTGAATCTCACGACGACAGCGAAACATGGAGCTCAAGGGGTCTAGGGGGTCAATCCAAATGGACTTGATTAAAGGCTGAAATGATTTATGGCCAGAATCAGTGAAGGCCGCCCCAGCTGACGTTCGTGAATGGCTTAATGACTCGGGTTAGCTCCTCATATATAGTCCGTCTGCTGTAATACCAAGCTCTTCATTTTTATGAGCTGTGTTCTTTGTTCTGGCACTGAGGAAGTGATGAACCAAAGCCGACGTTCTGTGCAGATATGGTTTGCTTAACATTTGCAGAAAAGGTGCCTGTCATCCATTCTCTGTTTTCTAAATTATACGTTTGTGCTATTTAATATTCCCCTCAGCTGCCGCTGAATGCTTGAATTTTCACGTTTTCCATTATTACTGTCGTTTAACCAGAAACACCATATAAATATTTAAAATGAAATAAATAAACACAGACGTGAAGGTTGCCATGGAGAGAGGAATGAGTGTTAAATTTTGGGATTTATTTTACCTTTGTTCAATCTGGACATTTTCATAATTCGCCCGCACAATGTGGTCTCCAACAGGAAGGGGACGCCGTGGCAGGAAGTGGCTCTGGACAAACTTCCTTTGTGAAGGAAGCTGGAGGCAGAGACGCAGGAAGGGAGCCAAGCCCTACACTGCAAGGTTTCTCATCCACCAGGAATGCCTCCTTCTGGGGAACCTGTCCTTCTAAATCGGTTCCAGAAAAAGGGCAGAACCTCAGCTGATAAAACATGAGACAAACCGGTTCTCGGAAGCACTGTTTTGAAATGAGAGATGCCGAGGGGGTGATTTCCTGTGGATAAAATGATATGTTAGATATTCATCTGCCCCTTACATGTACCCCCCCCCAGACCAGGTAGTTGGCACTGTGATTCATTTTCTCCTTTCTAATTGCGATGAGATCTGTTTGCCTATAAGTTCTTGAGTCATTAGTGCCCAGATAAACCCCATAGCAATACTCAGCATTGATAAATTATTACCGATTTGCCAAGTCTTTGTTTCTAATAGACCCTGGGCTAAACTGGAATATGTTGCCTCCTGGAATACCGCTGATTGATATTAGCGCATTAGATTATGTACGCAGTGGGGGTGTGAGTCCATCAGGACGGCACCGGGCTCCTATCCTGCGAGAAACGTCAGCAGGGTATTTGTGTCCTGAGTGTCCCACTTCAGTATCTCGGAAATGTTTGCATCCGCCGAGCTCCAGTTTCCGGATCACATCGCGAACGGAATTGAGAATGAGAAATCGTGCCGGTGGGGAACAGCATGGCGCTTGTTCATAGCAAATGGACCTGAGAATGTTTCGCGGGGAATGAAGACTGTGTCTGCCTCGATCTGAGGTAAGGAACACAACCGCGAAGGGGCCCGACCTGCAGCAAGCTTATTTTTGTTGAGGTGATTCACCACTAAGGTTTCCCTCCCAGCCAGGGTGACTTAGGAATCTGTGGGATACTTTTACCTGCTGAGATGATGCCTTTCCAAGTGGCTCGCAAGTTTATTTTATTGACTTTGCCCAGACATATATTTTTTGGCTGCAGAGGTTTGGATCAAGTATCATGGTCATCGATGCAACAACAGAAGTACTTGTGAGGCCGTGAACCATCTACAGTATATATGGTGACCTGCTATCCTGAGGCCAGTTTACGTCATCCAGAATCCCTCAACATGTCTTGCAGATTCAGCCAGGCTCAAGAAAGCATTTTCTGCTCCAGAAATGTGGCACTGTTTACATGGGTGTGTAGGCTGGAGATTCACAAGAACCAAAAGAGGATGCTTTCTTCCAGAATGTTCTCTGAGGGATTTAGCAGTGCTAAACTAGGGACGAGATCTAGTTCCAACATGCTTTCAGAATCAGTGCCAGAATGAAGAAACTTACTTGGTAGGAAAGGTGCAGATGTAAGGGCGGACAGACCTAGCTGCAAAGACAAAAATACTCCAAAACACAATAAAATCACAGCTCAACAGAAGTCATATATAGAAATATATATATATGTACACACACACACAAACACAAACATACACAGAAGAACAGAATGAAAGTGAATAAGTTTATGTGTTCATGAATGTCTTTTATTTAATCATATTTTTTTCTAAGACTGTTTGTATTATTATTCTTTTCATTTTACAAATTAATTATAAGTAATCTACATAAGCATAGCGTAGGGTGATTTCACTCATGTTGTGATGCTAGACAGTAACACGGATTGACTGTTCAAGTTTCTTTAGTATCAATATTATTTTTCTTTCCATAAAAATAGCCGTAATTCATATGCCTTATCACTTTCACTGAGAACCTTTTAACAGCCTGCAGAGAAATGTCATGTATCAGACGAGGGAGATGACATCACCTGACCGCCACAGCGTGTGGCTAGCATTCGCTAATGGAGCGAGCTCCCATTGGCTTAATGTGTTCCATAAAGCAAAAACTATCATTAGACTTAATGAAAAAGCAGAATGCTTTACAGCTAGTTATATAAGATCTTCCCTGAAGGTCACCCCATCGGGTGGCGCCTCGGTCAGACTGGCAACTACCCCTATGTGGAAAGGCATCTTTAAAAAAGAAAGTATGTAACTTAGGATATGAGAATTATGATGGCGTGAGATTCCTGAAATCACAGAGGAAAAGGATACCTTTGCTGCGTTGTGTCAGTGGCTGAAAGACCTAGAGTTACTCCTCTCTCCTAATATAATAGACTCAGCAAAAATAAAGGAGATCATAAACACAAGGAAGTCACACATGCAGTTAAAAGGCAAATCCTCGGTATGACAATTCCCCAAAACCTGGACAGAAGCACAGGAACAGGCAAAACCAATTGTGAATTATCCGCCAGTAGTAATTTTCTGTCTTGATATAATGTTGAAATTGCTCTCCGTTGTTTTAAAAAATGTTCATAATCCATTCTTTACACTTCTGTTTCACTTCTTGTGTGGTGCTAATTTAGTCCAAAAATATGGTGGAAAAATTATAGAGGCATAGAACAAATTGAGTCTTGCATCACGTACAGACATATGGCATAATTATGCCCAAAACTGAATCTGGGAATTAGTCTGAGTCTGTGTAGCTGCCCCCACAGTCCAAAGCAGATTGGCTTTTTTTCATTGTGACTCATGGCTGAAATTAAGATTTCTTTCAAGAATAGACTATAGCCTCTTTGCCAGTGGACCTTGGGGACCCACAGCTTGTCCACGTTTTTGTTCCCTCCCATCGGTAGTAAAATGTGAGCAAAGATGTGAACTGTCTGGCAGGGGGGCTGGGAGGGAGTGCAATTGGCTCCTTCACTTAAAATCAGCCTCAGGTTGGTGATCACAGAGAGATGCGTCCGATTCTGGACACGAACGGTATTTAGAGAAGTCTCCCAAATCTCCATTTGATAAATCACCTGCAAACACCATAAGGCAGTCATATCAAGGTCTTACATCTCTGGGATTATTAAATCTTGGGAACTATTTAAAAATAAGAAGCTAAGAAGTTTTGCTGCAGATATTCTGACCAAAACTGTGTTCCTGACACAGTTTAACAGGAGGGCTATCGATAAACCACATCTGAGCCGAGCAGAAATGAACATGGATCTAAATGTCATCATCTTCTTTAAATGAATTAGCAATGCTAGAAAAGATTACTTTTGTTTCTCCTAACTGTGGGAAAACTCAATTTCCTTAACTTACTGCTGACATAAGGTGTCAACTTAGCATTTTTATGTACTATATACTAACAATCTCCTGCATCTCAGCAGCATGGCAGCTGCCACGACAGCCATGCGGTTCGCTCCTGCAGTGCGTGAG
>JABFEA020000067.1:7996537-8006978 GCA_019775915.2 Cyphomyrus plagiostoma | reverse complement strand
TGAGTCATACTCAAGGCCCTTAACTATCACACTGAGTCATACTCAAGACCCTTAAGTATCACACTGAGTCATACTCAAGGCCCTTAACTATCACACTGAGTCATACTGAAGACCCTTAAGTATTATATCGAGTCATACTCAAGACCCTTAAATATCACACTGAGTCATACTCAAGATCCTTAACTATCACACTGAGTCATACTCAAGACCCTTATGTATCACACAGAGTCATACTCAAGACCCTTAAGTATCATACCAAGTCATACTCAAGAACCTTAGGTATCACACTGAGTCATACTTAAGAACCCACTAAGTTTCATGTGCTTTAGTGAAACAAAATAGAATGAATCACAAATGGCAATAGCAGAGATATGACTGTGTATCTGATAACCTGTATAAGATTTAAAAAGGTCAATGTTGTTCACTGAAGGCCAGCATTACTTGCTTCTCTAACCTCTTTCACTTTCACTGAGAGCCAAATATTTTGTGTCTCTGACAGGAGCGAAAATCGAAAGCAAACCATGCAACACGGACGTTTCCTGAAAAGCTCCTCCAGGCTGCGCGCTCACAGTGCTGCAGCTGCTTCAGTGGGTGACTAATTACCAGACCTGCTACCTCCGGCGAAACCCAATGGTTCTGGAGTGACCCATTGCTGTAAGACCGCGCTGGGTTCACTGGCTTCCTGCCTGGTACCGACTGAGTGCCAGGACTATTTCAGCCAGGATCAGCTTGTGCCAAACATAACTACATAAGTGCAGAAGTTCTTAAGAAGAGCACCAATGAGATTAGGGCAGGTATCTTTGTGAGCATTGGGGTCTTGCTCTAATAACCAAATGACATAATTTTTCAGGCACAAAGTTAATACCCCAGAGGTCGTGTTTCAGAAGGGAACATGCATGGGTGCTGTAGCCTGTGGATCAACAGCCCCGCACCAACAACACTGACATTAGCACCCGCGTGGCACTGTCCCGACCTCTACAATTGTTACATCACCAAAACGAGGCTTTAATTGTCACCAGCGGAGTGCTAACTCTTACAAATGGCCCCGTGTATTTCGTGAACAAACCATTTACGTTAATTATTCAGTTAGCGAGTGAGCAGTGCTGCCTGTGGCAGAGAGATTTCCCATGATGCAGCGGTGCTTTCTAATTACGCTGGAAAAGGCCGGGGTCTGCAGCCTGTTCCAGAAAGCTCCCTGTCCCCTCTTCTGTGACTGGCCTATTCTTTCAGAAATGGATCTCCAGCCCTGCTACAGGCCAGAAGTTCAGGCTCCAGATTCCTTCCATGAATGTATAGATGAAATTGCCGATACCTGAAGATCGCCGGTAACCCTCGTCCACCACCCCGTCAATCAGCATGTTTAAGGTACCCAGCATGCACCGAAGCACGCTGAGGCAGAACGACAGACTGCAGCAACACGGGCCACTTACACATACCACACTCCATCTCCGACGTGGTGGGATTTCCTGACGTCCTACAGCCACCTCAGCCTTCACCCCCCAGTGCCCCCACATTGACTCCAAACACCCTCCAGCTATCCAGCACTGCCCATGTCTCTGGACAGAATCAGACAGCATTTTCCTTCCTCATAAGTTCCCTGAAAATAAATTCCAGTTTCTGTGATGCATTGCTATATAAGACGAATGAATAAACAAATGAATCAATCAATCAATCAATCAGTTAATCAATCAATCAGCTAATTCCAGTTCAAGGCACCATCCCTCATCATTAGTCCTCTTTCCCTCTCTCATCCTCCTGTTAGTTAGTGACTAACCTGACTGACAATGCTCTTTAATTTATTGAGACCTTCTGCCATTTTCCTTTTCTAAGGCTGCAGACAGCATTACCCTTTATATATGGCTATTCCCTCAAAGGTCAAGCGCGGGAACAAGTGATCCGGAACAACACACATCACAGAGGTCAACTGGTGCCAGGAGGGTGCACAGACAAGTTCTCCAACTTACTGATATAGACACCATAGAGATCCGTACGTAAAATCAAGCCATAATTATGAAAGTGTGGCATAAACCTTAACAAAAACCTAATCAAATTAGCCAATGACTAATCGACCAATTGGGACTGTAAAATAAATAAGAATTAACTGCTTAAAGTCACAGAAGCAACTGCTGTTGAATTACAAATGTGTTAATACATCATAGACCACAAAAGAACAAGGCAACAAGGTAATTACAGTCTAATGGGTTTTAATTATGATTTAATTCATTCTAACAAAGTGCCCTGTTCCCTAAGTAGTACATGGTGTGCCAGCGTCTCATTTTAGTTTAGGGGAGTTTTATTATTTTCCTCATGAAAAATTATACAATTTAATGTTATTATAAATGATTTTTACTATACTTATGCATCATTTTTGGTCCACACAAGAGCTAACTGCTAAGGTGTAAACAATGACTCTTTGACTTGAAGTGCACAACAATATCTACAGAGAACAACACTCTTTCAATATTTAATCATACATTATTTTATAGTATACTATAAAAATAATCTAAGGGGACCAATTTTCCTCATTTTATTTGATCTGGAATGTGAGACCTGTTCTCAAGGACAACTGAGAAGAGTGTAATTTTTAAAATGCTCAGGCTGCCCTTCTGCAATAAGTCAAAGAATTACAATATTCAGACAGAAGAGTTTCCTATGACATCTGTTGGGTTCCTTTGCCTAGCTAGCTGGAGTGCATTCCTGACAATTATATTGTCTTATAATTGGAAAAACCTTAAAATTATGTTGGAATTCATGCCAAAATTCTGAGTTACATTTAAAGTCTACGACTGGTTAATTAAGTCTGGGTCTTAGGAAATTCTGCCACCTCAAACTATCACTTCAGCCAATGCAAGTGAGGAATCAGTTGTTCGTTGCTGGCTGTCGTACATTGGTAAATACTACCCCCTACTGGCTGATGCATGCATGTGACCTGATGACATAAAATCCAATAAATTTAAGTAGATTTTTGAGTATATTTTTAATATAAATTTTACAGCCTTGTAACAACATGATAAACGTTGCAACATCAGGCAGTGATACAAAATGTCAAATGACTGTAACATAAAGCCCCTGGCAAATCTGTATTAGAAACTCATTAGAAACTGATTCGGTTTCCAGAACGTCTGAAGCAAGGAAGGTGCATTTAAGCATTAGTATCGCATTAATAATTTTACTTATTAATTTCTAAGCAAGTTAGTTAATTTAACTGAAAACATCCTCTGGGTCAAAACCAATCAATGTGAGTTAAAAACACACTATATACATACAATACATAATTTTTTTATTATAATATGAGAAGCGGAAATATCAGCGTTTTGCATTTCATGCTCTGACAATTACAAATGCTTAAATATCCAGGCATGAACACGACTGCAGGTGGTGGAAATAAGCATCACTGCTAATAGAGATATGGAAATTCAGCTCGTTTGTGTGCAATGAATCCTTTGTTAATTACGACGGTATGATGGAAATAAGATTACAGGACAGATTTATACTGACATGCAGACCACTATAAAAGACGAATAGACTGGAGAGGAAATGAGACTATCAATGAGGGCTTTACGTAAACTGTCCTCTCTGTCCCACTTCTCACTACTGCCCCCTACCTTACATACTGATAAAGTCTCTTGTTTATTTTTTTCTCTCGTAATAACTTTCTGTTCATCAAGCCTGTTTAAGTGGGTCAACATAAAACGCACAGAGGAGCACACCTCCTTTAATAGTTCTACCTGTTTTTAATATTTAAGTGTCTTATCTCTAAACCACAGATTTTATGTTGCTAACATAAAATTTCCACTGAACCCATGCTGAAGTGAATTCTTCTGCGGCAACCATTTCATAGTAGCCAGCTTCCATCAGTGAAGAAAAAAAAAAACAGGAAATGATGTCGCTGTCAGATGCCAATCTCAGGAAAATCTCGTCCCGTGTTGGTTCGGGGGGGTGTATGGGGGGTGGTGGTCGGTGTTGTGAAACAGCCCTGAGGAAGACAGCATCGGTTTAAAATATGCAGAAAGAATTCTGTCGTTTTTCCAGTCTCACAACTCCTTTCAGCCTAAAAACTGAAGGCTCGTTGTTTTTTTTTTCACCTCCCTCCATGGCGCCCGACTTCACACGGAGCAGTGAGCGTACGGAAGCAGCCGGCAGTATGGGGGCCACATGCCGGTCAAAACAAAGCGCAGGCGGTAACCCGGAGACCAGGGGCCCCTTCGCTCATTTCAGCTTTGCTTGTATGTTCCCTGCTGCCGGCCAACTGGCAATGAGGCGACCAACATTAGGACAATGGTTTAAAAAAAATCCCTGCATGTAAAGTCAGTTATTTGAAGTGAATATTTATGACCTTTCATTGATAAGCAATGACTCTAAGTATGTTTTAAATATTCTAGTATACAGACCATCCCGATACAAAATTAATGTTAATTAATTCGTAAATCGCATTCAGGTGGGACTCAAACCCAGGCTTCTTATAGCTTATATCTGTAAACCCCTCATTCATACAGCTTATTAAATAAGACACAGCATCAAAAATATCCTGCAGGATGCAAACCACCGATGCCGTCGCCGTGCCACTGCACCATGCCGCTGTGCCCTTCACATCTGCAAAGCCAAAGTCGTGATGTGCACTGGCTGCAGAGCTGCAGATCTATGCGCTGCAGGGCTGCTTCCTTTAGTCACAGTTAATTCCACCCTTAATTGCGGCATTCGCAATTGCGGCTGCAGTGTAATTCGAAAATGATCCGTCCAGCTCAGGTGTTATGAGGATGGGCAGCTTCAGGACCCAGGACAGCAACTGAAGCGTCTTCTTTAATATACTAATCAACATCTATTTAAGTGACATTAATCTTAAATGAATCAAAATAATAATTAGATGTGAGCTATTGTATACCTTCACAATACAGTTCACAGAAAAAAACTGTGAACAAAGATTCAAAACTATTTTGACATGAACTCTGTGTGAGCAGAAATGAACCCTAAGGATAAACTGCCCACTGTGATTCTTTATTGCCATCTGCTGGTGGATCGTGTATTAGTCCCAAAAACTGCACGCTAGTATCCAATTTCATTTTTGCCGAATATTTTAACTGTTGTTACTATGGAAGTAGACAAACAGAAAAAAAAGACAATTTCTCCTTTGTTTAAAAAGATGCTACGTGAAATTTGCTTTTTGAAAATCATTTGAACAAACGGTAAAGTTCATCAGTGTTTACATCACAGTATAAACTGTAAAATATTTATGTATAGATATATTTAGATATAATTCAAGCCAGTTCTGACCATCCATCAGAATTCACTTTAATTTAAATTAATTTTTTCTTATAATTAGTATTATTAGCTACTGACTGTCGAGTCTGTTCTAAATTTGAATTTAGCTACTGACCATCGTTACTATATTGTTTATTAAAAACGTATAAAAATAATACTTTGGTGTATTCTATGTTTATTGCTGTATTTAATTTCCACAGTACTCTGTGTAGAGCTCCCTACACATCACACGCTACCTTACTCTGGTACTGTGCAGCATTCCCAGCCTGGCACGCTCAAATGCATTAATTCAGCGCTAAATGGCAACACTTACAGCCCGTGATACCGAAAGAGTAGCTCTGGAGAGTGGAACTCAATCACACTAATTGAAATTGATCTGAAATGCAATGAAAGCAACACCAACTACGCGTTTGGCAAATCAATTTATGCTAAGTTAATTGGTATGGCTGTTTATCTGATTTTGTGTCGTTACAATGACCTTTAATTGCATCCAGATCGTTCTGGAGTTAAACCAAGAGCAGTCACATCTTCATAAAAAGAAGAGTAAGAAGAAACAGGAGAAAAATGTATTTTTAAAAGTGGTGTACAGTTAAAAATATAATTAATAAAGAGAATTCATTCATACTTTTTATATTTTTATATTGCTAATGCAGCTGACAATTAAGAAACCAGGGTCAGCCAGTCCCTGAAGCAATTGGGGTTAAGGGCCCAATTGTGACATCACAGGATCAACCACAGGATATAGATAATGAGCCCTGAGTCAGAATCCACTGAGTCACACACTACCCCCCAAATCAAACAGGAAGAAAATCAAATAAATGCATCATTCCTCAAAGGAGAAACCAGTAATCTAACAATCTGATACATAACTGGTGCACAACACCCTGACATGTGAACACTGCATCACGCAGAAGGGCTTGAATAACACTCCTGCCTGTCTGAACCGGACCAAACAAGGCTATAACAGAAGATGGCTCTATAACTATTCCATTCACCCATTTTCCAGATTACTACCCCAAGCAGGGTCCCCTGAAGCTTATCCCAGGATGCACAGGGCACAGGCTGGGGGACACTATGGATCAGGGCATCACAGGAGCCGAACATGGCAGGGACATGCTACTGCATGGTAGGTGGAAGGAATGCAGTGTCCCAGGAGAAAATCCCACGCAAACACAGCAAGAACATGCCAACTCCAGGATTCAACCAGCCAGTCTTAGATGTGTGAGACAAAAATAGTACATACTGAGACTGTACATACTTTGCCACATGTCTACGTACAGGGATCTAGTAACAATCAAGCAGCAGTGCAGTATGGGAAAGGATCGTAAATGGAGCATTTTTGCTGAGACAGGACTTTGCCTGGAGACCAGGATACTGTGCGATTCTGCCCGGGCTGAATGTGAGGGACCCCGCATACCAGCACGCCAGCACGCCAGTACACCAGCACGCCAGTACACCAGCACGCCAACACGCTCCGCTTTGGTATTAATCATTTCCCCACGGGAGCCACGCTAAATGAAGTACTTGTTTTTCAAGAAAACAAACGAACAAGCGAGGTCAAACATTAGCCCGCCCCTGTGATTCGGGGTGGGGCGTAACGCCAGCCAGACGCAAGCCTGAGAAAGAGAGCGAGGGCAGTTCCTCGGGAACCCTTCTACCCCCCAGTTGGGCTTGCAGTGGCAGAAAGAGAGGGGAAGGGGGGCAGGAATAAGATCAAGGCCAATAAACTCGCGCAAACACTGCATACCAGCTGAGTAGATGAAGATTTTAACATTATTAGATAATCACCCCTGGCGTTCTGCTTTTATCTATGTATCACTGAAGGCATTTGGACAAAGTGTTCAGACGCTATGACAAACAAAATTAAACATATCCCAGTCAGACGCCTCCCTTGGCACGCAGACACGCCAACATCAAACTCATAATCGAGCATTGTGAAGGGCTCCCCCTGCTGGAGGGGTCTGAGTTCCCTCAAGCCGCACAAGTGTGTCACTCTTCACTTACTTTTGTTTGTTCCGGCTGGTATGCCAGACCGTCTCTGGGAGGTAATTTATGCAGCCAATCAAGCCTTCAATTGTCAACCATCACTCCACGTTTGAGGGCCTGCAGGGGGCTCTAGCCCTGGCCTCTGGGGCTTCCACATATGCTGTTTGTTGTTTTGATTGCAATTAGCCGGACGCGTCTGAGCGGCGATAGAGAGGGGGCCGCAGCGACATGGTCGACTGTCATCAACAGGGAAATACGCCTGTCGATCTACACCCCCCATGTTTTTTTTCCCCCCTCGGGGAGGTCTGGCAGAGAGGTGCATGCCTGCTTCAGGGGGGCCGCTCCATCCGTCCTCACTTCCATCAGCTGCTGGCATTAAGACGTGGCAAACAGCCGGCTATCATGCAGGACGGCTGCTTATTAATGGGCCAATATCTCACATCATGCACGCAGATGCCAGTAGCCGGAACCTGCCCCCTAAATGCTAAATTATTGTTATTAAAGTGTGATTGACATGCTCATTTATTAATTATACTCTCGCGCACAAATGCGGGGTGACTGCGCCGGCTTCGCGTGCCAAACGAGCAACACATTCGGCTAATAAATCCTGACGACCTATCAAAGCGTGCTAATCCCCCCACCCCAAAGCCAGCGGTGATCTGGGATGCAGCATGATGGCCCAAGTGCACAGGAGAAGCCCACTGAAAAGGGAGGTGAACAGGACCTTCTACAGAAGGTGGAGCATGCATGTAAAGATATGATAAATCTGTAAAATACTGCAGTATAGGGGCCTGATTAAAGTAGGTGGATCCCGTCAAAGTATCTGGGACGTATTGACGAAAGAGAAGCATAGTAAGATAGTCGTTGGATGACACTGACTATGTTTGTGTCCTTTGCAAGAGGGCGGAGCATGCTAGACACCTACCCAATCGTCTTCGAGAGACGTTCTTCCAACAGAAGGTTGGGTTGAGCTTGAGAAACCAAGCTGAACGGCTGAAAGGATCTCACACGTCGGCTGCTATTCTTATGGGTTCCGCTATATAATCACGCAAAGCTCTACGCTGACGTGATAAACGGCACAGAGCTCACCTGCGAATTTTTGCATGCAGATGCCCATGACCATTTCATTAGTCACCTGCTGTAGTAGGTAGCGTAACAGCTAAGTGGGAAGTGTAATGCATAATGAAACCCAAATTTCGCCTGCTCTCATCCCAAGAGGGGTTCTACTGTAGCACCCTTGAGTAAGATGCTTAACCTGAATTGCTCCAGTCAAACTTCCAACTGTACAAATGGCTAAACAGTGCCAGTTACTATGGAGACAAAGGCTGAGCAACTTGGTTAAATGTGATTTTTTTTTCACTTCACCACAATCTGTCTTGCTGAGTCTCAACCTGTCTGCAGGGGTTACCCATCGCATTAGATCAGTAAGGAAGACTGACTATCTATCTACTGTATGCATCCATCCATCCTTCCTTCCATTTCTAAAGCTGCTTAGCCAGTATAGGGTCAGGGTGAGCAGAAAGCGAATCCCGGGAAGAAGGGAGTACGAGGCGATGTCACCCTGAACCGGGCACCAGCAGTGCACACAATCATAGGTTATTCACAATTGTGAGGCATCTATTCATCAAACCACTTTGAAACGTGGGAAGAACATGCAAACATGCTGACAATCAAGGCACCAAATGGTCCCAAATGAAGATAAGGATATGCCAAAATAAACAAAATAAACCAATATCTTTGGTAGTAAACCCAGTAAATTTTATTTTAAAAATTTATACGACAAATCATACTTTCCATCCATCCATCCATCTTCTACACCTGCTTATCCGAGGCAGGGTTTCAGGAATCATACTTTTAATTTTTAATACAAAAGACTCACCTGGTAAAAGAAATCCGGGTGGCCATTTATTGCTTGTGTATTGAGATCTGTACATACACTTTTTTCCGTTTGTATTTAATTTACGTTTATGGGGCACAATGAGTTTTTTATGCCCTAATATAGCTTTGGCAGCTCCTACTGCCTCTAAACTAGGCAGTTACACCCAATGAGCACTCTGGCAGCAGTGAAAAAGGCCCTTCAAGCCGCCATATTGAGTCCAGACAAATGATTTTTATACAACACAAGGGCACTGCTTGTTCGCTCAATCTGTTGATGGCTTTGTAATACACTTAGGAGCCACATATAAGCTTCTCTCGTTCTTTTACTGCCCTGTGAATCCAAGATGCCGTTTATGTGAAATAAACATCCTTGACATTCATATGGTCGCCATCAAGTGAAACTTAGAGGGGCCCCGGAGAGTCTTATAAACAGCCAGAGAGACCTTGTTGGGGTGGAGTGAGGCGCTTATCTTCTTCATGATTCAGGGGGTCGTGAATCATGACAAAAGCATATGACTTAGATGGGCTGGATTCGCAGAATACTAAACCTTCGCTGACGTCAAACCTCAGTGCTCCCCCTAGTGGAACTGTCACGACACCACACACATTCTACACCAGGCTGGAATAAACATTTAACAACCTCAGTACTATTACTGAACACTATATCCCTTAAACGAGGCATTCATTTGTTTGATTTGCAGCTAACAACATCAGCTGGGATGAAAGCCCAGACATGAATCAGTCCTTTAGGATGAGAACCAGGACCGGACATCAGATTAGCCTGGATGGGCCAGACTAATTGCAGTTTAAATATCATTTGAATATCTAAGGCTAATTTGACATATTCTCCAGCAGAGGGCAGCCACACTCCACATGTGGACCCGACCCACAGGCAGCTGGCAGCTGTGCCATCTTCAAGCACAGTTTCACAGAGCGAGGATGGATCTTAACACATATCAGAAAAGCCTCACATTTAATCATCACATCCTTGTCATCTATCACTATGGCAACCTTGTATAATCGTCTGGATCATTTACGTTGCTGTTTTCACAGGCGGATTGCTTCACCGCTGCCTCCTCCACACAAGAATCCTCTCGGCTCCCGCAAACATTTTACAGTCGGAGGTTTATTCCGCGGTTGCCGGGCGCCAGGCTTCCATAGCGGGGGATTTTCTGTCAAGATGCTACGATGGGGGGGGGGGGGGCGAGAAAAAAATAAATAGTGGCCCATATTAAAACAAAACAAAAAAAAATGCAAAACGAAATCACACACCCACAAATAAACGCGGCAAAAAATAAAGGCCTTTTTGTGACCAGGA
>JABFEA020000067.1:7966788-7978737 GCA_019775915.2 Cyphomyrus plagiostoma | reverse complement strand
ATTCAGCTTGGCCTGCCGGTACTCATCAGCTGCTTCCGGAGTCCCACAGGCCTAAAAGGCCCGCCGGCCACCTGGTGTCCATCTCACCTCTTTTGTTCATGCATGTCTACACACCTGCACGAGTGCCTGGGCCACACACACGCTAGACCTTAAAAGGCTAAAGAAGGCTAAACTTCTCCCCCAAAAACACCTGTACAGAAGAATAAATGGTTTGCATGGACAAAGATAAATTGAGTGGTAGCACTTCCTATGAATTATAAGAATCTATGAACTCATTCATAACACATTATAATGCACTCATAAAGCAATATCAACATTTTATTTATAAAAAGACATAACACATTATAGCCATGCGTATTATGCATTATACCTTATGAAGCTGTCATCTATAAAGCACAATAGATGGCTTCATAAGGCAGTACAAGGTATCCTTACTGCTTATACCAAGTAATATAATGCATTTTAAAGGTATCTATAGTGTATTATAGATGAGAGCTTCATTGGAGCTTATGAAGTATTATAATCAACACAATAATGGCTTATGACAGTCAATAGAAGATGCCGTAATGGTTTATTGAATCTTATAATGACCATTATAATACATTATGAAAGTATCAATAATGCATTAAAGATGTTACCAGTTGAGTTATCAGTTAGAATGACATTATCGCTTTCACTAGCCCGAGTTTTTTGTTTTTTATATGAATGATTCACTGCAATTATAAAAATTAATATTTTGAAGCTCCACCATAAATCAGAAATCTCACCACAATTTGACCATCCATCTGTCTTCTAACATTTACACTGGTCAAGACCACAGGAGACGTGGCATCCAGACAGTACAGAGAACAAGGCAGGCGTACACACTGGATGAGATGTTGGTCTACTGTAGAGAACATATATGCATAGACTCACACTCCATGGGCAGTTTGAAGACACTAATTAGCCCAGTTGCATGTCTTTGGACTGCAGAAGGAAACCCACGCAACACAGGGAGAACATGCAATCTCCACATGCACAGAGCAGAGGCGTGATTCAAACTCCCAGCCCTGGAGGTGTGAGGCAACAGCGCTACCCACTGAGCCTCCATGCCGCCCCAACACGAACATATGAAAACAAAGGTTTACAAAAATATTCCAAATCGAAGTCTCAAAATAACATCTTCACACATCTCCATGGGGTACACTTACCAGTTGCCTCCACCAAGCCCAGCCCAGTAGGACGTTAACCCAGCATCCCTCAGCATTCTCTGTGCTCTGGTAGGCTCTGCCTGCCATACTAGTTAAGGGTCTGGTACCCAGCCACTAGGAGGTGTGATGGATTATATGATCAAGCCCTTCTTGTGTTTTTTCCCTCCAAAGACATCAAGTGAGGGACAATTTTGGATGAGAACTTAGCTCATATGAGGTAACCACACTTGGCAGATGTGCAACAACTTGTTTGGTTTTGTTTCGATTCATGGTATCGATGACGTCCTGTTGAAGTTGGGATGCCAAAATAGCATTTCCCACTGATGAACTGTAGAGGACGCCCTTAGCCATCCTTGAAGCCTTTAGCAAAGAGACAGAAAATAAAAGCTCCAAAAACTGATACCACAATGTTCTGCTAGGGACATGACCCAACGCAATGTCCTTCTGGAACACTGAATTACTCACCACATTCTCAAAGACAGCAAGTCACTTTGTATAAAGCTGACAGCTAAGTCATTAAATGTTGTTCCAGCTGTCATGCAGAAGCAGAGTTATGTCAGTCATTATTGTTTTGCCGCTTATTATTTTAATTCTGCACAGAGACTGCTTTGCCTACACCAGCCCTGACCTGAAAACACAGTCTTTCAATGTTTCAAGGAGTGCTGATCCATCCCCCTGGTGTTCTGCCTTATGGTTTGTTTTGTGGTAAAGGGACAGTTACCCATAACTCCCATTGAACAATTAAAGACATTCTAGAGTTCTGGACATATTATAGAGATATTGTAGAGTACCACAACTTCATCCTCTGTAGTGCTAAGAACTATCTTCAAACTATACAACATAAAACTGACTTCAAGAATTCAGATAAGTGCACTTTATTTCTTCTGTTAATTCAGTTTTGATTTTTCAGCTTGTGAAAACTCATATACAGTTACCTAAACAAGGAAGCAGGACTTATCGCTCAGAGACGTTCAGCTTCCCACAGGAAATCATACCGAAATGTCTTGGGACGCTAAAATTCGCTCATCTCCTCTGTTTTCGAATGGCAGTCGAAGCTAAGGGTGTGCCTTGGAGAGAAAATCAAGTGAGTATTGGAATTATGGCATAAATCCACACGTGTGCAAAGGGACGGTTGTGCCTGGTTACACACATTCTCTGCCACAGCAGATTGTTACAGTAGCAAACTGCTACACACATGCATAGACTGAACCACACATGTGTGCAAATGCACACATTCACACCAGAGGAGGCCGGAAAGGCTTTCCGATGCCGGGGAGGATGTGAGAGAGGAGCGATTTTCCTCACATCAGCCCGCTCCCGTGCAGAGCATCCTCTGGTCTCCAATCTCAGCTTCCCCAGCTTTAATCTTTCTGCTTGAGGTGATTGATTGGGAAAGGAATGAGCTGTTTATTGGATGCAAAGGGAAACAAATTGCTGTTTTAAGTGCACTGCCTTGATAGCCGACATGAGTCAAGATAAAGCACCCAGCGGCCCTCCGCGCCTGGGATCAGCAGGACTCCTTTGGCGCCGTGCCAGTCCCACTCTCCCGCGTGGCCCCGGCATGCAGAAACTTGCCCCCACACACGCCTGCTCACTAACGACTGTGGCCCCAGGTCTCTGGCCTGCCTTTTCTGAAAACAGCCACGAGACGTGTTTGGCTGCCATTAAACATCTCTACCTGACTTTATAACCCGACTGAGAGATATTCTTCCCCCGGACCTGACCTGCCCATTTGTGTCCGATCTCTGACTTCCTGCTCTTGTTCCCCTCGGCCGCCTGTCGGCCCTGTCTAGCTTCTCAGAAGGGCAAACGTACAAACACGTCACGAACTTAGCCCCCACGCATCTTTCAGCCGCTTCCTAACATCAATCCCAGTCTCTGTTCTCCTCCTAGTTAGAAATCCCCCCACAAGTACCATGCATTACACTGAGACCCAAAGTGTCTGTATTGCTTGTCCATGTCTCAATATCCACGTCTTAAAATGTCACATTTATATTGTTTACATGCCACAATATTTATTTTCTATTTATTGCTTCATTTGCACTACAGCCAATGAGGATAATACTTAACCACATATCATATATCTTAAGCTGACAATGAAAGATACTTTTATTTTTTTACTTTAAAGCCACAGTGCTTCTCCCAAATCCTACATCCCAATACCAGCCTAAACCCCAACCTTTGCCCCAAACTCCAGCCTCATATCCCCGTTCTATCTCCACTCCCAGCGCCAGCCACCAGCCTCAGCCCCTCTCCCGGCCCCCTTTCCGTGTTTCTCGGTGTGTTTCTGTGTGGGAAGGTGCTGTTTTATTTAGCCCTGCTACCAATCTGCGCTATAAAAAGCTGGGGCCACCGGTTGCACCTTGGGATCCGCAGTGGGATGGAATAACATTTAGGATCCGGAGGTGTGGCTCACGGCGGCGCAGTAGAGACGCGGGCACCCGCGGGGCTCGGAATTCTGGGGCGCCGAGGGTAAGCCGCGAGAGGGGAACTCGTCCGCGAGACCGAGCTCGCGCTCTGCTCCGCGGCTGACCCAGCGTGTCGTGCGCCACGTGCCACGACACCCCGTCTCATTCCCATCAGCCAGATAAGGCCTCTTTTTTTCTAATTTAATTTTTCAGAAACACCCTTTATTATTTGATCCGAGCCCCTGCCTCCCCCACAGATCTCCCTCGGTTTTCGCGCCGAGCGGGCTCGTTCTCCGGAGGTGCGGTCACATGACCCCTGTAATGACAATCTGTCTCGGCGAGCCCGGCACGCTCCGCTCGGCTTATTTACTTGATAAAGTGCGGTTCCTTCCTTTTGTTGCCCTTAATCGCAGCTTAACGTCTTTACTTTGGGATCAATATACTTTATGAATTATTTCTATTTTTACGGCTCGTCCGGCTCATTAGCATGCAGGCGTTATTAGCTGCGGCTGCCGGTGTCTTTACCCAGCCGCGGGTTCTTTAGGTACAGTAAATATCACTCATGTAGTAATTAATATGCACACCCTTAGCACTAATTAAAAAACAGACCCCTCCAGCCAGCTGAGCTCTCGGCACTAATGCCGACGTATCTCCGTAATGAACTTGTTGTAAATGTGCTCTCCGCCATCGGATATGACATCCCTGGGAGCTGACAGGCTGAGATGGGGGGGGAATAATGGGATCTGTGAAGTTGTTAATACCGACCCCCTCCCTCCGCCGGAAAAAAAACGAGAGGATATTTTAATGACACAACACTAATTAAAGCCCTGTTTCATCTATGCGAGTCGCCCGAGAAACAGGGAGAGACAGGCAGGTCTGGTTATGACCGGGGGAGTGCGGAGGTGAGGCGAGGGAGGGGGGGCGGAGCCCGGCGACGGACAGCCGTCACGGCCCAAGGCGCGGACGGCCGGGAACATAAGCAGAGCCCCGGGGGGTAGGGATGGCGTGTGGCGGGTGACACGTGTGGGCGACACTCGCTTTGAATCAGCCTTTGGCCAATCAGCGCGCTCGCGGCCTCCAGGTAAACACTTACGGGGGGGTCGTTTTACATCATCCAGGGCTATTGTCAAAAAACAGTGCATCCCACACGTGAAGGGCTGATATTAGCGAATTTCCATTCTTCCAGACGGTGGCACAGATAAAATAACACAAAACGCTCATTTGGCAGACAATTTCAGACCAGGTGATGCAAGTCGATGTAACATATTTCTAAATACGCCGGAGACATTTACATAACTGAACTTAAATACGGCTGCGTCAAGACTTAAATCGGACGGGGCCGGATTTATTTACACACATCATCCAAACCGCCCCGTTCATCGGTGATTAAATTAATACCTAACCGTCACTTAAATCAACCCCCACTTGTGAACTCCTGTACGTCCTTAATTTGATATCTTTGTACCCTCACTATAGGCACCCTGGCTGCATATATCACATTTGTTACTGACTTTGACATTCACTATCTCTGGTAGTTCTCCTCTTCTGGAGATGACTGGCTATTTTTGGGTCACATGACTTCATAAACCGGGCATTCTCAGAGTGGGGGCCGCAGATAAGTGTATGAGGCACGCTGCATTACAGAGTGCTAATCTTTGGCACTTACGTAGGCTACCTTTTTCCTCCAGGATTTGGCTATTATTGCGCGTGTCGCAGAGTCACAGGGTTTCATTTTCCGTTCCGCCGGAAAGTGCAGGAGTAAAACTCAGAGCCGCAGCTGGCCCCATGCAGTAATAACCAATAATCTCACTCAATGCAGCTGCACCGTTGCAGTCAGCAGGTTAGTGGAGAAGCAGGACACTGCAACACAGGTGCCCAGTATGCCTTCTACTTTCCTACGAAGACACATGCTATCTTTACGTAAAACACGCTACCATCCCCAAAGTGTCCACTTTATAAAACACCCCTAATGTCGTCACATGGAAGGCCATGGTCAGACATTTTGCCGGGGTCCCTTTGAGCGAAACTGTCCACAAAAGTGCAGACATTGGTATGAAGAATCACCTCTATCAGTACATCGTGAAACGTGCTCCCTGAAGAGTACCCCGCCACAGCTTAATCTGTTGTAATTGTAGCTTTAATAATCTGTCAAACACCGCGAAAGGTCAGGGCTTAATTGGAAATATGCGAAGAAAAGCAGGATGAAGGGGTAGAGGCTCCTGGGTTACAGTCCCCTTCTTCCACCACTAGTCCCTGCTGTTGCATCATGATTCTAAGTCCCTTGTTGTTACCGAGCGGACGCTTCCCCATGCCAGTCAGGTTGACATCATGCTGCCCGCATGCCTGATCGCTCCGATATCATCCACAGATAGCCACAGAAGAGGTCAACACTTATGGACACATCTGGTGTTTGTTAACTGGACTCATTTCAGGGTCTGTGTGATGAACACACAGAGCCCCTGTCCTGCTCCAGGTGCTTGGGTATGGGGGGGGGGCAGGGGTCAGAATTATGTTAGTTCTTGATATGTCTCTAGAGTTACGTCTTCAGAATTCACCTTTCAAAAAACTTCATACAATGCTGGCCACATTTATCTGGCGCTTTTATTCAAAGCAACTTACAGTTCATGTATGTGCACTGGGATTTGAACCCACCCCCTTTGCATTGTTAACACACACCACTCTAGTTGTCGCACTACAGGACAAACACAAAGAGCAGAAAGGGACAGGAATGCGAAATTGGGATTTTTTTTTTTCGTGCCCCAAAAATCTATGACTCCCCGAAAAATCGTTCTTCACCTAGAACTCATGGGTACGAAGGGCATGATTTTTTAACATCAATTTTTAAAAAAACATTCATATTACACAGCCCCATGCTGTCCGATTAAATGAACGCCATGTCGGTGTCGGAGACAAACTTTCGCTGGCGATCTTCCCGCAGGGGTTCGATCGACATGCGACCAAAGAGTCGGTTTCACGGGGATTTACACTCCCGACGCCGCCAGACATGTGGTCTGAGTTTGGGCTAATGAAGTCTTTAATTCAGTTATAGTTTATTAACGTCACAGACACGGACCCATTCATCAGGCCCTAACACAATGGCTTGGGGAGATGAGCCACTGTGTTTCCTTTGGTAATAAGATCACATTTTAAAAGCCCGCCATTATCTCCCTAGGTCTCTGAGCCGAAGTTAAAACTCACAAAATGATTTTCATTCTGGGCTCATTAATATGCAAAATTATTCAAATTAGATTGTAATTAAGCATCTACTCAGTAGAAACCCTTTTCATGATAATTTATGATAAACTCCGTAGTCGCTTTGATTGAGATTGATTTTTGGTGCTGAGAAGCTGTCATGAATACAAAACTGCACCTGAAAAAAAAAATTAAAAACTTATTATTGCCTGAATAATCGTGCTGTAATCTTTTGCTGATACCAAAGAAGTAGCTTGGCGTGAACGTGTGCGTGAATTACAGTATTCCTACATGTGAGAAACATACACCACAGAAATACATATCTGTGTAGTGAACTGCAGTACAATTAATTTGAATTAACTCATTCTAGCTGTTTTCTTAATCACTTCAGCAAGGTAGTTTCTTATTGTCAAATCGGAGTTATATATGATGCACGACACTGGGTGACACAGCACATATGAAACGGCACATTTAATGAAGGTGTGGTGGGTGCCTAATGTCACAGGGTCCCAGTGGCCTTTACACTCTCTCTCTCAGATCCCTTGATTTCTTGGGCTTAATTGTTGGTAGATGAGAGAACAGAGGAGAAGCAGGTCACCCATCACTGTGGGCCTCTGCATGTGACAAAAAACTCATTTGTAAATGTATTATTTGCTGAGCCACAAAGTTATTGACAGGTCATCCCTCCCCCGAGATGGATTCATAAGCCTCCACTACCCTATTTCTGTTAGCAATGGCAGCTGGTACAGGAAAACATCCCCACGATAGACTCGTATGTCTGTTTGCAGACCGAACACAAAATGGAAGAAATAACATTACTGTCATTCTAGTTTCCTGTGGGCTTTGCCACTGGTTGCCCACTACAAATGAATACCTAGAAAAGGGGTGCGAGATGCTTCCAGTACCCCTGGCACCTCCTTCAGTTCTGCTGATCTGGGATCAGTTGCAGTGAGATAAGATGCCTGACTTTTTGCGCCCCATTTCACTCTGTGAAGAGACTCCAAAATCTACCCAGCAGTTACGGGGCAGTGAGAGCAGTCAGTGTTTTCAGACTCCAGCAACGGCGGCCCGCGTGTTGACCTTTGTGAAGATCAAAGCGTGAGAAAAGATCACCAGATCTTGCAATCAGACCATATTTAAACTGCTACTTTTTGTCAAAAATGAATTATTTGGTAACCTTGGTCCATTATTCTTCATTTTAATTGTTTGTTTAAAGGTTTTTTATGCTGTTTTTACTGTGACATTTTTATTTGGTAGAACTTTGAGATTTGTCTCAAATGTAAAGTGCATTACAAATAAAATGTATTATTACTATTATTATTGAAATTATAAACACGTTTATATATATAAAAGGGTCTCTGACGGCTGGTTCGGATGCTTGTCCTGTGATCAGAAGGTTCAGATCCCATGGTCAGGATGATTTCACCAATAGGTCATTGAACAAGGCTCTTTGGATAAAAGCATCGGCTGAGCAAATGTGCTCTTAATCTTTGTTAGATATAAACCAGTGTTTCCCAGTCTGGTCCTCAGGGACCCACAAGCAGTCCTTGTTTTTGCTCCCTCCAAGCTGCCTACGTTTTTGCTAAACGTGGACTGTCTCTGGGTCCCTGGGGAGCAGATTAGGAAACACTGATATATACAAATAAGGTAATCAACAGGTTTATGGGTTTTACCAGAAATCCTTACCCAGAGTGACTCATAAATTCATGCACATGAGTCATTAGTCTAACAGGATGGTCTTACCAGTCAAGATACCCTGGCTCAGAGGAATGGCAGCAGGGGACGTGAACCGACGACCTTCTGATCTCGGGTCTAGCTAGTTAATCGCGCGTTAATCTGCTCCCCTCTTGAAAACAAACCACAAAACAGTCTCGGCTATGTGTCTTGAGCTGAGCCATAAGTGGAGAGAAGACATCTTTGCTCCCCCTAGGGCTCCGTGGTCCGTCCCTTCACCTGACTTCTGTCTGAGCGGCAGGGGGTGGCCCTGCTGCGTTGGGCCCGGCCCAGGAAGTGTTGCAGCAGATGTTCGCCCGCATCACTCTGCGGCGGCCTGACGGCGCCGTGATCCATCCTGCAGACTCCTGGCGCTCCCCCGCTGTGCCGATCTGCAAGGGAACCTGTCCTGTCCCGACACCACCCCCCCTGCCCCGGCTGCCCTACAACCCCCAGCATATGTTCCCGCACTTCCTGACATGGAAGAAGCTGACCCCAGGGGAGGGAGGGGGGGGGCTTTGTGGGATTTGACTGGCCGTGGAACCATAAGCTGCCTGCTTCTTAATGCCCCCCATGTTGTTCTACACGAGGACGAGGGGAGAAGGAAGATAAGCAGAAGGCAGAGCCGCCGTGGTCGGGGATTCAGAGGCGCGCCTCCCCGCCTCGGGTATCGATCGAGCTTTTTAGCACAGGGCGGAGCCCGCATTAGGGCCATTAGAGCCATGGTGGAGACACAGGTGCCGTGGCGCAGGTTAAAACGCACAGTTTGAAGTGCCAGCACAAGTCTGGGCGGGTGCAGGGCTTAAAGCGCTAGTTAGAGTGCTGGTTAAAGCACAGGATAAATGGCAAATTAAAGGGCCAGTAAAAACATAGGTTAGAGTACAGGATGGGGGATGGGATAAATCACTGGTTACAGCATGGGATACAAGGTAGGGTAACGGGCTAATTAAAGCATGGATTAGCGCACAGGTTATACAGTGGTTTATAACACTGGTTATAGTACAAAATAAAGGGCAGATTAGAACCCTGGTTAAAGACAGGCCAGGCGCGGCAGCCCCAGAATATACCGCAATGAAATTAGCCAGCATTATCCAATCATCTCCTGCAATCGATGGACCCCCGGTATATAGGCTATGTATGCCTGTGTTGGGGCAGAAGGACCGGCCCTCACTAGACCGGCCCACCAGAAACGGGGCCAAAAACCTGGCTGCTGTTCGCAGCTGTGGAATTCACACGACTGATAGGAGACCTGGAAGGAGGGGAGGTTGGCAGCTGGGCTACCAACACTGAGGTTACAACTGTTTGTTCAGTGCTGACAACTAACGCTGAACAACCATCCCAAGCCAATCGGTTCTCTGGGTCAGGTGGTCCTGATTCTTTAACTTGTCACAGGGAATTTAGAAGGTAATGTTTAGAGACATAAAAAACATCAAATATCTGATGAATCCGCTCTGTAACTTTACACGACGGAGCCGCTGTTTCAGGCCAAAGGTGGTTTGTGTGGTAAGTGCATTACTGAAGCCGTCTCTAAGCAGAGCCTGCACCTCATGACAGTTCATGTTTTCCATCACTTTTCTTTGAATTCTGACACTGATATGGCTTCACTCCCCTCAGCCTCTGTTTCCGTTAATCTCGGCTCACAGAAAGCAGGAACTTCTCTCCCAGTCTGTGTCCTCGAACAAAAACACCGTCAGAGTAATGGGCCGAATAAGGCTGAGCGAGAGGCCGGCTGGAGCCCGTGAGCGCTGCTGCTGGTCGCTCCGGTGGTGGTCTAATTGGGTCTCCTGCAGGGCCCCGTGCTGTAATTGCACCAGCCGGGGGGGGGACTCCCTTGGCTCCCCCCACCAGGCCTGCACTGAGCCCTAGCTGCAGCCTCTGTGTTTCTGTGACCGTGCCTTTCTCTCGCTAGGTGAGATGTGATCGATGTACCTGCCGTTGATGACAGAGCAATACACACCAGTCCAATTCTCACCAGTAGCTCCAGCATCCATCCCAGACAGCTTCATTAACCCCTGGGAGCATCTGGTCTCCCCAGCCATGGAGGCCTGGGGCTCCGTCCGGGGGTGGGGGGGGGGGGAGGTTGCTGTGAACTGGCAGGCATAAATTCCCATCTTCCTCTATGGCTACTACATATATGTAGCTGTCTGTGACCCCCAATACTGCTTTTTATATAAGAACTTTGGGTAAGACAGGTGTGCTGTCACAAATGAAAAGTCTCACTGACATACTTGCACATGGGCCCCGACCTATAGGGCACAGAAAAAAAGATGGATGCATTAAAAAAGGAGGCATATCCCCAGCCTGAAATTCTATCTCTTTTTTATTGCCCCTTAACAAAGCAGGTCAGGGAAACTGGGCACTGCCGGTCAGGTGCCATAACACAGGGCCATTCACCAATGGCAAGTGAAGGGAGCTGCGCGTCAGGCTTAGCCAACTAGTATAGTGAGCTAGCATTCTCAGCTACAGAGTCAAGGCACCAGAGACCTACACAGGGCAGCCGGATTGCTTTAACAGTATTCCTATTGTTAATGATGGGGTACCTGAATTGAAAAGGGCTGCTGTGTAGTAATTTAGAAAGGAATATTTCAGCATATGGGTGACATGGTGGCTAAAGTGATCAGCATGGTAGCCTCCCCTCTCAGAGATGGGAGTTAGATTCCTGCTCTTGGCTGTGTGTGTGTGTGTCTGTGTGTGTGCGTGTGCGTATGACCAAATGCCCTCACATTGTGATAAAAACCAGTTTTTTTATGTTAAGGAGACCATTTTTTCGGTCCCCACAGGGGGAAACTCCATTTTTTATTTTATAAAAATCTATGACTGTACAGACGCTCCACTACTTACCAGTGAGTTACGTTCCAAACAGCCGTTCGTAACCTGAAATGTTCGTAAGTTGTTATTCAACACCATTTTAAGGGTATATGCAAGTACAAAGAATCAGGATGCTGGGAGTGCGTACGCTACGCTGCTGCGTGGCGGGAGTAGTGGCCAGAAGTTGTACTAAAGCGGAACTGGCGCGCAGAAAAAAAAATTTTATGTTGCTGACAGGAAACGGAAACCCAAGGAACACAATTTGGACTTACAGTCCTCTTCGTTTGTATGTCTGAAAGTTCATAAGTCGAAAGTTTGTAAGTAGAGAGCGTCTGTGATCAAAAAAATAAAAATGTCAAAAGTATTTTATTTGGTTATGGTCAAGGTTGTTGTTGGGATTGGGGTTTTCCCCCGTACAAATGAATGCAGAGTCCCCACAAAGATATGAATACAAATGTGTGTGTGTCCTCTGATGGCCTGGCACCCCATTCCCCCGCCTTGTGACATGTGCTTCCTGTTTGGACTCCAGGTCCCAAACAAGTGACTGTGGAAGGTACCAGATAACTGGCAGATGAAATTGTTAGTAACAACAATCTAAATTAATACTAAACATGTCCAAACTAAACAGTAAATACATA
>JABFEA020000067.1:7949624-7966688 GCA_019775915.2 Cyphomyrus plagiostoma | reverse complement strand
ATAAATAAGAAGAAACGGTGTTCCACAGGACACCAAACTGCAATGGGATGATACAGGTTAAATAATTGACAGCACCCACAGTAAACACCCGAAGAATGACTAGATAGTGTACTGTACACCCTGATTGTGAGAAAGTCACAATTGGCTTCTATGGTAGAATCGACGATGCTGCATAATATAGGAGCTGCTTGCCAGCTTCTGTCCTGAGTTATTATCTCTTTCTCATTTTATGCAGAGCCAAGAAGGACCCTGATACAACAAGAACATAAGAACAAACTGATCAGTGTTAAAAACTCCCATTCCGCTGGCTAAAAATGCTCCTGTAGGTATCGTGCACTAGTTGGCTAGTGCCCATGTGGCTAATATCATCTTCATTGATCACACTTGTTTACACATTCTGGGGCAAACACACGGTGCTCTGATTTGCACCGTTACTTGTAAACGATTTGTCGTACGGTGTAGCCGAGGTGCAGATCCAGTCCGGCGGCCTAAATTTTTCCATGATTAGATTCACACTGAGTGGTCCCGCTTGAATCCATGAGGTACGGGCCCGCAAACAGCCGGCATCCATGCCATGGACATCTCTCTGGGGACTGACCTGGATAAAAGGGGTTTTATCCACCCTGCCCCCCGCTCAGCTAATACCAAATTGGAGGGATAGTGACTTAACGTTAAATCAGGCGCACACGACCGGGTGCTAATGCTGTCGACCGCATGCAGTGTCTTCCTACGGTTCGTTCTGCTCCCGGCAGCCGTCCGTTCGAGTTTTCTCCTGCACCAAGCCAATTATGGCGCCGTGTACTCCCGGCCCAACGCAGTTAGTTCCATTTAACGTGCGACGTGCGTTTCTGAAAAACAAACACGCGAAGGCATGAGTGCACAGTGAAAGTTAGCCGTGACATACCGAAGCAAAAACTATTTTTTCCCGCGTCCTCCTGCCTTTCGGCTCCGTAAGATGAACCAGCCAAGGTCACCATAGTAGTATAATGAAAGACTCACAGAACAGCACATTTGCACAGGACAATTGCTTTATTTCATCTTGGCTTTAACAAGGAAGAGAGGAGAGAGCTGAACTAGTGTTAACCCACTGCCTTCTTGATACTTTTCAATGCTAAATTGATTTTCTTTGTCTTCTCTCACCGTTCATTCGATTCTTTTTTTCTACGACGCTGTTTTGGAATATGCAATTCAGCCTTCTGTTTTTTTTTTTTTTTTGGTCCCCCGTGGCATATTCCAGGTTTATTGCAGGATTAAAATGAAATAGGTTGCTTGAGTTTAGTAAAAGAAATGAAAAAGTAAAAAAAAAAAAAAACTATAACAGCTAGTCTTTGAGAGCCAAGGTCACATGGCGCACGAAGCATGCGGTGTGACTGAGAATGTGTGTTTGGCAGCTGTTGCTTGTCAGTGCAAAATTCAGTGTGGGGACAGGGTTACTTGGCTGATATCAGCATAAAGACACTAGTGAAATTCTGTGTAGATTCCAATGTGCGATGAAACCGCGGCTGGTCTTCGGAGCATGTAAACGTCCAGCCACACGCGATGACAGCTGTTCAGAGGCGGGGGGGGGCAGGCCGTCTCCTCACTCGCCGTGTGCGGGGGAATGAAAACGTCAATCCCCGAGCCACATGGAGGACCTGGTGGGCACCTGTTGGCTGGTTTCACGAGTGCAAGAGTGATGCCGCAGGCCACGGTTTGCAAACACCCTCCGCTGAGGTCGCCGGGGGCATCTGGGAGAGGGTTCGTTCTGTCCATCCAAGCAAAGCAATTCTTCCCGCACGTGACGCCCACCTAGGCGGGGAAGCCAGGGCTCAGTGATACGATCGCTGCCGCCTGCAAGATTCCCCAGCACTGGAAAAAACAAACGCATCAAGAGACCATGAAGTGGAAATGCCTGAAACTAAATTCAAAAGGGATTCCATCTCTCCATCCTTCCAACATTTATTCCCGGAAGGGTCACCTGGAATGTATCACAGGGAGCATCGGGCACAAGGCGATCGGATGCCAGTCCATTGCAGGGCACACAAACACACTACGGGCGGTTTAGACCACTGTGACTTTCTGACATCGGGAGAACTGCAAACCCCACACACACCCAAAGTGGGTGGGATTCAAATCCCCAGTCCTGGAAGTACGATGCGCCCCCACGCCGGGACACTAAACACAAAACTGCTTTTGCAAAATGACCGAATTTTCGTGGAAATTCTTCTTTAACCGTGTAAGACTCTGGGTATCCTGGACAAAGGGACTAGAACTGCTGCAGCTATACAATGACTCTTCCAAACCTTTAGGCCAGAGCATTAGGAAACAATTTGCCAAATAACAATTGGGGAGCATCAAATGAAAGCCAGAAATAAAAGCAGGAGAGTGGGCAAAAAAGAAATTAAAATAATCACATTAATCTCATATTCAATATCTTGAGCCTCACCGCCTCTGGATTCACCACACAAGATAAAAAATGGGCAAAATCCTCCACAGAAGCTGCTTCTCTGCTATTGTTTGGGCCTGTAAGGTGAAGGTCACGGAGCCTCTGAAGCTTTATTTTTAAAGCGACTGATCGGCAACAGGGCTCAGGTGCATAAACACGGTGAGACGAAGGCGCCCATGTTCGCCGCGCCCCCCTTTAAACTCCACGGCGATCGAGGAGAGCTTTCCTCCGTCACCTGTAAACGTGGAAGGGAGGAAAACCTAGAGAACGAGAGAGAGAGAGGAAAAAAATTAGAGAATGTCTTGGCTCGGTCGGCGTGTCTTTCATTCCGAGCACGCGCACAGAGTGGCGTTAGCCTCGCGCTGCTCTGGAACAAAGCAAATTACAGTTCAGTAACTTCTCGCCCCCCATTTCAGCACACAGGACCACATCAAGGAAACCGATAGGGCTAAATTATGTTTAGTTTGGGGTTTTACATTTCAATTTAGCCCCAGGCTTCAGAGACATTAAGGCCCTAATCTAAATCCTGGTCAGTGGGTACTCCCCAGAGCATAAACAACACTGTATTAGCATCGCGGCAGCCCCTCTCCGTAATGGCAAAACAGTTGCTCATTACTGGTCATTAGATTCATATTACATTTATTTGCAATAGCAATACATCTTATATTCATAAATGGGAAAAAAGGCCGTAATGCAGTACAGTGACACCTGCAGTATTGCATGAAAAAGGCGAAAGGCAAAGAGGTAAAAAAAACACGAAACAAAATGGTTGATAATTGGAACAGAGACAACATGCAGCGCTTCAGTATGGAGCATCTAAATATAGAATATACAAACAGAGAATAATGACAATAAATTGTTCAGGGGAACACTGGAATTATTTTTTGGGGAAAAAAAGCACTGCAGACAAATTGTTCATGGTGCTTTTCCAAGCGCCGCTTCCACGGTGGGTCCAGGAGTGATGAAACGAGAGAGTCTTTCTGGACATGTGGATAGAAGACAACCTCAGCTTTCTCCTCCACGTGTAGGGAGGTCGGCCAAGGACGACCTCATGGTCCGTCACGCAGATTGAGGGCCACACCGCGTCACATCCTCACTCCCCTGACATCTCCCTCTATCAGCTTACCACAGCATTTCAGATTTCAGACTTCAGAATTACGGGGGTTCTTGGTAAGATCACACTGCACCCCACAATTTTACTCTCATGATCCGTTTGTCTGGCCGTACAGGATCATGAGCAATAAATAAACTGCATATTAGAAATGATTCACTGCTCCTTAAAGACAGTATATGGATAAACATAAAATGAACTTGCCTTCTGTATGATCGTAATAAATATCCAGTGATTACAATGTGGCTTTGATCTCCCTAGACCTGCGCTTGTCCCTTTGCTTGATTCTTCTGCTTTGCATTCCAGTTGAAAAATGTCTCCACTAAATGCTCGGCAATGCTTTCTGTGTCAGCCAGATAAATAAATAATACCATTAAAAGCCAATACCTGAAAACAACACATCCAAACATGTGAGCGTCATTTTTAATCTGATGAATCCTGCATAGTTCGAAACCATTAAATGAATAGACATATTGCCTGCGGCAATAAACATACGTTATTGATGATGAAGTAATACTTTTATTATGCGTTTGATGACGGCGTTTAATGTAGTATGACTGAGTTTGGGCTTGACAAAAGGAGCGGGAAAAGAGGCAAGGCAGTCATCACCGTGTCCTGAGCCGTCTCCACGGTGGCTTGCAGTTTTTTACGACGGTGCAGGCCTTTATCATAGGAACGGTAAACAATTTCGCCCCCTCGACTGCAGAGAGAGAGGCACGCTAACCTTATTAATGGGTAATGCATTAACACTGAAGGATGAGGCACGTCAACACAATAACAGTGCTGTGACAATCTGCCACGTGAAGGATTACCCGATTCCGACAGTGTGAAAGTACTTAAAGAAATGATGTATCTATCAACGAGTCTCTGTGCCCCATCTTAACTCGCCCCACCCTGACTGGCAACCATTTCCCCAACCCAGCCCCCTCCCTTAAGAAGAGCACAGCTTTACTGCAAACATTTAGCTTGGATGCATAAATGATGTCAAGGCCAATATATAGGAGCACTTGATTTTTGCGCAGTAAATATTTTCGATGCGTTGATAATGCTGTTTTATAGGGTGGCAGCTCAGCCCTCCAACAAAAAGCTCATCTCATTTTCACAATCTTGAAGTATAATTGCGCTAAATTGATGCAGTATTATTCTGAAGCAGACAGTTCTGACATCTCCCTGCTTAGTGCGCTGTTTTTTTTCTCTAAATGAGGGCTTTTAAACTCTTTTAACTTTCTGCAGGTAAAAGTTAACAAAAGGGCCCATGGCGGCAGCCGTGAGGACCGGCTTCTTGCATCCCTCCTCCCCTTCTAGTCCCCCTTCTACCTCCTAGAGCTATGACGACCCCTTAGGATGCCCGTCATTCGTGTTGGGGAGGTGGGTATTCTACACCTGGCCGAGGAGGAGCGTCGGAGAAAGCTGGATGGGGAACATGGCACGACCCACTGTTTTTGCCAGACAATATGGACCTTAGCAGGAGGAGCGTATTTTATTACCAGGCAGTAGGCCGGCCTGGTCTAATTGTTGCAATTATCCCACCTGGAGTTACATGGACAGTCTTGAGCACAAAGGAATAGTTGCTGAAAGCATTGGTTGATGATTTGAGCCTATCGAGAACTTTATCTGTGGGCACAGAGCCTATCCCAGGCAGCGTAGGGTACAAAGCAGAGGTACACCCTGGATGGGATGCAAGTCCTTCACAAGCCATACACACGCAGAACCACCCTATAGGCAACTCAGAGATCCCAATTAGCCTCTAGAGAAAACCGAAGTACTTAGCAGAAATATGCAAACCCTACACATAAGTGCAAAGGTGGGATTCAAGCCTCCAACCATGGTAGTGAGATGCAGCAGGGCAACACAGCAAATCACCCTGACACCCCAAGCAGACTCCATTACAATGAACAACAGCATGTGCTAAGGTGTGAAAGGGGCCCATCATTCCAGGCTGAGGTGACGAATACATTCTTCTCATTTGCATATGAATTATTCCCATTCGTTATACAACTGAGTTGCAGTTTCTCTTGCCCTCAGTAAACTGCACTCAGACCATGGTACCTAACACAGCACACTGTTGTTGCCCTTGGCAACCCAGCAGCCTCCTTTTTTTTGCATATTTTCCTTTGCTTGCTTTTATTAAAGCAGCCTAGCTTTATTAACCAGAGTTAGGAGTTAGTCAGAGCTACATAAATTTATTCCAAAAATTGGCCTAGTTCTAATTTAAGGACCACAGAAGGATGGGAGTTTATTAAGATTGGCATTGTAAAATATCCATTATATGTCATCCTCTTTTTGTATTTGAAGCAATATAAGTTAGGATCTGTTTAACTACATTTATGTCAGAAATAGTCCCAGCTTTGTCCTGTTTGTTTCCCTAAATTACCTTCTGTCCCTGTTGACCAGCATGTGTTGCAGGTCTTTCCTAGTGTGCTTAGTCCAGTCCATGTCTGCATTGCCCTGTTGTGCTGCCCCTAACAACTATATTTTCCCATGTATTCATCTATCGACTATTTTACTGATTGCTCGATTAATCTAAACGATTAATTTTCCTCCAGAAAATCAAATTCACTGTACCATTTTATTGTTTTTGACAACAACAAACCATGTTAATTATTGCGGGACTTTAGATAATGGATGCCGGCTTTTCGGCACTATACGGACATTATTTTCGCCCACAATTCACCGTTCGCCGTTGTATAGGCAAGTTATTAGTATTATTAAAATATTATTGAGATGCGTATTGTGATGCCCATAAATTAGTAATCTATATAAATTCGGCATATCGTTATGTTTATTAAAATTGGTTAGCCGAGCGCCCCATGCTACTGTTTTGGAAATCGTAGAAACGATAACCACCGAAGTAGCTTTGAACCTAGACTTAACAACCACAAAATCTTTTAAAAGAGGATATTGTGGATAAACAAGGAAAAAATTAAGATGGTGCTGTGACGCTACTTTTTGCTGATTAAAGTGCAACACTTTTTTCATTTTTGTAAACATAGTTTTCATTTTTATTTCAGTTCATGAATTATTTGGTATTATTTAGTGTTCGTTTTCATTTCAGTTTTAGTTTACGATAACATTGGTCCTGTTTCCCATCATGCCCGAAGCGCACGAACACAACTCCGTCAATTCACGTAGAGTAAACCTACATTTTAACCCATACGTTTTCATAAACTCTTATTCAGTGGAGATTCTAAAGCAGAAGGCAGAAAAATTATGAGGGTATTTAGCAGAATAGGGCCTGACGTGTTTTCTGTCCAGGCGATGCGCCGCATATCGCTATATTACCCCTCTAGTATATGCCATCGAACTTTGCACAGTGTACAACCCACCAGTTTACTGATAATTTGATCTATTCCCATAATTACGTAGTGACAAGGAAAACATTTGCTATAATGAACTGAAGCTATTTAGACCTCATAATGGCAATTTCATTAAAATTATTTTTAAAACGATACGTGAATTTAAAATATTGACATCGACGGATTTTCAGCATCAGTGTCATCGACCACATAGACTAATCGTGGCAGCGCAACTTCGTATTCTAGTAGTTTCTGTGTCTGTAGATCCCTGTTTGGCCAGTGAGTATCAATAGTTATCCCGTTCTGCTCCTTGTGTTCTTTGAATGGACTGAGTGTGTGACTGACCACTATGCATCCCTAACCGTTGTGAGTTCCGGCCAGCCTCCACAACTTTGGACAATTTTGTTTATTAGTTGCCCCAAGTTTCTGTATGTCAACCCCATGTTAATGATGCTTCATTTGTAAATGTATGCCAGTACTGGCCCTTGCCTTCCTGGTTTACTCTACCTGTGCCCAGTTTTGTCCTTTATTCCTTTTGTCTCCTGTGTTCCTCGTAGCTCTTGGTCCCTATAAATGTTTGAGGAATCAGTAATGGCCCACCCCTGTCCCTTGTTGATACCTCATTATCGTTGTATATTTGTGCCCGCCCATGCCCAGTTCCCCTGTTGGTTATAACACGTGTTACTTGAATGTGCTTGCTGCTGGATGGTCCCTGTTAAGTACTTTGCACTGAGCCTGCGTGTTACCTTAGCGTCTTCTGGTGTTTAATTTAGCCTTTGTTGAGTTCTGGTATTGCTTACCTGCCTTTGTTTATACCTCTTGTGGTCTCTTTGGTTTTTAGTTCTGAGTTGACTTTAATAATAAAACTCCCCTTCTTTGTAAGTCGCAAAGTGGATCTTCATCAATCATGCCCCATCATAACACATTTCCGTGACAAAGTCTCTGTTTCTTTCTTTCATTCTCATATCGCACAGCTTCCTTTATTGTGGATGTGCAAGAAAGGAGGACTAGCGGTGCCGGGACGCCTGGCCCCTTTTGCCCGAACAACTGAACGTGCCTCAGTTTTGAAGCTTCTTTTTGATCACCAATGATCATGCCACCGCCCCCTGTCGGGAACCTTAAAGAGTATCTGCACGGCCTTGCTGTTTATCATCCCAATCAGAACAACAACAACAAAACAAAAAAGTGTCTTACAGTATTATGTGTATGCATTTTTGGTAATTATTTAATGTTTTATTCCATCCACCCATCCATCCATTTGTCTAACATCTAGTCACCTATCCATTTTCCATTGCAGGGTGAGAGAATTATTAATAAATAAATTCAGTTCTTGACTCTGGAGCAGGACATCGGTATTCCTTCTTGCACATCAGCCTGCAACCTTATGGTCACAAGACCAGGACTGTCATGCTACCATGTTCGGGCTGTTGAAATATGGTTTTCTTATTGGGATGCACAAGCTTTAAAAGCTATTTTATAGAATCAAAGACCAGACTGACATTGCGGGAGGACGTGTCTCTACACGTGTCAGCTGACCTGCTGACGACCCATAGTCATGAGAATCATAGTCCAGATGAAGCCATAAAACCATCGCATCTACTTCACTTGTCATGTATGTGGCAGTATTAATCATTACTGTTCTCTGGGCAAGGTGAGATTTATGTTGGTTTCTGTGTAGGTGAAGAAAGCATGTTAAGCTGACTGCTACTGAACCATCCATTGAAATCACTTGATTTCGGTGACAGTTTCTTCATGTGACAGAACGGCTCTAAAGCCCCGTACGACCGAGTGTTTTAGGTATAACCAAGTAGGTGACTTGTCCAGTACGTGTCCAGCTCGCGTCATAACAAAGATCATACAAAACCAAATCCCTTTTATCTATCTATCTATCTATCTATCTATCACACTTCCTAAAACCGAAGTCATTTACCCGTGTTGTACAGCCTTACTTTCGGTCCAGCGGTGTCTTAATTAGGCAAACTTGATTGAGCTGTTGATTATATGAGTCGCTTAAATTTTACATGGAAAAATTTAATTACATCTTAAACTGGATATGTTAGCCGATGAGTGGCTCTAATTTTATACTTGTGTAAGACCAAATTGTTAAGAATAGTTGTAATGGTAAAAATATGCATATCCCCATATATTTCAAAATATGTTTAGTTTTACCCGTTATAGATTTCATTCATCCATCACTTTACACGTATTACATTTTCACGTATAATAAAATATGTTTGTATGAGCACAAATACATGCGTAAAATTGTTTTAGTTTGGTTAACGAGATTAAATTAGTAGCAAATCCACAGGTAAATCAAGGTGGATTATAAGTGACATCACGAGATTTTATTCATGCACTGGATTTAATTAATATCTCGATGAACGCAATTCATTAAAATTTTACCTATACTGTGGACCAATATACATGCTGGGTCGTCAAAGAGTTGGACCATCAGGACAAGAACGAGCATTTATTTTAAAGTCATATTCAGAAGAAAAAAAAGCATTTTATTTAATATTAAATATATTTTAATAAATTGGTTTTACTTATAGACATAATTTCCTTACAGTCATAATTTTCTGTGAAACCAGATAGCTAGTTATATTAATCTGTAACACAAAGTATGAAGGAAAAAAGTGCTTGACGAAACTGGATCAGCGGGTGCGATATGATCAATACGCACAATGAGTAACGAAGTGTGGATGGATTGCACCAGCATGGGGTCAGTGCCTCGTATGACACATTAAGGAGGATGAGAGTCCATTATTGATGAAAACAGGGAATAAAACAGAAACCAGATTAGTCTGTAAATCTGTCTCAGACCACAAGTCTACTGTGAATCAGTTTGTACAACATGGCTTTGGAATATAAATGAGTACTTTTAGTCAATCATGTTGTTCAGCTAACACATCAAAGAATTTATATATAATTTGATCAGTGAAACAGAAGGTTTGTGATGTATGCTTGTTCAAAAATCTGTCATTTATTTATTATAGAAATAGTTCATCTGTCAAATTCTTCATTTTCCCCTGAGGCAAGGTTGGGAAATGTAGGCTACTTTTTGATTGTTGATATACAGTAAATATTTAATAACATTAATGAATATATTTATATATGAATATAAAACTTAATTTATTTGAAATGCTAATACTGTGTTTAATCTCTTCAAGTGATCTATAGGGGAAAACAATATCTTTCGTCGCGCAATGTCAACATGTAACAACTGGCTCACCTAACTAGAATGTATTAATACGCATGCGCGAACGCACTTACCTTAAAATACTGAAGAAGAAAGAAGGATCATGAACTTCGAGTCTTTTTAAAAGACGCGTAAATGAAGGATGTCCTATAACGGACACCGTAAGTCTGCCAACGACCGAAACTGACGCTGTTATTGTTAATCATTGCGTCTGAATGTGGCTCTGTGGGTATTTGTATGTGCTTTCACATTCAGTTATCCATGGGATTAATATGAACTACATTTTTAACATTTCCTCATTCCCGCTTCTTAATTGGCATTAAAAATCAGCTTCAAGGAAGTCTCTGAGTCATACACTGTAAACTGTGCGACTGTCTCAGATAAAGGAAGGTAACCTACGAACGCCGAAGAAGTAACAAGTAACACATCAACTTTTAAGATTTCAGGTAACCAGTTTAGCTGGAGTTGTATGTATTCTACATTTACAGTACGGCACATTCGTAGTCTAGCATTGATCTTAAAATCACTTCTTACTACACGATTCTCTATGATAAGTTAGCGAACTTCGTTTAGATCTCAATATAGTCATGTCTATAATTTAATATAGTTTTGGGGATTGAACATTTCTATGCGAATATTTCTAATAGATTTTATGCCTGTTCGCCAGAACCAGAAAAGTTCTCCTTCAGTTTCCTGGGCAAGGCGATTTGAATACTTTCAGTTTCAGTAAAATGAAAAGTCAAAGAATCGAAAATCTCAGTCAAGAAGTTGTCCTCTTGCCATATTACCCCGCTGCATTTTATGGACTAAACAACACTGGCAGCTTCTAAATTTGAAAGATAAAAACGTATTTCGATGTGATGGCAGTCAACATCTGTGCGGTCACGTGATCAGCATCACTTTGAATGGGAGGTTCTCAGTTCGGGGTGAAATTAAGCGAAGGTACTTCAGAAGTAGGTAAATGTATTCAACATATCGGTCTATTTTTAATTTAAGGACCACATAATAATGGGAGTTTATTAAGACTGACACTGTAAAATATTCACTGCATGTTATCCTCTTTGTCTCTTAGAAGTAGCATGTCAGGTATCTTCACCTGTTTGGATATTACTGTGACAACATTGTAAAATTATTTTCATGTCAACAAAGGTGCTTTAAAATGCCACCAAGAAGGAGGGCCTTGCCGACACCACTGCCAGATGGCTGGATTTTAACCGACACAGAGAAGAAAGAGTGGAAACTGGGCCAGATAATCGGTGAAGGAGGCTTCGGGGTGATTTATTTAGGTAATTATATCACAATGTGTTAATCAGTCCTTGTGTTTCTCTCAGTCAATCACACAGCATTACTGTAGTGTTTGTGGTTTTGCTGCATCCAGCAACCAGTATATATTGATTTTTTTTTTGTGTAATCCTATTGTTCTTGTGGGTTTTTATCACAGCCCACTGGGTCAGAATTTAAGGATAGCATTTCAGACCTTAGCAAATAAGATAAATTTCCTCTGTTTTAACAGGTCTAATAGATATCAGACCCAAACGCAGGCAGTAACTTTGTTACCACTTGCTGCTGAGCCATTTTCATCTTAATAAACCTATATTGCTCGGGTAAAATCCAAAGCTGCTCTTCGTTTTCCTCATACACTAATTTTGTTAGCATTTCTTCATCCATAATTGTCTGTGGTCTATTAAACACTGGGATCAGTTGACAGGATGTGCTGGTCCGGGGAAACTGGAATGGGACTGAAAGGCTTCAGGATGCTTTCGAAAAGGATGTATTACAGATGTCCCCTAGAGACTTCCGGAATATTCCTTTGTGCGTGGACTGACCAACTTTGGGACAGTTTTGTCTAGGTCTACGGTTCAGTTCAGTGCATCACTACTTGGATGTGGTTGCGTTTGATCCGCTTGTCCTTTTTCCTCAGTTGGGTGTCGTTCTGTCCGGCAGGTGGCACTTGTCAAGGTGCCAAAGTGGTGCTGGTGGCTCTGTACTTGCCAGACATGGCGGTAATTAAGGGAGGAGAGAAGGGGGGCGGAGCTATGGGCTGCTCCATCTGCCTTTCTCCTAACATATGTCATCGCCACATGATGACCTTACCTCCAGGTGCTCTGTGATGAAGTCAGCATTCAGTTTGGTTCTGGGGCACGCCAGTGCTGTGACGTTGGGTTATATGACTTAGACACATTACCAGAAGTGTTTTTGCTACAACAGGCGAGCCCTTTGTGAGCCTTTAAAAAGGCAACCATCATGTTGTTGGTCTGCGTCCTTAACCACCACACCACCTGTTGTCTGTGCCGTATGAGAAACATAACACCGAGCTTCCTGCATTTATTTGATTTGCTCATGCTACATTTTTTTTCTTTCAGCTTCACCGCAGCAGGATGCTTCCTTTCGAGAAGACATCAATTTCGTGATTAAAGTGGTGAGTGGAGGAATGAGGTCACTCGTTATGAAGATTCCAGCTCCTTCCCTACTGATCTCTGAGACCTTTGTGTGTTTGTCTTTAATACTGTGCTCACCTCCTGTATCTTATAATCTTCCTCAATACATAATTCAAACAAGAAACTCATAATTTGAACAAAGGAATTGGCATATGTAAGGCTGTCTTGTTATTTTTAGGTCTTTTTCATTTAAACCTTTTTAGTCATAATCTGACATTTCAGTGTTTAAATATTTTCATTTCAGGAGTTTCATGAAAATGGGCCTTTGTTCACAGAACTGAAATTTTATCAAAGAGTCGCAAAACAAGAAAGCTGTAAGTATTATTACCTTACTGTACCATAGAAACCTGCTACACACTACACCAAGCCCCCCAGGTACTAATCTGCAATTCTCTGTAATATAAGTCTGTTTGTTTTAGTAGGCCCTAAATAATGCCAGTTCAGCTGGCAAGGACTGCTGTAAAAGTTTGCGTTTTCTGGGTTTATTCTTTTCGGGGAGCAGAACCTTCTTTTCTGTTAATATAAAGTAAATTAGCCAGTGTAGTATTAAAACACAATAGTGTCCACTAAAAACATATTTTTAAATGTATAAGTGAGTAAGGCTTAACCATTATAACAGGCTTTTCTTTTGGCCTTCTGGTCTGAAAGATGGCGGGCCCAATGAACGCTAATTTGGACAGCTTATTGGGGAAACAGAGGAGGGCGGTAGCTCTGCTTTTAGCGGTGCTGCGGGCCGACAGCACCGCACTGATTAAGTGGCAGTGGATGAAAATGATCTCTGCTAGTCAAATTAATAAGCCAAGGCAAACATGTACCCCTGTGCTCGTTAGCGCAATCCCAGCTTGTTTTGACTCTAATTTTTAGAGGGTGACCAAATTGCAAATAATGATGCTGGTTCTTCCAGGGGAGCCTCTGACCACCTGTCTAGCTGGTGGTGAGCCAGTCTGGCCGGCTGTAGCAGGATGGCTGTCTACGTTTACTACGGTGGGGGTGGGGGTGGATGCAGGTGGACAGGGCACCTGGAAGGCTGATGAGCTGGTAGGCTGTGCTTCTGTGGTTGTAGGATTGTGACCTCAGACTTTGGGTCCACTGGAGGTTTTCCAGTTTTCTTCTGTGGAAAACACAGGCTGAGGGCAGTATTATTTGATGTACCAAGGAAGTGCATGGTTGTATTTCTATGATACCGTTGTTAGGGTTAGACTCTTATAGTTTGTAACATGTAAAACTTCTCTCTGCTGCCATCCTGCCAGTACGAAAGTGGAAGAGGGAGCGAAGATTAAACTTTCTTGGGATTCCAAACTACTGGGGCTCTGGACTGTCTGAATATCAAGGGACACGGTAAAGAATAAGATAAAAATTGCCGTCTATCCATCTTTTATCTGCTGATCCAGAAAAGGGTTGTGGGAGTGGACTGGAGCCTGTCCCAGACAGCATGGAGCACATGGCAGGTGTGCATCCTGGATGGGATGCCAATCCACTGCAGAAGATCAGTGGTTTTTTCCCCACAATAATGACAGCTGTGTGAAGTGAGCACAAGGGCAGGGACTTGTCTTCACCAATATTGTTGGGGTACTGTGTGGGGTTAGGGGAGTGAGGGACCTTTGAGGTTGATTTACGCCCTACTGAAGCTGAAACTGAACCTATGCCCTTGAGTGACTAATGTGAATGATGTTTAATCTCTTCTCCAGGGTTAGCCTTCTGAATCCCGTCGTCTCGTTCCCCTCTCAGCTACAGGTTCATGGTGGTGGACCGTTTAGGAGATGACCTGCGGAAGGTGTGTCAACAGAATGGCAGCAAGCTGAAGAGGCAGACGGTCCTGCAGCTGGGCTGTCGCATGGTGAGAAGTCGTGGCACGACACGCTTTCTGAGCCCCGGTGGACAAGTTCATCTAGCATGGCTTTCAGAGGATATCCTTTCATGCTTTTGCGTCTGGCCGTGGCTCCCCCTCAGCATGTGCCACAGTAGCGTGACGGTATCACGCCAAGTAACTCCTCCTCCTCTGCACGGCTCTCCAGTTGCACGTGTTGGAGTACATTCATGAACATGAATATGTCCATGGTGACATCAAGGCTGCCAACCTGTTGCTTGACAACAACGACCCCAACAAGGTAGGTGTAGTAAGCGTTGAGTAGATGCCACTCTAGGATATCAGTGCAGTATACCCAAAAAGACCCAAAACACCCAATGTTAAGGTCACTACTTCATATAATCCCATACTTCATATAATGCATCATTTAATATCTTTCATAGGATGCTGACATTTAATGGCTGCTTTCTCACCTTGCAGGTGTACCTGGCTGACTATGGGCTCTCATATAGGTATTGTCCTTATGGTGTTCACAAGGAGTATAAAGAAGATCCTAAGAAGAGACACAATGGCACGACTGAGTACACAAGTATAGATGCTCACAATGGAGTAGGTAAGGTCAACACCTTATTTTTTCTCTTGGAAATGAAACATAATGTTAAACATGGTGACGTGTGTATCCAAACAGCAGTATGATGGTCTAATATATTTAGAAACCCTTTGCAATTGCAATTGAATGTAACATTCAAATAACCTATGAGCTATAATGAAAACTAGCCTTACTTTTCAGTGCAACTTTGATTGGCAAATTAGTTAGTATATTCAACAGAGATACTGTTTACTTTCTTGTCATGCCATCCGAATCTTTTTGCTGTATATGTATCATGGGCTGCTGCGATTGGCTGGCCCCTCGTCCAGGGTTGTTTCCTGCCTCGTGCCCATTGCTTCCGGGATAGGCTCCGGGCTCGACCCAGTAGGATAAGCGGGTTGGAAAATGGATGGATGTATGGGCTGATAAACTGTCAGTACTGCACACGGTGCCCGCCACTCTCGCGTGACGCTGGTCTCTGAGTAGTGGAGTACTGGAAACTTGTGAGAAGTGGTGGTACGATAAGGATTAAGATATAGCAGTGCCGGTGTTCTGCTTAATTTTTATTACATATGTGGTCCTGCATTTCCGCTTGCTACACCCTGGCACACACCTCCTCTTTACCCCGACCTGCAGAACTGTCGTAAACGTGGAAATGAGTTGCATTGTGAATCTGTGGTTGATTACTTTTCCTCAAGGACCCGGATGTGTGTCACACTAGATTGAAATTGAATTTGCGAACTGAATTTTTCGAGGTAGGATAAATGCTATTTCAAGTTACTGGGATTCAGATTCAAATTATTAAATTCAGATTCAAGTTTTGTAATGCGGATAACTGCAGATTCAAATATACAAAATTCATATTCAGTTTCTAGTGGCACAAATATCAGCCCATACATATGTTCTTACAACCAAATTGCATTTTTTTTTTTACTTTGTTCATCATTATTTTGATTATAATATAGTTCGCATCTGTTTTCAAGGCGGGTTTGTACTGTGTTTTAGCGGCAGGTTATTTGGATAACCAACCGACAAAGTGAGTCCCACCCCTAAGTACCGAAATACCCCAGCTGGTTTGGCACTTTCCGTACTGGAAATTTTGGTACTGGTACTTGACCAGAAGTCACTGGAAAAGCGAAAGTACTGAAAGTACCGTACCAAAAGTACCATACTTGGCGCAGTGGAAAAGCGACCTATAGGGTCATGACCCAATCTATTTTAATGTTTGTTACACTGTTTTAAGTAAATTTACTGTCTCCATAGCTACATATATATTACTCTCTCTTTTTTTTGAACTCCCTCAGAAAATATCGGAAACCCATTTGCTGGCAAATGACGTACACAGTACTTTTCATTGGATATTGATCTTCTCAGCTGCACTTTCCCTAGTAGGCTTAATTCAACAATTCCCTAATTAGTTAAAGTCATAACCTGCATTGTGTATTCATTTACTATTAATTAAACCTTCAGTGTTGCTTTAGACAGGAGCTGGAGACTGGCAATGCCCGTAGCGATACTCTGGCTTCAGTAGTAGGTGGGGCAGCTAATGGCTGTGGTGTTGTCAGTCACTCTTGTCAATATGGGGGAACAAGGTGCTTTGTCAGCACTGAAGGCTGTGGGCAACGAAAAGCCAATCTTAATGTTCCAGGGACATATTATTGCTGTTACTGCTGCCATGGTGGATGAACTTTGTTTCTTCTTTATTTGTACATAGCAATTTTATTTTGTAGGAATATAGCAACAGGCACAGGACACTGGATTAATCTGGGTGTGTGTCTACGATGCATGGTTGGAATTCCAGGATTGCCCAGTGCCTCTTGATCTGTAGGTCTAGATGTAGCAGTGCTGCCATGGGCGACACTGCATTAAAGTTGGTGTCATCATCCACTCATTTGTCTTTTTAAATGTGGTTAGTGCTGGATGTTTTCATGGTTCTTTTAGCTCCCCAGAGGAAAACCATCACAGGTATAACTGAAACAACTTCTGTGGCATGCTAATATAGAAATGCCAGATACTTAAGTTATCTGTATAGGCTTGCTGTGAATAGTCTGAGTAGATAAGGGAAGATGGTGGTGCAGAAGGCAGTACAACCGTTCGGCAACCAGAGGGTTGCTGGTTCGAACCCCGCTTCCTCCTGACCCCATCAAAGTGTCTTTGAGCAAGACACTGAACCCCAAATTGCTCCCGGTGTGCAGGTTG
>JABFEA020000067.1:7932097-7943644 GCA_019775915.2 Cyphomyrus plagiostoma | reverse complement strand
GCCCTCTGCATTTAAAAATTATTGTGGGCCCGCCCGTTAATTTTAATTTTGTTGGAAACACCCCGGGGCCAATTTATAAAAGCCATCCACCACCCCCCCCCCCCCCCCCCCGAAGCCTTTCATCGAGACACTGGCTCTTTCCACAGCAGACTAATTTGAGTTTTGCATTTCTTTGGGCACAAGATAAAAAAAACATGACGCAAAAAGCTCGGTTTTCTAAAAATGTCACACTGTTAATGAGACCGCAACTAAAGGTAGTGTGTGTGTGGGGGTGTTTACTATGTGACGAGTGTCATATATAATATTGTGGCTCGTTGCAGCGGCGGTCCCCCATGATGTCCTTATTAGTCGCCAGGAAGCAAGGGTTTGGCAGCCAGGCTTGGGAGTCCTCAATTAGGGGCAGAAACTGTGGATCATGGGGCTTGTAGTGTTGACATTGGCTACCCGGGCCAGCGATCGCTTGCGTCGGATGTAGGGGTGCTTTTTGAGGAGGGGCCCCCACGCTCGGGTAATTAACTGCCACTGAGGATGTCTAATTCTGTCATGATCCTCTGGTTCTCTCACCCCTGTCTCCGGAAACAATTACACTTTCATTCCAGCGTGTATCTCTCCAGCCGGTTGTCACCTAAAGCCTGATGCCGCTTGTTTCCAAAGAAGTCAGCAGTTAACACCCCTCCAACCCTCCAAGAAATGTAGATCTTCAGCTTGAATGCTTCTGAGAGTTTTGTTAAGTACGTACGTGCGTGCGTAATGAGGAGCCCTGCACACGCACGCTCCCCTGGTCCGTTACTGCCATGCAGTGTCCCTGTTCACAACAGCTTCAGAATCCTATGGGGCTCCACATGTGCAAACTGGAAACGAGGAGCGTTCTGTCAGAATTATTCCAACACACTTCTGTTGTCTCCCCTATGTTACTCAGGACGGTGGAAAAAGCAGATCGTTTTAAAAGTTGCCTGGACTTCAGTGTCAGCCATCTACATTAATTCATCCACTTCTCTTTTTTCAGTGGTCCTGTTAATGCTCTTCAGGTCCAGCTGTGGCTTTGGGATGGCCGGGGTGGGACTGACATGAAAGGGCGGTTACTTCGAATGGTACCCCCTCATCCCAAAGCTCAGGACCACATCTAACGCACACACACACTGGCATTTATAGAGTGTGAGTACACTCGCTGTTTACTTTTCCTGTATATGACCCGGGGAGCGATGCATGGCCAGATTTGCCTTGGCGGGTTGCCATGTCGGGAGAGCGGAATGGGACCATCCATCACAGGGCTTTACTCCTCTCCAGATCGGGGTTGGTCAGTGGCCAGCCTCTCCTCCCTTTACCTCACTTGCTCCTGGGCCAGAGAAGCTCTTGTGCCACCATTTGTGACTGCTATGATGAAATTATGATCCAAATGTGAAACGTGGCATATCTCCTCTGTTTGAATGCCAACCGGACCCCCCACACTTTCCCCAGAGTTCTGAAGTGCAACACTGACACTAGAGTTGACTGACAACAAGGGATCATCAGTGTCAGCACTTCAGAGGTGGTTCTGGATTTTGAGAGATGAGAATCACACAGAACACATCAGGATTAAGATTCTGGGATGGGAATGAAAGGAATGGGACAAACCCCTCAGTTTTTCCTTCCACCCCCCCAGAGACCTCCGCCAGCCAGACGTGCAGGAGCTGCCAGATCCAAAATCGTGCCTTCTGATGGGAAAGCGACAGCTGCAAGCTCCGGAGCCCAGCCATCTTCTCCGGTGCTGGGACGTGGCAGGACAGCTAAGGCAGCACCACGGCCAAGGACCCCTGAAATGGAGCCCAGGCCCCGTCCTTTGAGAGGACAGGCCTATGCCACACCTACTGAACAGGTGACATTCATTCATAGATCAGTGTTCAGGGTTGTGACCAGGGTACTCCTTCCCCTGTCACTCAGCGATTCAAAACATGTCATTGGCTAAACAAGGCTGGTCATCTGTATGAATTATGGGGCCTCTTATGCCCCCAACCATAAATCCTAGAACCACCTTGATAGATAAAGTTAATACAAACAACCTGCTTCTCCAGACAGCACAATAATGCCAAGGGGTTCATTTACTGTTCAACTACACATCAGACGGGTCAAAAACAGCAACTCCCTTCAACAGCAGTGGGCATCTGTCACATGCTCGCAACTTGTCAGACCCTGAAGCAGACGGAAAAATGACACCAGTTCTGACAAATCTCAGTTTCAGTTGCTCAGATCTCAAACCCAAAAGGGATGTGGTGGACAGGAAGGTTTCTTGTAGGAATAACCCTATCAGCATGTCAGAGCAGGTGCCATTCCTTCCCGTCCAGTTTGGTGATCACATGCCGACTATCGTGTAGTCTTCTTGCTCTTTATCGACAGGAGAGGAACCTAGCACAGACATATGCTTCTGTGGTCCATCCATTTCAAGGTCTGACAAGTTCACATAAGCCTTTCTGTAGACCACTGTTCTGCTTAATGGTTTTTCCTGCACTTGTGGCCTTAGTGTTTACTTTAACAAGCCCGGTCCTTTTCCTCTGACCCGTTCTCACCCAATGAATTGCTGCTGACTGGACGCTTTCTCGTTTATTGCACCATTCCCTGTCGACTGCGATGTGTGAAAATCCCAGCATGGTGGCCGTTTGAGATGCTGGATCCATCATAGCGGGCACCAATCACATCACGTTCACAATCACTTAGTTCACACATCCTGCCCATTCTGAGGTTTAAGTCAAACAGTAACTGGAACCTTTTGACCCCGTCTGTGTGATTTATATATTTACAGCCACATGATGTGCCGCTTGGAGGAGTAGGTTGCTCGTGTTAGACAGGACTCCCTAAATAAGCCGACACTGCACTGTCGCTGTGCACTTTATATATTTTCAAAGAAAGAACAAAGTAGAACTTCTGCTTAAAACTGAAAAAGAATTGGTGAGAAATTCAAATCAGAAGCATTCATTTCTGTCATGCAGAAACCTAAGGTGGCACTGGCCAGACCTCCTCGTAAACGGGTACAGCATCCAGAAGCAGACACCCAGAGTCTCAGGTGGGCAGAAGAACTTGAAGATTTGGAGGAGCTTGGGGGGCCGGTCCTACAGCAGCCCGCAAGAGACCGGGGCTCAAGTTGGGCGCTGAAACTGTACAGTGCCCTCATTACAGTCCTCTTGCTTGTCCTCCTTGCTCTGCTTACCCTTTGATGTTGGTGGTAATAGGTCTGATTTCAGGGCTTTGGTTCAGCCATTTTCACAGTAATGGGCTACAACAGACGAACACATGATTGTCAAAACCGAAATAAAAAGAACACAGATTTCAGTAGAACTGTACTGACCGACTCATTAGCAAACAAACATACTGTTCCCTGCCAGTCAGGGGCAGTAGGAGTCTGATGCCAAAGAGCATACCTTACTGCAGTAGGGGCACTCTCCAAATACCATGCTGAAACTTTGGCGGCTGGATGGCAGGCCTCTCAGCCACTGTGGGGCAGAAAGAAGCTCTCATTACCATTGGAGTAGGGTTTAGTGCTTTGACTAAAATACACCAGTAGGGTATGGGTTTGAATTTTTCTGTTACTGATGGGATATAGAGTTGGCATGGAGATAAATATTAACATCATTTGCCAATTTTACAACTGTTTGGGACTGGTACTTATTTCAGGGACAAAACTTTAAGAATAACTTATGGCTGCATGCCTGGCTGGCTTAATACATTACTTCTTCTTAAATGAATGTACATTAAAGGAGATTTTACAACCCTTGCAGACCTATTTCCTGTAAGGTGGGGAGGTCAGGTGACCCCTTTAGGAAGTGTGAGATGTTACTGGTGGTGTGGGAGGGGCTGGGCTTGGCAGAGGGCTCCCTCACCTCGTACAGGCACACCTGGTGGAAGGGCTGGCCACAGCGAGGGTCGTTGCACACCTGGTCCGGGATGGCCGACTGTAGTCGATAGGCGTAACAGATGCCACACTCCATGCTAAAGCTCTGCAAAAGCACACAACACAGTTCAGCTACTAACCTATTAAATCGCAAGGTTGGCAGTTTTAGGTATGACCTGCAGGGGGCGGAATAGAACTTTTTGTGCTTAGGAGCTTCATACGCTAAATCCAGTATAAATACATCATAAAATACAACAAGGGGAAAATAGCCATCTTCTATTTTTTTGACAGTTCTCTTCTGAGTCACAGCTGAGGAAACAGAATATAGAGTAATATACAAGGGCAGGTACAGAGTAAAACTTCACCCTCCCCTCTGATCTCACCCATTTTCATGATGATCTACCCCATTTTACTGTCACGTTCAACACTTCTCTGCCTCCCTTCCCCCGTTCAATCCATTAAGAGAATGATGGGTTAAATGTAAACATCTGGTCACGAAAACTTTGCTCTCTCTGGAATGTTAATGGTGACCAGGCACCAGTCAGCTGTACAAGCTGGGAATATAAAGGCTGAGAATTTATTAAAAGCTCCTTATAGTTGCCAAGGTTTTTTTAATCCTAGTTATAATAATCATCTCTGTAAACAAACCAGTTACCAAATATATCATCACAAACTGCACTAACAAATGTTTTACCTTTCTTTCGCCAAGTAACGAATGCATTCTACAAACAACTATGACAGAACATACATCTAAAAACTTGAAACGTACAGATTTTTCGTGGGTGGCAGGTGATGGGAATTCTATCTCTAGAATCTCCTTCACATTCTGCAGGACGCTGCATTCCGGATTCCTGGAAACACAGGAGACGCTGTCGCTGCATGGACTAATTAAAGACATGCAAATGAGACGGCAATGAGTAATGAGTACCAACGCGCAATCATGACACGGATTCCTGCTTGGTGCTGAGCGGCAACTGTTTGAGCCACCGGCGCTGGTGGAGTGCCTGTATACCTCCACGCAATGCATCGTGGAGGGCGGGGGGGAGCAAGCCTACCTGCAGAGCTCGCACGTGACGATTCATTAATGACACTGGAGGTTTCCAGAAAAGTCCCTGAAACCATTTCTGGCATCCCATCTAGATAAAATGGTCATTTGGGAAAGAGTATAAGAAATTGGAAAGCAATTATCGTATCCTTACCACAAATGCATGTTGGCGTTCAGTCTACTCCTCAAGGGCGTCACCACTGGGGGGGGCAAGAAGAGAGACAACAAATCAGGACCAATGGAAGCTTCCTCAATCTCGACAGCCACACGCTCACGAGAACAGAGGACCTAAGCGACAGAGGCAAATAGCGCAGGTACTGAGGTAGGGCGCCGCCCTGCTGTTCACTCTTTAGATGGGAAACGCCTTTCTTTAGGAAATATACTGCTATAATTCGCTTTGCACAGAAAACTATACAGCACACCTAAGAGTGCTTGGGATAAAAACATCTAATAATTCAAGAACATCGTGATGCTGTTAATGATAAAACGGTAGCGATGAGGGTCCAAGCCCACAGTGCTGTGTTAGACCACCAATCAAGTTGGACTGCTGAATGGAGCTTGGGAGGGGAGTGTACACAAACGCAAATATACAAAAGGGCAGGCTGGCACCTATGTTGTGCCCGGATGGACACCAGAGCGGCGAGCACCTCCTGCGCAGGTGGCGTACGGCAGCAGAACAGAACGCTGGGAGACTAATGTTAATTACGCATAAATAAGTCTATCATCCATCCATCCATCCATCAACGGCACACAAGGGTGAACCGCCAGTGCGGAAGGCAGGATTATGCCGGGGCTGCAGAACGGGGCCAGGAGTGTATGTCTCACAGATGGTAGGAACCAGTTATAAGCAGGGTGCAGGCAGATGAATATTAGTCATCCAGTTATTTAAGATGGAGTGGACCCATAATCACTGAGCTAAGTATGGCCTGGGAGTAGGTTTGGAAGGGGATAAAGTGTGTCATGAGGGGGGAAAAAAATGAAATAAAAACGGCGGCAGTACTGCGGCCTACAGCTGAACGGCTCACTTACTCAGTGCGAGGAGTTGTTTCTCTGGCTCTCTGAGGCTCCTGCCACAGGCCCACGCCAGACGACAACGATACCGCTAAACCCCGTGTGCTCCACTAATTGCCTTTGCTGCGGCGCGGACGGCCAGGGGGGGGGCGGCCACACCAGGCACACGATTAGACGCCATCCAGTCAGACAAGTGGGGCTGAATGTGGGAGCACGAGGGCGCCCTGAGCTCCACGACATCCTGCTGGCACCCCCAGCCCAAAGAGCAACCCCACGTGGGTAATAAATAACTTCATGTGCGTGCCCCACCCACCCCAATAGGGATGGGATGGGGGCTGGGAATAAATCAACCGCTCTAATCTTCATATAAGGAATGCCCCGTCGGCAGACATCTTGGTGATGTGTGATGGCCGTACTCCCTTGTGTACCGCTTGTAAATGTGAAAAGCGCTATCTCTTACTGACCCCACTTTTCCAGGTCCAGTCTCCGCCCCAGTCTGGCTATATTGAAGTGTGTATTTAATATCAATGAATAACATTGCCAGGCAACCGCCAATACATTCTGGGTAGCACTATTAGCCAAGCGTGACCTTGAATTCTGAGAAACAAACAGCGAAGCTTAAATACTGAGCACTTACTCTTTTTGCTTGGGAAGCCCTGCATGAATCTTAACAGGCTTCTTTTTTATTATTATTTTTTATTACTGCCTATGTAACATGTACATGCACACTGCAACAGAACTTTGCATGGAAAAAATAATTTTCTCTGAAGTGAAAGCCCTGTATGTCCTGGCAGACAGACATACAGAGAGATGCTCCCTGCTTTACAGTACTTCGATTTTATGATGATGTGGTAGTGATGCACGTTCAGTAGTCATCCAGTTTTGAATTTTTATCTGTTCCCGAGCCACTGATCCACCATACGATGGCAGCAGCCCCCCCGATCCACCATACGATGGCAGCAGCCCCCCCCGATATGCCATATCGCCCCGAGCCACGTGTCCAGTCTCTGTAGCAATGTAAACATCTAACAGTGTTTAACGATGTATCATATGTAGTTACATTCAGAGATTGTAGTTTAGTTACTTGTTTATAACATGCAGTCGACTTTTGACGTTCTGTACTGATATTTTGACATTTATAACTTAACCTTGTCGCAAGTCATGAAGCACCTGTACAGATATACACACTCACACAAACACACATATAAAAACATCATTCCAAGATTCTCTTCTTGCGTTTCATATGCAGGGTAATCACGCTGATGTTGCCCCCCCCAGTTAACCTAAAACAAAGGAATAACTGGGCTGAGTGGTGTGAACACTGCGGTAATAAGAATTCCGCCTTGCACTTGTCTCTGGTCACTCAGCACAGCACCACTTGCACCCAGGCCCACTCCTGTCAGCTCTGTCCTTGTTATATAGCGTCACCCTGACCTCTACACTGCTTTGGACTAAAGCATCTGCCACGTAAATGAGCATAATGTAACTGAAATGCGGAGGCGTGTCTTTTCCTGACAGACGCGCCGCCAGCTTACGGAGCACGAGACGCAGATCTGCTGTTCATCCCGGTTTATCATCCTGCCTTATCTCGCCTTCATCTTCAGCTGAAGAGTGTTGAAATTATACTGACGTTCTGAAAATGATGGGGCGGTTCGGGCTGAAATCTTAATCGGGTAACTACTCATACATCTGTGATGTTTAAAGACGGGAAAAATAGAAGTGAATTGGTGGAAGCACGCAGCGGTAATTTAAACGTGTTTGTATACAGGTGCCTGTTAAGACCAGAAATAACAAAATGAGCCCATTATCGGAAGGGTCAGTCTGCTCACCGTGCTCAGCCCCCAGCAGACAGCACTCTGGCAGCATTCTGGGATACCGGGGGTCCACCTCCAACTTTATGGACACATTGTTCCCTAAAAAAAAAATGGAGACTGAGCTGGTGGTAAAGAATGTAACATCCTAATGACTTCTTCTCTAAAACACGCCTCCCTTTGCCTGTTTGTACCTAGGGTTCTGCTCCTAACAAAATAGTTATAACTTTACCACGAAAAGTTAGGTGACTGTTGATGTTTGCCCACGCCAGCCATGTGTGCTCATGATAACGGTCTATAGTGGGGGTCCTCAGGTCCAGTCCTGGAGAGCCAGTCTGCAGCCTGCAGATTCCCCTCAATACATTCTAATCAGCTAATTACCAGGTACAGTAATGCGGAGTGTCTGTGCAGGGAAGCCTGCAAACTGTGGATGCTGACTGGCCCTCCGGGGCCAGAAGTAGGGGACCCTGGTCTAAATACAGGGGCGTTCAGCTACCAATGACAATACGCCTCATTGTATCTCCCCGGGTTGGCTTCTCTGGTTCCAGGATCCAGGTCTTCTCATCGATTTCATCCATCATGGCCCAGAATTCCTCCAGGGATTCCAGCAAGGCCACAAATTGGCTGTAAACATTGGCCAGGGTGCTCTGCAGAAGGACCAAGGGAGGACAACTGGTTAATGACCACCACTGAGCGATTATATGTGATTTACCTGCCAAAGCCTATTAATATTATTGCAACATGAGTGTCCACAGCTGAAGTACCCAGGAAAGTGGTGGAGTGGGAAAATGATTTGACCATTACATTATAGAGGGGAATGTTCCTTCGTGCAACCCGAGACTTTTTCCAAATGGCAAATGAACCATAAGCCAATATAATCGTTTCATGCGGACTGCGAGCCCTTCATACCCTGTCCAATGGCAACAAATGCCCTCAGAGGCGAAAAGAAAACCGATGCAACCTTCCACATTCTGAACTGCACCCCGCACATATTTCTATACATTTTTTCACAAGACATATGTATGCATTCTGTGCTGAAAGGATGTTTGAATTTCTTTCTCCATTTAGGCTTCAGTTATGCAATCCAGTAGGCTAGTAACCAATTAAGTGCTGGTGGCTGGCAATGTTATTTAAGCATATAGCCCCCTACGCCTCATCCCAGTGACACTGGTCTTCCTACCCAAGGCTAAGGCTAATTCCCTGGATAGTCCTCTATTACTACTTTCCTATGCCGGAGAAGTAACACTCCATTGTTTACTTGCTTGGACTAATGGCCTAAGACTATAGCTATGCGCCTCACACAAACTCATGACTAGTTTAATTTAAGGCATTGCATAATAGTCGAGTCCACTGCTAACAGACTCTGGAGAATTGCTCAACTCATTGCCCCTTCTGCTCAGCACACAGCGAGGTTTTCTGCCATACAGAGCCAAGGGCTCTGCTTACCTTTGGGAAGCCATTTTCTCTGCTCTGTGGTTAAACGGTCCACTTAGTTACAGCCATATTTCAGACTTTTGAAAGCCTTGTGCAAACACAAACGGATACTGATTTATGGCAGCGGGGGTCCTTCATCTCCTGTCCTCAGATCATCATAAGCGGGCGCTTCCCATTGTACTATCCCGTCATAATCCTCAACGAGCCTCTCAATAAGACCGATGGGGAAAACATTAGATGAGAATGGGTGCAGCAGCCATCTTACAGTCACAGTACACAAAATCTCACCGTATAGCTGCAGTAATGACTTACATTTGGCTAGCAAAACATCATTGTTTGCAAGGGCTAATAATTTGATTTTAAATCTACAACACCTATTCTTAATTCTACGCATTCAGAATCTGCTTGACAGCTCATTGAACACTTGTCTTAGTTGCATAAGTGAGGTCATGACTGGGGCCCTAAAAAAAATTGCAACATAATTGCATTGGTCTAGGTTGGGGGCCTGATATTTGATGCAGTCAAGGGCCCAAAAATTTGTAGGTGCCCCCCTGATCTGGCCCTATAGTCCTACAACATTTCCTTACAGGATGTGTGAGAATCACGACTTTCTGACCTCTTCACACATTTTGCAAGCTGCAGGCTAAAGTTGCTTGCCATCAAGGTTATAAAAAAGATACATTCTGACCAGCCTTTCACATGCGACACGTTACCATGCTCCACATTAGAGACGGTTGATAAAAACACGATAATATCCCCTGCCAGGGAGTCATGGAAACGGAAGGTGCGCACAAAAATTATACCGAACATGTGCCCGTTGTTTGTACCAAAACTAAAAGTTAACTCCAGACACGGCCAACTTTAAGCCCTCAAAGAGGCCAGATGGTTAAAGAGCGTGTCCAATGGATTTTGAAACAAATCCCCCAATTATACAAAACCATGCTTTTGTCTTGCAGCAGTGTCGGGCTGGAGGAAGCGGACAGCTCCCCATGAGACTGGTTTTATTAGAGAGCCAATCAGCATTTACCATACATCGCGTCACGCCCCCCGAAGAAAATCCCAAATTTAATTTTTACCGCGAAGCGAAGCGTGTTGCCGAGCGTGCCCTCGGCTCTCCTTGGAGAATCGCGGAATCGACCGAATGCGAGATACAGCCACTCCGTTGATGTTTATTATTCTCCAGCGGCGCCTGTAATTTGGTGGGCTCGGCTTCTACACGTAGCGCGTTTGCAAATGATATCACGGCGCTAAATTCCCCCCAAACAAACAATGCAAACAAGCTGGACCGCGGAGGCTATCGCTGGGCAAACCGTTCCAGTTTACGGTTAGTCAAACACAGCGCACGCGGGGACGGCCACAGCGGAGAGAGCATGAAACAACGGGAAGTCGTTTGTTAGGTTCATTATTTAAATCACCGGTGCGTGCACAAACAGCGCACTCACACCAGCTACATCTAGAGAGAAGTCTTGCAGGGGGAGATTAAATGAACTCTTAAAATGCTTAATGCCATTTAAATCATAATAGCACGATTAAATCACCTATCAGGTTCCATGTGAACATAAATTTTTAAACTATGCCTTTCATCCTTAAAGTAGTGGCTGGGTCCCTATTGTGAAATCGAGCAAAGGTGTAAATGTTAATCTTTCCAGTCCCCTGCAATTTCCCCCCTTTGTAGAGCCTCCAGCCTGATAATACAGACAATTTAGCAAGACTTCTGATGAGAGCAACTGCCATCATGATGGCTGCAATTTCAAGCTTTTTCTTTCTTAAACCATAGAATATTGTTCTAGATTCCCAGGATATTGGCTTATATATTCTAATTACACTTAATATGTTCTTGATCCTTTGATAACTTTTTGAACTAATTGGTTTAAATGATTGGCTGCCATTCAGCTGCCAGTGAATCCCCGTTTGAACTCGCACACTTTAAAATCATCGCAGGCAAGAATCTGGACCGAAAGTCTATTTGTATTTATAATTCGAGATATTACCCTTTATCATGAAGGCACTAATTACAAATGACAAACATGGGAATGTGTCATCCGGCCTTAAAATGTAGAGCAGTGCAATTACTTTTACAAATAGTTTTCTTGATACGTTTTCAGTGCTCCCGTGTTATTTCTATTTGGTATTTGTTTGTTTAGACAAAACAAACCCATGCGACATTTTACATATAAACGAACGACGAGCCCCATGAATTTCCAAGACAAAAATTTAACACGCAAGTATCTTTAGGTCGAGGTACAGCTGCGTGAAAGAGACCGAGTATTTAGTATGAAATTGTATCTATAGTATACGTATATGTAGATGTATATAATCTGTATATAATGTATGGATGTATGTGCATTGTACGGGTGTGTATATGTACAGGCCAATACCCACTA
>JABFEA020000067.1:7909963-7928919 GCA_019775915.2 Cyphomyrus plagiostoma | reverse complement strand
GGGGAGGGCAGAGGAGCAGGAGCACCGAGCACACATGCAGGGGAGGGCAGAGGAGCAGGAGCACCGAGCACACATGCAGGGGAGGGCAGAGGAGCAGGAGCACCGAGCACACATGCGGGGGAGCGCAAAGGAGCAGGACCCATACACACATAAACAGAGACACACACACCCTACAAAAAGTAGCAAGATCAGCTTTTGAAGATTGTGCACAGAAAATAATCATGCTGCTAATCCATTTCTTCGATTAATCAGTGTTCTGAGGAACAATGGTGCATATATCTTTGCATTTTCAGGGCTTCCAAATGTCATCATCTCCCACTGCGCACTGGACTGAGAGAGATTTACTGCTTCATAATCAGCACCAGGTACCTCAGCAGTACAGTAATCACACTTAACCTTTCACCTCCGAGCAAAGAAAATAGCCTTTTCTTAAAAGCATACTTTAAAAATGATTAAGAACCCATAATATATGACAGAACACTTCATCACGCCAAAATATAGAACAGCGCAGTCATTTGCGCAGTCACCTGTGGTGTCCAGCCCACGACCAGTGGAACGGGTAGGTCTGCAGAGCATTCTGGGGCTTCCGCAGGGTACTGAGGAAAAAAGAAAAAAAAAGAGAGAGAGAGAGACGATTGACATCAGCAAACATCTGTCTTAAACCCCTCCAAAGCCACAACGTTCCTCACCCCCCCCCCATATTAATGTCTCCAATGCATCACAACGGGCAAAAACTGGGGCTTGATTTTCGGCGTTGCCTTCAAGCAGAACAAAGCAAACTTTCCTGTGGCTGACTAGAGGCACCCAGGGTAAGAGAAGAGGCCGGAGTGTGGATGCCAGTTCTCTCACTTTCCAAGTCAGATATCATCTTACAATTAAGAGAGGAAAACAGAGAACATTAGGAGTGAGAGGTGCAGCATTTCTGGGGAGCGGCGGGGGGAGCGGCTGCATTGCACTGGACTGGATGTCCACACCTGTACAAGCTGACAAGCCTCTGGGGGCTGCAGCTCATTTTCCATTCGCAAAAAGAACATGATGCCAAGACTGAAAAGTAACATTTATATTGGCTTCATTTCAGCTACTCATCCAACTTTTCAGCTAAAGTACTTTTAATGGCTTAATAAAAGGAGTTTCCATGCTCTTATTTACTATACAAATGATATATTACAGCTTTTTATAGACAACAATACACAGCCTCTCCCCCAGTTGGGGTTACATTCTGACAAATCTGTCATAAGGCGATAATGCATCTTTCACAGCACACCTAACACCATGGCCTGGCCCACCTTACACATGCTTAGAACACTTACATTAGCCTACAGTTTTGCAAAAACATTAACACAAATTTAAAATAAAAAAAAAAAAAATGTAAAAGTGTCTCATGTAATTAAATGAATCATGTACCGAGAGTGAAAAACATTTACGAATCGAAAAGTCGAATACGGACCAAGGTAAACCGGCGAGTGTCTGTAATTAATACAAAGCCATGTTAACATATCGATGCCTAATACAAAAAAATTGCAGAAGAAATAGCTGCCATTTTCACAAGAACAGATAGAGAAGGAATAGGAAAACTCTCTGCACGGAAGTGAATGAGGAGCAAATATGGGGGATTGAAGACACACACACACACACAACACTAATGTACACACAACATGCTAGGATCAAGGGTCAGGTAGTACAAATCAATAGAGATAATCAAGGATACCCGACTCTCCCTCCCGAGACAGATGGTATGCCCCCCCAGGAGCCCCCTTTAATTTATTTCAAACTTTATCTGAGCGTCACAAGCAGTCAAGCATATTCAGAGGAAGGAAACGGGTGCAAGGCCATCATTACTAGCCAACGCAGGCCCTTTGCATTTAGCAGACTGACACATTACTACCGTAAGCTTATGGAGGGCAGCACTGACGTGTATAGGAGACGCTTGTTAGTCCTTAAAAGAGAAGCTCCTGGAATACTCCACGCTGCAAGATTGGCCACTCCAGCTCGAGTGTGATCCCCCCACCCGATTTGCGGTCTGCACCACAGTACACTCCAAGCGTGTGCATAATCGCAGGGTGCAAAGGGCAACCATCACCATAAAGCCATGGGCTCTCTGCGGGCGGGCACACGTGGGCAGCGGGGGGGCTCATCTGCCCAGACAGACTCAGGTGTGCCCAATTAACGGCTGAAAAATGAAGCTGAGCGACTACCCCCCCCCCCCCCCATTGTTTATAATTGTGGCGTGTACGAGCCTCCCCATGCCTGATCATTCCAGGAGCATAAATACAGCAGCATTCTGCACATATTCCATAACCACCCCCACGCTGATCGCTTACTGCTTATGTACCACTGAAACAAAAATATAAACAATTTGTCCATCACATTAAGCAGTTTGGCAAAAAAAAAGTGAGAACATGCATTAACCTCTACAAGTAAAGAAAAAAGAAGTTTGCTGTGTTTTACTTAGATTGCTTGTTGAGATACTTAGAACAATACACACACACGCATATAACTAGCTTTCATTTCCATCTTCCAGGATGGAGGGGGTCGGCAGGCAGGGGTACGCCCCCGAATGGGGTGCAAGACCATCACAGGACACACACACAAGCTAGGGATGCAACAGTACACGGTATGTTGTCAAACAGTTCAGTACGCCCCCTACGGTTCAATACACAGACGAGAAATGTGGTATTACGATATGTCTGTCATTTCGCTATAGCTACCAAACCTTGCTCATAGCCCAGCAGACTACACGCGCGTTGTAAATTCTGCCCTGTCATGCCAAATCTCATTTCCCGTCCAAATTCCATCCCCTTGTGACGTGTTGCTCAGCCGATGATGCAATGTGATGATGCAGTTTCAAGTTACCCGGTAAGTTTCAAGTTCACCCTTACTGCTGCGGCTAGCGTTCAGAACAATAAAATACGTTTGATTGTTTTTTTAAAAAGTGTGTCCTTATTAATTATGAAAAATTCTTCGCATTTGGCTTAATAATCTAATAAAACATGTTGATTATACTATCAATGAATTCAGCTTCCAGGTGATATATCCAGCTTAACGGTGGTATATTTGATCTATTCTTAGCTCAATAAGATGTCATTGGCAAGAAGTATTCTGAAATAAATTAAACAGTTCATTGTTTAATTTAAGGGTGATTTAATTTGTTTCTTAATTATAAAGATGCCGAAATCATGGCCCGACAAACAGGATACATACTGAACCCTGGGCCAACTAACTGAACTGCAGCATCCCCATGATAGACACACACACACACCCCACTTATGGACACCAAAGACTCAGTTTGTCTGTCTTTGGACCGCAGCAGGAAACACACATAATATAGGGGGGGGCGTGGGAAACACACACACGGTAGAGGATGGGTTCGAATCCCCAGCCCCAGAGGTATGAGTCAACATTTGTACCCACTGAGCCACTTATAGCCATTTTATTTGTAATCGTCCTGGCTAATGACAAATGCCACATTATAACATTATACACTGCTAGACCTATAAAAGCAGCACACTATATGAATAATCCTAACTAACATGGCAGAGGCCAGTCCTTACCAGTGTTTCTGTCCTCTCCTCAGTTTAATCACTTTGTTTCATATTCCTTCCGCACCTCTGAGCTTGGAAGCCCACAATGTACTGATGCACCGATAAGGAAATTTCTGGCCGATACTGATAGCAGATTATTTTGAAAACCGACACGGATATTGATGATTGTTTTGGAAGCTTTGCTTAAATAAGTTTAAAGGGACCCTTCATCCAAATAAAATTACTCACATTCCAAAAATGTGAAAATATTTTCCAGTAAGAAAACACTGGCATATTACAACAGCCACACTGTATTTTATGACTGTATACACCTTATATATTTTTAACAGAGAAGAGCTGATCATCAAGGTTGATAAACATAATTCTCTGAGTAATATCTTTTGATTTTGCAGTGTCTGCACGGAATTTTCTTTTGTCATCAAATTACTCGGCAGTACCGAACTCATCTATATTGGAACTGATTTGTTTTTCGAAAACCTCATACTCTTCACTGTCTCTTCAAGGTGAGCAGTCAAATTTGTTGTTTTTTTAATGTTTATTAGTACGTCCTTCTCATGAAATTTTAGCGACGTTTGTAAAATGCATTTCTAACATTGTTTTCACCCACATTAAAATGATTCCGCACAGCAGACAGTATTATGTTTAATATTATTACGCAGGCCCGCAAAGCAATGCGAGTCAGCATTTTGGAGGGAATTATTGGCGGTAAATATCGGCACATTTTTCAACATTGGCGGGTGACCGATCGTTGCTGTTGCGCCCGATACGATCGGTGCATCTCGGCCATAAAAGTATAACAAATCAGCTCATGGTAAATGACCAACAACCTTTGCGGAAAAGCTGTTTCACTTCCTGTCAGCAGGGGCCGGACACAAACAACGATGCTATGCTTTCGGTGCTGGGCGTCCCTTCCTTTACTAAGCAGCAGCAGCAGCAGTGCGGCAGGTTCTCCCCTTACCTTGGGCCCTAACCGCACCGTGATGGCGTGTTGTCGACTGGACGAATCCTTCGCTGCCAGCCTCAGCATGCTCAGCTCCGTGCCGATGAACAGCACTCTGTGGGAACAGGACGCACAACCAGAATCTCTTACCGAACGACCCGGGACAGAACATGCCGTCGGCTTGCCTACCGCGCCACACACAGACCAGGTGATGTTTGACCCCGCCAGTCACCCCACACACGGTCACTCCCCTGCTGCACCCCTCAGGAATACCATCCCTCTCTGCCCCATGGGGAGTGTGAATTGCACTAATCCCAGCCACTCCTTCTCATCAGCTGTCCACTAAATGCTCACACCCATGGCCATCCAAGGGCCCGGCTCAGTAAGTGCTCTGACAGGCCCCAGCCGCTTCATCCGCATTTCGGTCAGGTGCTCCTGTTTCTGTATCATTAAACCATCTGTGGGATTGCCCTGCGGGGTATTTGTTTGCGAAGGCTGCAGTCTTTAAAAAAAAAAACAAAAACAAAGCGATCTCGCCATAAACGCGAGCGGCGGGCCGCCACACCGCGGCGCTCCAAAGGCAGAATCTAACCCTCCCGCTTTCCGCGGATGAACATGCGCGCGGTAATCAATCCTTCACTCAAAGCTGGGCTGCGGCTTGACGCTCTGGGCGAGATGCTTCAAACGGCCACGGCGTTCATACGAACAAGGCTGGGGCCGCGCTGCTCGAGTGAGAACAGCCGAAATGCTCGAAGGCAAGCGTTGGCTTTCATCTCTGCGCTCGCTGGCTGGCTAGGCCGGCCGTTTCGAAGGAAATGTTGGAAACTCGGCGAGGTAAACAGCGATGGATAAGGGGCAATGGCGCCAAGTCACCACCGTAGGCAAGCAGCTGCAGATTTCCACGAAGGGGGGTGGCCATTACGGCACTTAGTTGATGACACCCAGACATACATGAACAGAGGCTTTCAAAGCCGGATTTTAACAACATCTGATTACAGCTAACGATCCAGGGATTGGTTAAGAGGGGGACTTGACCCCATATGTGCTGCATTAGAAAAAAGCTACAAATTTTAAGAGAACTTAAATTGATTAAAATAACCATGTTTTGTCACAAGTACGCCTGTCACGGCTAATCAGCCACTAAAATCTATCAGACTCCCAGCTCTTAACAGTGATGCCAATTAATCTAAATTATTCTTAAGTGCACATACCAAGGGGGCAGCTCCTGACCACAATTTCGTCTCTGAATATTCACCTTGACAAAAAAAAAAAAAAATTTTAAAAATCATCTCACTGGACTCAATGGACCAGTTTTCCAATTAAAATAAGTTGTACTTACTTGTGCCTCAGCTTTACTTCTGGCCCATTAAAAATAAACGAGAAAAAAAATAAAACAAACAACCACCCACAGCACAGCTAATAGAAGTTTAACAGGAAAGTTGTGATCATGCCACAAACCAGAGGGTTAACGAACATCTGAATGATTAATTAATGACAACAAAGCACATCCCATTAACCTCCATCTCCTATCCGAAAGCAGTGTGCTTGCAGAAATCTCTGCCAGTTCCAGAGTCAGTTTCGCCTCTCGCCCCCTCAATGCCTTCCTCTCCTGTCATCCTCCTCACCGTCAACTCGATCATGTCCCCCGACACAGCCCAACATCCACATACAGCCCTAGTGGTCCTATGCGGGAGAACAGCGGCTTTCAGTTATTACCCTTATTAATGTGCACGTCTCTGTGTGGACAGCATCTGAAATAATTACCATGTCCCAGGGGGCTCCCGTCGGATCTGATCCCCTGTCCAATCAGTGCTTGGTTTGGTAGCTTGTGTCCAGAGATCTTTCTCGGAGGGTCAATTCATTTAGCAGTAAACAAGGTGGAAAATCACGAAGCTCAAATGTCTTGTTGAGGCTCTTCAAAAGAATAATTCCCACGGGACGCTTTAAAAGGACGTACTGTCTTCAACAGGAGAAACCAAATGCTCCTTTTAAAGACTTACTCTGAAGCAGGTCTTTTATTAACTTTGGATCTGTACTTGATGTATACAGAGTGCGTGTGTATATGTTTTATATATACATATATATATACACACACATGTATACATACATATACACAGTGTGTGTGTATATATATATATATATTTTAAAAATCGCACGTCATTAAAACAAGAAAAAGAAAAACATTTAATATGTATAAATCACCACATTTGACTTCCCTTTATCCCAGATAGCAGATCAGGGTGATTCTTCAACGAGTAAATGTGGTTTGGCAAAGTCATAAGAGTATTATGTTGCAAAGTGCAAGAAATACCCCTTGTCAACCTAAAACAGTAATGTTTCATGAGATGCGAGATGATAATGTGAAATGACAGACTGTAATCCTGCTAATTTATGACACGTCCCAGAGGTCGCTTTTCCAGCTGGACACGCTGAGCCTGGCGTTTTGGTAGGTGCCGACAGGTCCATGTGGGGACGGGGGTTGTGGTCAACAGCATAAGAAGTGAACGTACTTATCCCATCCCAGGCTGTCTAGCTCTGCAATCAGACCTGCGTAGTACTGGGCCGGGGGCATGCTCCGACACTCTGGAGATTTCTTCACAGCCACCTCCTGCAGGATGACAGTATGCCTGTTTTTCAGGCAGCCTTTGGCAGAGCCAGCCATGGCTCCTAGGCTTCCCCCATCATTTACCCCCAGTGCTAATGTGGACAGATAAAATTACCAGAACACAGGCTAGGTGCCTTTCCCCAAGAGGATATTAATGCTTTCATTCAAAGAGGGGGGTATTTTTTAGATCTTTTTTTTTCCCCAGGACCACTCAGTAAATTTTCCTGAAATTAGGCCTGCAATATCAATGCTTAACTTAAAAATAAAACACACAGAAAATACAGTTTGTATATGATGCTAAAAACCTATTTATTTAACTACATTTCTTTTTTATGTCTCTCTGTGATGTTCACCTACTGTATAATTTTACATTGGTCATACATATCAAACCAAATAGCTAACAGCAAAAAAAAAAAAAAACCTAATGGATCTGTACCCCAGGACAAGGTGTTACGATGCGTTGGTTGGCGATTGGCGAAAGGAGGGAAGTCCAGTCAGGCAGACGGGGAGACAGGGTTTATTCAGGACGGTACACCAACACATGCAAACTTCAATGCCGGATCTGCCGGAACTACGCTGACGCAGACCTTACATACACGAGACAGGCAGTCGGCAACAAGAGACAGCTGACGGAAATCAAGGAGAAACACTGGGTAACAAGGAGGGCGTGGCACACAGGAGGAGCGGATGGAGTTGGCACGTAACACAAGGGTGCTGCATTCGTTGAAATTTCATCAGCATTAATGTCACTTAAACACTAGAACTAATAACATCTAAAATATCAAACCCTATTCTCATTAGGCCCCTCTGAGGGCTGAAAGGATGGCATGGCCAAAAGATCGAAACAGGAGACTCCACAGAAATTAAGCACAGATCGTTGTGTGACCTTCTCGGAAGTGGTAAATATGAATGATCAAATACGCCAAACTATAAATATTAATGCTCTAAAAAAAACTTGCAGTCTGTCGACTTGGTTTCTGACAGGATGTCGAGCATATGAAAAGATAGTCACTGACACGTCTGCATGTGTTCATAAAACCCAGAACAGGCCAAAAAAAGCCCAGAGAAAACAATTTCAATTAACCACATCACAAAAGTGATTAGAGAGACAAATTTGCCATGATAAGTGCCCTTGAGAGCCAAAACACAGCTAAAACGTGCAAACACCCCTGAGGGTCATGCCAGAAATGATGTTTATCTCAAATCAAAGGAGCCAAATGTTTAAGCCAGTCACTACATGTTTCATTATTTCCAGTTGCCAAGCAGAAAAGCATGTGAACAGTCAAATGCATTGCTACAAAGTAAATAGAATATGCTTTAAAATGCTGCCTTCAGATGAATGTCACAATATTTATATTAATATAACATAATAATACCAATACTTACCAAGATCGTTTTAAGCTCCAAAATAAAAGTGCAAAGATCAGAGGAATGCTGCAATCTCTGAAGAAAGAAGAAACTGCAATCAAAATAAAATGACAGCGCACGTGGGAAAGGTAACGATTACGTCCATCACCGCATGCAATTTTTAACCAATACACAGTATGCAGTGGCTCAAATTAAAACCACTATCGGCTCCTTGATATATAGAGGCAACCACCAGCTTTAATAATTAATAATATTTTAAGTCTATCAAAGTAATGAACTTTACCGCCTAGGGAAAAATATAAACCCAGCCCTAATACACAGACAAAGGCTAACAAATGAGGGCATTTTCAAAGCTGGTAATTAAGAAACCAAACACACAGGAATAAAGCCAGTAAATAAAAAAATAAAACACACCAGTTCAGTAAGAAAAAATATTTTTCCAAAAATGAATTCTAATAGAATCTAGATTACATTAATAACTGAACACATGCTCTATATTTATGTACTGTTACGTGTACAGGGAGAGAAATGGTTATTATGGTGGTTGTAAATGGCAATGTACATTTTGTGATGCGTCACCTGTTTTATTATATTTTGATAGTCACGCAGGAGCTGTTTTAGGCGCCAGCAGCACTGCAATCTGAAGGAGGAAAAAACACAGCAAGAACATTCCATTAACGGGGGAAAAAATAATACGACAGACATGTCAGAAGTACTAGCACAATTACTACCATCTACAACCAGGAGTTACTATTAGCGCGCAACAAGAAAACTTTCCGGTGTGAATAAATTAGTCTACAATTTTACACGTTCAACGTGCTACAGAAAACGGCGCGAAATTATATTAGTTATTAATAGCAGCATTATTATTAGTGTCTGTATTAATTATTATTATTGAAAATAGGTAAATTACTAATTTGAAAACTTTCTATGATTTCAATCAAGAGCTATTCAGTTAGGTGCGTTTACAACGATGGAATGATGAATAATGAAATATTACTTGGCATGCTTCAACTGGCGATTAGCAGGGAGTAGCACTCTCAGTCTGAAATCTGCTCCCTAGAAAACACAAAGCAACACGGACAAATTAGTCCACCTTGAACCACCCACAATACGAGATTCCTTTTGAACAGGTGATACAATCTCCGTTACGGTGGGCTTTTAATAAAGCAGTTACTATTTAAAAATAAATCATTTCTGGTTTTGGAAAATTACCACATCTTAATAAAGCCGCTAACTTCGCAATTAAATTGGATTCAGAAAATAAATCTCACCTGCAGTGTGATGAAGCCGTCATAAACCGTCTTCTCCTTATTCTGAGGTAACAACAGTGGGCTTTCTCTAACCAGCGAGGAACTGTCACCCATTTTCCCTGGGCATGCACAATTGACACTTTAGCGATTTCAAACGTTTTATGATTTCGAAACTCTGGGTTGCGTTTTCCTATAACCCACCTATTAAAGTTGCTAGCAAGTCATAAAAAGCGAAAAATAAAAACCTAAGTAATCTTTTGGAATTTGTCGGAAATGTGCATATTTGTAGGTAATTGGCGGCATGTAAATAGAGAAAAAGCCAAGTTAGCAAGATTGAATTAGCAATGCGATTAGTAGTATTCAACTCAAAACTGTATTTTACAAGTGGAAGAAAGTGAAAGGAACAATGTCAAATACACTCGGATTATAAATCGGCTAGCTCAATACGCCAACACTAAATACATAGCTTTTTTTTAAAAAAAAAATGTTATTAAAGCAATGAAACGCATATACCTTCTTTACTTTCGCTTTATTGACGTACGTAAACTCCCGCGAAAAGTTCATGCGAGCGCGTAACATGTTTTGCCCCGCCCACTCGTTGCGTCTTCAGCGCCCCTTTGAATGATGAAACTTTATTCCGCTCAGATCGCACCTGACAGACAGCGCAGTGCGTTGGTCGGCGCCAAGCCGATAGACCGTTACAGAGAGCGCGAGAACCGGCGCGTGCTATCGATGTCAACGATGTCGTCTTGTTCTTGTTAACATTGTTGGCTTAACATTTAATTCAGGTAAGTTATAGAAAAGGTTTACGACATCGTAAAATCTGCAAATAGCGAAATGAAACTGATAACCATAGCTCCGCAACACAGTAAATATTTTACGGCCAGTTTGGGAACAAAAAATTGATTTCAGTTGTCAGAACGGTATGGTCACTTTTTTTCTTCATGTTTTATCTGCCTGTCATCGTTTATAATTTTATTTTGAGTGAACTTGGTATGTTTTCATTATTATGTTTAAATATATACTCTCAATTTATAATTACAGTACATAACTACTAATCCAAATGGGCATCTATATGGAATCCAGTTTGAGTTGACCCGGTTTTGATCCCCGTCTTCATGGTTTTCCCCGTGTAGTCGTGGGGTTCTCCCGCCGCCTGACCACTGCAGTCCAGAAACATGCTGAGGGCAATTGAAGTCGCCCCTCTGTCCGAGGGTGTGAAAGATAAGCGTGTAAATATGCTCCGGTACCCCCGTGACCCTGTGTAGAACAAATGGTACAGGATGTGGCTGAATTTCATTATACGTGTATATTTATCATTATACTTTTATTCCTTTATTTTATTGTTATTTTAAAGGAATCTTTCTGACATATACTTAGATGTTTAATGGGTAATTGCATTTTTAATCCCCCATAATTATAATTAGTTTGTGAGTGTAGTTTTAGAAGCCAGGTTCCAATTTTTGAAGAGCCCTCATAAACTCATTGAAAGTACAGTAAAGTAGCCCTGTGAATGAGCCATGTGTTTGGTTCTGTGAAGTAACTCATGATGTCTAAGGTTTAGAAAAAACATGAGTAATTGTGTCCCTGGGCCTTAGCTGAATGTCGTCAATTATGTCCATGGCTCCAAACATTTTAAATACACATATAATTTAATAATGTGCAATTTGTACTATGACTTTGGACCAGAAGAGGAAAAGATTTGGAGTGTGTGTGTCATATATATATATATAAATAATTATAAGAATTGGTTCTTTATTGATCCCCGTGGGGAAATTGTCTTTACGCCTCCCTCAACTTGCTCTTTGTGGAGTAAGAGTAAGTTGTCCGCGAAAGGCAGCCACCTGTAGCGGCGCCCAGGGAGCTGGGGGTTAAGGGCCTTGCCCAAGGACCCGCAGACATGCTGAGGCTGGATTTTTATACACACACACACACACTCAAACACACACACAGAACGTGATCCTCTGCCAACAAAATAAATCCACTGAAGGGATAAGTTACAGGTTATTTCTGCAAGCCAATGCAAAACAGACTACAGATATATTAGGGAAATGGTCACATTATAGTAGATTAATCCTTGGTTTTCTAACTTTTAAATCCGAGAATTGTTAAAGAGCTAGTATTTTATTTCGTTTTTATTTTTTCAGTTTTACTGAAATTAAAACACTTTCAGAATGCTTCTGAGAAACAGACTAAGAAATGGATTGTACATTGGATGGAAATGCCATATTCTTGGATATGTACCGTGTTGTCATACAGTGGGACAGTATAAAATATATGACTGATGTTAATATTTGCTCTACCATACATATTAACTTCTAGCATAGTGCCTGATATATATCCAGTTAAAATGAAAGTAATGTTCCTATTGTCATCTAATAGTCTTCATATAAACAGTTTTCAGTGCATCGGCTGTATGATTATCAAAAAATCTGTTTTATTATGATCCTTTTCCTATTTCAGAGCCCAAGACTTTGCCTCATCACCAAATTATACTTACTGTTAACAATTTAATTTAATCACTACTTGTTGAAATAGTGAAAATAATCTGTATTTGTAGGTAGCCTCTGTTAGTATTGGTGCTTTCTGCTTATTGTGGTCCAATTTACCATCTTATATGGTATTCAAAACACCAGTGAGAAATAATATTCTTCAAACAACTGAGACTTTGAAAAACTGATATTCGTAATCATAAATATATGATTATTTTATGTTTTTTTATCTAGTGAATAATTGTAGGAAACGGTAGTTTGTATTTATGATGCAGGTCTTATATTCAATATTGTATAAGCACAACACAATTTCTATTGTATATAATAGTAAATTGTCCCCTATCTTGACATTTTATTACTGAAAATATAATGCTGACGTACTAGATTTGCATTGCATAATATATTGAACATAAGATGAAACCCACCACCTGCTGAAATATTCTACTGTGTATTAATCTACAAATACACTGTCACATTTGTGACATGAACGCAAAGTAAAACACATATTGCAGTATTTTCTTTTTCGAAAGTTATTACAACGCTATAAAAAGGGACATATTTTGCCACTTAAAAATATCCAAGGACTAGGATCAGTCCTTTTAAGCAAAGAGCCTGCAAAAGAGCGTCGATGTCCGTGTTGGAGTTTGTGATAATATGTTGCTCGTGAGGAGTGTGCCACCCGAGCACGCTACACATTGTGCCTGGAGAGATTGATGTTTTGTCATCCACCTGCTTCAAAGCTGCAAAACCAGCCGCTGCAAAAGAAAACCTAGCCAGCTTCAAAAACCCCCAAACAAAGAAATCTTAGCGGGCTGTTTACATATCAGTGGAGGGATACCGGGGCTTTTGCCGATGTGAGCCTGAAATGGTTGAGAGGTTTCAGAGCCTGCAGACGGGTGAGTGTTAAATGCCTTTTTTGTGTGTGTGCTGCCGAGGAGCAATTTAAGACGATTTCGCTCTGACTTTGCTTTATGGAGGAGCTTGACAACCTGTGCGAAATGAGGTGCTTTCTCAGTCATATGCAGATTTGGTGCCATTAATAGAATACACACTGCTAATATAGCATATTTTAAAAATGAATCCTCACATTATTTGGCATTTTTATGTAGTGTGACTATGCTCAGGCATTAATTTCTCCCTCCCTGTTCCATTTCTCCATTCAGCTCGTAGCTCTGCTTTTTTACCTTTGAACAGAATGATCTATTGTGCATTGTTTGTCACGAACCATGGTCACTTCTCTGGAATGCAATTGGTTGGAGCTACATCGTGTGGGTCTTGCACCCTGCATCTCTCTCCTACTCCCTCTCTCTCTCTCTCTCTCTAAGTTGCTTTTGAATCAAGATAAGACCAGAGGTGGCTGTTTTAACTCATTTTGTAATATCACCATTCTTGTTATGTATGGAATAGTATAGAAACAGGATATTTTCTCCTTAAGCATCCACATAAATACACTTTCAGTAACAAAACCAGTAATAAATGGTGATTATTATTGATATATTTATTAGAATGAGGGAACTCCCTCTCAAATGCTCATAACTGGTTAAATGCCTGGTTTTCCAGTGCTTCTGTGACTGAAATCACTTTATACCTCATTTCACTCTGCATTTTTATCTTACTTTTAATGCTGTTATGCATTTGAGGAGTATAACAAAATGTCAAATCCAGCTGCTAATGCATGTAGATATTTCATACTAGAAAAACAAAAAAAGATTATGGAGAAAAAAATGCTTGATCATATGTGTTCACTTTTTGTTATCTAAACTGCATTATGGACCTGCATCGAATTGAAGCTAACGCATTGAAACAAAATTTTATCCTGTGTTGAAATTAATCTGACTATATTTGCAAAGAATTTAATTATAACTTCAGTTTATAATAATGAGATTGATTTGGACTGGATTGAATTTCTAATTTAAGGATTATTTGGTAGATTTGCCTGAGGGACCATTATGAAAGTAAACTATGAGTTTAAGCATTTGCTTTTTTATGATGCAGGGTGGTTCATAAACACATCTAGCTTAATGCCTGAAGGTTAAGGTTCACAGAACTCTTCATTTGTCAGAGACAGGGTTTAATATGCAGAAAGTAAATATGGTAGTGCAGCTAAATTAGCTGGTGATGTACATGCACATTTGCAGGAGAGGTCATTGAGATTTGGTCTATGCAAAGCGTTGAATGAAAGCTCTGCTAGGACAGTATCTCTATGTCTTGACAATGTTTGTCCAATATTTTTGAGGTGGAATGGGGATGGTGTAGATATCTCAGGGTGGGGTTAAGTCAGGTTATGAACACATTCATTCACTTCACTGGTCCTGTAAAACTGGATAAAATAAAAATCTATGTCACTCTGGGTCAGATCCTGTTGCCTTATTCTATACCCTTTGTAACCCCCCAACCCAGCATGATTTGGTTTTCTTGTGTGTACTTCTCATTTCTGATTATGAAAAAACTGTTTCAAAATCCACCTCTGCTCCCTATTCCTTCCTCACATGTTGGTGTCACGTGGTTCTGTGGGCAGTTCTGCCCAGAGCAGTTCTCACAAAATTATTCTGTGATTCTTTTAAGAATAACTTGGATAATATGGCTCAATTGGAGGTTGGTCCATCCTGGTTTGTCACCTTTGGATCATTTTGCTGTAACATATTAACCTTTGTGTTTGGAAAAAAAATCAGTGGCAGTGAGTGGTGCTGTGTTGGTAAATGATGTTTCTGGAGACTAGTTTACAGGACTTCATTAAAATGACTTCAGCTGGGAGATCAATGGAACTGTGGCAATGGGGCCACTTGGACCCCATCCTGGGCCTTGATCTGGGCCAGTTTTCCATGCAGTAAACCAGACTGTACTTGACCTACAGCATGCCAATGAAAGGCAGGTCATCAGTTCTAGGCCATTTACTGTACAGCGTACTGCAGCTGGAGCATGGAGGACTTGAGGCTTTTTATCCTCAGCCAGGCAGTGACAAAGATAAAGTACTGTGAAAAGGAGGCCAAACAATGGTCACATGAATATAATTGCCAAACAAAATGGCTATTTTAGTTGATGTGTGCATGGTCAAAAAAATGTGTAGTTTCTGTTCTTTCGTCTATTTTAATGTCTTTAGGCCTTACTGTGAGAGCAAGAGCTACTATATATATAATAAAAATAATATGATGGTTTGAGATTTTTTTTATCAGGGAAGGGGGGAAGTGGTCTGTGTATATGTATATTCATTGCAACACGTCGTGGACCAGCCAAGTCCAATCCTGGGCTGAAGCGAGAGGTGGGAAGCCTTAGCCTGGATTACCGGACTTCAGAAGTAAGGGTGAATCCAGCTGGCTGTCAGACTTGAATGGGTAGTATTAGACAGAGTGGATCCCATCCCTAAGGGGAAGCTGAAGCAAGTAGGATATAATTGACTTTTTCTTTTCTCCCTTGATGCTTTGTGGGCTGGCGTTCCTGCAAGGGGTATCCCATAGAGGGTAAATATCAGGGAGGACAGGGTTTGATTGGGTTGTGGGCTTAGGCTGTAATCGATATCTGAGGTGCTGAGTTTAGCAAGGACTTCCAGGTTCGGCTGGCTAGGCTGAGTGTTCCTCTGCTAGGAACTCTGACATGGGCTTCTGTAGGTCCTGTGTTATGGACTGTTATTAGATGGAACTATCGAGATACAGTACACCCAAATGCAAGTCAACACAAGGCTGTATAATGTTTCCATAGAGCTGGAGTCACTTATTGAACTTAGCTTGGACCAATTCATGTTTGTTGTATTGGAAATGGACTTCAAATGAAAGGAGACACTGTATCACTGTCATGGCTGAGCACTTTTTGATATGGCCAAGGTGCAAACACTCCAGCTGCATTTCATGTACTGTTTGCTCCCATTCATCCAAATGACCATAAAAACCAAACATATGGTCATATGATCAAGTAATTTCCAAAGCAACCCTTCTTCAGTGTGCTCTTTCTGTTTCTGGGTAGTAGTTGGATTGCACCATTTTTTTCCACACATGGGAGACCTTTACCTTCTTTATTACAATATGCATGGATTCCCAGGTATGATGATAAGTATTGTAGAGAGCCTGTGTTAAATTTCACATCTAAGCATTTAAAATGGATATAGTAAGTTTGTTGAGCTGAGTTTTGAGAATTGATTTTTTTCTGTCCATAAACTGGTGTAAAGCTTTATACTAGAATAAAATTTAATAAGTAGTCACATTGACAAGTGGGTATGGAAAATGAATGTGTATGTGTTTTATTATATAAAAAATTTAACAGATAGAAGAGATGACTACTTAAGTTACTACTATACTGATTACTAATTACATACACATCCAAGTCATTTCCTTAGACAAAAATAAAAATATTCTCGAACTTTTTGGCTGAGGTTCTTGTAAATGCTATAAATATGTGAGGTTTTTTTCCCCTTTTGTTCAAGCACCAACTTTCTCAAAATTTATTACATAAGACATGTAACATTAAATAATTATTTTCCAATCAAATTTAATTTCATTGTGTGTCATTTCTTATGCGGATAAATATGTTACAATAAACAATTCCAGTTATTGATTACGTGAATTTAACTGTCAGTGTATTCTACTGTTTGATCACCAATAAAGCGATTTGTTTTTATACAGAATTCAGTGCAGTGTAGTTTGTGTGTATCATAACATTTGATTGTTAATTTGAACCCCCTTAGAAATGATTGATTCTTACACATTATTGGCCTATGCAAGGAGACTTTCTTTTACATTATCTTTAATTCATTTTAGTGATCTTTCAAGTAATTTAAAATTAGATGCTAGTGTCCAGTGATTAGTTTCTATATCCAGTTATGGGGATGGAAACCATATCAGATGGTCTGTTCATTGATAATTCTTGGAAAAACCTATTCTGTTATTATAATTAAGTAAAATTCTTAAGCTCAGTATATAAGATAATATGAACTTCCAAGGGGGAAATGCTGGTGTAGTAAGGTTCATAAAATGTTGTAAGTGCTATATGGGTAAGTTGTTTATTTCTATACTTGCTTTTTATTTTACTGCAGGACTGTAGTTGGCAACCTAGCAAAGGACCTACATTTCCTTTCATGCGACTTTCGTACAATGACATGCCAACACAGCTGCCAACGCAACCAATATTTATATTTACATGCTGTAGAGTGCTAGTGTAGACGTTCTCATGTGAATTGGCTGTTCTGCCAACTTAAGAAAATGCAGGAGCGTGTTCTTCAAAATAGAGTGTAATTAGACCACCATTTTTTAACCATGCCCCTGTGTTTTGGTAGAGTATGGAATTCTGGGTATAACAATTTTCACTTAGTGTGACAGGTGTATAGTAGGGCCTAAACTTGGCTTACATGGAAGTTTCAGGGTGATTTCTAGTCATCTACCAGTGGAAAACAACAAAAATTACTGTAAATATCCAAAACTATGAATGCGTGAACTTAATTGGCTATTTAATTTTCAATGGTATTACTGGGTTTATTTTTTTTTAAATACTGCATCTTTCCACAAAGACTCGGGAATCCGTGGGTTTCTACCATTTTGGCATAGAATTGTTTCTCGCTTAGTGGATCAATTCTTTTGTTATCAAACCGAGTCTGCACTGCAGAGTAATTCATTCAGCATTGATCTTTTTCCAACCCTTTATAGCCATTCTCCATCGAGTTTCACATTAAAACGACACGTTCACAAGAGAATAAAGATTTTAAATGGTGAAGGGATTAAAAAAAACATAGCATACCTCCATATTCACATTTTTGAGACGAGCAAGGTAAGGATTGCCAAAGGGCTTCCTGAGTTTTATTGCAAGCGTCATAATTGTAAAATAATACAATTATAGAACCTCATAATTTAACACCCCCCCCCACGTGCTTCAGTTGTACTCCAAAGTGCTCTTTATTTCATTCCCTTTATACTATACATTGAGCAGAGAAACCGTTTCTGGCATATGAGGGAACTGCGCATTCTGTTAGGCGTGTCTTTAATATCTTTATTGTTTGTGCATTTTAATTGGGTTTTTCAGAACTTTCTCGTGTGCGTTTGTGGCGCCGCGCGTTTCATTGGACTTGGGGGGGGGCACCGCTTGTTTGTTTACTGAAGTGTTTTAATCCAGCTCGCGCCACAGTGCGCCGTGCGCCGAGCAGCCGAAACAGCGAGGTGTCGCAGCGGCAGATCCGAGAGCGCATGAGACCGGTATTGAACAAATTTGTGAAAATGAACCCAACGGTTCAAGACATAATGATCGAGACGAGGAGGGTTCGCTGGTCCGTGCCTGTGGGCTGAGCAATCGATAGACGATCAATAGCTTTTTATTAAAAATGTTTACAGTGAAATAAAAATCTATGTTGTTTTCTTGGGAAAGAGGAGTATGAAGTTGTTTCTGAGTAGGAAATCGCTGGGACAAATTTTATTTTATTTAGTTTCTGTATATACCAGCTGCACATTGAAATACTTATTATGCAAATAAATTACATAGCAGTGCCTGCGTTACTGGGCTATAATCTTTATATAGACATTTTACAAAATATGCTTTGTGATTTTTTTTTTAAAGAGTTCCAAATAAATTATAATGACTCACATTACGGTGAGATTAATAAGTCTATTGACTAAAATGCTCATCATTGTAAAGATACTTTAACTAGTAAATTGATTATACTGTGATTGACTTGGGGGGGGGGGGGGGCTAAAGGGGAAATAATAATTGGATATGTAAGCAATTTAATTTGTACCTGGTGTTTGAATTTTGTGTCTTTAGGGTTTAAATAAGGTTAAATGA
>JABFEA020000067.1:7889633-7909863 GCA_019775915.2 Cyphomyrus plagiostoma | reverse complement strand
CCCCCCCCCCCCCCCCCCCCCCCCCCCCCCCCCCCCCGCCCCCCCCCCCCCCCCAAAAGGGGAATATCTAATTGGATATCTCAGCCTTTTCATTTGTACCTGGATGTTGAATGTTGACTATGTAGGGTGTAAAGACTGTTCAATGAGTTCTTTTTCAATGTTTAGAGATGCTGAGGTGTTGGAATTCCACCTGTCTTCCACAATAAAAGCTGTCAGCAAGCGCGACGCATTTGCTCCTCTCCGTGATGTACAGTACTTAAATACGATCTCTAATCCCTTGCAGCAAAAGACCATTATAAGTATAATGGAATTTGAAGAGCATCTTTATTTAGATCTGCCATTCTTGAGATTATGAAAAATAAACTGCCCACCTCTTTACTTCACAGTGCTGGGAGAGCGAAATAAAGGCAGCGAAACAGAGAGGGGTAGCGCCTGAAAGGATATTCTATGGCTTTACAATCAGGGTTTATTTCTTATCTTTGCAGAAGATGTAAAGAATAAGACGGTCGATGGATTCCAGAAAGAGAGAGCGAATCGGCAGGTGAGCATGGGATATGGGGGGCGGTGGGCCGGGTGGGGGAATCTAAGGTATGGCTAAACCACAGCAGACCAAGGGCATTGCAGGTACTATGGTGATCTTGTACACTTTAGTGCCTCTCGGACCTGTCGCGTTCTGCGACTGACAGCAGGGTTTGCACTGACACACGTCAGCAAGCCAGGTTGCCGAGATGAGGGCTCTCTGGGTGCCTTGATCGCTGTGGTAACCCTCTTCTAATTTCTCAGCTGTTGCGACGGCCCTGTCACTCGCTCCGGGGCTGGACCGTGCCTGGTGCTGGCACACTACGTCCTGTGTGTGGAGGTGTGCTCTGGGCACAGTGATAGCTTCACTGAATAATTACTGATTTTCACATGAGCACATTCCGGATGTGCTCCTTTAAGATCGAGGCGAGGTGTCAAGGGCAAGTTGAGTAGCAAGTTCCCAAATGACAAGAGAACTTGGAAATGACTTGCAACTGTACCTGTATCTGTATTGGCCAGATGGGTTTCAATTTGGATTGCATGGGGTGGGGGGAATATGCTGAGTAGTGGTTAAAGAATTCTATCTATTGTCAGAAAGGTCTTTATTAACCCGAATAAACATTCTAACATAAAATCAAAAACTGAATTATTAGCTGTGCAACTTGGCAGAATTTCTTAAATTACTAATTATAGTAATTATTTGAGGAACTATAGCATTGCCCGATGTTAATTTAAATTTAGTTTCTATTTAAATTAAAGTATTGTTTGTATATATATTTTTGGTAGTGCAGCTGGACAAGTATAACAAAGCAAGGATGAAAATAGTGCAGTGGCACATTCTTACCAAAAGAGGGCAACAAATCATTTCAGAATGGCACTGCTCCTATGTCCAAATGCAGGTGTCGGGTTAAATGTGTAAATAACAATAATTTACATTTACTTCAGGAACGGCAGTCTGTACTGTCAGTCTGTAGTTCAAAGCTGCTCCACAGTATTAGCTACAAAGGTGCACATTGTCACATTCCTGCAATATCTGGAACAGGAATGAAGTTCTTCACAGTGTCGGCTCACAAAGTCCTAGCCAGAACGCAAATAGGAGTAATACAAGTTGCATAAAATGATCACTGCTGTAATTGACCTTTGGCCAATAATAAACTGCTTAATAAGATAAGTTATTTTACATTATCTGACTTATTTTTGGATAAAATGAGGCTCCCCCCAGGAAAAGCAGTGGGATTTGGGATATTTATGACATATCACTTTCTCCTGAGTCTTTTTTCTCCTGTGCAGGAAGCTTCCATTTTGGCAGCTTCTCATTTGGCTAGAACTGCTTTCCTTCTCTGCATAAATCAGAGCCCAGGTTTAAAGTGGCTGCAGTCAAGGAGCAGCATCAAAACAGAAAAAAAAATAACAGCAAAGAGTCGTCATGTGCCGTTGCTGTGGGTGATTACAATGCCCTGTATTTCCTACTGATGGGTATTTGATGGACGTCTGTCTCAATGAGGCTTTGAACAAGTTTACCCTTTTACAGAACACTAAATCCTGTTTGCGGACAATGTATGTCAATCTGTTGCAAGGACAGAGACACATTGGTTGGATCTTGGAAGATGACAGCAGCCGAGCATCTCTAACTGTGAGCCTCTGGTATCATGCCAAGCCCCCAGGCCTTGCACCCCCCCCATTGCATGCCCAGCCCCTGCTTCTCCAAAACAATGGCACAATTTGGCACAGTGTGTGGCCTTTGTTCCTTGGCTGGGCCTTCAGAATGGCAATGCCGACAGGGTCAAGTGCAGTTCACTGTCTTGCCAGCAGAGGGACTCTTTGACAGGGGCAGGTAGGTACAGAGAGGTCACTTTTTCTGGGCACTTTCAATATAAACTAGGAGTGTTTTGTGGAAGCTGTATTGAGTCACCAGAAGAACTCTCAGTATTGCTTTTTTTTCCTCAGTATTGTTTAGGAAACCATTGGTTTTTCAAAATTTTAAAACTAAAATTTCTTTTTACAATTTATTACCATTCCCGGTTTAAAGTTTAAGGTTTGCGGCTTTCTTTTTTGTGGCAGTAGTATCTGCTACTCACTTGATATATTATCTGTAGAATCACAATAATAATATTAAGTTGCAGTTTGTAGCTTATGAGACAGAAGGCAACTAGTGGGAAAAGATGAATATGACAACTTTTAACGATTTTGAACAATTGTTATTGCTACTGTTATGAGTATGAGTAGTTGTGTTATGCCTTACTTCTAGTTTTCTGTTTCTCAGTTTTACTGCAAGTTCAGCTTGTTCCTTGTGCTTAGTTTCTGATTGATTTTACCTGTGAATTACCTGCATACTTCTGAGGCACGTATGATATGATAGTATTGTTCAGTTTGATTTTTAAAAACATATCACTAAATATTTCACACCAAACATTGTCAGGAGTAAACTGCATCCGTGTTGTGCCACTGCTTTCCAGTTTTGGCTGTCTTTCTGTACTTTTTGTTTTTTGTTTACTGTATGGCATTAACAAAAAACGACACAGTAAAAAAATCCAATAAATGCATTTTAAGTCACGCCATTTAATGTCACCAGATTCTATTTTTGGTATCTTATATTAGTTTGCTGTGGCATGACATTAATCATAAATCAGACATTAGTGGGGCATTAATTACAAGTTTATTCAGTATGTGAAACACATGCACCTTTAATGTGTCTGAAGGGTAAAAAAATTGTGTGTCTGTAAAATGAGGAGCCTGCTCACTCAGGGAAGCTGTTTCTGTTTGGTGAGACAGTGCTGGTGTAAATATAGCATGGCTCAGCCATTAAGCAGGGTTTTCACATTGGTCTCTGCTTTAATCCCTCTCTCCATGCTCTTGCCGGCTCAGTGCGGGATGCCTGTGTTGCGAGGCACTGCTGAAGTAGTCCTTCTGATGTTTTTCTTTTTTTTTTTTTTGAAATGTGACCGCACAATGTTAGTTACAGTATTTAGCTAATTAGCACAAATCTTGGATGGATCGTCAGTCCATGGCAAAAATGCATACCCGGGTGAGGTTTAAGACGTTTCTGTTTAAAAAACAAAATATCATACGCCATAATTTCCGGGAAGCGTTTCTTGTTAAGTTTCAAGAAAGCGTATTTTAGAAAGTATTTGAGTTCACTCTAGGCCTGCATCACAGAGACTGCGCACAGTATTCCACATACCTAAGTAATTGCTGATTTTACCTGTAGACACTGACAAATCTGAATTGGAGAGACCTCCCCTCCCCAAGCATGAACTGACATGGTGACTGTGGCCTAGCGAAGCCACTGTGCTGGAAAGGCTGCATTGCTCCCCAAAAGAGCAAAAGAAATAACTTTGAAGTGTTCAATGTTTAGAAGCTTCTTGCCTGTGGTAGCAGGAACACTAATCCCTGCTTTGGTCTGTGACGATTCTCCAAGTGGGTCTCTGATTCCACCCCCTCTCAATTTTTCAGACCCGTGTCAAGCTCAAGTTGCTCTCCAGATTCTTACAGCTCTCCTTCCCAGTGCCTTCTGGCAAGCCCTGCTATTTATAAGGAATCCCTTTTTCTCCTTTTTCCCCCTTGCTTGTTTGATTTTCTGCCCTGGTTAGGGAGGTGGCTATTCAGAGGCGCTTTTTCTCACCCACAAATCTCTCCCGCACAGTGGGGCATCTGTTTATCAATACAAACTGCTTTGATACAGCAGAAGTCATCAATTGATGTGGTTGAGTCAAAGAAAAACCTGATGTTTTTGTCATAAATTACTTAATACTGGAAAAAGATCCAAAATGATCACAATATTCGTGTTTGATTACATTTTTAAAACACTAATAACGAAACACTAAAAATATCTGGTTTGATATCAGTCCCTATTCTGTGCTGTTGCAGATTTTCAAAACCTGGTTTAAGTGGTTTTAGAACCTCTTAAAAGTAAGAGTTAATTTTCTCCATCAGGGCCTTACCTTGGTGGAGTGTGGTTGGCCTTTGGTGTAAAATTCACACTTAAGCTCTCACTTGTGCTGTGGTTAGACAAAAGTGTGATGCGCATGTCCCCCCCCCCCCACTCTTGAACAGCATCTCCTGGCGCGGGAATTCAGTGTGGCCGAGTTCAGTGCTGCGCCTTCTGTTTCAAAGCAGTCTTTTTTTGTTTTTTTTAAAAATAACTCCCCAAAAATGCACAAATTTCTTTCCAGTTTAGTATGTTGCCGGAGGCTCCAAAAGTATGAGTTCTTGATGGCAGGGAGCTTGGTTTTCTAATGAACTTCATCTTTTTATGAATCTCTGCGTAAATCTTGCAGGCAGTAGCAACATTTCCTAAATAGCCATTGATCGGTGCAACCTCTGACCTCATGTGAAACAAATGGGCCTGATCATTACTTTTTCGCTCTATTGAGACCAGTTAATCGAACCTACAAAGTTTTGAGTAAAAAAAAAAGTCTGAAATAATGCGTGATTAGTTACAATGTCCTGAGGAACTGTAAAGCTGAGATCTCAGGGTGGAGGTTGGGCAGGTACAAAACACACATCAGAATATAGGAAAGGGGGCACTTTGGGTCCTGGATCTTTTCAGTAATTCTAAAAATAAAAGGAGGAATATGTAGGGAAGAATTACATGGGGGAATTTTAACAAGTTCTTCTGCAAAGAACTAGTAGCAACTTACTGTGCACGCTTACGGCAGAGTATAATATGCAGAGTTATAACTCAAGGGGAAAAAAATTAAGCGAGAAAATGAGATTTTTTTTCTTTTTTTACCTTTTTTGGAAATGGGACAGAATTACAGGATTTTAAAGGTCCTTTGTTTTTGGTACTTTTAGTTTCTCTGTTTGTATTTCTTTTATCATTCCAGAATCAGGAAAATATTTTTAATAACATTTGCATTTCCAGACCAGCAGGGCTTAAATTTTAGTTTTTATTGTTGTTTGATCTGATTGTAGTTTAAAATGTCTGACCAAATAACAAGGGCCCTGGGAGTTTAAATCCTCGTTATTGTTTTGCTCATAGACATGTAAATAGAACAAATTGCCTCTTTTTTGGTGAGTTCTGATCATATTTTTTTCAGCAATGTAGTCAAATTGACAGAATTGAAGTGATAGAAACAATACAGTGTCAGAAAATCATGGAAGTTATTCAAGTCTGTACTTGACATAAAGAGTCTGTGCTACGCAGCGGCGCTTGTCATGCATGCTTTTAGGGATAGGTGAGAGGTGATCTAACAATTATGTGTGTCTGATGCCTTGTCTACACACGTGCGCCATGGTTTTCAACTTAACAGGACTGGCAATTAGGCTTCTGATTGGCTAACATAGCAGTACGGTTAGAGTTATGCCACCTGTTGTTTTGCCGTGCTTTTGACAGCGCATTTTAGCGGTTTCATGTGGACATAAATTTTTTAGAAGACAATCTTCATATGGGCAGGGATTTTTTTTTTTAACGGAGGAGGAAAAACACCGTTTTAAAATATACCCGTGGACAAGGCATCAGTCTGCTGTTCCTGTAGCAGGACTGAGGGAGCAGAGACCAGCCCAAAATAGCCATCGCGATGGCTAACGCTGCGTGACCTCTCACTGGCCAGCACGTACAGTCTCACTGAAAAACATCAAGATCACCTGTTACTTTTAGGGACCATTAAGTGGTTAAGGTAGCTATCCAGTTTCTCTGCTGTGTAGCGGTCAAAGACTCGTCAGGCTTCTGAGGCACTTGGTGGAAGGTCACTGCTGTGGTCAATACGTCATCGTCCTTCATAATATTTTATTGTGGTTGGCAATATATTATATTGTTTGCAAATATATGACAGCTTTTGCTAATAAATCACTATCCTTGCTTCTTATATCATCATTCATGGTTATACATTATTGCACTTGGTAATTTTTCATTGCCTTTGAAATTATTTTATTTGATAATATATCACTTCTCTTGTTCATATATTTCAGCCCATACCTATATAATATTGTTTTGGCTACATATGGCCTTGCTAACATGCCACTGTGATTGCTTATATATTGCAATATCCTTGTCCTTATTTGATGGTACACTAGGATTGTTCAGAGACATTACCTAGAAGTTAGGCAATATGTAGATATAGTTGTGTCCGTTGATGAGCTACTAGACATGACTATAAGCCAAAACTATAAAACTCTGTGAAGAAACTTGTGTGCAGTTCCCTGTGGACAGAGTGGTAATGATATATGGACAGTTGCTGAGTGGCCACGCTGAAGTCTGAGGTTGCCCGAACTTATGAACGAGCTTTTCAAAGTGCAGGGGAGTGATTCCTTATAAGCCTAGATTCAGGGGTTTCAGAGAGACAAAGACTACACTAATACATAGGAGAAAGGGGGTAACCTACAGAATTTTGTCATAAGTTAAAAAGACTGGGAAGCTAGACATCAGTCATTATCAACTCATTCCTATGGAGCTTCTACTTGTGAATTTCAGAAGAATGTATGTGGCAGTCGAAATTTCCGAAAGGATCTTTCTTTGTGTGCTGTTCATCATTTTCACCAGTTTCTGCTAATATTATCTATATGTTTGGATTTCAATCAGCGATGTATTTTCAGGACCATTAATAGACCGACGATTGTACCGGCACTGAGGGGTGTGATTGAGTAAATCTTTCGTAAATGGATGAGTTGTTTTAAAATACTGCAGTTTTAAAGAATGCTATATAGTGCTATGATAACAGCATTTAGGTAGGTGAACTGCTGTGTTGTATGTAGCCAAACTGGTGGGTGGTTGAAGGTACAAAAAAGGGAATGAAAAGGAATAACTTAAATCAGGAGCATAGAGCAGGTATTTTAATAAAAAGGGATAGATCATATATGTTTATGAAAATGCCTCTGGTTGATAAGGCACATTCCATTGACCAAACACATGTTAATATTAATAAACGCCATTTGCATTGGTGGTCGCTGAGTGTCAGTGATATTGGGCATCCTTAAAGGTCAACTTCAGTTGCTGCAGGAAAGCCAGATTCTCAGGGGTGTCACGAGTGGTCGTGGGGTTTAAACATGCAGGGTGTTTTTAGAGAGAGGACCTGACGCTGCCAATCACTTTCCCACAGAGCCTAAAGCAAAAGCTGAATACAAATGTCTTCTAAACAAATTGGTTGCAGTGTGGGTTAGAAATCCAGGACCATACTGTACTCTCTCCCTAAACTCTTTACTAACTGGTCTCCTTCCAAGGAGCTTAAAAAGGCTGGTGGAGAAATTTAAATGTCTTTAGCGATGAACTTAACCTCCGTACTGCCTTTAATGGTGCAAACTGAATAATGTGCCCTCAGATTCCACCAACAGAGGTGCTTGACCCCTGTTTTGGAAAAGTGTCAACTGTAGAGGCGCTAATAGGGTCCTCCCGCTAGACCTGTCACCACTGATTGTCTGTGGCGAGGGGAAATGGCAGCAGAGAGTGATAAACTGAAGCTTCTTAGAGGTACAAGGCACCTGCAAACGAGGAACTCGGCCTGACGCCCAAATTTACACCACAGATGGAGGATAAGTCTGCTGAGAGATATTAATATGTATTTGAATAAATGTTCAGACGATAGTACCTAAAACGCTTTCCACATAATGTAGCTTGACAGTATATTTGTACTAATAACCCCTGAAAGTGGTAATAAAATAGTATGAGGCTTACTGTATGGATGATTAATGCCAGTGGGTAATTAAATTCCATTAGGCTCAGGTTTCCTTGCCCATGGAGCCAATGCCAGTTAGACCCAGAAGATGAATGCTTTTCAGAGCTGTGCTTTGGCATTCTGGTCCTTAAGAAAGGGTGCACTAGTTTAGGACATCTGCTGCCAATTGGAGCTTACAGATAGCCAATGGTGCTCCGGGGCACCATATCCCTGCTGAGAGGGACACCCTGCTGAACTGTATAATGAAGGCCAGCCAATGAGATTTCAGATTTTCTCATTTCCCCCTTGGTCCCACCCTCACCACTTGTGTCCGGAGGTGATGCCAGCACTGGAAACAGACTCCTAGTTCAGGCCCCCGTTCACTCATACTGCATAGAAGTCAGAACCCGCTCTACCCTGCATGCCCACCTGCTGTTATGTGGCTGCACTTCCCCAAGGCTGGCATTCATGCATCCAGGAAGTAGTCCTCCCCCTTTGTAGATAGCTACGGTAATGACCCACCCGGGACTGCTCGGCACTGCATAAGGTAAGGTGCCGCAGCACCGCATCCAGGTGGAGCAGCAGGCAACATAAGCATTTCATTAAATATTGAAGCAACCGTTTTCAGTTACAGTGACAGGAAAAAAAGAGCTTTGGCTACATTCCAAAAGCGACTAAATATATGTCTGGGTTTTCTTCTGCCCCCCCACCCCCCTTCATTCCAGTCTCTTCTCTAATCACATTCTGGTTTTACTTGACCTTTCTTCTGCTAATTAGTTGCCTTCTTGAAAAGCATTATGGGTAATACATCTTGGGCGAGGCAGCTTCCCACTTTCCGCACCGGTAATCACTCTAAATGTATGAATGATTTATTCAGAGGAGCCATTTCTCACAATCTTAAAATACACAAACCATAAAATACACCCCAATTATTACTTCACTCTTCAGGGCCGAGGAACAACACGCTGCACTCTCCGTAATTCTAATGAGACCGAGGGAGAGGGCATCTGTGCAGGGATAAACAAGGGGACGCTCCGGGGGTGGATGACTGCTTGCTGATGAGGGTGGTAATGGGTTTGCAGGCCACACCCTCGCTGTGTGATACGCTGTTTGTGGTCCTGTAGCCGCGGTGGGCACAGGTCTCTGTGCCGCTCCTCGTCCCTCGCTGCTTTGAGCTTGCAGTAGAGTAGTGCTGGCCTTGCACCACAGACCAGCTGTACAGATTGGCCACATACAAGGAGGTGTTTGGAGAGTGCCTGGGTGTACACAGCAGGGTAGCCTGTGAGCTTTGTTTGTAAATGCCCGTTTTACTGTTTTAATAAACTGATTGAAACGTATATTAAAACTCAGCAATAACCTTCTGTTTAATATAGTCAATTGCTGTGCTTTTTATTTTGTGTTTTATTAAACCTTAAATTAAATAATCAATCGATAATTTTTAATGAACATCACATACAAATATCAAACCCATTTGTTTAGAAAAGCCATTTTTAATACACTTATTAGTAAAATTTCCTTTTATTGTTGGGAATGTAAATTCCTTTGAAATTAAATCTGGCGACACATATGTTGCATGTTTCATGGCAAAAGCATGAGCTTTGCAGGCTGCAGTATGCATTAATTAAGTATGATGTAAATAGGAAGGAAAATCCATTTCTCAGAGGACTTATTCGATTTAACTCTATAATTGCAAACCATCTTCATGGCTAATATATAATAGTTTTTTTTTGTATTTGGCACCAGCTGGTATGGAGTTAATGATGGAAGGTTTGGGGGGGGCTGAAATGATGTCTTACAAGATGTAATTCTGTACAATAGATGCGCAGTTCAGTCCTTTTTGTTGTGTATGACATAGGAAATATTTCAATGAAATTTTACACTGAACTGTTTTTTTTCCAAGTCATGTAGGATAGCATCATGGAGGTTGCCAGTGTGATAGCACGTGCTGTCATCCATTAATGAAACTCGTGGGAGTGCTGAGGTCTTAGGTGTTGGAATAGTGTACTGACTGCCCCATTGCCTTGTGATGTGCATGTGTGGGTCTGTTGTAGGAAGCACTGGATGGCCCAGCAGTTGTGGGGCTCCCAGCCTCCCTGCCTTGTGCACTTCATGGAACATCTCAGTGTCAAAAGCATATGCAGCCATGTTAAGTGTTGGTTTCACTCATGTTGGAGTCCCTCCCTCTGCACAGCCTGGTGCCATATTGTAGAGAGAGAGGCTCTTCCCCGCTGCAAAAACCGTGATGTGTTTGTGGGGCCCAGAGAGCTGCATTGCCTCCCCCCTTCCCACAGCCCCGTGCCGCGAGAATGAAGCGTTAATCACAAGCTCTGCCAACAGCCGCGTGGCATCCATCACCGGCACGCGGCGCGGAAGGCCGGTGGCGGGGAGCGCGGCCTTGGCCGAGCCGGAGCACCACTCCTGATGCGCGAATGCCGTTGAGCAGCAGGTGCCATATTACTGTGTACAGAAAAGCAATTAGGGAGCATATTGGATGAATGAAGAGTGCATTAATATTAGCAAGTGCATTTGTCAGTGGCTTTGATGTGAGCCTCTTTCTTTTCTTTATGCAACATTAAGATTGTGGCACTCATAAATTCTCTGCTTAAATTGCCATCTGTTCCCTTGTCAGGCCACACTGAGAAAAGGGGGTGAGGAGAAAGAAATAGCAAGGGGAAATTTAAAAATAAATATTTTTTTTGAGGAAAGGGACAAGCAAAGCCATGTTATTCAGGCATATCCTTAACTTTCTGTTTGTAGCCTGTCAGTTTCAAATGGGAGGCATTCTTGCTATTATTATTGAGAAATAACTTCTGCTTTTGTATCCTTTGTTCTAATGGAATTATTTTTCCAGAACTTATGTTATTAATTGCAATAAATAAGCAGTCAGAGGAGATATGTTCTCCACACAGCTGGTGCTGGGGAGATTTGGGCAGTATGTTTGAATGATGCTGCAGAATCTCTGTCACGTCTGCTTTCTCTTTTTTTTTTTTTTTTTTTTAAAGGGCAGGTTTGCTAATCCAGGCTGCTGAATCTTTGCTCTGTCACTTCAACCTTAAGGACTGCTTGATGACACCCCATCCACTAGCTGTCACCAGGAGAAGTCTGCCACCAATCCCTGTATCTGCAAATGGGCTCTCTCCATGCCACGGCTCGGACAAGTCACCACCGTTGTCCTTCATACATTTCCCGACGTCAGCTTTGGCGACACCGCTAGCCCTAAGCTGCCATCAAGCACTGCTGAACCGTCCCTTCTGGAAGCTGGCCGAGCAAAGGTGGCCCAATGCCCCCACATTGCAACTTCACTCCTTCATCAGCAAAATGTCAGAACATTCTCTCTGTTTGGACAGGCTGCTTAGCCGGAGATGCTGCCCAGCAAGATGCCTCTCCCACTGCAGCCTTCGAGTGTGTGCACTTCAAATCAGCCAGGAAGCTCCAAAGTAAATCTCTCATTTTTACAAGGCCCCTTTCTGCGGTTAGCCTTGTTATAATGTGGCTTGCACTGGCTATCGTAATCAAACTGGTGGACTGTTAGTTCTTCCCTGAGGAACCATTTTTAAGAAACTGCTCCATTATTGAGATATTTAGTCTTCTGAAAATAATTCTCAAAAATCTCTGTTTCCAAATTTGTCAGCCAGTTAAGGTTTAACAGACTTGTCAGTAGCTGCTGCCTTAATCTGTGCAGCAGACACTGGTCTGGAGATTAAAGATCAGGAGACTTAAAAAAAAAAGTTTGGGTACTATGTGCCAAAATTCCTCTCTAAATAAGCATGTTTAATGTGGTTTGCCTTTACGGACCTCCCTGCTCGATGTTTATGGTTGTAGAGCTCCAGCGTCCCCTTTGAAACATAAGGCGTACTTGGCACATTCTCCCTATCTAGTGTTCTGAATTAGTCTGCCCCTTTCTTCTCTCTCCTTTCCATACTCTCTTTTTTTGTTTTATAACTTGTGGCTTGCCTCAGAGCACATTAATTTATGAAAGCTCTACTGTACAAGCTTGCAGTCTGTGTGCCGCTCTCAGCAAGTCACAAGTTCAGCGGTCAGTGCAGCTAGTGGCTCATCAGGTCCCTACATGATCCAGTTCTGACACTTTTCTATTAATATTCATTAATATTTCTATTTATGTTCTGCATAGTACCAACCCCCCTCCATGAGATCAGTTTATGAATTGCATCTGTTTTAGGAGTGGCATCTAATTGATCTAATTCTGTTGTAATGTATGATCTTGAAGGCGGAAGGCTAGTAAAAGTGGTAATGCTCCTTATCTCTAGTGAGCTGTGTTTGAGGATTGGTGGTGGATGGGGGCTCATGCTGATGTAACTGTCCATTGGTGATGCCATTGTCACCAGGGTTGTCATTCCACGTACAATACTCACAGAAAGTCTTAGGACGCTTGCTGAATTCTGTAACAGTGTTGCAAATTCATTATTTTCATAACAAAAGCCCATTGACAAGTAATGTTTAACATATCTTCACAAATTTTCCGCAGACTTTTTCTTTTGTTAAGTGTCATAATTCTTTGACTAACTCATTCGGTTCTAGTCCTGTCGTTTTGCTATTAATTGCAATTGTAGTCATTGGTTCTCAAAGTGATACTAAACACAAATGTTTGGTGTTTTATATTTTTGCGAAGGTGTTACTAATTAAAAAGCACCCAATGAGACTGCTTTCCACTGAACTTTTTAATCAGAACAGCTCTTTTAGTACTATAGTTTGGGTTTCAATTTATTACTACTTGAAATGAATGTTCTACTTAAAACTACTGGTTGTTTCCAATGTGATATATATTTTTCGTAAATATATGAATGAAGTAATGCTGTTTGTTATAAAAACCAATACATTTTCAGTCTTTTACTGGATTAAAAAAGTGTCTCGGCATTCTGTCAACACTGTAGGTGCTTACAAACCATCCATAAGCATCTGCATAGGCACTCACTCTGAATGGCACAAAGATAAAACACAGGTTTGCAAGTGGCAACACACACCCTACAAACGCATTTGAGCTCCTACTTCGAATATGTCCACAGACTTCAGGTTAGTGGCATATATATAGTTTTTCATCTTTATCCGTTTTTTTAATATTTCACATAAAGTTTGCACTTTATGCTGAAACCAGAGACTTTGTGGTAATTTATGTAATTTCTCATAAAGTATATAAGTCACCAGTAATATATGGCAGAATAGCACAGTTCAGCATAGTTTCATATGCATATTGTGAATGAAAGAAAGATAAGTCTAGCAATGACTATTCTGTATTCACACTCGGAGGTGTTTGAGTATTCTTCATTTCACAGCTAGATTTAATAAAGTAAAATCTGCATAAGGTCAAGGCATTTGGAACAAAGGAAATACCAGGTTCTGCTGTGTGGAACATTTATTTAAAGCCTTATCTGACCCTGGATGCAGAGAGTCACACTACTGAGGTGGCAAAGGAAAAAATAAAGGGGGTGCTGGTTGTGCGCATTCCTGCCATTTCTTGTTGCCCTGTCCGGTGATTAGCATCTAGGCTGCTTTCCGCTCACGCTTGCATTATCTTTTGCACAGGGCTCACACTGGATGTGAAGGCTGTACAGGTTGTGGAATAGGATGGGGGTCTGTGTGGCAGCTAACTTCAGGCTTGGAGCTCATATTGTAGACATGGCAGTGGATTTGTTTGCCTTTTGATTTGGTGCTTTTGATCTGTGGCGCAGTGACAGCAGCAGGCGTGGTGGCCTCCCCAAGACCTTTCAGAGCGCTTCTTGCCCCCCACTCGGCTAGCAGGGTCACCACTAAGAGCCAGCTCGCTCTGCACCCCCCTGCTCCGAAGATGCTCCCGCTTCGCTGCTGAGGATCCACCCCCCCACCTTGAAATGTGTTATTTTCCTCGCAGGCGTTGTATCTGCTGCCCTGTTCGCTTCCCGTGCTGCCCTTTTCCCGTAGCTCGCAGGCAGCTCCTCTTCCACGCGGCAACCCTTGTGAATCATGCGCCACACCCCTGATCTGAGGGGGATCAATTTGCTGCCAGTATGCTTGAGCAAGCAGGGAGCTCTCTTCATTCACTTAGAGTGACCAGGCAGACAGCTTCTCTATATGCCGCTGGGTCTTCGGCTCGCCAGGGGAAGGGGAGGAGCCAGAGTCACCAAGCGGCCTCATTGCCTCACCCCAAGAGGCTGGCAGAGTGCTGAGAGGCTGGTGTAGGGTGAAAAGGGTCCCTGCAAAGTCATTGTTCCATTACATATCTGTATTTAAAGCCACTTAAATTGCCTCCAGAAGATTACCATGAAGCAAAACTTTCCTGTTAGCTTAACCAATGATCTGCCTGCCGTGCTCTCAGCGCTCTGACCGCTTCCTGTGTCAGCTGTTCTGACAGCAAAAACATCTACTCAGAGATGTTGGGCACTTCATTTTCTGCCTCTGCTCTTTGTCTTGTTTCAGGGGGTGTGTTCCCCCACGCGAGAAGAGGAGGAGGAAGAGGAGACCATTTTACACCCAGACTTTTGAGCACTCTCATGTCTCCCCCTGAAGGTAAGAGCAAATTCTCTGTACCTTTCTCCACAGTCGTGGAGGCTCGGGCTGAGATTTGAGGCTTTTTGGGAGCTTTGAGTGGGATAGAGAAGGCAGTAGTGATTGGGGGGGGAGGGGGCAGTGAGGAATGGAAGAGGCTGGTGCAGAGTCAGGCCTAGTCTCTGAGTCTGAGGAAACATGGAGGCATGGAAGCAAGAGCTCTCTCAGTCTTCCCCTCCTGCCTCCTCCCACCAGTCTTCCTCCTTGTTCCTGCTTTTACCTTTTTCCCTGGGAACCTGAGCTGGGGTAATCCCTTTTTAGCTCAGCATCACAGACACCTGGTCAGCCCCTGGTGGGAGGGTTAACATGCCAGAGTTGTCGCTCAGAGTCGGAGTGAGGCTGTATGAGAGCAAAACGCAGCGGGTTGGTGGTTCCCCGCTAGGCTCCATGACCGTGTGATAGGGCAGGTAAGAAGCAGACAGACAGACGCACACCCACACACACGCAGGCCGGCTCCTCCCTCCTGGGCTACACGGCCTGACCCAGATGTGTTAAAGTGGGTCAGGGGGGCCGCAGAACTGCCCGCGGGAGGCCTGCCCTGATTAAAGCCAAATTGCAATTGGGAATTGAGCGCAAGCCCCTCCCAGCCCCTCACCTGCACCACTAATCACACTTAAATCATTGACTTTATCCCGCCATTGGTGGCGCCGCTCATTTCACACGTTTGCACATCATTCCCTCTGTATGGAGGCCATTGCTGCATGTGCCCTAGTAAAAACTAGTGTCCTTGCAGATCATGGTGTATAAATCATATGTGACCATTACCTCACTCCCCTTCCTTTGTTATACAGAAAGCTAGTTTGTTGTCCTCTTTGGTACGCTATTGAAGTTGGTCTTGTTGCTCATGTGTGCCCCGCTCTTGGAATGGAGCTGGGTGTTGAACTCTCGTCAGCCAATTCCAGCACGACCCTCCTGGCTGTTAAAGCTGGTCGTTCCCAATGTAACTCAGCTATGAAGGCATTATGAGGCTGGAGGGGTTGTTTGCTATTAGAGCAGCCAATGCCAGTGGCCTTGTGGAATGTGGCACACATTCCCCGCAAAGATGGAGAGAGAGAGAAAAAGAGAGAACAGAAGAGGGTGATAAAACCCCACTCATCATGAAGAAGACTTGTACCCCCCTGTCTTGGTAGGTGGGGTGTGGCATTAGGTAGTGACAGTGAAAACCTGCCTGTCATCACAAGGGTGGGGGCCTTGACTGAGTGGTGTGGGACAGTGTACTGGGACGTTGCGATGGCCTGCTTCACTCCCAGTAAAGATAGCGTGACATGCTGCAGTGAGGGCCATGTGCCTACGGCGAACTCACCCAGAGCTGACAGAGAGAGAATGTGCACTTTGTCCAAACTGGCCCGTTTTCAGGGTAGCTGAGTGGTCCATGCGCAATGCCCAGGAATGTGCTGTCAACATCTATCCATATTGGAGGGACAATGGTGATTGTTAAAGCGGTGAAGTTTGTTGGGCCCATATGTTTATCACCCCCATCCTGCCTGAAGGAGCGCTTGCCTGTGCTCTCCCTGGAACAGCAAGGGGGGGGGGGGGACACTCGGAAAGAGGGCTGCTAACTGGCTGGCCTGCAGCCAGCTGCTGCGAGACAGACAGGAGCTGTGCCAGGCCGCGCTGCCCCCATCGATCGTGCTCGTTGACATTCATAGCTTGTTAGCTTCTATTAGGACTGTGTTTTGTTCCTGAAATTAAGCAAATTTGATTTTGCCGCTATAAATGGTAGCTCGCCATATAGAAACTAATTACATTGATGGAAAATTCACATCAGTGCTGGAATGAGTATTGGGGAAAGGAGAGGAGAATTGTGGCGGCTGGATAGAGAGCGGTCAGCATGGCCATTAGTACTTCCTATGTGCTGCTCTCAGTAATGGCTGACTGCTATCTGGCTTTGTCCCTTTTCAGCTCCTTCACTGTGACTGACAAACATCATGCGGGTAATTCTTAGTCTCATATGAATAAACCAGATACCACTGTTTTCTGAACACGTTCGACCATACTGTTAAAGGTAGCCCTCGAACCTGTGGCTTGTTGTAAAGAACAGCCATCGTGCTGGATGTTGAACTGACAGGTAAATTTTGTGTCTTCTGGTCTGGTCCATTGTTGTGATGATGAGAAAAGAGGTACAGCTACACTTAATATGTGTAACAGACAGAAAAACATGCTCATCTGGTTCCTTTTGGAGGAAGATATTCCAGATGTCTGATTGACAAGTGTTCAGCCCCAACCCTTATCTTTTTTCCTTCTGTGGGTGTCTGTTAATATTGGTGGGGAGGGGGGGGGGCTAATGGTGACTCTCATGACTTGTGCTTTGATGGGCCAGGTTTGAAAGGGGGTGAGGACAAATGACTGACTGTGACCAGGTAGCTGATGACTGTACTCAGGTGGTGTAAATCTGGGTCTTATTCCTGGGACCAGAACCTATTTACTGGACCCTCCAAGCTGTTTTGCTGGCCTAGCAACAATCCTGGACAGGCCCCGCCAACTCCTACACTGGGGCTCCACCCGCATGGAGCAGCTGGCCTGGCATGAAAGTTGGACCTAACTGAGATGATGTTTAAGCACTCCTAGGCCTGTCACAGGGGCATGGAGGTTAACTGGCCTACAGAGAGGCGGGGGGGAGTCTCTGATTACCTGTGCCAGTCAGCAAATCCTCAGAGAGCCCCGTGTTCATTTGGTCTCCCCAACGCCGGACCCATGCGAGGGGCATGCAGGTTTGATACCAATCCAGGGCCTAGCAGTGAAATGGCAGCGCGCTTAGCAAACTTGCAGCCAAGCGATGAGCGCTCAACACGCCATCCTGTAGATTTGCAAAGGATAGGGATCAATGTTCGGCAGGAATTCCTCACATTTTTAAGGTACGTACAGGTAGACTTTGTGAAAAGCAAGTGGAATATACAGCCAGGTTAAAATGACTCATAGAGCGTGTCCAGTAAGAAACATGCAGCCAATTGCTTAGTCCTCTCTTTGTCCCAATGTGCTACATGCTATTAACCGTGTTTCATATATCTTACAGTAATGAGGAAAACAAGTCCAGCACCTGCAGTGTGTAATTAAACATATAAATTTTCCCCTGGTTGAATTATTTGTAGCCATTGCACATTGCATTGATTTATTTGGTTCTGCAAATTGCAAAGTTGGGGCTATTTTCTTTTCCTGAAGGGGAGCGAAGGGAAACACATTCATCAGTGGCCTCTGCCAAAATAAGCTTTGTAGAAAGTTGACAATACATAAATAGTTTTTCCTTTTTTTCAGACTGCTTTTTATTCGTTACCTTGTTTAATTAAAAAAAAAAAACTTCTTCCTCAAGGCAAATCAGTGGGCTCCTTATGTGGGAGTGTGTTTCAGCAGACATAAGCGGGGGGGGGGGCTGGTTGGCTTTGTTGTCATAGCACCATACTGATTGCTGTATAATGAAAGACTGCCTCTGTGACAGCCTTATGGCCGCTCGGCTGTGTGTGTGCTTATGTAGGTCACTGCTTTCAGGAGTACAGGTTAATTCTAGTGTCTGCTGGGCACGGCTGTGCAGCTTTAAATAAAGCACACACTCCTGCTTGCTCTCCTGCTTTGTAACTCAGTCTGTCCCCTTTGCATGTGGCTTGGCCGTCCATTGGCAGCAGATCGGGCTCATGTGACTGTGTGTGATTTTTGCGTAATCTCGTGTATACACTCTGCATTTGCATGGTAGTGTTTGCACATGGGTACTTCTGCAAGTGTGTATTTGTGTGTACGCAGTTTGAGTTTTGTGCCACGTGCCCATATGTGAGCTTGGCATGTTGAGCCTGTGCAGGCCTGTTTTACCTGCCGTCTGTTGACACTGCCAATCCAATGAAATGTGCCACCCACCTTTGTCCCTAAAAGCCTTGCTGCTCACCTGCCTGTGTGGTCAGACACTGGGAGCTCTCAGGAGGTGAGGGACAGGCAGGGGGTGCAACCTCTAAGAGTGTCAGCAAAACCACCCTGTTTCTGCCGCTTCCTGTCAACAGCATAAAGTGCTCTGGGAATCGGCACCGGGGGTTGTGCAGGCAGGATGGCGTGAGCGTGCCGGCGGATGAGAGAGGAGGAGGTGGCGCAGGCTCGGGGCGCATGCCTCGGTCGCCGCAAGCTTGTTTGTCTTACATTATTAATCCCATCAACGCATAGGAGTGAGTAATGAACTGGCCTCGATAATTCCGAAAACACCCCACCTCCTCACCTGGGAGGGACTGCACTTTGAAGATGACTTACTGTGGTGTTTATTATTTATTACATTGCAGGGATTATTAATTGATAATATCTTAATGACACAGAAGAGCAGTAGGGGGTGGAGAGTGGGCTGCTATAGGGCTGTGTGTCCCCTTATAATAAGATGTGTGTGTGTGTGTGTGTGTGTGTGTGTGTGAGTGCATGTACATGTGTTTCAGCAGCCCAAGCTTGGCTCCCCACCCTCACTCCCTTGCTCTCTCCAGCAGGAAAGCCCAGGGACAGGCAGCCGGCCCTCCCTCTGGCTATGTTTTGTTTTCTTCCTCTGAAGTTTCAGCTGTTAGTGAAGTCTTCCCCCCACAACAGCCCCCACTCTCTCTCTCTCCCTCTGCCAGAAACACTGACCTCAATGGAGAGCATTCCTCCTCAGCTCGCACTGCCGGTAGTCGTGTCGCCCCTCTTGGCTGGGGTGTTAACGTCGCCTTTCTGCCTGCCCAGGGTCCGCAGGCTTGTGCCCATCCTGCAGCCTGTCACCTTTGTTGAGCGAAAACCGTTGTGCACACAGGCTATATTCACCTGAAACAGGATTAAGCAAAGGGATTATGTTTTGCTCTGCCGCCAAACGGTGTCACCTTACCTGAGGAAGCACAGATAATGGAGACAGTTTAGGTGGTGGGGCTGAGATGTCTGATTCCATTCTCAGTGACCGCAGCTCGATTACAGTCTCTCCTTCAAGGTCCCCCCCCACCACACACACACACAAAAACACACACACCAGCCCCCGCCCCTTTCCCCATGCTTCTCTTTGGGTGACAGCACCGTCCTGGGCCTTGTTCCACTGAGCTGCAAGCTCTGGATAATTACATTGAAATGAGACATTAGCATTTTGTGCGTTTTCTTTATTAATTGCGCAGTTCAGTCACCATGATGTCTAGTGATCGAATCGGGAAACCCTGTTGACCCAGCGCTGCCAGGCGTATGAGCAGAATTCTGTTTTTCTTCAACGGAGATTACATTTCTTTATTTATTTTATTCTATTTAATTTTTTTTTTTGCTATTTTTTATTTTGGCATTTTGAGGAGTCCTGCTGCTTTTATTACATTCCTGACGCTTTTGTTAATACATCATTGCAAAGTTAATGAAAATTGCATTCAGGCATATCCAGAATGATTGTGTCCTTTGTCATGCTAATAAATTGAGAGATGCTGGTCCTATGGGTGAAAACCTGCCCATTGCTGTAGAGTTTTTGATGTGAGCCTGTTGCACTTCCTCTTTTTCCTCTTCTGTCCCTGCTCTTTTTTTTCTCTCTTCATTGGGATGGCCCCCCCCCCCCCGGTGTTAAGGGGGGGGGGGGGTGGTTTGAAGGAGTGGGTTTGGGGGGGGGGGGTGTGTGGGGGGGGGAG
>JABFEA020000067.1:7868220-7884789 GCA_019775915.2 Cyphomyrus plagiostoma | reverse complement strand
TGTACTTAGTGTGTTTGGAGTGTGTGGACACACATGCACATCTGCTGTACTTAGTGTGTTTGGAGTGTGTGGACACACATGCACATCTGCCGTACTTGGTGTGTTTGGAGTGTGTGAACGTGCATGCACATCTGCTGTACTTGGTGTGTTTGGAGTGTGTGAACGCGCATGCACATCTGCTGTACTTAGTGTGTTTGGAGTGTGTGGACACACATGCACATCTGCTGTACTTGGTGTGTTTGGAGTGTGTGAACGCGCATGCACATCTGCCGTACTTAGTGTGTTTGGAGTGTGTGAATGCGCATGCACATCTGCTGTACTTAGTGTGTTTGGAGTGTGTGGACACACATGCACATCTGCCGAGCGACAGGGGGCCGTTTTGCCCATACTGCTGCTGCTGTTTGTTGCTTACTCCAAGTGCCAGCCTTCTACACTCTGGAACACAAGAGACTTGTTTTGTAAGATTAATGAAGGTCACCAAAATTCTCAGAAGTATTCTGATAATTAAGGCTTTGTTTATCAAAAACAAGTTATATTAAGAGCAAAAAGATTCATGGTAATTATTCATAATCTTAACAATTCAAGTGTAGCCACCTCATTTGTGCATTTAATTCTTCTTGTTAATGTTTTGCATAAATCTGCATAATTGCTTGAGTTGCCTGTTGTAATTTTGACAGCTACTCAGTTCATGTGCACTAAAGTATATCGAATGCTTGATGTGCTGCATATTTATAAATGGACGTTTGGTCCAAGGATAATATTTTTCCAAACCAATTTCTTTCATTTTTTTTCACTGCTGCTGCTCCATAATGCTGTGAAAGAATGGGTATTTAAATCAAATGCATTAAATTAATGGTTTGTCCACAGCAGGAAAGCGGAGAAAAAGGAGGGGTTTTTACGAGCGAGGCGTTCCTGAAATCACGCCATCACAATATGCGTGTGAGCTCAGTTATAAATCCTCCCCAGAAACGAGCCCTCTCCTCACGCGGCGTGCTAAAGTGTGCCGGCATGGAGCAGGGGCTAGCGAGCCCGCTAATCAAACATCGTTTCTTGCGTAATAATCTGGATGTAAAAGGACACGCAATGGAAATGTGAGTGAAGAGTTTACATAATCTTGTAATGACCTCGTGTATTACACTGTCTGCGATATTGCCTCTAATAGATTGTTACAGACCCCCCCCCCCCCACCACCACCAAAAAAAAGAAAAAAAAAACCCGAAACAAGAACGGCGGTTTATGAAATTAAATTTTGAGTGAAGGCAGGCCTATTAGTACTTTGACATGAGTGATTTAATTTGCACCATGCTCTCCAGACACCTCTTTCTAATGCTTATTTAGTATTCTCTAAACATTCAAAATAATGCTCTCATTACTGGCTGGGCCCCGGCTGGCCCTTTTAAACACACGCTCAGTGTCAGCGTGAAGTTCACCCGTGTTGGAATTCATCTGCTGTGCTACCCCTGTGAGCCTGCTGAATACTGAAGACTGAGTACTGAGTCAGTCACTAGGCAGTGCGCTGCTCTACAGCTAGAAACAAGAGGGGACCTTCCTGAGTACGCAAGGTTATTTGCATTCACTGTGTGACCGATTTAAAGACTCTTCATTTGCTGGCACACCTGCGTGGTACCATCACCTTCTTTAGTGTTTTCAATTTTAAGTGGTAAGCCTGAGCTTTGCATCACTCTAACTGATCACTGGTTGTCCTTTACTGGGGCCCTATCCTGGGAACCCAAATCTGACACACCCCCAAGGCATGTCACATAGCAAGTGTGGTGGCTCCTTTATAAATCATGAAAGTCACTCAGTGCAATATTTAAGGAACGTAGCATGTAACTTTGAAGGATCAAAGTTTAAATTCCTGATGGGCTTGTGCTTTAATACTCACGAATCTATCAAATTATTATTTATTATTATTATGAATAATAATAATAATAATGATACTAATTGATAATAATGATTATTATCATTAATAACATTAATAATAATGCCAATAATAATAATTGTCACTTTTAATTTTATTATTTCTTTGGCAGTTTTTCTCAAAAGAAACTTAAAATTTTGTCCCATTATTTTGTTACATTTTTCAATAGATTAATTCAGGTTAACTGCCATGTTCAAGGGTACAAGGGCATGAACCCTCTTGGGATATCTATGTTAAAACTCTGTTTTGTTGCCAAGCAGCTAAATCAAATTAAAATAAAGAAACAAAACAGAATGATTGTCCTGTGACACTCTTGCCACTGATTTGTATGCATGCCATGGTGATGTCTGGGGACAGGACACAGCCCGTCATGGACTTTAGTTTCAGCGAGGAGCAATTTCCCGCACAGGCCTGTGGAGGCCAGCAGGAGGCAGCCCTAGCGGCGTAAGAGGCAGCCGCTGCTCCGCAGTGGGGTAGGAGAGCAGTGCAAAGCCCGGTGTTAATTGAAAGTTGTCTAATGAAGTAAACTTGAGAGGGAGGGGGGAAGAAAGAGACAAAGAGAGGGCAAGAAAAAAAAAGTTCTTTAATTATGTTTACCCAACAGGCTTTGCTGCCTAATTTAAATAGCATAAACATCTGGACTGGAGCAACATTAGAGTCGTGGCAGTAGTCAAGCAAATCTTGTGGAAAATAATGAAATTAGATCCCTTGTGTTGTGAACGAGGAAGGGCACGATACATCCGTTCCATGTTAATAAAATTTCCATGAATGACTGAATACAATTAAGGAATTGTCAGTTGCAGCAGTGAACTTTTGTAACTCATAGATGTTTGCATCATTTGATTATGGTGGCAATTTAAAATTGTTTATTAGTGTCTGTATTGGGGTATTAATTCTGACCTTTATTATTGGCCACAATTATGGTAGTTTGTCTGAGGTTCCAGTGGCTTCCTCCTGAGGGGGTGTTACTGCAGTCATTCAGTGCATGATGTGGGCACTTTTGGCAAAATACCTACCAAAGGTACAGTTGTGTACTGTTATATACATTGTGCAGGGCAAATAAGACAATCAATCACATAATGCAGATGTGAAGTGATTGTGAGCAAATCCTCCTATATTCTGAAGGGGCTTAATACAGAACAGACCTCTGGTCCACACAGAGCTGAGAGAGAGATGGGACCATGTACCCTTACTTCTTTAAAGCTAGGCACTTGAACACCTTGTAGCCATCAATTATATCATAAAACAGGAAGGATGTTTGGGTCTCAGGTGGGCATGTTCTATACAGAGGAGATTTGTATTGTTTGTTGAAAGGCCAGTTTCCCTAGGTCTAACACGGGACAAAACAAGAGGCATATGCAACACACCCGCCTCTTAATTTTACATGCAGGCTCCATCAAGTGCTGTAGCACAATACATCACTCAGTTCTGCCCACAGCAGCTTAGGTACCCAGCTGACAATAAGTGTTATGTGTGTTTCGGGCTGTGATGGTCTGAGCTTCTATTCCAGGGATGTTGATTCACATTCACACCCGCCCACTGGCATAGTGGTCCAGGGCTGGAGTGGAGTGTGGGTTGGATGATACAGACAGGGCCACCACAGAAATGTGAATGAAAATGGGATACTTCAAAGACACAGAGAGGCCATATCTAATTGCTTCCATCTTGGTTTACTGCTGCAGACTGAAGAAAAGTCTGTTCAGCAAGATTCTGATCAGCACAATCTCTTTGTGGTTTTTCAGGTTCTGATCCAGCAGCCTACTGTGTTTCGTGATGACTCCAAGTGGCAGGCATTTTTGCAGAATAAACAGTATTGGCTCATCAGTTACTGTCTCCTTTGCTACAAAGGAATCTCTTTGTCACTCAGTTCATCCTACAGCCTGCTGTCCGTACTCCTTTTGTCCTTCCAAACAACTGAAAACTAAATAAGATATTGACTATTAAGACAGTTTAGTGCAAAGACCCACTTAGCTTACAACTGTCCTTGTTCGTTCCATGTTCTTTCAAATTGATTATATTGAGATGGCAAACTAGCAAATCTGCAGGCTTCCTGTACTTGTAATTAGCCTTCGAATTGTGCCAAATAAGTAATCCTTCCCCATTGTACTTTGCAGCTAATGCTAGCACCACATATGTAAGGATAAAGTCATTGTACTTCATAGTGCACGGTTCCTCCATCCATGTCAATAGCAGTTTACTTGGTGAGAGTTACTAGAAGTCAGAATGTGCATGACGGTGTGCTGTCAGTGATGTATACTCTAATATTGCTAATATTGCTAATATTGTAGACAGGAATTTGTTGGGGTGGTTTATGTGGCGGGGCTGATGACTTTGCTCCAGCCTTAGGACAGTGTCTGTCTAACGTCCTCTCTACCAGTATACCATGAGTGACTGGGTGAGATGTCGTGTACATGCATCATAGAGGACACAACCTATATTCTGCATGGTGGGTATGTACTACCAACAGCCTGCATGGCTTACCCATTAAAGATAAAAAGGGGAAAATTACTCCTCACTGCAAATGCAGTTTCTTCTTTCCAGGGACCAAAAGCAGAGTCAAACTGATATGTCAGTTAATCCCATTCAACCATTTACAGATGTATTTCCATGTCTGCATAGAGGTATATAAATACACACATGCGAGTATGTACCTCGGTTCTCGAACTTAATCCGTTCTGGACTCCGGATTGAATCCTAAAATTTTCGAGTTCTGATTGAATTTTTTCCATAAGAAATAATGGAAAACCAATTAATTGGTTCCCGGTCCCCGAAAATTACACCTAAATATGTTTTTCTTTTTAGTATTTGAACACAAAATGTACTGGATAAAACAAGAAATGCATTTTTTTCTTAATGGCTTCCAAAACAATGAAGATCTTATCCCAACATTACCCCTGTCCTGCCCCAATCGTCCACTCCTTCCGTGTGCCACGGCCCCTTGTTAACCTCATGTGGGATCCCCCATGTGATTAGCTGTTTCTGATTATTGTCATTAGTCCTCTGTATTAAGTCCGTGTTTCGGTTTCTTCCCTCAGTGGCTTAAAGTAACGTATTCTGATCCTGACGCAATGCATAAAAATTAAGTTTAAATAAATGACATAAATGCTGTAATAGTACACTTAGTTAGTGGTTTATTTATTGTTAGTTACTGTAATGTTGCGCTGCTTTGTTTGGTTAATTGTCCAGTCTGTGAAGAAGGCATCCAAGTAAGAATTGTATTGTAGTATAACTCATTTCCTGGTGCGTACAATTTATATTAGGTCAGCGTTCACGGTTCGGCTTCTGATACTTAGATCGAGTTTTAGGTCAAACTGGTTTGTTCGACTTTCAAGAAATTTGAGTTCTAGTGAGTTTGAGAACCGAGGTACCACTGTATAAAGAAGGACAGACATATTCACATCGTGATGAAGCTAGCTCAGGGCGATCCAGCATATTGTACTAATTGTCTATGCCTTCCCTCGGAAGTTTAAAAAGAGGAAAAAGTAGATGAACGTGAGTCTTGGCCAGAGGTCTAAAGTAAATCACCGGAGCAGAGAACCAAGTGAGGGGAGAGGGATTTGAGAAACTGGCAGTGCCATGGAAACACTGACCTCTCCCACAAAGCCCTGTGTCTCTCTGCGCAGAAACAGATGGGTAATAGCACACGCCTGGAATCACGCTCTACATAATGCTGGTCCGATGATTGCAGACCTGATTAGCCGCCATATGCTCGCTGAAGGGTTGGGGAGAGAATGGAGCGGCGAGCTAACCCCCTCTGATGCGATGTTTTTGTAGCGTGGCTGCTCTGCCAGCGGCCAGACCCTCGCAGGCGGGGGGGAGCGAGCCAGGGAGCAGGGCTAATGGACCGATGAAAGTCAGCGCTTACGGAGCATGGACACAAATCTGTCCACAGGCCACAGACGGCACACAACACAGCACAAAATACTGCATGGCACGGCTGTACGCGGCACAGCACAGCACGCACCACAGATCACTACAGCCCGCCCCTGCACTGGACTGTAACAGAACACATTAATCCCCCCCCTTCGCTATCTGCTTGGAAGGGGCTCGGATTTAAGTGCTGGGAACTAAAAATATTCTTTAGGAGGGAAGGAAGGCCATCCACTGCCATCGTAACACTCTTCTGAAGTTTTGTTTGTGCATCTGAATGATCTAGTGAAACGAGTCTGCTAAAATGATTGTATGTCCGCTGCTTATTGGAGGATCAACTTACCTGCTGTTCCCTGGGGCTCTGGAAGCAGAACTCCAGCCCTCTTTATTGGCATGCAGTGAGACACTGTGCAACACAGCAACACAGAGCACTGTTTAAACAAAAATGACAGCAGAGGCTGGGATTTCTCACTGGTGTCATGAAATTTATCCGTCTCCCATTTTCACATAGTCCATTGAAGTTTTTTTTTTTTGCATAATCTGTAAGCACCTTTTTGGCCTACTTACCATAACATGATTCCTCTGTTCGTAAGATTGTATTTGGGTCAACTTCATTTTAATTCTCTTTCATTCTTATTCTGTTCCAACAGAGTCCTGCACACACTACAGCGACATCATTAATTCAAATGTAGGTCAAGCTATATTTTATGAACTAGAACCAGTATTTACATTTTTAATTAAGACATATTAGTTGCCTAGAGATTAAAACAGATTCTCAGACTCCTTGGCCGTTTTTTTTCTCAAAGAATTTGAGGAGATGATATGAAGCTGATTGCTGGGTGAATCCTGAAATCATCAAAATGGAAATAGCATTCCTGAGAGCGGTTTTATATTTAGCTTTCAACTGCAATGATGATATCCTGTCCATGATCCCACGATATGCTGGGATGGTTATTTTGCTGGCATGTGTGGTTTTGCATCACGCTTTGCCACTTTGGGTGGTAGCTTGCCACTGCCGTGTGCCACTGGGCCACTATCATGTGCCACATTGCCACTGTCTTGTGCCACCCTACCACAGCCATGTCTGTCTGCAGTCAGTCAGCTATACTGAGAGAACGATGCCATTTGTTGTGTTTGAGGAAACCTGTTGGCTATGTGTGGTATATATACCAGTTCTCCAGGTCAGTTGCACGTGTATATAAAGTACTCCTAAGAAGTGGGTTTTTGAGGAATGGTTTGAGGAACTGTTATGAACATGATCCTGTAGCTTAAGTTGGCAGTTATGAAATGTGAAGTGTTGCCTGAATGATAGTGCTAATCAAAGGAACAGATACTGACTAAAAATGCCCTTCATTTGCCTTTCTTAAATGTTTACATAAGTTGTACAGAGCGTTCATGACAGGATAACCTGGAGTAAAAAATCAGAGTAATAGAAACAAGACACAGATACATGCATGTGATATTGTATGTAGCATTATACAGGTGCCCAGCGAAATGCTTAAAGTTTTTTTACGCATCTTAAGAATCTATAAATAAGAGTGATGTAGGTAGAGGTTGGCATTCCGCCCAGGATACCCTGTGCTTCCTGCTACAGGTTCCAGGCTTCCTGCGACCCTGTATTGAATAAATGGTTGGAAGATGTATGGTACGATAACAGGAAGTGTATATGGTGCCAATATACTGATGTATAGGGGTGTAAGGTCATCAGTGTACGACTGTCGAAAGAGATTGGGGGGTGTGGCAGTCACTCTAGAATCAATGTATATTTAATTCAAGATATCTTGTAAAAAGAATTGAGCTCATGTTAACATTTAATTACCCCTCCCACAAGTGCACGAGGAAGTGCTGGTTTCCCAAGTGAGCTAAATTGCAGTTCCTCCTGTAGAACATCTGCATGCATGTAACCGATTTATTGCCGGTGATGGTGTATCTGCAGTGGGCTTGGGGGTCGGGTTCGCACTGCTGTGTGTGCATTGGTCAGTCTGTAGCGGGCAGTCTTGGCTGTATTAGTAAGCCATGAACAAGGTACTCGCTGCACCTGCTGTCTTCGATTAACACTCATGGAGCACCTTTTTACAGTGCCAACCGAAACTCTGTTGGTGCCTCTGCAACAATGGTGCTTGAGGTGGCTGAATCAATTGTACAGCTCATCACCTGCTCTTAAAAACAGCAAACGACTGTGGTTTACCCTTTAAAAGAGAGAAAACACACTACTTTGTATGCTAAAGTAATAACAGGTATTGATTTTTTTTGCCTTTTTTTTTTTTTAAACAAATTACACGTTTTCTGCTTAATTGCTGTGGATGATGCTATCTTGTATTTGATGTGGGGCACAGGTTAAACCTAGGAGAGGGCAGTGAGAAGGAAGGGCCAGGGGCCAGTATACAAAGTGGCCAGGTGTGGCAGCACGCCACGCCAGTGTTGGTGGGGCCCGCGCACTCGTGTGCCCGCCAGTGACGTGTCCTCTGCCTCTCCGAAATGCGAGGAAAGCTAGGGGGATGAAGCGGGAATAACAATAACAATAAAAATAAGCTTGTAGCATCCCAATCCCACTCATCTTGACAGAGCCGTGCTGCTTCCTGTTTTAGTCTGAATGTCAACAGAGAGCCACATAATCAGAGTAAAGAGTTTATCTTTGACGAATGTTCCGTAAGTGCCATTAGATCAGTGACAGGGAATGCAATTCTCAGGTTATTTAAATGCAGCGCTGCTTCTCCACTGTGGATGATAAGAGGAAGAGATATGGTTCAATTGTCCCTTGAATCAATATTGCTCAGCGCTGTTTTATTTATCAGGGACATGTGTATGGTAAGTACTTGGCAAAAGGACTTTTGTTTTGACATTCGTGTAGGAAAACAGATATGAGCTTTTTAAACATTTTTTTTCCCCCTATACCCCTTGGCGAAAGTCCTGTTGACGCTTTAATTAGCTGCCATTTTTTTCTGTCTTCACTGTTGCAAAGTCCAGTTTCCTTTGTGATTTATTAGTCAGCCAAGTGCAACACAAGAAGTTAGGGTGCTTGATGCAGGAGCCCATGGCCACAGGAGGATAACTTTGGGAAACAAAGTCTGCCCACCCTTGGAACCTCGCTGAAGCAGCCGCAAGCGGCGCATCCTTATCTTGGGGCTGCCGCCTTTGATGTCGCAACGATGCTGCGCCGCTGCCGATGTGCCCGGGATTGACACTGTGCAATCTCGCTGATCTCTATCGTTACATCTCCTTTGACATTAATGTGGCATTTCGTGTCGCAGGGAGGAAAAGTGATGTACAGTTCAGGGAATTATAATTCTTATGCCCTGAAAATGGCATATTCATATGAGCATGGAATTAGCTAGTCGCACAGAGGCTGAAATCTACTGCCGGCGGAGTCGCGCCTGCTCATGGGCCCATCTTATCTGTGTAGGCGGCACGGGATGCCTCCACCCGCCAGAGCCATCTTTGAAAGACAAGTCATCTTCTGAAATTCTTTTGACATTTTCGATGACTATCTGAGCTGAGCCACGCGACTGCGAGATAGGGTGCAGCTTCAGATTATGAAGGTACTTGCGTGGCTGTTTACAGGCCGAGGACGCCGCCGTTGGGCTGCGGGTCACGTGTGTAGGGGTTGGGGGAGAGGGGTCGAGGTCACTCTCAGACACATGTCTCCAGGTAATTTGCATGCTGATGCCCAGCGTGTCCATGAGGACCTGCGGGTAATTTGGGGAGATGTGTCCAGGATGGTGTTTTATATGCAAATGGCTTGTTTGCACGGCAAACGGGATATTGGCAATTAGGTTCCTCCGTGCATTCAGGTTCATTCAATGAATTATTCATCAGTGGGCAAAATGGTTGTGTACATTTTATTTTTGAGTAAACACAGCACATAGATGATCCTGGGATTATAAGCAGACCTTTTTTATCACTGTTGAGAGAGGAGGGAAAGCAGGAGTGTGCAGCAGACTTGCATGTGAGGGGGTGACCAGCAGTGAAGGATGACACATGTGAGGGAAGACGCCCAAGATGGTCTGGGGTCAGAGTTCACATGGAGGGGTAGGCTGCCCCTTCTTTTTAAAGAAACCTTCTTGTATTGAGGTAGAACTGATACTTATTTCCATTCATCATACCCCCCCATATACACCCCACTCATTATAATATCAGAATGAAAGTTATAACCCATGTGAATTGTTGCAGAAGCAAAGCTGTTGGATTAGGATTAATCAGCCTTCGGAGTATAAACAAGAAGATAAAGAGATGTGAAGCAGCAGAGAAAGTTTGCTTGTTCTTTACTTCCTGGTATCAAGGAGGGGGGCCTGTTTCTGTCACCAGTAATGCTTTTTAGATTAGAGTGGGACGCCCAAGGTAAAAAGACAGTGGGCTCTTATCTCTGCTGATAATCCCTCGGCACCGTGCAGCGCGTGACCGTGTGAGAATGCATGCGATTGCGCTTGATCACGTGTGACCGCGCTCTAACGTGCCTGCTTCTCACACCGACACTTTGGCTTTCCCGGATGTGCTGTCTGCTCCCGTTCCATATTCCATGTACTTTATATGCCAGGAGCACGGCTGGCCCGTCTGCTCTCATGGTACCGGTGCACTGTCAGTCATGGACCAGCGGAGGGAGCCGGTGGGGCACAGTGCTGGTTGCTTGGGTCCTTCATCATTCGCAGTGACCCATTGATGGTCAGGCATTGCCCAATAGTTCAGTTTGTAATCAGGGCTAGGTTTGTGTTTGTAACTATCTAGGTTGTGGATGTTCAGCTGGACACAAAGACTGATTGAGTGCTATCTAGTGCAGTGTTTCCCAACCTGGTCCTTGGGGACCTCCAGCAAAATCGTGGATTGTCTGGCACGGAGCTGAGAGGGTGCAAAAACATGGATCTATTTGAAGCACATGAAATCATTCAGTGTCCTCTGCACCTGAATCACAGAGCCCAGGAGCCATTGGCGGGGCCAGAAGTTTGTAGGAAAACCACAAAACTGAGTGGAGGATGGCCGAGAACTTTCCCGACACACCATGTGCTTAACACACCGCTCTCCATCCACCACAGAGTCCGCGGGAACAGCAGAGAAATCTGTAAAAACAAACAGTTAAACAAGGCTGAGGAAGAAGAAATCCAGAGGAAGGAGAAGCTAATCACAGGCGGATAAAGCGATACGAGCAGATAATCCTCCTGCATCATGGGAGCCCTGCTGAATTCAGCCGTGAAGATTATAACACACAGCAAACATGTGACACCCATAATGGCAGAGCTATGGGGAAAGCAACACTTCCCTTCGAAGTCAAAGTGATGCAACGTGTAATTAAAGCAGAGGCGACCGGAAAGCATAAGGAAAAGGATAGTCCCTTTCTTCGCAGTCACGGACTAAATTACAGTATACTGTTTAACCCCCTCGGCTTTGTGCAGCTGGGATGTAAACAGAGTTGTACTGTTTTGGAGGGAGAGTCTCTGTGCCCAAAGTACGTGGGGATCGCCTCCTGGGCCAAACGGCTCCTCGCGAATTGCCTTCTGATCCGGGCCTCCCCTGGGACGGCCACACACAACTTGTCAGACTGGCCCCCATGTTTCCCCACAACGCAGACCCCGTCCGGCTGTTTGGTTACTCTGCAAAGCCTTTTATCTGCAGCTTACGCAACTTATAATGAGGTGTATTTTCCCCTCTGCTCGTTTCCCGTGGTTTATTACAGTTGGATGTTTTATATCAGGATGTATGCATCGCTCCCAGCAGCAGGGTGCTTTTTGGGACTTGAACCCTCTGCCAGTCGGTCAGTTCTTTGGCAGGTGTGCCATGCTAGCTGCTCCATGCTGCTCCCTCTGCCTCTGTAGCACTATTACATATAGGCACTGGGTCACTGCCCCCAACCATGCTACCTTTCGGCTTCTCCCTGCCCTGGTCAGTCCCTTACCCCGGAGCCCCTGGCCACCCTCCTCATGTATCCAGACCTCCATTTTACTCATGATCTTAAGGATTACCCACCAGCTCGGGTGGAAATGCAGACATCAATGGAGACTTAGCCGTGCTCCAGCTCCATGGAGGAATTGTCAACCCAGGGAGAAAAATGTGTGTTATGTTACACTGATCATTCAAGCAAATAATGGAGCAATCATACACTGGCTTGTCAGTCCTCTGTTGTAGCATTACAATGACTGCACTCATTGGTCTGCTTCCAAGGAATGACAGTACCTCCTTATTTTTATTTTTCATACTCTTTATGTTGTGTGCCAAGCGGTTGCTGGGAGACCTCATGTTTGTCAAAGTCTCTTGTAGCTGGTACATGAAGCAGAAGCTAATTCATAGATAAACCAGCTGCTGTGGTGGCCTCTCACCTTACTTTTACATGAAGCTAATCTGCTCTGATGGAAATGATTGTATTCCCATGTAAGAGAGAGAGAGTGCCGAAACTACATTTTCTATGTTTAGATTATTAAATGGGTGGGGTCTCATTTTTCACAGCTTGGTGGAGCAAGCTGTGTTCTGGGTATAATGTTGAATTGCATTCGGTTCTTGAAGCTGTTCTCCAACTTGCAAGGAAAATATTTGGGGGTTGGTGGTGGGACTTGCACTGCAGCCACTCTAAAAACTTCCCACAGCTCTGACAAAGCAGACAGGACTCTTTTCTGCTCCTCGTGGTAGCTCAGTCGCAGCCGCCCACTGGAAGGCTGCGCGCATCATGAAGGTGGATGGGGGAAAGCCCTTGGGAGCCTCATCCCCGGATGAGTCAAAACCACTGGCGGTTCAATGGGGTCAGGCCTATTGGGGATCAGAACTGGTGTGGTGCTGAGGTGTCGCCCGGTGTATGGCAGCGCTCGGGTCCAAACCTGAGGTGTTCTTTGTTGGTGGGTATTCCTATTATTGATCTGGTCACTCTGATCTGTACCGGGAACTGAGAAGGATGGCTGTGAGGGATCTGAGGGCAGATAAGGAGGCGTTTGTTAGAGGGTACTGCGAGCAAGTGACACACCATCTATGGCAACCCACGTCCTGCTTACAGAGGAAATGAAGCATTATGCACATCCTAATCTGTTCCTCGGAGAGTTTCAGTCAGTGCGGGTGATGGAACTACACTGTGGTTGTGACCCCCTGGATAGACTACTTTGAGCAGCTGTTTAAAGTTGATTCTCCGTCTAGGACTTTGGATGTCTCTGGGTCCACTCTTCTTGCGACTGATCCTCCAATTAGCTGTGAACCACTCAATCGCACAGGTGGTGAACCAGGTGAGGGAAGGAAACCCTGCAGGGATCTGTGGTATCCAGGGCGATAAGGCTGTGTTCCTGACATTGCAAGCAGTCTTTGCTTCCATTTGGGAGATCCCCATCCTAAATGACTGGAAAACAGGACTTCTTATCCCTGTCAGGAAAGCGAAGGCTAATCACCTGGATTACAGCAACTACAGGGGGATAACACTGCTCTTAGTGCTGAGTAAGGTCCTTGCTAAGGTCATCCTCAACAGCATCACTTGCTCGTCTACCAGTGACTGGCACAGTCTGGTTTTATAGCTAAGAACCACCCAAATTGCTGTATGTCATGACCGGCTTGTACACTGAGTGCTGTGCAGAGTGGAGGCAGAACCTCTGTGTTCTTCCCAGTTGATTCCGGGGTTCATCAGGTCAGTGTTCTTGCTCCCGCTCTGTTCAATGCTTGCATGGACTGAGTGTTGGGCAGGGTCATGGGGTCCAGCAGCTGTGGGGCATCTGTTGGTGAAGAAAAATTCGCTGATCTTGATCATGCTGAAGATGCTGTGATCTTGGAGGCTCTGATCGGGGCTCTTCAGAGACTGAGCAAAGAGTCTGAGGGTCTGGGCTTGTGAGTGTCCTGGATAAAAACCATGATTCAGGCCGTTAATGACCTATTGGGCACAACCATCAGCAATGTGCTTGTCTGCCAAGAGAATGTCGACCAGGTCGAGAGGTTCACTTACCTTGGATGTGACATCCTATGAAGTCAGTAAACAAATTTGCAAAGCATGGGGGGGGGTCATGAGGTCACTGGAAAGGGGTGTGTGGTACTTCTGATATCTTTGTAACAGGTTAAAAGTCCAAGTCTTTTGAGTCCTGATGCTCCTGATATTGCTGTATGGCTGCGGGACATGGACGCTATCCACTGACCAGAGACAAAGATTGGACTCCTTTGGTACTAGAATCCTTGGATAGCACTGTTTTTTTTTTTTTGTCACGTGGGGGTGCGGCAAAGCACTGTACCAGTACATGCTCCTCAACCTGATCTAACCTGATGCAGCAAGTTCCTCGGCAACAGAAATGAACAATGCCATTATACTAAGGAATTTACTGACAAACAGTGGAACCAAAGTCTGATCTTAATTCTGGTCCCAGCAGAAAGAATGGCAAAAGAATCTCTTTAGCTATACCCCCAGTCCTTCTTTTTCATAGCCTGAGGTTGTTAGTTGTGTTGAAAGCTGCTGTTTATTAACACTTGAGTTGTTTAAATATGCATGGTGACTTTCATCCCTCTTAATTATTCAGATTGCTTTCTATAAAGAAAAGAAATATCATATGTCTTGTGAATATTCATCATTAACGCAGTCTGGTCAAGGGCTCTGAGCGGCCTTCTTCCTTAAATCTTTAGAATGTTATTGCTAGGCGCATGTGTGCGTGTGTATAGTGTATGTACCTGGATAAAAGGAGCTCTATCCGTTTCATTTGCAGATTTTTTTTTCACTCTCTGTTCTTACCTACGTCGTGGCATATTTTCAATCATTATTAGATGCAGGCAGCTGAAGGCAGAGCCGTAACCCCTGGTATGTTTGGCGTGTGATAAAATGAGAGAGCGCTATCCATCTTTATTGTCTGTCCCGCTCACTGTAATTGCATTCAATAGTCCACTGATTCTCTTGTCTGCGCTAATGTCAGGAGCAGGCAGAGGCAGATGCTGCAGAGAGATCCCCCTGCCCCCGCCGACCACTCCGATAACTTGGCAGCACCACTCCGCCTCCCGTGATGAATTGTTGACAGGATGGATTGTGAGCAGCTGAACGCTGGGAGTGTATATAGAATCCCATCGCCGGCTTGTAGCAGCGCAGGCCCAGTGATGTCAGCGTGAGGGCATGTCATGTATTATTCAAATGCATCTAGCGCTGGAGGAGTGCCAGCCGCCGATTGTATCTCAATGAATAGTAAAAAGGGAGAGCGGGGGGCTCCCGGGCGGGGCCGATGTCGGCTTGGGGGTGAAAGGACATTGGTGTTGCCAGGATAGCAAGGCATAAAAAAAAACAAAAAATGGACAGACTTGAAATGGCATTTAATAACTTGGATATGATTGTCCTGTGAAAACACTTACATTACCTCAGGTTTATGATTCCCCCCTCGATTATATTTTCCTGTCAGCCCTGCCTTGATATGGTGCCTGTATCATGTACACAGCCAGCATATGGAGGGTGTCTGACTTGATGAGTGTATGTATGTGTATTTAACATATTTAGGCTGTATAGTAAACAAAATGGGGCCAGGCGCATGTTTTACGAATTCATGGCTTAGGGCAGTGCGTAAAGCCATTAACCACATGAAAGATATGTGTCGCTAAGGTAGGGATTAGTGGGGCTTGGACCTGGACATTGAGCAGAAGCTGTGTGGTCAGCTGCACTCACTGCTGTTTTTCAAACGTGCATCTGTGGGGGTCAGGTGACTAATGTGTAAGTGCTACCAGGCAGATCCTCTACACTGCGAGGAGTCAGGTGCCTCACGATACTAGATTCTCCTGTGGACAGCAGCGGATGCGCATGCCCGCATGTCGTCCATGCATAGGAGTTTAGTAAGTAAAGATAGCTGATCCGCATCGTAAAACAGAGTTCTGTACGCCTCCCTGCCAGGATGCTATGTGTGAGGCCTGACCCACCCAGCCAGGCATTGGGACTCCGACCTGTAGAACATTCAGTATTTACATGAGAGAAGCTAGTGAACTCTAAAGGCAATTGTAACATTACTATTATAACCCCACAAGTGGTTGAAAGATGGATGGATGGATGGATAACAGATAATATTATTGCAAGCAATTTCTTATTATATATTATGCTGGGGTAATCCTAGGTTAAATACCAGATTTCATAGAGAAAAATCTATATATAAAGTATATTGTCTGCTGACACACAGAATGTGAAGGTCTCCTGCCTGCCTTTTGGTTTTATTTTGACATGTTTTAAGCGAGTTTGTCTGTGCAGAGTATGTCACTCACAGAATTCCCATAAAATTCCCATGGACAGTTTCGTATCCATCGCTTGGTTTAAATGAATAAAATATGGTCCTCAATATTGCCACTTTATGCATTTATGTATCTGTTGTGCACTTACAAATAGAAACATCTTGACCCACGGTTAAAATGTAAATGGGAAAGATGAGATAGATTTCAGCACTTGAAAATCCCAAAACCATTTTTCCTCTCAGAGATACCTCTGTGCTTTCGTAATGTAAGTAACATTTTCCGTAGCTGCCTCCTTCGAATGTTAATAAAAAGCTATGCAATGAATTTGTGCACTTTATTCAGAATGCAAACTACATGTAAATGCATTAGTAATGAGTGCTCTCTTACAGGGAATGCATCATTTTGTTTATGCTACATTTATTTCTTGAATTTCCCATGAAGATGATGGATGCAGTGCAAAAAAAGAGGAATAAACATAATGGAACATAAGGCGGCAAAAGCCTTCCTCTGAACGACTTCTGGAGCCACCAGAAAACATGTTGGTGCCATGCGGGCAGACCTGCTCCTCCCCCGTGCCGTGGGGGGGGGGGGGGGGGGGGGGGGGGGGGGGGGGGGGGGGGGGGGGGGGGGGGGGGGGGGGGGGGGGG
>JABFEA020000067.1:7837341-7861542 GCA_019775915.2 Cyphomyrus plagiostoma | reverse complement strand
GGGAGGGGTGGGGATGGGGGGGGGGGTGCAGTTAGGTTATCACAGTCCTGAAGGGATGTGGTCGTCGTAAGCCTGCCTTACATTTCACCTGGAAAACCAGAGAAGAAGCACAGATCGATCTGTCTCTGAAACTTTACACACAGAAAGTCATCGTCTTTTTTTTTGTTTTTTTTTTTCACTCCCTGGCGTCATGTAGTGTATATTCGCGAGTGTGTTTGCGTTTGCAGTTTGCTTGAATGAAGGCTTATGGCTTTGATTACTGAGCATCTCATCCTAAGCAGAAGCTTTCATCCAAAAGCAATGTACAGCTGAGAAGACAGGGTCAGCCAGTCCTCTGAGCAGTTGGGGGTGGTGAGCCTTGCTCAGGGGTTCAATAGTGAAATCCCTGCCAGCGGTGGGATGTGATTCGGCATCCTAACCTGCTGAGCCACACACGTGATTTTAGGCAGGGTTTTGGGGGAGCAGAGATAATCTATACCAATGCGTGGTCTTTAGTTCATTTTAAGAAAAGAATTGATTTTCATCATTAACACATAGTTTTTCATGCTTTGATATGTGATCACAGAGGAGTGTGTGAGACCTACGCTTAGCAAAGACTGTTTAATTTACAGGGGAATAATTCAACAGGGTGGATGGGTAGATACAGTATTATCTGGAGTAATTAGAGTTAGCATGGATGGAATAAGTGTAGTAGATGGAATGGATGGAGGTACAAGGCCTGAAGCAAGTGCTTAGCCTGTTTTTGGCTGTCCGCTGTTAAAGATTAAGCGGGAAAACTGACAGTGAGATTTGACCTTGCGTCAAAATGTAATCAAGCTAAAGAATATCGTCAGCGTCCGGCTGTTTTAGCTATTATGCAAATCCAGCAGATCTCCATCAGTGATATTAATTTGTGTTAGCTTAGCCTCCTGCCTTCTCTTTGAGATTTCCTTGTGTAGCGCTATGTGTTTTTGATTAGACCTGTTAGCTAAACAAGCCACATGAGCATTGTTGGCTGGGCCAAAGCAGTTCATTCTTTGTGGCAGACTTGCCGATAAACAGTTAATCCTGCGATCAAACCTTCCCAGTGGGCTCTACCCGCCTTGTGGCCCACAGTGGACATCTTCATTTGTGGCCAATGAATCCGGCCTTGTGTCAGGTTTAATGTTGGGTGTCTCTCATAATTAAAAATCGAGGTCCAGCTAGGCAGAGTTATTTATGGCTTGTGCCAAAAAGTAATAAACATAAAATGCTTCTAATCTGCGGCTAATGAAATCTGGACACGAGCAACTTTATGAACTGGTATAATCCATCTGAGTGTTTCAGTAGTGCTTTGTGCGTCTAGTCATTATTCAAAACCTCAGCAAGGTTCACCGATTAGGTGGTGGGCTAATTTGCCAGAGAAAGTCAGTGGGTTTTCAGCATCTTGAGCCTTCATCGGCAGCTGGCTTGATTGCATGGGAGCTATACAAAGCACCACTCATAAATATATTTATTAAGCTTAATATTCTTCAAGAAGATGGGACAGATGTTATCTGCACAAAAGATGTGTCATTAATCTTTCTGTATCTGTTGAGTTTGTGAGAAAAAGGAGCAAAGATAACAGGCCTTCGGTGAGAGGATGGGGGCCGGGAGAAGGGGGACACCTCCGGCGCTGCCACCAAGCTTCATAAATTTATCGAGCAGAAAACTCAGAGATAATCAAAGACAATCATTTCTCAGCAGCTCGTGTGCTCCCTGTGATTGCAGGCAAGCAAGGCAAACAGTCAGATATACTTACATCTGCTGCGGTAAAACTTCATTTGCGGCCCACGGCTTCGGCATGCGGGGAAATGGAGAGTGTCTAATGTGGAAGGCGTCGCGCGCGGCTGACACGAACTACGCCCGCCAGTACTGAATAAATACGGCGCAGGCAACACTTGGGGAATGGGCACATTCCTCAGAGTCGTACCTCACTTTCGTGCCACTCCACGTTCCCCTACATCTCTGCCACGTAAACTTTTTAATGTCGGCTTGCCGCGTTCTTCATGCCGTGCTCATTTTAAGACAATCAAGCTGTGGGTTCACTATTTTTCCCCAGACTGGCTTTTGGTTTGCTATTGTAACCTCTGTCAAATGTTACATGTCTTGTAGACCTTGGTTTCTTGTGGGCTACCAACTTGACTTTGGCAACACACTAATGCACTATTGTGCTATCTAACTGAACTGAGCAGCTTAATATTAATTCTCATTTTGGCAAAAATGTGAAATTTTCTAAAAGTCTCAGGTTCCCTCTTGACTCAGTCCGAAATAAAAAAGCAGATCGTTTTAATTTCTGTGTTTGTACAGAAGAGATAAAAATGTGTACTCAAACATGAACAATGGCACCAAGGAAAACAGTAAATCATGTGTGTTTAATGAGTCGTTATATTCACATCTCTTTAAACAGCATGTGTGTGAAGCGGCATATTCTGCCGTTTGATTCTGCCATATGCGACACTAAGGATCCCAATACCCCCAAGCACTCAGGCAGAAATTCCTCTCATTTCTGGGGAATGACTCTGAATTAAAAGCGGCTCGCCTGTCTTAGCAGTTGTAATGGTGGTCAGACTACCAAAATAAGCCTGTCACTTGTCAGCCAGTGGCCAAGAAGGAGCATGTATCTTTGAAAGGAAGATGTTACGTGGCACCTAAGACAGGTCAACACGTAGAGCCAAAGATCTTTCTGCCCCATGCTGTGTCGCAACAGCTTGAAGGCACTGGACTGCATCATCATGTTACACACAGCTTTGCGAGTGTACACATGCACACAAAATAAAAACTGTAACAGCAATTAATATTTCATGTGATGCTGTGGTATGGTAAAGTTTGAGGAACAGGCCTGTATCGTGCCGTATAGCAGCAGAGCTCTGAGTGTGGAGCGCTGGTGCTTTTGCTGTGCTGTGTTTCAGAATGGGCGAGGGTCAGGCCGGATGCTGTATGTGTGTTTGTAATGCTGCCATTGACGTTGCACCATCTCGCCACATCTGTCTGCCGCACCCCATCTCTAAGCGTCCCCCAGCTCGAGTGGTCGGTCGCCCCTCTGGTTCCCGCCGCCTTCATCCCTCAGGCTAAAGCTGCGTACGAAGCAGCTGCTATGCAGAAAAGGCCATAAATGTTTAATCCCTTCTGTTATTGATGCACTTTTTTGTCTTTCGGTGTGTGTGAGGGCCAGTGTATAATGATACCGTAGTTACATCAGAGCAGGCAAAGTCACGCCTCTGCCTCTGCCGGTGTATGCATGCAGAAGTGTTGAAGTGATTTCAAGCAAGATTCTATCTAATCTAAGCACCAGACTCAGTTTGTTGTATAAGTTTTGAAAATGCTAACATCTTTAGGTACTTTATGTTATAAATATCTATATAAATTATATATCCAGTAACTCAGTGATATTTTTCTTATAATGGCTCTTTCTCCATGTGTGAAGCATAGGTGAAGGAAAGACCAGGGCTGCTTCTTTCAGAGAACAGATCTAAAACAAAAGCTTGGTTTAGTTTATTATGGTTTGCCAGATTACAAAGGGCAAGGTGCCTGGGGCTTCATTGGATCTACATGATTATGTGAATATATTGCTGCAATTTGAATAAGTTTCTGTAATTAGTAACCTTATTCTGATCATTTATGATTGATCTTTTATGTTACGGAAGGAGTTTAAGTGCTCGAATCTGCCTTTGAAAATATGTGCTGATCTTAGCATCAATTTTATCATGTCCATTTAACATCTAGATGGATTTGGTCACAGAGTGAGATATTTAGTGTTAGGACTTTTTAACTGTGCAAAATTTTTATTTATATAAAAGTGTTATGTTAGTATTTGAACTGACAGCTAAACCTGGTAATGGGAGTCCATGAAGTCAGCCCTGATTGGCACAGTAATTGGATTGTCGTTGGGCTGAAAACCTATTATCTCTGGATCATGCCCCATGAAATTTGTTGGAAAAACTTTGCTGCCAGTCATTAAAGTGGCCATCATGGCTTGCAAATGAGGTTTAACTGAAAGAGATTTGTACCACTGGGAGCTTCATTTCACTGAATCACAAAATACAATTCCATTCGTATTGATTAATGATATTAACATTGCAGGTATCTCTTACAGCGTGCTGTGTTATTGCCCATTGCTCTGGGCAACCGCTGTTTTGGGAGTGAGAGATGAGAGGAGAATGCGAGTGGGGGGAAGTAATGAGAGAGCCTCATGGACAGGAGGGGGAAAGAGAGGGAAATTGCGGGCCGTTATCCTGCTTGAAAGTGTTTACGTGCATGCTCAGATCTTGCAATTGCCCATGCCCCCATGTGCATGTGTAGGTAGCCAAACACACACCCGTATGTGCACTCCTTGGCAGCGTACACAGCACTGCAAGACTGACAGAAGTTCTCTCTCTGAGTACCTTCAGACAACCAACATAATAATATATAATTTGTAACTAATGGTATCAAAATGTCATCTGAGGACGGGACAACCTATGAGTATAAGAAATACACAACTAATTATGAGATAGTGGTTTAAAACGGAACGTTGTCCCCCTCATAAAAGATCGAGAGCATGAATTGCTGTGCTTTTCTGCTCCAGACGCATTCAGATGGATGTTCTCAAGCTGTCACGATAAGCGGATACTAGCAAGTGATCCCTGAAAGCTGTAGTTGACTACAGTAATTGGTTGAGAGCTGACAAGCTACAAGAATGGTTCCTTTGAAAGACGACCCACTTTATTTTTAATAAAGTTCACAAAGTAAACACATTACATGCCACGGCTGACATCTAGAATTAGCTGTGCTGGAGCCGCGTGTCTCTGCAGTCAGGACCACAGAGCTCACAATATGAGCATTATTTTCTTTTTCTAGACCACAGGCATTACATCCTTTATCATAGGGAGTCCTTAGCTGATGGGGAGATCGGGCAGAATATGCCAGTTGCTTTCTTCTACATAGCAGCTACTTATTATGAAAAGTATAAGAGAATAAATTGCATCACGCTGAAAAATAATCTCTGTGGCAAGTGCAGTGTCTGCCGCAGTCTGACCTGCCGCCTCTGCCGCTGGCCGACCTGCCCTCTCAGAGGAAGAGGGGGGTCAGAACAAGGGGAAACCCCACTGCCAAACAGGAACCAGCCTGCTACAGTGCATTGTGGGAGGTTGTGTGGCATCACCCACCTACTGTGCCCCATTCCAGTGTCCATTTTCACGGCTGATTTCGCAGCAGTTTTTAACTGTTTTATAGTTAAAACTGGTAAAATAATGCTATTTTGTCTTTTATTCCTTATCCGCTATATTCCTTAGCTGTGTAGAGAGGTGTGTGTGTAACATCATTCCTCATGGCCGGGCATGGCAGCTAGCGATGTTCTCGATATTAAGTGAAGTACAGCTAACTAAAGGTAGCAATTCACATGTGCCTCAGTAGCATGCTTGCCATAGAGACAGCTGGATGGATGGACGGGCATCATCCACGTTCCTCCCCAGTGGCACGACACACGCATGCAGGAATGCGCATTTACACCCCAGCTCCCACCCCTTCGAGACTGCACCCCCCTGGGGGGCCAGGTGCGAGCTGGCACCGCCGCCTAATCAGATGAACCCACGCAAAAGGCACCCTGCGGCGAAGATGATTATTTTTCTCCAAGCTCCTGCGAACAGGGGACTGCTTAGGGGAACGTGCCTGCAAATGGACCTGCTTGTTTTGGGGCCCTGTTGCCCGTGTGGCCTTAGCCTGCAGAGGAAAGAATGGTGCGAGTCGATGCGTTAGAGTCAGATCTGTGAGCGATATGCCTCCTGGTCCAGATCCCACCGGACTTTGATGTTGCCACGGACCATTTGCATGCACAGTAGCAGCGAAGCAAGCTGGTAGACCGTAGGCCTGGCCCCTCCAAGGTACCTGTGTCATTGTAAAAACAGAAGCAGTTTTAAAGGAGCCCTATTATGCTAATTTTCACAGTTTAAAATCGTATTTTTGGGGTCAACTACTATAGATTTACATGCTTCATACTGTGCATCTCTATTCACACTGTCTATAACTCAGCTCAGTTAGAGCTTTAAACCCCACCCCTGATGATCCTAGGGTGCTCTGATTAGTCAGCTTGCCCTACAAGTTCCACCCCTGTCTTGTATTCTGCAGATAGGTCCTCGCAGGTGGCCAATAAGGATTGTGTTACAAGGTGACCTCACCATGTCACATAAGTAAGGGCTGTAATTCCAACAAAGCATTTCAGGCAGAGAAGAGTGGTAAAAGTTACTCCCTTTGGGCCTTAAGACTTTACAGACTGTTTACATGTGCATAGAGTTTTTAAAGTATTAACACAGCACATGAAAGGAAAAAACAGAGAAGCGCAATAGGGCCCATTAACGAACCACCCAAGTTTGTCATGCTGAAGCTGCTGATTTATGGGTGCGGGGCAGAGGGAGCGATGCCCTGGGAGAGCAGGACATGTTCACATGTGTGCAGCGCATACAGGCTTTGCGTTCTTCCATGCAACTGTCGCTGCAGCTGTGGATCTGTGACTATGTGCATGCATTGGCAGGCCAGGGCACGTGTGTTATTGCCCCATAGTATGTGACCTCATGATGTTTATGCTCTACGTTGACGAATTTGGAGTGTTCCCATTCTGACACGACCTTGTACTTGTGGGCGTCCGTTTTTTTTCGGTTGTTGCTGCTCCTGTGCACATCTGTGTGACTGTATTCCACGCGCCTGGCTCCGCAGCTGCCTTCTGTGTGGGAGCCCCTCTACAGGAGCTGTTGATCACCACATATCAACTGTCAGCATGTTTGCATTGCAGGGACGCATCATTATTCCCCGCCCTGCATGTCCATAAAACACATTACAGCTGTTTCCTTGAGCAAAATATTATTGGCCTGCCGTCGAACACATCATTTGTGTACCCAAATTGTAAAATGTAAATTGATATGTAAGAAAATGGCCCATTAACTTTTTCATTAATGGTTATAATGCTTTTTCTGTGTCATAGGAGGGGGGATTGGAAGTTGCGACTGAAACCCTTTGCAGGGAAGGTCCCCTGTACACTCCCCCCCCCCCCGCAGATACGAAACGGGACGCTTTTTTAAATAACTGATTCTGTTGTTGAAGGAGAGGGTCCGTATTAGAGGGCAAACTCCGCAGCTTAGCTGAATGTCAGGGGACAATAATTCTGTCTGGGTTCACGGTTTTTTTTGTTTTTTTTTTACACTGCCATCTCACGCTCTCTAAGAAGCAGGGAAGCAGATATTCAGATGTGTAATGGCGATGATATGAGTGATACAGACCACAGCGTGATTAAAAATGACTTAACAGGATGAGTGTTAGGCTGTGTCCGCCGGCGGGCCGCGCGGTTAAAGACGAGCGGCCCACTTCGGCAGCATCCCCCCACAGGAAGGAGCCCCACGGCCTTCCTCTGCAGGGCTTTGCATAACATTAAAGTCTCAGCTCTGTGGCGGCTGCCGCGGCCGTTTCCTTTAATACACTTAACAGCAGCCCTTAATACCCAAAGCTCATGTTAATTCAGGTAATTCAAGAGGTGCTATATCCACTTTTTTTTCGCCTCCTCTCAACGCACACTCGCCCGTCGCGAACTCCAAATCGCTATTCTTAGCGCCTTCCACAGGGCAATTAGCATGGAGTGCAGGGGCTGACAGGCGTTAATGGCGCTCCCCGGAGCTGGGCGGGCCCACACACCCGGCCCAGACGCCCGTCAGGCCTGTCCGTGCCAAACCCACCTTGGGGCCATGTGTGTGTGAGCCAGTGTCTGTGTACAGCAGCATTTTCTTCTCTTTTGGTTGTGTCTAAGTCGGCGTGTTTGTGTGCCTTCTGTGTGTGACCGATCTGACAGCTGGGATGACATGCTGCTGTTTCTTGCAAGGCCGCTGCAAGGTTGTTGAGGGGTTAATAACAGCAGCAGACTTTTTCTTTTAAATGGTAGAGGAATATAATTCCCCGAAAGTAAATCCAAAGTAACATTTACTCCAGAGATACCGGCAGTGAAGGGTAATTAATACCTGAATAAATAACTTGGCGAAAAAATAAATGAATGCGATGCATATCTGTGCATATGACAAAACAACTTCTCAGAGCGACAACCATCAGCGTGCAGGCTGGGCTGCTGTTGGCCTGGCAACGGCCCCCTCTCCCACTGCTCCTGTATACAGTGATTGATTCTCTTTAATTTTCTGCTGCATCTTGGAAGAGAAAAACGAAGGGGGGGAAAAATGGGGGTTACGGGCAGCTTGTCCCGTTACCCGGCACAGAGGCGTGCATCTCCTTCTGTGAAATTTACCCACGGGGAGCGGGGTGCTGTGCAAGAGCACCCCATAAAGTGCGGGTGTCCGCACGTAATCGGTAACCCAAGTCGCGTATTAATGTGCAGATTAGGGTGCGTTCGGTTATTTTGAAATGCCTCCCGGAGATGTTTTTGATGGGACGCCGGGCAAGATGGCAGGGAGACCCCTGAATGATGGGGAGCCTAATCTCCCAATCTGAAAATGGCCTCCGCTTGCCGCTGAGGCAACAGCCAATCGGAATAAAGCGTTGACAAGGGAAGGAAAGACAAGCACATGAATAGACCTGTAAAAACAGACTCCTTCAACGCCCATATTTACCAGAAATGAGAAAGTCAGGTTGGTAATAAGGAGAGGGACATGCAGCAGAGAAGCACTTGCTTTAACGTGCATGCCATAGCGTATCTGATGCTGGGGGCCGTCCGATTAAGCAGCGATCTTAATCGTCACGTGGAGCTGACAGAAGCAGCGTGATCTGAAGGCCGTGGCACTCTGGATAGCCGCCCTGCGCCTTAACGCACTACCATGAAAGTGCCAGTGTGGCTGCAGGGCACAACAGCAGTGCGGCAGCTCCACAGGAAGGGCACGGCAGAAGGTGTGCGCAGCGGCCTGCCCGGGCGGCGTAGCCCCGGGGACCTGGCGAGGACAGAGAAGGAGAGGGGGTGCTATCGGGGGTCGGGGGGCACCTCTCACCATGGATGCAGACCATGTGACACCCCAGGGGGAGTGTGACACACGCAGGAGTCAGATCAGCACAGGGAGAGGAGATTCTGGAGCAAGGCACTATGTCTCCTTGTTATAGCTGTCCCTCTTGCTCAGAGGAATCGAGGGCGCCTTCAGGGAAGACGGCCTGCTGCCCCGGGACAGTTACCTCGTTGTTATGTTCTTACGCACAATCAGACGCTGCCTCTAATTGTACCAGAAATAGTCCTTAGCTCCCAGCCCGTGAAACGCGTCCGTTGTTACCGCTTTGCAGCGTGTGCAGCGGCTGCGCTATAATTGCAACTCATGGGATGTGACTTTTCCTGCACCGCGCGCTACCTACGCTCTGCGGACAGATCTGTTTATAGTCCCGTGTTCCTGAACGGCCGCGACGGCTTTGCTGTAACTGGGGTATGGAGTTAAGCGAACTCACTACCCCACTGCCAGGCCCGGCCACAGCGTGCCCTGTACAGTGAGCCCTCTCGCTGAACTGAGCGTGTGGGCCAGTTTCTGGGGCTCCCTGTGTCAGGCCACCGAGATAAATAAAACATCGAGTTCTGGGCCCCGGCCCCAGTCCCGTCACATTTGGATCTGCTCGTCTCAGGGGGGAGCACTGAATATCGGAACAGACGGCCTGGTATTTTTGGGTTCGGGTGTCGCCGGTCGTGGATGTTGACCCCCACTGGCCGGCCCTCTCCACTCCTCCCAGCTGATTAGTCGGCAGTGGTGCACGGGTCCGCCGGTCACGTGTGTGCACGGCGCAGGGCTGCCCCTTCCTAATGAGTGGCGGGGAGACCCTCAGGCTGCACTTAAACTTTAAAACATCTATTATTAAGTTGTGAAAAAACATTGTTGCGGCCAGCGTTGACCTCACAGGAATTTTAAACTGTGCTTGTCTCCTCTGCTCTCTCTCTTCCCCCCTGTATCTTCCCTCCTGCTTTTGGAAAAAAAAGGAAAAGGAGAAACCGCCTGAAGTCAGAATTATGTGCTGCGCTACGGAGGCCACAGCATTGGGGTTATTAAGAGATGCTTCTCCAATGGCTGCCTCCCTCTTTTATGGCTCTCCCCGAATAAAAATTTTAAAGGCCATTAAATACCATCATCCTCACCAGGCGAGGTGCCACTCAGCGCGCTGCAGAGTCAAGTGTCTCGTTTCTGCCTTAGTTGGAGATGGGGGGGGGGGGGGCGAGGGGGTGTTTTGGCCAACAAGTGACACCGGCCACTGGGAATAATTCCTCTGCTGGGGCCAGCAGACATGGCAATAGCCGGCCTGGCATTGCTGGAATCGCATGTGATGCATGTGTGCTTAGGGACCAGGTGGCGGATGCGGATCAGGGAAGCGGGCGAGTGTCTGCAGAACAAAGGCAGCGGAGCAGTTCGGGCTGGTCGGGTGAACCTGGGCGGAGTCGAGGGGGGGTGCTAACCAGCTAGTCAGCTCTGTTTTCAGTAACTGTTTCTAACCTACTAGTCTGCTCCGTGTGTCATACATCCTGCTGATGGCCCCCCTGCCCCTGGACAGATGGTGGAGAGCAGAGGATGTGGTGCAGAGGAGAGCCCCCCCCCCCCCTCAGCAGCAGGCAGGGAGGCCTGCAGCCCATGTTCCCGGGTGGAGGCTGCCATTGTTGGCTCAGTGCCTCGCTTTAACATTTCGCTCTGAGCAGGCAGTGCCGCAGGGTTATTTTTGTCTGATTAGCCCCCGAGTTAAAAGCAGCACCCCTCCCACCTCAGTCTCCCAGGGCCGAATGGATCACCGCCAGGCATCGCGGGCCGCTTCGATGAGCCAGCGTCTGGGCTGTTTGGATGTCCGCTTTTTCTGACTGTGGGCTATCCCACGATGCCTTGCGTGCGGGCGGCAGCGTCTGCCGCTCAATCCCTGGTTGCTGGTCGCCACGTATAGTGTGCCGTGTCACGTCCCGCCCGCAGGCTCTCAATGCTTTTCGGCTCATCTCGGGTGCGAAAGTGGATTGCCATGGCAAGAGCGCTGTGGCCTGCTGACAGGCCGGAGCACGGGGCTGAAAGTGGCCCTGGCGGTCCACGTTATTAATTTCTGCTTCCATATGATACCCCTGTCCCTACACAACAGCCCAGGCAGGTCACACACGCTGCCACATAGGTGGCCTCTATGTGTCACACTCCTGTATTCATCGTTTGCCATGGCTGCCCCCGTCACTGTTCAGCATTTGGCTAATTAAGCTCCTTATGTCCGCAGCCATCCACGGCGCAGCACGAGGTGACAGAATGCCAGTGGATCGTCACCCTGAAAGGGGCTAGCCCAGCACTGGCCGAGTGTGGCCTCACTGCCAGTCTCAGCTGGCTTCTTCGTCCTGTAAGTGATGGAATTACTGTATGGTAAACACTGTTATTACTGAAAGCACTCTTAAGTTCTGCTTGCTCAAATCTGAGGAGTTTGTCTTGAAAATTCAGAGCTCTAACTGTATCTGCGGTCTTGACCATAGACCTGAAGTTTAGGCCCATCTGTTGACGTCAAACACTTTCAGGTTAAACTGTGAGCCATTTATGAATGTTCCCTGTTTGTAACAAGGGCTGTCTTATGGCATTTACCTTCTTGTCCCAAAGTGTTTTGTCAATAAGAGCCTGGTCTTACTTGCCTGGTGGATCCATGTGTCCCACTGGGATCAGTGACCCGGTAAGATCTCCATGTTGTTCTACATAATTCTGTCGAATAAGGCCCTGGTTAGTTCATTAATATTTTTATATGTAAAACAGACTCATATATTAGGAAGATACGGAGTGCAACTTTTCCCGGGGCCTGTCAGCGGAAACGGCACTTCTGTCTGAAATTATAGGATGAAAAAGACATCTGTGCTGTATATGATGAGGTGTCTCCCATAAGGGTGTTTATCTTACTCTGCGTTGCATCACATAAGTCACACCACAAGGGGTTTCTTTTCTTTTTTGTGGTGAGATATTCCACAAAAGCCGATCAGGTCAAATAACTGGATAAGTGGGTCAACCCCAAGCATCCCCAAATCTGGCCCCTAACTGCCATGCCCCCTGCTGCAGGAGGCAGGAGTGCTGTGAGAGCCAGCATTGTGCTGCTCTATGTTTGTGGGTGTGTTCCACCGGGGGGCAAGTAATAGCTCTAACAGTGTAAGATCGGGCCATTCTCAGACGCGTATTGATCTGCAAACTACCTGTTGTGACAACAAGGCTTATCTTTGTCACATCTACTTACCACTGGCAAACACACAAACACAGACACCTGGCATCCCTATCTATGGACAGTTTTTTTTATAATGTATTTTAAAGAGCGTGCTGGAGTATTACAGTACTCAGCTGACTCCTGCACTCGGGTGCCTCATGTAGCTGTTTAGTGGCCATTTTGATCCAGTTACATTAGTCATTTAATGTCTAAAGAACCATGATCTTCATTAACCTTGGCTTTCCATTGTATAGCTGAATGTGATGCACACTTCTAATTTCGGCTGCTAACGCACTTTAGTCACTGTATTATTGTCAGATATTGCTTTCTGCTCCCCCCGCCCCACACTAATTAAGCTTGGAGTACAACCTCAGGTTCTTCTATAAGCTATCATCATTTTAAATTTATTTTGATTGATTTGTGTCAGCTTTAAGTATGCTTTCTGGCAGATCGATAAATAAAGATCAATACTTTAATGTTTTCTTCAGAACCTTTATTAAAAAATAGATTGGCTATAAAGAGGGCTGAATTACTGGATGGCTCTGACTGCTTCCAATGCATGTCAGCTGGAATCTAATTGAACAACATTGAACCATTTGAGATTAGATGAGGGATGGGGGAGAGCTGGACAGGGGCCGAGTGGGAATGTCCAAGAACGGCTTATTATTTACCTGGGCAATGGAGACAGGAAGGGAGAAAGAAGATCAGTGCCGAGCCATATTTCTGCTACTTGCTGTGCATTATTTATTTAGGAGGCGACCTTATCGGGGGCCACTTATGCTGCTTGCAGTTTACCCTTTTAAAGGATGTTTGCTGAATGTCTCAGGTCAAATCACCTTAGGCATCAGGACACGATAGTGCTCCTCGTGACTTGAACCCATGACCTTCTGGTGCTCCAGTCCACTGCCATCTCGTTGCTGGTGGTAGTGGAAGTCTGGACATGCGTGACAGTACTTCTCTGAGATGTGGGGCTCGGCTGCTGTGCGCCAAGCCTTGGCCTGCCGCAGGTTCTTTGTGCTCGCCGCCGCTGGCGTCAGATGCTGTTGGTGCGCAGTGCGTTGGCTGCAGCGGAGGGCCCGGCCCACAGCTGCGGGCTGATAGCCGGGACAGCTGTGCTCCCTGGCCCAGCCGGAGCCCATGGGGGGTGGCCAGGTTAACGCCACAGAGGCCATTGCCCCACATCTTCCTCTAATAGCCCCAGTTTGACCCCGCCCCACTCTCCTCTGGTGATTAATGGCGCGGGATTGCCTGCGGCCAAGGAGGAGACCACCGCCAAGACTGCAGGACTGCTGGAGCCGGTGCAGAGCCTCCTGCTGTCGCTGGAACTGGACTGGCCACAGCCAACGTGCTGCCAGCACACGCGCACATCCGGCGGGACTCTGACAGCCTGATTGAGCCCGACCCATTGATTAGGACGCTGAGGTTTAACCATGCAAAGTGGCAGCTTCAGTGCATCAAACTCTCCCTGTCTGGTAGATGCTGTGCGTCATTCTTAGTGATATAAAAATGTGAGAGTGGATGTATACATGCATATTCAATGAAATTTATGTAGAGCCTTTCACAACAGAGTTGCCAAAAGCCACTTGTATGTGGTAGTCTGTTACTACATCATTTATACAGAATGGTGCATAAAAGAGGGAAAAAAGGAAATAAAGAAAGCTAGATGACAATGGAGGAGAGGAACCAAAAACTCCCGAGCTGGGAGACAAAAACCATTCAGGGTCCAAGGTCGACTGGCTTCCCAAACCCCCTTGGTATGATAACATTGTAGAAAACAGAGAAAATGGGCCTGCTTTGATAAAAGCAAGGTGCGAACTGTGCATCTATCTGTGAGCCAGTTCTCCACACAGGTGCATGTTAGACAGCAGATCGCAGGCTGCAGCCACAATGTCACAGTTCTTAAGCCACGCATGTGTCAAACTTTTTGAATTACTGCATGCTTGTTATAACGTATGTGCAGCTATATTTATATGCACATGAGGCGGCGAGCATGCGCCATTGTGTGCCTGTCCTGGTGACTTATCCTGCAAGCGCATTTGTTTCCCTCAACCTTTGTTGTGCCGCGTCCTGAGCGGCTCCCCAGCGAGAACACCTGCACTCCCAGGTGGGGACAGGTGGCCGCCTCTGACAGCCTGGGCATGCTGACCCCACACTGCTACCGCAGCAACAGCGGGGACAGTCCCTCTCTGCCTCGGCATTAGCTGGCTCTGCTGTCCGCTTTGCTGCGTCGTCAAGAAAGAACTCGGGCTGCCTGGAGTCCTGCTTTAGGAAGCACCGGCAAACATTTGTACGCATCTCACGCCGACCACAAAACTTATTCATGATGTAATGATTAATAAAATACAGCATTTACCTCAGAAATAAAAAGCAATTCTTGCGTTAATCAAAGTTTTGGATGGGCTGTGCTCCTTTCAAATCGTGTGTGTTTGTCAGACGTGCCAGTGGGCGAATCGATAGCAGCATCAAACAGGCCATTGGCTGGTTTGATCACGCTCTAGCAGCAAAAGCCCGTACTGGCCTGTGTTTCAGGATGTTCCCAGGCGCCTAAGCCCTCTGCTGCGCTGACACGGATCAGACGCCTTTCGTTCAGCCCTGCTTAGGATTCCGGCCTACACCAACCCCGCTCATTTGTGCAAAGGAACCATTCCAGTTGATAAAAGCAATCGTCCCCAGTCAGGACGACCTGCGGCGATTGACTGCGAGGCTGCTTTTTAATGCAGGGGTGTTTTACAGGCGGTCTGTTTGCTGCAAGAGTTTTCGCCGCGAAGCTGTCTCTAGCAAGGCCACTGCGAGGAGCCTAAATGTGAAATCCACAGACTGTTTAGCTTTAGCTGCGTGACTGTGAGCTCGTTTGCTGTGAGGGTGTCTGCAGGCTGCAGGGCTCCGCTTCAGGGCCAGAACGGACCTGCCTGTTTTCAGGCGTCTCTGCCTGCAGCAAGCAGAGAGCAGTTTGGCTGAGCTTGTTGCAGAGGTTTCGTCTCACATTTCCCGAACAGGTTAAGCTGGCGAGGACGTTCAGAGACACGACCTATGGGCTGTAGTGCATTTTGTTGTAATGGTGTCCCAGTTGCCTTGTCAGAAATCAGTTTGAGTTCAGAGCCGGTTTGCACGAGGAGGTCAAGGCTCCAGCAGCCTAAATATTTTATCTTCAGTCCTCGTCTGGGGCTTTTAAAGGAGAAAGCCGGCCTGTTTTCGGCATTTCCCTGCCACTCCGACATGATTGGCTCGGCCTCTTAGCCAGTCCAGGTCAGGGCCGGGTTAAAATCAATTACAATCAATTATTAAGAGTCTTGTGTAGCTCTCCAAAGTTAAAAAGGGAGCCAGTTGGTAAAGTCTACACTGTTGTGAGTACATTTTTATTTATTCAATTGTCTTTTTTACTTGGGACAGCAAACACTCAGGACCCACTGTGACCTCTCAAAAGTATTTATTATTACTTTTTCGTTTCATGCAGTGCATACGCTTGTCTTATTACTTAGGGATCTGTCGAACGCTTTGGAGTCTTTGGGAAGCGAGGCCATCAGGATAGTGGTTTGGCTCTCTGGCCTTGCTGGCACAGCAACACACACCACAGACTCATCTATCGTTGTCCATTTTCTTAACGGAGAGAGCGGTGTGCAGCGTGCCGCTCAACAACAGCACCCCAGAGAGTACATCCTACAAAGTATACTTAACCCATTCCAGTGTCCGTCCATCCATCCTGTTACTGCTTATCAAGCACTGGCTCGCGAGGGGGGCCTGGAGCCCATCCCAGACAGGCAGGGGAGTGCTTGGGATGGGACACCAGCAGTTTGTTGTGTCCCGCAATGCTTTGTGTCACACCTTAGCAGCAGATTCACCCTGCGCTGTCTTGGATACCAGAAGCACAGGGCCTATACAGCTGGGCTACATGCTTGATTTGAAGCTGATTTCGGCTGCTTGCTCCTTTCTGGCCGTTTGGAGGCTGCCAGGACATTTGTTAAAATTTTTATTTGCTTTCTCAGTTTTGATAGAAGCGCAGATTGGATTTTCCCGGAGCCCAGAGAAGGCAGCTGCTTCCACGAACCGGGCCGCGACTCGCTCTTGGCGCCTGTTCACTCGGTGAGCGCTGCAGCCGCTGCGGCCCTTTGATGCTGCTCTTTGATTGGCTTATCGGGTTCACAGCCCACGGCCGCGCTGGCCTTTAGTTAAAAGGGAAGGCGGGTCGGCCAATCGATCGAGCGGCCCGGCGGCCCTCGCGGACAGCCTGGAAGACGACGCGCTCAGCTGGTCAGTCAGTGGCCCGCCTCCCCATCAGTGGCTCTTCCATTGGCCCTCGATGGTGGGGGTGGAGCTTGACTGCTTAGCCCAGCTGTGCCCAGCTCGGCTCTGTAGCTGCTAACTGAGGCAGGTGAGGCCTTCACCACTCCATTCACTCTTAGTGTACCACACAGCCAGGAGGGTCCTGGGTCCTGAGTCTTACTGGATGAAGGCTGTTGCCGGATTGTTAATTTAAATTTGATTGGCAGTGCCAGTTTCTAATTTGTTACAACCGGAAAGGCTAATGTTCCAATTTGTCACGATTGGTGTTCAGACCGCATGCTAATCAGCCGTGCTAGCGTTCTTTATGCGTGGGCTGCCACGCTCCTGCCTGGTTCTGCGTTCCCACGTGCTGACGAGCAGGCTTTTAGCCTACCGCGTACCCACTGACTGTTATTGATGAACGCTCATCCGGAGAGGGGAGACACAGTGGACAAGAACCATTTTACAGTAAAAAAAAATCAGACGAGGGGCTCTGAGAATGCAGCTTTAATTAAGCCCAAGTGGAGCGGCTGCCTGTCCCTGGTTAGCGGCCGGGCGGGCGGCTGACAGGGCCAGGGCCGGGCGGCAGCGCCAGTTTCCACAGATCGCTAATGAAGAGCTCTGCCGCCATCCATCCATCGCAGAGAGCGCCGTCCAGGGGATTACCCCCAACCCCCCGCTTGTGCTGCAGAACGCCGAATTAATCCGAAATCTCGGCGATTAAACGAATCCCCAGAGCTTGCTTAATTAACCTAATAAAAGTACTAATAGAACCATTTCCAAAGGTAAATTTAATTTACTTGTCAGGATTGTACATAAATAGGAGTAAGGACCGTGGGCACTTAGCCGTCCCTGTTAGCATGCAGGCTCGGAAGGAATAAATAACGGCCATTTACATCTTCACTCGATTCCGCCGCCTGTCCCTAGCTCTGGTCAAGTCATTATGGGGAGAGAGACGGGGGGAGAGGGGAGAGCAAGGAAGGGAAGATGGAGAGAAGGAGAGAGTGAGAGAAGAGAGAGCGAGGGAGAGCTAGAGAGGGGAGAGAGAGACAGGGAAGGGAGAGAGAGCACAGGAGAGGGAGAGAGAGGGACAGGAGAGAGAGGGAGAGCTAGAGAGGGGATATGGACAGAGAGACAGGGAAGGGAGAGAGAGAGATACAAGGACAGGAGATGGAGAGTGGGGAAATAGAGAGAGAGAGAGAGACAGGGACAGAAGAGAGGGGACAATGGGGAGAGAGGAATGGGAGGGGGGCAATTGAGGGAGAGCTAGAGAGGGGAGATGTAGAGAGAGAGAGGGACGGGAGAAGGAGAGATGTAACCTGACCAGAGATTAGTGCCACGTCTGCGAGAAGGGAGACATTCACGTTTCAAAGCACGTCCTCCCCTGTGTTCTCGACCCGCTAATAGGGGAAATAATGTTTAAACGAATTAGGTTTGATTAAGAAGATTGCTACCCTTTTTATTTTAATAGGGGTTTAAACAAATGTAGTTGGCATGGAATAACCATAAAAACTTACTGACAGGAACTTTTCCCTATCGTTTACAGCAGTGTTCTACAAGAGCCGTTAGACTCCTCTCATTACTGCCCCCCCAATGACTGTGTAATGACCCGCAATCATTTGTAAGTGAATAACTATTAAAAGCATTTCCAGCGCAGAGGATGCTTTTAAAGTCAAATTAAAGCACGTGGGAGGCAGGTCTCTACTCTGCTTATTATGGATATATAAGACGGATAAAAATCTCATCATTTTTTACAGCCGAGGATACGCTGTTATCAGAGGATCGGGCCGTGGTGAATAACAATCACGGCATTTGTGCTCAGGCGATTCGCCTGAGGCGAGCAGGGGGGTACTTGCCGGCGTTAGGCGAGATGGGACCTGGCAGCGGGGGTCCATGCATGAGGCCTGCCCTCGCTCCCTGCTGGCTCACTGCATTCACGGCATGATAATCATACAACATGTTACATGTATGTTTAACCAGAGGAGTGGATTGATATGTCTGCAGTATGTGACCCTGTAATGGGTAAATCGGCAGAAGATATGTGTGGATGGATCCATATGAACATTTATATGTAATGTGTGTGAGTGTGTGTGTGCGTGTGTGTATGCATGCACACACACACACACACACACACACAGGGGTGTAGATAGGAATTCTGGGCCCCCTGGCAAACTGTCAGCCTTGGGGTTTTGCTGAGCAGGGGGCTCTAAAAATTGCTGGGCTCCCTGAATCTGTAAGGGTGTCCATACCCCCCAACACCCTTGTATGTACACATGGTGGCCTCATGTTACCAAGCATTCCCACCCCCAGCTTTGTTTGCTGAGTTTACACTCTCTGCTTGTGCAGATTTCCTCCAAACATGCTGTTGAGTGGATCAATGTCTCTGAATTGGCCCCAGTATATGAGTGTTAGTGACCTGTGATGAACTCCCCATCCAGGCTTGTCCCCTGTCTCGTCTCCTGTCTCATCCCCTGTCTTGCCTGGTAGATTCTGGGTTTAATGCATGAGATGGAAGGATGGAAGATGGATGGATGGATGGATGGATGGATGGATGGATGTCAGACATTTGTCTGACATTTCTGTGCTTCAGAACACTATAACTTTCCTTCCTTAAATCTCTTACCATGATAAAGAAATTACTGTAAATCGAAATTCTGCAACTGTTTACTAGAGTATGGTTGTAATATAATTTAAAAATAGACGTGCCTTCTCCCAGAAATTAATAAATGCAATTTATAAGGAATGTTAACTAACAATTTAATGCTTTGTGGGCAGCAGCCAAACTGATTAAATAATAATTACACCAACTTGCCAGTGAAAGGGGTTTGACACCAGCATGTGAAGTAAGCTCAGCTAATCCCCTGTTATGGGTGTAGCACACGAGGAAGCCGTGAGAGGCGCACGGGCTTCATTATGCCTTTTTGCCAGCTCACGTGTTCACCAGCGGTCAGCAAAAGGCTAGTGGGGAGTGGTGTTAGGCGGCCTGAGAAGGCTGGGATGGGGCATCGCTATGCACGGCAACTGTGGCCATTACCATCCGCCTTTGCCCCCTGCACAGTGCACATTTTTAAATGCCATTTTATGGAATTTAAAACACTTTTCACATTCAGCCTCAGTGCAGCCTAATCAATATTTTTTATTAGCAACAGTTTAACCAAGAGAAGGAAGGTCATGTTACCAATTATCTGTTTGATATGCACATGCAGAAAGACTACTGAGCACCCGTAACTCTGTTGCGGTCATGCATTGAGTGGGAGGCAAATTTCACAGCCACAGGCCAGTCACAGCGACACAATGTGGACACTCTGTTAGCAATACTATACAGTAACCCAGCGTGGAACTTGAAGATGACAAGTGCTGTTGGTGTTCTGGAAATAGACATCAGTGTTTTACGTCTCTGCATTATATCGAGGGATTTCTTTATCATTGGTGTTTTTTTTTTTTTTTTGAGTGTTATGTTCTTTCAGATTCACTTCAGTGCTGTCGGGTCACTTTAAGCGGAGGCTGGATGTAGTTGACACAGGATTACAAGTTTCAGTGTGAGTCAGCCCTATTTTTTTTTACCTCGGAATCTGATTGGGTTCTTCTGCAGATGCTTACTGGGTGAAACATCAGCATGTGTACCTGCTTTTAGAATGTAGCACCCAGACTAACGTAGAAAGAGTAAGTAGCTATGCTGTGCTATTGTGGTTACAACTGAGCACAGCCGAGGGAGGGACATGCCTGTAATGATTCCTGAAGGTGATCCCTAGTGGTATATTAGAGTTTGGTTTCTTGCTCATTAATGATAATGTCATTTTCATCCAATACTGTTACATCATAGTCAAAGTGTGACATCATCCACCATGGCCACACTGTTCTGTTTTGACATCATGCAGCCTTAAGCCTTGGGTGTTTCTCAGTATGAGTATTTGACTGTAATTGTGTACACTTCTTATGTACCCATTTTACGTCATCTTCCACTGCCAAAGATAAGTTCCAATACTGAAGAACAGAAGTACAGAGGACGGTAAACATCCCCGGATGTCATTCTTGCTTCTCCCCAAATATCAAGGATACATCAATTAGATCCTTGCCAAATGAGATCCCATGACTCATTGTGCCCCAGGTTTGTTCTTGGAAGCCGAGTAAGCAAGACTACTCTTGCCAAGACCACAAATACCATCTTTGTGCTCTTGGTATTGAGAAACACCCCTTCTAAAAACATGACATCATCCACCGAAGCCACTGTTTTCTGGTTAAACATCATGTAGCTTGGTGGCACTGTGGCTTAGTGGTTAGTGCTCTTGCCTCTCACCTTCAGAGTTGAAGGTGTGAATCCCACCTTCAGTGTGTGCATGTGTGGTGTTTGCATGTTCTTCCTGTGTTGTGCAGGTTTCTGCTGGGTATTCTGTTTCTTTTTTCCCCGAGCTTGAAGACAGACATGTTATTTGATGGCTCTTGATTTCCATAACATTTGTGTGTGAATGTATCCCAGCCTTGTGCCCTGTGCACAGCCACAAGACCTCCTGTGTCCCTGACCAGATAAGCATTTAAAAGATGGATGGACAGCATACAGCCGTATACTCTCTCCTACTAGCATCAAATCATCATCCAGAATATACTGCCCTCTCTCTTAGTCTTTGAAGTATTTTTCTCTTAAAGATGTCTCAGCAGAACTGACAAGTTGGATGGACTGATAGGTCCCTAATGATTTCTTCGGACAGGCCTAGTGTTGCGTCTCAATTCTATTCAAGTGTGTAAATCTTCTCTTTCCCCCTTTTTTTGATGGCAGTGCTTACAGATTCACACTGGGACTCTGGGAGTGTGTGACATAAATGTTTCTGCAAGGCACTCTGATCGAGCGCGGATCTGCTTGTAAGGAATCTGTCTTCTGTCTGTTCCCCTCATTTGGCCACATGGGCACAAGTTTATGCTAATGACCCTTTGGGCAGTTGCTAAATGATTCTGAACGGATGTAGCATATATTAGCACTGATGTTTATGTGCTTTCTGTTGTTATTATATTATATTATATTATGTTACAGTGGATATTCCGTTTGAGACAATGGGAAAAAGGAGAGTAAAAACAACTGTGTAGAGTAGAATGTGGAAATTGGAACAAACACTTGTGCTCAGTAAATTTGCTTAGAAATGTATGTAAATGTGTCACATCAAAAGAATGCCAATGTGTTTTGCAATAAAAAAAATCATCTTTATAGTCATTGTTGCTTCGGAAAACAACTTAAGTTTGTCACTGTAGATGTTGGTGCTTGTGTTGTGGTGCATGTGCACATGGGGGAGGGGGGCAGTGTGAAAGACAGAAGCCTTGTTCTCTCTCTCCGCTGTGAATATACATAACGCTGACCCCTCACTCACACCGCCGGTGTCATGCTGTGAATTCTATCTAGCCAAAAAAAACAACTGGAAATTGTTATGCAAATGATTATGTGGCAAGAATGCTTGTGCTCAAGAAAGCTGGCGTATGCGGATGTGCGCTTTTGTGTGTCTGAGCCCTTGTACAGCTGCGTGTGGTGTGTGTGTGTGTGTGTGTGTGTGTGTGTGTGTGTGTGTCTGTCTGTCTGCACTATATTTAAAGAGATGCTCTGTTTGTTCAGTACATCACAAATGCAGCATGAATTGCTGGAGATGGTGGCATTTTGGGGGCATCCTGTGTAGTTGTCGGTATTGACTGTTTGTTGTTTATTGAAGTTCCAGAAATCGATACGGAAGGTCATTCAGTGGCCCTTGCACAAGAGGTGCTACTGAAGTATGGGGGGTGGAGGTAGCTTGTAAAAGTTTATCCCACCAGTGCAAGATCTGGAAAGAGCAAATAATGGGAGCAACTGTGCTGACACGCGTGACACAGTCCAGAAAATTCCATGCTCGTTTTCAGAATGTGTAGTTATCGCTCTATAATAATTGATATTAAGTAATAAGTATAATTAAGCATGATAGTATAATTTTGACATTGTGATAATAATAAATCATTTCAAGTCATTTCTAAAACCATTCACAGCAAGTCATGTGGCAAATGGTGAGGCCCAGCACGCATCCTCATGTTGGTGAGGCTGAGGAGGTGTGGCCAGAGTGTAATTACACCACATGACTGGCTGATGTGGGGCGTGACAAATCTAATCCCTTCTGGAGAGCAGGGAGAGCGTTCCACTTTACCAGTGCTCCTTCACTTAAAAAGCTTATTAATAACTATAAGGACCAGGTATGACTCAGAAAAATGGTTATTTATGTAGTTCTGGTCTTTTGTCCTGTTTATCTTCCATTTCTTTTATGTTTTTTATTTAGTGTCTCTTGCAGAAGAACAGAACAAATGCTTTGATATCTTACAATTTGGCCGATTGAAACATCAAATGCACAGCATGTCATTTTTTTTTTTTGCGAGAATGGTTCTTTGTGGCCATAAGCATCAGTTTCAGGGAAAGTTTGAAGTCAGTAGAGGAGTATCCCCAGACTGGGGGGTTTATTTGAACACTTGCACAGAACCCGATGTTTGAGCTGATACCCCCTATGGCCTTTTCCAAAACCCGATGTTTGAGCTGATACCCCCTATGGCCTTTTCCAAAACCCCAGTCCCATTTTATTTCCCTGTCAGTCTCATTTTATGCTGACTTTCTCTTCTTTTTTCCCATCATTTTGTTAAATTCACCTTTTATCCTCTCATCCTAATCTTTTCCTCACATTCCATTGTAAACAATAAGTAGCTCTTACACATAACCTCCTGAGACCCCACCCACTCATTTATGTCCATTGTGGTGGACATTTTATTTTTGCATCTATCTTTTCTCTGATGTTAGGAAACATATTTATTCCTGTTGTGCACTAAAGAGGACATGTGAAATTAAAAATAAAATTAATTTGAAAAAATATAAATTGTATGATGTCTTATTTCCTCCAAAGACAAATAACCTAAAATTGAAGGTCACTTTTTTCCTTGGGTCTCTGGAGGATATATAAACAGATATGGATAAGATGAATAACAGAGAGCATGTAACATATGATGGAATATTAATTTGTATTGAACATTAATCATTATTATGTTATTAAAAGAAAACTCACTCTGGGTGGTGATTTAATGGGCAAAGCTGGGGTTGTTTAAGCTCGATAATCCACCTGTCAGTCGTAATTTAATTGTCAGTGCAGTTCACTGTTGGAGTATCAATCCAGTGCTGTTTAACCAGGCAGGTTAATGGTGCTGTGACGTGCACCACAGGGCCCGTCAGACAGCAACCCCCCTCACCCCCACGCCGAGATTTTGCCCTGGTCTGTGCGAGTTATGTGCCCCCTTTCTCCAGCCTCCTGTCACCATGGTCTCCCACACCTGAAGCCATTTGCTTCACACATTCTGCTTGTTATTTCTATGACCATCCGTCCTTCCTCCATCCATCCGTCTGTCTGTCCATCCATCTTTCCATCCATCCATCGTTCTTCTAACTGCGTATCCATTGCAGGATTGTAAAGATCCCTATGTACAGTAATAATAAAATTTGCATTTGTATTATTGTATTATGTAATGACATTATTGGAGGTAGCGTTTAGTAGAATTATTATTATCGTTGTCATTATTATTAGTAGCAGAAGCAGTGTTATTGTGATTGTAGTTGCCGTCAGCAATGATCTGTAGCAGTGGTGCCGTCTCATTCCGTTTTCTAATGACGATTCACGGTTGAAAGGGGCCGTAATTCAGTGTGAATGGCTCTAAATCAGAGGTGATGATTCCCCTCGCCATCCTCCTCTGTGCCCAGAGTGAAGGCTCCCGCCCCAGTCCCCCGGCTGTACGGGGGGGGGGGGGGGGGGGGGGGGGGGGGGGGGGGGGGGGGGGGGGGGG
>JABFEA020000067.1:7813306-7830094 GCA_019775915.2 Cyphomyrus plagiostoma | reverse complement strand
TCCTCTGTAACAGTGGTTATCAGACAGACAGACAGACATGCTTCCTCTGTAAAGGTGGTTATCAGACAGACATTCTTTCTCTGTAACAGTGGTTATCAGACAGACAGACAGACATGCTCCCTCTGTAAAGGTGTGTGTCAGAGTAACTCCACCCAGGCCGATGGTGCAGCCCAGGATCCTTCTCACTTCTGCCTCAATCACTGCTCCACACTCTATCGCTGTCCAGCACAGCCCCAGGGCCCTGACTGCACCTCAGCGTGAGATGATTGGCCGATCCCTGGTTCTGATTAACTCCTTGAGAATGAGAATGAGGCATAAATATCTCAGCACATCACGCAAAAAGCAGTTTCTTCAGGCAAAAGAGGATGGAATAGATTGAGTTACATTCTGCTCTTGATGAAAATCGTCTTACGCTAACCAGACTGATACTGTATAATGATTTTGGATATCAGCTATGAAATGCTCATTGGTGTCACCTTTTATAAATTTTTAGTCTTATCACTTCTATTGTACTATAGCATTATAATCCATCTGAATATTGTCAGTAATTGCTTATCCAGCGCGTACTGTTGCATCGCGGTCCGTGGGGGGAAGGCCAGCACTGTGAGCTGCAGACAGGACAGCGGGCAGCCGTAGAGCATGGATACATATACGCATAAGCCTTTTTATTTCTGAGTCACACATTCATGTGAACAGCATGGCACCAGGCTGTGGGCGGAAGCCCACATGCCAACTCAGCATCCAGAGAGCAGGGGCCAACTTCGAACCCTTAACTCCGTGCAACAACAGCGCCACCCACTGAGTCAGCGTGCCAGCATTGTCTCGTTATGGCAACCATGTATATATATATTTTTTAAGACAGAAGAATTGCTGCCTTACGGCCGTTGGTGGGGAGCAGATGCATGCCTGAATCGAGGCTTCGTTCCAGTGTTTCATCGCGATGACGGAACACACCGCATAACCGTAATTCCACACATGCATTCACGACCAATGCTGAACGTGTGGGCCGAAAATTCAAGAATGGAAGCGGCATCTTCTGTAGCCTGTATCTTCAGTGGTAGTTGGCTGCAGTAAAGAATACTAGGGAGGATGTTTTAAGCCTCTTCCAAAGCTGTCCCTTAAAGAAACACACGCCGTGCTGCCAAATTAGGGCTTCCTGCTCCCGTAGGTGACATTAGATGGGGAGGGGGCCACGCACTGTAAGTCCCACATGGCCCCCATCATCGGTAGCCGAACAGGAACTAATCGCGGCGATGCCTCCCTTACACATCCCCCGTGCTTCTGCCGCTCGTCCCCGAGTGTTCGCGGGCTTATGTCATGAGAAAGTTTCCTGTAGGAGATTGGATGGAATCATCTGTGAGCAGCTGCTGGCCGGTTTCCTCGAGAAAGGGTCCTGGGCCAGACACAGAGCAAAGGTCCACCTGTCAGCCCGACGGTGGGTCCTGCTCCCAGCTGCAGGGTCACTTAGCCCCTTACATGTTCCCCTCGTGACGTTTCTGTGCGTTTAAGACCCTTCATGGCAGCCGGCTTGTGAAAATGTCCTGTGGTAAATAAAATCTGACTGATTAAAGAGCCGCGGTAATTATCGGCATCACAACGACCCTGTATCACTGCCAGCGTTGTAATATTAATCATAATTTTTCTTTTTACATTATTTATCGCCGCCTTCTTTGTTCAGTGAATAATTAATGCATATTGCTGATGAACAGAGTAGTAATAAAAACATCATTGTTGTGGCCATATTACCGACAAAATGAATAAGAAAAGAGAAGGTTGCAGGATATCTGGGCGTCATTGACTCATGACGGTGTTTCCTCGGGCTGCTGTGCATGATTCTTGCCTCGTATCTCCTGATCCCAGATGCCTGACCATCCCTACCCTGCCCCCCTCCCCCCGCTCCTGCCTCCCCACTAGGTCCCATGAGCTCCTCTGCATTAGGAAAACAGCGGGAAACAGTTGATTTTCATTTTCTGTTGCGAGGCATTACCATGATGTCTTAACACGTGTAAATGAGAACTCCTCCTCCTCCAATCTGTCACTTTAATGCACTATAGATTTTATTTCACCCACTGCAGTATCGCGTTCTCAATAATAATAATCAAGCGCCTCTGTTGTTTTCCCGTAGAAATTAAATCTCGCTGCTGAGTGCTCAACTAATATAGGCTGTTGCTGGAGGAAATAAAAAAATAAACATGATGAATCATAGCAGCCGGGACTTTTATTCAGACATGAGGGGCAATTACAGGAGGAGCCGGAATCTCTCAGCCGCTCGTGGGTCCGACATCCCTGTAATGGGTGTGCCCGGGTCCCCACTCGCAGGTTGCCCAGGGCGACGGGCCATGCAGGCTCAGGTGGGATGCACCACGCTGACATCGCACAGATGTGTGCAGGATGCTGCGAGAACTGTGGGCCTATGCCGTCGTGCGAAATAATAGTATGTTTTGCACGTTGGACACCCTGTTGCGGAGGTCTGGTGATTCCGTCCCTCAGATCCGCTTGATGGAAATGGGAATTCCAGCGCGGCTTGAATCTAGTTTCCCTGAATCGTGCTCGGCTGCACAGGAGATGATGCGAGCGGCACTCCTGGATTAGCGAGCTAAACACACCCCCCCCCCCCGTCCCGTGGGGGCTTCGCCTTCGCTTACATATTTAATCACGTCTGCCTGTGTGTTATATACGATGTTTGTGGTCACCACTTTAGTAGTATGAATGAAAGTGATGGTAAATATGCCTGGGCATTTCAGCGCTATCACAGCACTGCGATTCAACACTTTTCTGAGCCGGGTGGAATGGAGAGTCACGTGTGGCGCATCGAAAGAGTCAATTCCTCGAATCGAAAAGGATCGTCCATTATTCCTGTATGTCACTTGCTATAAATCCCTTCCTAAATTTAAAACCCCAGCTTCCACTTGAAGTTCAATTGACCAGACTAAAGCCACCTTATTTTGGGCATATTAGCAGAAGGCCCAGTGCATTGGGGAAGGCTGTAATGCTCGGGTGGGGCGGTTGGTAAAGGAGGATGGTCAGCATGGTGATGGATGCGATCATCACAGTAATAAACAACGAAGCTGGTGGAGCCAGGAGTCTGCATCCGCGTGACGGTAGTGGAAGACGGATAAACATTAATGTGTCCATATCACGTGCCGAGGCTCAGTTCAGGAGAAAAAAGTCTAACTGTTTTGTGTGAAAGGGGAGGTGTGTGTGTGTGTGGGGGGGGGTGCTGTAGTTTTCTGCCTCCTGGGGGCCAGGCCCTGCCGTACCACATACTTGTCTCGTCTCCCGGCAGCGGCCTGTCAGCCTGGTGGCCCTGTGTGGTTTCAGCTCCGAGCCCTGGCATCTCGGCCCCTGTGAAGCTGGGAGCCGCGGGGTGGCAGCGATGGTGCCGCTTGTGGGCCATGAGCAGGGGCCCCCAGCGCGCCCACACTGCCACGCCGGCCGTCCGCCGCACACGCTAAAGCGCAGTGCGTTTATTAGCAGAGAAATGACACCCGTGCATCCTGACAAATGGCGGCCCCTGCGTAAGAGCATGGTGAAAAGCCTGGAGTGTGGGGCCGTGTGATACCACGTGTCGGGGAATACTTCTCTCTTCACGGCGTGACGGCTGCAGGCTGGCCGGGGTCATGGGAAGAGCAGGCGGGAGGCCTAGCGGGATCTGAAGTGCAAACGCACCAGTAGCTTCCTGACTCGCTGGCAGGCCCTGGGCTCCCCTCTGGGAGACAAGGCCGTCCACCCTGTCCAGGGAAGAGGCGAGCGCCAGCATCATGGCCACCTCACACGTCACCGCTCTCCGGAGCGAGGCCGCCCACCAGCCTCTTTTTTTAATAAACACCTTCATTAGCAGCACATGTTCTGGCTACTTGTGTGCTTAGGGTCGTCCCCAGGAGACTGACAGCTTACACGCCGTGTAGCCCTGCCGGCAGTGGGTGGTGTGATGGTTAAGGCTGAAGGTCTGAAGAGGGCTGAGGGCTCGCTTTGGTACCGGTGGGAACAGCACTTAACACAGATTGTTTTAGTAAAAATATCCACCTGTAGTAATAGGTGAAAGGTACCATTTAAGCTTTAGTTATTAATATAGTTTTCTTTGGGTAGCAGCTGAATAATGAACCACGAATGCTAATGAGTGCCAGAGGTTAGCCGTCCATGTGTTCCGCTGCCAGGAGGTCGCCCTGGTGATTTGTCGCGCCCTCTGATGCCCGTGTTTGTTTACAGACCAGGGCACCCTGTTGCCTGGGTGACAGGCCCCATGCTCCAGGCTCACCGGGTCTGCGCTCAGGTAACCCGGAGAACACATTTGCTGATGGCTCTTTTTAAACAATGGTCCATCAGCCGGGACTCGCAAAGGGGCCGGCTTTCCAACTGCGTGCCGGTAGCAGGGCAGTGATTTATTTTCCTTTTTGATGCTCTTTTGTTCTCTGACCCATTTGTGTCTGTGGTGCACAGCAGTGTCACGGAGCAGCCGGGCTTACCTCTGACCGGTCTGCTTTGTCTCAGTCGAGAGTGTGAGCCAGCGCCATCCGATCAGAGATGGAGCTGGGGTCCGCAAAAGGTTGCATCTCCGCATTCTGTGCTTTGAAAACGCGGGATCTGTCATGGTGCGGGGCGTTTCGGTTCGTACACCAGAAAACACCAGTGACTGCAGTCAAGCCTTCGAAAATAAACTTGTAGTGGATTAGCAGGGAATGCTTGTAATTTGATGTATGCGAGGCTTCTGACACCATTTATTCCTCAGCTAGTGTCACGCCTGTATTAGTATGTTTCTGAGGCACAGAGCAGATGTTATGCTTCAGGGGTGTCACTGGTTACCAGACAGTCCCAAACGAGCGGTGACTTACGGGACACGGCTCCCCAAACCGACTCTCGCCTCATCATCAGGCGATAAGCAGCCAGTGAAACTTCTGGAAGAAAGGGGAGAGGCTGGCAAGCAGTTACGTCCACGTGCCCCCGCCTCGCTTGTGCCGTTTCTGAGGGACGTCAGACAGCAAATTGGGCTCTTTCTAGGCCAGGATGTGAACCGCTCTGCATGGCGTAATGTGCCTGGAGGAGTCGCAGCGGAGAGTGATTAAAGCCTCCTCACGGATAATTATGTCCGACTCCGCGGCCATCCTGAGCCCACTTTAGTTGAAAGAGATTTCTCTCAAATAAAGAGGGCCAAAGAAGGGGGGGGGGGGGGCAGAGGAAGTGAGGTGGTTTGAAGTGCTCCGCCACGTCTCCCAGCCGCCCTTCGGCGACCCCGTTAATTCGGGAAGGCGGCGTGACTCCTTCGAGGCATGCTGGGCCGTCGTGTACGTTACGGGGCCGTACGTGAACGCCAGAGCAGCTGGGTGCCACAGTGCGCTTCCCAGCCAGCTGTAAAGCTCGATGCAGATAAGGTCACGGGGATATCCCAGCTGAGGTGTGGTGTCAGAGACCATCTCCCATTGTATGGGCTCCATTTAGCTCTGGCGTAACATGTGGAGTAGTTGGCATTTTACTGTGTTAATGTCTCTGCTGCTTGTTAAGTCACTTGCAATTAAAATTTATTTATCACTTTTATCCGGAGCAACATACAATTCAGAAAGCTGGGTCAGCCAGTCCCTGGAGGTTAAGGGCCATGGTCACATAATGGTGAAATCACTCTGCTGATCCTGGCATGCTCTATGTTTGTATAGTATAGTATTGTAAAGTTACTATCAGTATAGTATAGTATAGCATAGCTTAGCATGTCACTATTGACAAGGTTTGAATTACACGGCGGCTTTTGGGGAGACGTATTTTCCTGGTGTGCAGCACGAAAATATAATATAACACACAAAAGTAGACAATTTTTTAGAACCCCCCCCTTTCAAGGAAGCTTCTGTCCATTTCAGGGGCTCCAAACTCCCTTTAGCTCTGCAGTAATTCGAACCATGATTCTGGAAGCAACTCATTACTCACTTGTGTGACTCACTTCCTCGATGACAAGCATAAATCCCCGGCCCTTGACCCAGCAACCTTCCAATGACAGGCACAACATCCTAACCCGCTCAACCACACCCCATCCCCAAACTTTCTCTCTGTAGGTTTTTGCCCTACAATGTAGCGACCCTCCCTCAAGGAAGAATTTACACTGTCACCTCCATCTCGCGTCTCCCTCAGTGGTATGGTGGGGTGGGGTGGGAGAATCGCAAGCCCCCTAAAAAAGTGTAATGCATCTGCATGCTGTGGCACGTGTCACCCTGCATTGAGCCCCAGAATGGGAACCCTGGTACAGTAATGCAACGTCTGCACTCGCTACTCGCTGCTGTGCCACTTCGCCCCGCACGCACCACCCCATACAAACTCCCTCGCTTTATTGCCTCCATTTCACATGTCAAGATCTCCGTGAAACGCCACTTAATCAAGCTGCTCTTGAATTATTTGCGGGCTACTACAAAGGTAGAAGAGGTATCAATTAATATAGCCAAAGATGAACCATAATTTATAATTAACAAATGAATGGGATGTAATAAACAGCAACACTGAGTGTAAAAGCTAACAAAGGGAGATAAAAAAAAACTATGTTGATTTGTCCCTTAGCTAATGAATAGAGCGCTTATCACTGACAGGGTTACATAAAACAGCTAAATGAATAATCATCTGTGAGTCGGAGGGAAGCGGATCGCTAACAAGCTCAATTTGAACCTACTGACACCCCCAGACTGTAAAAGATTGAGGGCTGATGAACGTGGGATCTCTCGGCCTTCCATGGTCCGCGCATGCGCGTGCATGAGGGTGTGTGTTCACGTGTGCCTGCTGTGTCTCTGTCGGACATGAGAGACGCTTCTGTGCATCTCCATGGCTGTTTGCATGCATCCCTGCATACATTCCATACATGTGTCGTCTTCCTTTGCGTGAGTGAGACTTTTACCAATGACCCAACTGATATGATATAGTTATGAGCTCAGGACCATAAAAAGAGGAAGATTCAAGCCCCTATGACCAGTGCCTTCTTGGCTTCGAAACTCAGGCAGCCCGTGGGTGGGGTCGTACCCACTTAGCCCCCCTCGTACCTTCGCTCCTTTTGAGACCTCTGTGGCAGGATGCTGGCGGATGTCCATGTTGGCACAGTTCCGACACCAGGTGACATAACAGGAATTTGATTAACATTTTATCCAGAGATCCGTGGCAGAGCAAGGGGATGCGTGCCGGGATCAGGCTGGGTGGGGCCTCCTAAGACCAAACGCCCTGCTTTGTGTCCCATCTAGGCAATGGGGGGGCTTCTCTGTGGCGCGAGGTGGCAGCAGTTAGAAGGAGGCGACTTCAGTATGCGGCGACTTTGTGAAGTTAGCGTTTTACGGCGTGCCACATATATATTTCATCGGATGTGCTCGTCACCAAAGAGCCACTGCGAGCATGTTTACTTTCAGGGAGATTAGGAGACAACATCAATGGCTCACCTCCGCTTTCTAGTCGTTTGTTTTAGATGAGAGATGAGAGTGCTTTGAAGGGGCGAGTGCCTGACATCGCCTTTTCATCAGTTCCGGAGAACACGCATCTCTTTGGGCCGTTATTGTTGGGAGGATGAATAAATAATGAAGTCACTTTTTGTTATTTTTGACTTCTGTTGACATTTTGATTATTAGCCGTTTCTCTTTGTGCGGGGTGGGGGGGGGTGTTTTTAAGGAGATGATGTCTTCCAAAAACCTCGTAGGTCCAATTTGGTGGCTTTGCTCTCTCACGGTGACACGTGTCTTTTATTTATACAGATTCGTAATTAACTGTGATCCCGTCGTGCCTGGGGGGCTCATTTTGTCGCCGCCTCCCCCATGCAGGTGCACAGGTCCGGTGGCTGCAGCCCATTAGTGACAACACACTGAAATATTAACACCTGTTCCAGTTAGTCAAGAAACACTGCGTTTGTAATTATAAGGAAATCGGCTTATAAAAGGGCTGCATCTGAAACTTGCTTTTATCAATTCTTAATATGCTGCCTCCATATTAAAAATAAATCAAATACACAGAAGCGATACAACAGTCTCTTTTTAATCTTGCTTTGCCTCCGAACTGGAATCGAGACGATTTAATTAAATAATGCATGACACAATAAAAATTGGTGAATGTGTGATTATATTCCCGATGAATACGGGTTGCACAAGTTGTTGTTGTAGATTCTCCTGCTTTAATGTGGGCAATTTGTCACAGATTGCAGGGCACGCATTAGAATATAGATACAGCCAAAGCTGGGCTAAGCAAACAGCTAAACAATGGACTGTGGCCTCTGGAAGGGGGGGTGGATTCTGCTTAAATTTTAATAATCTTCTATGCTGGTCTTTCTTAATTCCCGCGGTCTGTTCTCCCTTTGTTCCCTTAGTGCTAAGAAGTGCCTTTCCTCTGTGGCCTTAGATTAAACCAGGTATCTCTAACTACTGTATTACAGAATGTTAAACACTCTTCCATAAAGACTGTGTAATAAACTGCGATTCCCTGCTTATAGTATTATAAACTATGCTTCTCTAACTGCTGTATCTGTACTTTGCTCAGTCAATTACAATCAAATGAAACTCTAAGCTGCCCTTGCACTGCACATCTAACGCTTTTATCATGTGTAATGTTCTGCATGTTCATGTCTAATGAATGGTGCTTATTTCCACCGGTTGAGGTCGGACATGGAAACAGACGGGGCCTGCATCACACCGGGCAGCCATGGAAGCGGGAGCCGGATTAAAACGAAGAGGAACGAGATCGCCAGACTAAAGGCACTAGAAGACTGCCTTCAGAGACGGAAGCTTTGTTCTGGCACTCTCTTCACCTCCTCCTACCTCTGGGGCCATCGGTGATCATTCAATCTTACGTCTTTGCGACGGCTCTCCACCCCGTGGGGAAGTGATCAGCTCCTGAGGCGCGTTGGCTTTCTGCCGGTACCGGCGTGGCGCTCGTGTCAGGAGCTCGGGGGCAAAGAAAGAAAAGGCATCTGAGGAAGTTAGACCAGGGAGCCGACGTGGGCCAGTTTAAGCACTGATGTGCAGGCCGTCCAGAGTACCAGCTGAGAGGATTTGTGCATAGGCCTCATTTAGCCTGCATTTTCATCTGACCTCAACTCAGGACGCTGCACCAACCTCTGTTTAAATTAAAGTTATCATTTTTAAAAATAAACACTACTGCACTGTATGGCTGAACGGGGCGCGGTAGCTCTCTCTGCCCCGTGCCGCAGTCCATGCTTTCCCCATCCACCCATACGGTTGTCATTCGCATGGCACGTTTTGGCTCGTCCATGCCTCCGCAGTGCCCCTCTGCTGTCCCCGTTCTCGCGGCCTGTTATGCAAATGTCTAGACAGATCCTCTCCCCGCAACGGTCCCCGAGACCCCAGCCAAGCAGGCGATTAGCCGGCGGAGTCAGCATTTCCGTCCGATCGGGGGCCGCGGGCCCGTGCCTGCTGCTGGAGTGGGGCTTGGACGGGCTCCCACTGCCCGCGGTGCTCAGCTTGCTCAGGCGCCCCTGCCAACGCTTTATCTGTAATTGTCAGCTGGCAGCAGGCTCTGCGAGGGCACCGGCCCGTCCGCGCCTTCGCCAGCGCTCACCTGCGCCTCCCCCCACGCGTCTCACCTGTTTGTTCTGGCGGCCCGTCTCTTCTGGCCGTGCCCCCTCGCCCCCGGCGCCCTCCACAGGCTGACCCTGGCGTAGCCTCCCGCGGCAGGCAGTCAGGGGGCACGGCGCAGGGGCCCCTGTCTGGCCGGGCCGCGCAACATTAAGCTGGCAGGCCGCAGTCATCTGAAGTTTGTCAGCGGCTCTGCTGCGTTTGCTGGCAGGCATGACTGTGTGTGTTTGCATGTGCGTGTGTTTAGGTAATTATTACATTGTGGGGACCAGGTTTTAAAATCCTGTAATTTATTACGTTTTGTGGAAATTTTTTTGTGGAGGTTTTGTAATTTTATAATAATGTTTTTATAACATTCTGTGATTGCAATCGACAAAAAAAAGCAAATATGCCAATTTTGTTCACTTACTTATGGTTAAGGTCAGAGCTGGGCAGGGGTTAAGGTTATCACAGTAGGTTTAGGGTGAATGGAGAGTTCCCACATGTCCAAACGTGTGTGTGTGTCTGTGTGTGCGTATGTGTGTCTGTGTCTGTGTGTGCGTATGTGTGTGTGTGTGCGTGTGTCTGTGTGAGTTGGAAAAGACAGAAAGTCTCTGCCTGATGCTTGTGATCATTTTGACTCACAAACAGACGATGCACGTATGGATGCGGCAGCGCTGTACCTGTGTCAGCTGGGCTCTCTCTCTCACGTGTCAGGGCTGTGGGCGTCGCCCTCCATTCAGGTGATGGAGACCGCCACAGGCTTACAAAGACCAGTGCGTCCCCCAGCCTCCAGAGATGCCGCCTGCAGAGCCAGGCTTCCCCTGTAGGAGGCTCTGGACCGGCCGATTTTTACTGACCTGACTGACGCACCCCACAAGCTGTGATTTCCCATGTCACCACTGCTGTCGGCAGTCCTTCCTGAAAGGCATCTGGTCATAAATGGCAGGGTGCCACTGGGTGTTAATTCTTAGTGACAGGCCACCCAGCAGTTGGGGGGTAGGGCACCCAGACCCGGCGTGCAGTATTTCTGGGCTGGACCCTCTGCGTCCTGCCCTGGCACCTCGCCAGCTGATCCGGGGAGGCTGGGTTTGCTGCAGGAGCCTGGTTACAGCTGCATACAACAACTTCCACTGAAGGACTCTGGCGTCAGGTTGTGCTCAATGGCTTCAGCCACACACGGGTGGGCCTATGTATTCATCACCACTACATTTTTATACAGTACACGAGAATTTTCTATTATACCCACCTTTAAAAGAGGACTGTCACTTTTGTGAAAAGAAAGGCTTTCTTTAATCAATAAACGTGTTTTCTGAATTTTCCCAGAAGTCTACAGAGCGTTGATTTTATGCATAATTTTTGGAAACCATCAGCATTTTCCTTATATTGATGAAAAATTGCACTCATGCATTCCTGATTGTCTGCTGTCAATTTGTACGCGACCAAATTCTCATACAGTACTATGTAAATGAGTTAGGGTGGCTCCTTTCCAGGGTGTGATGCTGAATTTCCCATGATTCCTTTGGTGCTAAGGAAATCCAGATGGTTTTTATTATAGGGTAATGCTCATAGCACGGATGAGCAGGAGGTAAGGAGCTGATTACAGCGCATTGTACCCACCACAAGACAAAACCACCTGAGGGATGAGAACCTGAGGGCAGCTGTGTGTCGGGCGATACCTCAGCACCACACTAGTGCAAATGGACCAGTGCAAGTTTCTCCCCCAGTGGCTGCAGTGCCAATCCTGCCACCAGCCCCTGTAAGTTGTAGGACTTTCTTGCAGGGCTGGATATAGATTAAGATCATACCCAGAACAAAGCAATTCCAGGTAAACGGCCTTGCTCAGAGGCCCAACAGAGTCAAATCACTCTAGGCATTTACAGGATTGGAACCAGCAACCTTCTGATTGCTAGCACAGATCCATAGTCTTAGAGCCACCACTCTACCCTAGGAAAGTGCAAAACCATGCATATGGAGAATCTGCGAAAGTACAAAAATAATCATTCTGTCACTTGGGTTAGATTCTTGCCACAATAAATATGATGAACAAAGGTGTGAAATGACCGACAAGCCGTAAAGCATAGCCAGGCGGTCCAGAATCAGTTTGTGTATTGTGTTTGGGATGGCTGATTCCTCACCATGGTTACGCATCCTCTATGAGAGGTTCCACGACGATGGCATCCATATGCCAGCCAGACACTCCCGCACTACGATGGGCGTGGTGATGCACCTGCCTGGTCACCGAAAGCGTTACAGCACCGTGTCCCTCTTTATGAGTCATGTGATCCAAGTTACACAAATGACACGTTTTTGCTGCATTTTTCCCATTTTAGACCAAACCTTTGCTGCTTCATCCCTTTGCAACACTGGCTGACATGCGATGTAGCATCATGTGTGCAGGGGAGGCTGTGGGCCCCGTGCTACGCGGGATGCAGTCGAACTGCACCGCGCCTGCTTCCCTCCGATCTGTGAGTTTTCTCTCAGAAGTGTTTTCCCCTTGTCCCGAGTTGTTAAAGAAGTTAATGGATTAAACACCAGAGCGGAGATAGGAATTGTTCCATTGTCTGCTTCCCACTGTTTTCCACATTTCTGAAGCCTGGACCACAAATTTAGCCGGAGAGGAGAAAAATTAGTGCCATGCGGTCATATGTGATATTTGTTTGCGCTCCGCCGCTGTGGATACCCATAAACCCGCCTAGATTTATTTGATTTCAACTGCGCCTCCCTTTTTAATTGACCAATTTTGTCTTCTCTCCGCACTGAGCCAAGGCTGTTTAATTATTTGATCCCTTTAAAAATAAATGTTTTCGCACTCTCTGGCGTGCATAACAGCCCACGCGAATAGGCGGGAGCACGTTTCTCCATCTCTCACGCGCCGCCCACAATTCCCCGCTCCCGGGGAGCTCCCCGCGAAGGTAATTCGCCCCATGCACGGCAAAGGTAATGACCAGATGGTGCCATCGGAGATGATGACGCTCCCGTAATGAAGAGCTGATAAACAGGGCGGCTGCCCAGCCGTTGGGAGGCCGGGTTCGGCCCAGGTGGAGGGCCCGTCACCGGGCCAGGACCGTCAGCCAATCAGAGACAGCTGCCAAACAGTTGGATGTTTTGTTACAGAATAAGCGCTTGCTTATAGATCCTAAAGAAGATAAGCATGAGGAGAAACACAGGTTTGTCTCTGTCTGCGAGGCCCCCTGGGGTCTGTGGTGTGTAAGGCATTGGGGCACCGTTGAGCCACCAGGCCAGCGCTGATGATGACCGAAGAGCCGAGCACACCCGCGTCCAAAGCAGTAACAAAAGCAGGGATCTGCAGCCACTCTGCATCCTCATTGTCCTGCACATCCCAGATTTAGGTAATGACCTTCTCATCTTCTCCATTATTAGTTATTGGGTGTGCCAGAAGTGCAACATAACAGACACTTGGAACGGCTGCATGTCGCACAGCTGGGGAAGTTTTCAGGCCGATGCTCCGAGGGCCTTAAGGTCTGACTCACCGTTCAGGAGCCAAACACTTATGCAGAGCCCCTTAGTCAGGGGCCTTTCCCTTTAATATCTCATACATGTTCACACTGGTAGGGAAAAGTGTCTTTGTTCATGAAAAAAAAGTTCAGTAAAGCCCGTTAGCGGCGGAGAGTCCCACGTTTAGGGAAGATCGCCTTTGATCAGCTTTTGTTTTATTTAGAAAGAAGACAGAGGAGGTGCCGTGTGTGTACAGGACATTTGGGGCCTCCAGCGTTTGATACTGAATGCAAGAATAACACTGTCAAAATCACAGTGGATGAAAAGAGCCCAGTAACCTTAGTAACCTTCGTTAGATGTTTGTTTCCAGAGTTTTTGCCACAGTTTTTGCATATGCATGTTTCAGCATCGTCTGTTGAGGCTGGCAGTAATCTGTCCATCTATCCATCATCAGTCTGCTTCTCCTGGTACAGAGACAGTTCTATGGGTTAGGACTATGCCCTTAATTGGTAAGATGTTGGTCCATATTCCTTGGCTGACAGAATGATACCATCGTTGGACCCTTGAGTAAGACTCTCAATGCCCAGTTGCTCCAGGGGAGCTGCCTGACTGTGATCACTGGTCCTTTAGTTAGGGATTGGGTAGCTGAAAGTGATGGAGTGATAATATCCATTTGACATCATTTACATTTTTGAAAGACCACAGGATATTACATTGAAACAGAAGTAAGGAGGCTTATACAGCAATGGAAAAAATTAAGAGACCACTATATATGTTTTTTTAAATTTACATCCTGGGTAATCTTGGTTCTGCTGGAAGAAGGTTATGCTTAGCAGCAGGTTGTTTCCAGGCTCAAAGTTTCTAAGACAACAGTCCACAACAATAAGGTAACACAGGAGACACTGGGAACACTGGGAAGGACCAAAAACCAGCTGGGTAGAGGGTAGAAGCGACTTATTTAATGCCAGAGATGGCTGTCTCATGAATCACAGGATGACATCAAGTGACCTTCAAAAGGAATCAAAACATTAAGTGGTGTGAAGTGCACTGCTAGGACTATTCTTAACAGGCTCCTAGAAGCAGAACTGAAGACCCATAAAGCAAAGAAGAAGCCCTTCATCACTGAGAAGCAGGGTAGAGCTAAACTGTGGTCTCCTGGGAATTTTTCCTGGGCTCCTTTCCGTGGTGAGGGCCTTCGGTCAGAGTCGAGCCACGATGCCGGCAGGACATGTGAACATACAGGAGTGTCAGAGCCACGTGCCAGGATCCGCACCTATAACATCGCCGGATTGCAGCATGTCCTGCTGCATGTGACACTCTGTGTGTGTTTGCTTGCTGTATTTTCCGTGGTTAGAAAACATGACCCTCTCATCTAAGATCAGTGCGCGGGGGATGCATGTTACATATGACCAGGGAAGAAGGCACTGATCTGAGATCAGTAGTGCTGTCGGCTCGCCTTATTTTTATTGGTATCTGCTGGTAATAGATAGATTCAGCAGCAGGTGTGCCAGCAACAAAAATGTCATCGTAGCCAGTTTGAAGGACGCTGGCTGCTTTTGGGTGTCACAAGCGATAAGTTTGTGAGAGTAGAGGTGGGGGAGGGGGGTCCAGGCAGCTCACTGGGGTGGCAGGGATGAGCAGGAGCCCTGAAATTCTTTTTTGGGGTAGCATGGTCTCAGTGAGCCTCTGGTTCTCATGCCATGCAGTAAGAGGGCCCAGCAGGGGTCAACGTTGCCAAAGTGGTCCATCGCTGGGCCTTTTGATGAACTCAAGTGCCCCTCTTAGGATGTGCTAGGCATTAGCAGTTCCAGGTTGGGCCAAGGCAAACATGGGAGGGTGCGGGGTTACTGTGTGAGGGGTTCCTGTGAAAGTTGAGCCTCATTTGCCATGTAACCTCGCAGGGCTTTCATTACAGAGGGAAGAATCCGTTTAAATTTATGAAAATGACTTCTAAACACAGGCAATCGCTTTGACGACCAGGCCTGGTTTACCATGTTGGGAGGGGGTCCTGCGGTGGGGTATTAATGAAAGATCAGAGTGGCCCTCCAAGACTGTCAGACATCCCAGGACCCTGAAAAGCACCGAATAATCTGTTTTACTTTTAATGGCAGCCATTTTATATTCATTAAGATCAAAATGCTGTTTTTTCGCTGGTAAATTGCAAAGCTATTCCGCTCACAGCTTGACAGCCCAGAGTCCCCGTCGCGTTTTATCTCTCTCGTAAGCAACCATGTGCCTAAAATGGTTAATGCGCTCTGCTGGGGTGCTGTCCCTCACAGGTGGCGGGCAGGACAGGCGAGGCGCGGCGCCACCCGGCCCAGTCACATGTCAACAAACATCGGCCGACTCTCGCTCTTTCTCACCCCTTCATCCCTCCTTCTCCCTCCCCGTCTCCCTCTCTCTCTCCATAGCTACTCGGCTGGGAGTCAGAGTTCAGGCACTGCTTCTGCAGGTGTGAGCCGAGGTGGTAATTAACACTGACATCTCCCCGTCTCCTGTAATCAAATGACTATTGTTGCAGCTGTCAGCGAAGTACAAAGCCGCACCGTTCTATATTTATCTGTCACCTCGCTCGTTAGAAGTGTCATCCTCGTCTCTTTATTTGTTTTTTTTTTTACGCAGTTTCAGTACAGGTCCACTAGTGACTCATTTTCGAAGTTTAATACATAGGCACATTTTTTCAGTTGGGCCAAAGGGTTGGGGAACAGAGAATAAAGGTGATGGTGGTGGCTGAGATTGTAATTATTTTCATTTGTTGAGTGGGAGCTCGAGTTGTGAGATTAGTGGATGTCTTAGTGAAAAATAAAGCACTGATAAGGCAAACTGCCGGAACACCTGGAAAGCCTGCTTATCCGTCCCCCACCTCTGACCTGCGTGACTGTTTTCATGCTTCTCTATGCAGCGCATGTCAGTGGCCTGTGGGAGGCGCAGCTGTAGCATGTGCGGAATGGAACGAACCACCCCCGTCGAAGGGGGTGGCTGTTCGGAAGGCTTTCCAGGTGAAACCCAATCCGGTGCGGGGTGTTTACCGGCACTCGCCTCTGACAGGACTGCTGCTTGCGCCTGTCCCTGGCAGGTCACGATGCCGGCGGGCCATGCGCGTCTGGCATGGGGAGGGAGGCAGGGGAATTCGAGAAAAAAGTGTTCTGAGTCTTAGGGGCGACCTGAGTGGGTCCAGGCCTGCCAAGACACTCTAATGGGGCTCTGAAAATGCTCAGCAGAAATGTGCGGATGGGCAGCGAGCCAGAGGAGGCTGGGGGGCGGGCGAGGCAGATGATCTTAAACAGGGAGAAGGCAGCGCAGGAGGGGGGAGGCAGCAGGACAGAGGCCGGGAGGAGAGAATCCGAGGTCAGGGACAACTTGGGACCGTCCGCGGTGCCACCTGCCCGCATGGAGGCGAATGATGGAGAGTCTGATTGAAGGCCCAGATGCTTTGTGCGATTTGGAGAATCGACGGTAGCCAGGTGAAAAGGACTCGAGTAAACGAAGCATGTTTGTCACATCCGCTGTTTATTTTCACTGCCGTCGTTTTTGACGAACCTTGTTCCTCATTCTGGAAGTCAACCCCCTGCCCCCACAGCCGCCCCCCTCCCCCATCTGGATGCTGGCACTATGGCAGCGGGGGGCTCAGCCCTCCATCTCTCGCACCCTCTCCATCTTCTCTTCGCATCCCCATTCCCCGGCCGTGTCTCTGATGAGACTGTCGCAGACGTTCATTGGTTCTCATGGTTCAAAGTGGTGTCATCACCATGAATAATTAAAGAGGAGAGGGGACCTGAAACACATATACATACACACACACATATATATATATACA
>JABFEA020000067.1:7799725-7813206 GCA_019775915.2 Cyphomyrus plagiostoma | reverse complement strand
CCATGAATAATTAAAGATGAGAGGGGACCTGAAACACATATACATACACACACACATATATATATATATATATATATATATATATATATATACATACATAGATACGTACTCCTCCATATTAAATATTTATACGGCCTGGTGTCTCATTGGTGCCGTGTTCTTTTGTGGATCCACGTCAGATTGTTCAAACACTCGGCTGAGGCTATAGAATGCATAATGGTGCTGCCATAAAGAGCATGCCCCCACGGGTTTAGTGTGGGCTTGAGTGCGGATGGGGCGGAGGCAGAGGTGGAGGGACAGATCGAAAACAGTTGTGCAACCCCCCCTCTTTTCGGGGGTCATGCCCGCCCTTCTCGTGTGGGAGAAATTTCTATGCACTCTCACAGTGATCTTGCATGGAGGCGGGACCTTGGGTGCACCGGGGGGGGGGGTCATTTGGAATCGATGTCAGTTGATACAGGGTGGGGGCCGTGATCGAAACCATGTGCTGCCCCCTGAGGCTCCACCCTGGTCCCAGTCATGCAATCGCTTTGATGTCATGCTGCGGACTGCATCAGAAAAAACATCGTTCCCTTGGTGGTCATGTCTCTGGTCCCTTGGTGACCACATGACACCAGCTGGCCAATCAGGCTTTGGCTTCTCAGAGGGGACATCGGGGTTGTTACGACTACTGTCAAACACACTTGAAGTCCGGTTCTCCTTTTTTTATTGAAAGCAGACTGTCAGAAAGGAGGATAGAGGTTTCCATGCCACTCGTGTTTGATTGGTCAGCACGTGCAGGAAGTAGCGTGGGCTGGTGTGTTAGTCTCCACCAGCAGTGCTGAACAGCGGGGCACTCTGTGTTATTCATGAATGAATGAATGGAAGTTGCATTTGTATAGCACTTTCCAAGACACGCAAAGCGCTTTACAGAGGCAATGGGGAGCCACTTCAACCACCATCACTATGTAGCACCCACCTGGATGACGTGACGGCAGCCATTCTGTACCAGTATGCTCACCACACAGTAGCTCAGCTGGTGACTGGGCAGGAGAGATCCAGTTAGTGCTGGTCAGTGAGGCTCAGGGCACTGTACCAAGACAGATGGGAAAAATCAGCCATCTGAAATATCTCAGTGTAACTGAGATATTTTATTTGACATAATGTTTCTGTTTAAAGGTTCCTTAGGCTTAGCTGAAGGAAGGGATACTGAGATAGGACACTATGACTTTAATGTGAAAACTGGTCAGGGTATATAATAGTGTCACTCCAGCATAAGGTAGGGATGTAAGATGACACCAGCATCTTGAGAATGTTGATTGCAAAGAGTATGAGAGATGAGGTATATAGGAGAGGAGTGTTTTAGAAAATAGCCACCCTGTCAGTATTACACCTCCCACAAGGCTGTACGGCATCGCCTGATGAACGAGCGTATAATTGTTCGAATTATGGGGAAGAGAGCAGGAGATTCCAGACACAGAACTTTACGCAAAGCTTGAAAGATGTGTCTGGGTTTTACTGCAGCATTAAAAAATTTTATTATTTGCAAACTGTTAACTTTCTTTTCCTGCCTACTGAAAAGTTGTTTATGCTGAAATGTTTGTATTTTTCCGGACCGCTAATCAAACAGCGGCATATGTTGCACGTTGATGCATATTCATGCCGCGATTGATTTCCGCATCCTTTAGGTTACCGCTTTCTCTACGACGTACGTCTTCCGTGACCCCTCCGCCCACGATCAGATCTGGCAGACCGTTGCAGGTGGCGAGCGGGTCGCGCCCTGGACAGCGCCGATCTGCATGAGCCGAAGGTTTCCACGGATATCAGCTGGAGGATCCAGGGGGTGCCAAGCACTGCGATTCGGGGGCTCCTGGCCGAGCAGCTGGCGAGGGCTGCGGGAGTTTGGGGCTCTTTGCTTTGCTGTGGGTGTTTGACGTCTCGCCTCCATAGAGTCGTGTTCTGCTTGTAAACGCCGTTGTAGCTAGAGCTGCTCTTTCACCCGGTCCAGATCTTCTGCTTGTGTAGTTGGATAGATGAGTTAGAGACGTAGTTTTATAAAGGAGCTCTAATCCCCCCTCCGGTAGCCAGGGGGCCACATTAAACAGGTGAATAACAATTGGACATGGGCCCTTTAATTCATAAAATCCAAGGGAGGGTTGGGGGGGGGAAAGAAAAGCAGTCGTAGCCAGTATGTTCAAGCTGCATTCCAAAGGGAGATGTTTTCAATTCACTCATTATGAGGGGGTCACCTCTGGTCAAGTTCAGTGCCATGGAAAAGCAGCCCCTGCCTGCAAGGGGCGCCACCCACACGGGGAGCTGCGAGGAGGTGGGTTCACAGCAAGCCTGGCCCAGCCTGGTTTTTAGGGCCAGTGCCGGGAAATTAGCCCCGTGTGTTATCTGAATTCGGGGGGATAGAAGGAACATTGACGGATGTGTGGTGGGAAGGTGATGGCCGCCCTGCCGGAGTAAACATGCTCTCTGGCGCTGGCTTGTAATGATGCTATTAGTATGCATGTAGCCAGGCCCAGATGCGCGCCTTACACTGGGCTGAGCCCCCTTCTGCTCGCTGCCTTTCTTCCCCAATAATGGCTTTAGACTCTATTCAGAGCGGGGGCCACTCAAGGGCCCTGGCGGGCGAGGGGACGGGGGCTGGGAGATAAAGAGCATGGCCAAATGGAACATGAGCGGTGTGTCCGGCCTGGGGCACAAACGCAGCAGCCCTAAAGCTCACACGGCACTCACACAATGGGCTTACAGTGTGTCCAGGCCACGTCTCATCCCCGCAGCCCACTGGGGGCCCAGGGTCAGTAAAGTATCACTGCAGCGCTTTTGGACGGACATGCAGCCGTTCTGGCTTTCCTTACCTAGTGGACTGCCATACTGGGAGAGAGGGTGGAATTGCTTCAATTAGGTAATTAATTACTTCAATCAAGTGGGAAAATTCTCTGCTGGAATGAAAATTCCATCGTCCTCAGAGCACAATTACTCACCCCTGCTCTGGACCACCCAGACACCGCTGTCCCTTGTGGGCCATTTCAGATCAGAGGTTGTGACCCTGTGACAAGACAAGAGCGAAGAGTTCTGTGCTGTGGGGCAGCCTTTGGTGACGGCTCACCCCCCCCTGCTGTCTGCACTGAGCAGTGCGCGCTTACTGTGGGTGGCGTGACTCTCCACAAAGCTTTGGAGGGACGCGCCAACACGTTTCAGAGATTAAAGGCAAACAGTTTGTGGTTTGGGTACAATTTCTACCAGGAGTATGGAAGAGAAGAGCGTTAGATAAATGCAGTGAGGGTGCAGAAGAAATTATTTGAGTCTTATAGCTTGAGTGTGATATTAATCTGTGGGTGTAAAAAATCTCAGACAAGGGGGACTAAGCAGAGGGCAAAACAGGGAGTCCAGGTTGTAAAAGATCTGGGCTTGAGATCACGAGCTAGTTGGGTTAAGCCTCGTTCCAGGCCTTTCACAGCAGCAGTCGTTTAGCTTGAATTACATCTGGAAATTCCAACTCACACTCAGCTGTTTGCAGCACATTTGCATTGCAGCTCATCTTCTTACCGAGTGAGGTAAGATCTGCAAGTCCACATTTTCTTCTTCTTTTTTTGAGGAATCCCGTTCCTCCCATTGATTAGGTCCAAGTTTGTCACCTCACACCCCTTACAATCACTTAATTACACCGGTGGGACTCTTTGTAATTTTCGTTTCTTTTTCCTATCTGCCGTTGAGCAGTAAGCCCCAGTACAGTGTACCTTCTTCCCTAAGTTGAGATTTAGCTCTCCTTTCCCCTATAACGCTAAGCTGCTGAAAGCATGACGGTTTCTGATTTCTTTTACACTTTGTTTTCGTACTCGTCTGCCCGACTCTAATGTGGTAACCGTGGAAATGGGGAGTTTCGGAGGAGGGGATTGTTATAATTTTGCACCGGGATTAATTCTGAAACGTGAGAAATACCGCATGAAATCTCCTGTTAAAGGCTTTTTGATTCCCGCGCTGCGAACAGATCCAGCAAAATCGGTTCTGCTGGCCCCCGATCCGACAACGGTGTTGTTTTTAGCTGTCTCTCCCTCCTCGGTCATTCCCAACTCGTTGACGCGAAGCTGTTTTCCAGCCAGACTTCGCCTGTGTCTCAATAGGCAGCAGCAGAAATATTGGACAGAGTCATGGTGCCAAAGGCCAAGCTGACATCTACCAATGCCAAGGCAGACATGAGTGGCTGTAGAAATCGCCTGGAAACTTCACTGGAGGAAGGAGAGCCTATTGGATACGAAGCATCCCTGTTGCTTTATGAAAACTGCCCTTGAAACTTGATAAATGCTATAGTTTTTATACAGGTGCACAATCACCTTAGTCATGAGACACAGCAGAGGGTGGACATTCAAGACTGTATTTCTGCTCCGACCCCTGACTTGCCAGTGGCTTCAGTCCCGAACCACTCACTCTGCCAGTCTTTGCTGGGGATTATTACAGGCCTACGTGTGAGTCCCCGGTGGTGAAAAGGCAGTGGAAACGTTTGCGGTGATCACGGCATGTGATCCCCGGTGCAAAGGCAGGAGCCGCGGCCCGAGCGGGCCCCGTGTTAGCCGTCATCTCAGCGTCGCCGTCCGTGCCAAGAGTAAGCAATTCTTCTGGAGCCCTGAAATCTGGATCCAGTTGTTGACTTGGCCTTCAAACACAGGCTCTGGTTGTCTGCTTAAGTCCAGTCCAAACAGGCTCTCGTCCTGATTACATGATTGCTAAGTAGTGCAGCCCGCCGCCTGCTTCTTTTTTTCCTTTTTTTTTGCAGACTCGACAAGCTGCATATTTTCAGTGATCTTATTTTATACTTTATTTAACTTTTTCTCATATCCAGATCCAGCAACGTGCATGTTAAACAGATGAAAGTGTTTTATCTTTAACACTGACAGGGGTTCCTCTCTTTTTATTTTTTGAGCTGTACCACTATGTGCTGTTTTATACATCAAAAAAGTAGTTTTACCATAATTCTCCACTGTGTGGAAATGGCGTTTGAGCCACACGGGGGAGGTGCAGGGTGCGATCGCTGTCTGCTCCCTGCTCTGAGGTCCAGCGGGTCTCCGCTGGAGGGTGCGATCGCTGTCTGCTCCCTGCTCTGAGGTCCAGCGGGTCTCCGCTGGAGGGTGCGATCGCTGTCTGCTCCCTGCTCTGAGGTCCTGCGGGTCTCCGCTGTAACTCTGTTCTCCTCCTCCTTCCTTGGGAAGGGCTGGCGTGTTACTTTTTTGCAGCAGCAGCAGAAATGGGCCCCCACGGCTCGGCTCGGCACTGACTGGCAGCCGCGCCCGTCCCTTCGAAGGGTGTCCAGGTACCCCCCCCCCCCCAATCCTGGGATCACAGAGCCGTTTGGAGAGACGCGTCGGCGATTAGAAACCGTGCTGTCATCGCTCGCTGACTGGAGACGAGGGAGCCGCTTGCTGCCACGTTAAAGTTTTATAAAGGCTGGTGCCGGGAACGCATACAGGATGAGGCTCAAGGTCGGGACAAGGTCAGAAATGCCGTGTGGGGTTTCCCCCCCCCAGCGATGTAAAGTACAGGTGGGCCAATGGGATACTCACATCCACGCTGCTCTGGAACTTTTTGTCTTGTTATGGTGTCAATCCTATTTTCACTTTTTTTTTCTTGGCCGGGATGGGTTGGGGGGGCATCTTTTCTTTTGAAGAGCTAAAGCTCTTCACGATTCACCCAGGGAGTGTCAGCAATGTCTTTGTTCACGGGCCCTCATGGGGGTGCTGACGCAGTTTGAAGACGCTTGTGAGTACTGGGGGGGGCTACACTATTCCCCTATTGGGGGTCACCTAATTAGGGAAATACTCACACACATTCCATACCCTTAGGGCCATTTCTTCCTGCAGTATTTGTTAATGGCGGCGCTGTGTTGGGGTCAGTGCAGGCCTACCTGTCTACCCGGAAGTCCTGTCATTCAGCGGCCACACCTGTCCACCCCCACGTCCCCATGGAAGGAGCCTCTGTACCCCACGTATGAAATCTTGATATTCTGAGCCATGCAGCCTTCTGAACTTTAGCCGCAGATGTGTATGAAGTGGCACTAGCTTAATGATGCCTCTCTTGTTTGTGGAAGGACGTGCAGAAATGCTGAATGTTTTGGGCTGCTTTCTTTATGTTTGGACAAAAAGAGAGTGGAGAGGACTCCTGGCATGGAGAGTCATGTAAATCTGTGTCCTCAGGTGCTTGGAGGAGGTTTTATGGATGTGCCTGGACGGTAACAGCAGCCTCACAGAAATCAGGTGCCAGAATCTGTGGTGACACCCTTGGGGGGAATGGGACCCAGACCAGGACCCAGACCGCCCGGCAAGCCGGAACTCTGGGTGGGAGCGCGGTGTAAGGGTACGAGGCAGGGCCCCGATTCTGTGGCGCAGCTAGGGCCTGGCGTGTGGGACTTCTGCAGGCCGGTCCGCCTGGACCCACAGCAGGTGCTCCTGCTGAGAGACCTTTCGGCCCGCTGTTGGCTCGCGCACATGGTGAGGAAAAGCAATTCGCACTTATCCCTGTCCCATTTATTTATGCGATTCCTGGGCCCCCTGTGGCCCTGGGCACAGGAGATGGAGGTCCAGGTGTTCCTGCCCGGAGGCCCTTGTGCCGACAGGCCCGGCGCGGACAACAGATTGGGGTCCCGCCCGTGTAGTCATCTAGAGAGCTCTGAGTCAGTCCCACTTCTTTCCGAAAGGGATGGGAATTTTGGGAATTCCGTAGCCGCCAGGGGAGGGGAAGTCCCACTCCGGAGCAGCTCATTATCACGCCGCCAGGATTTGCCACCTGAAGATTACTGAGATATTTAAATGTATTTATGATGGTGGAAGGGAGCTGAAGATGGGGCCGTAAATCCATAGGCATCTCCACAGGCTCCTCCGGGAGATGTTTCCAAGGTCAGTGTGAAGGCAGGGACACACCTGCAGTCCGGACGGCTTAATTCAACTCCGGGTTTAGTAGTATTTATGTCTGAAGTTCCCCATCATGTCGAAGTGAATGCATCCATAGACGGGGGTATGCTGTGTATTAAACGCAGGGCTCAGCCTCTAAGGCTTTACACACAGGTGTCTGAGGAGTACAGTGGGTAGAGGAAAGGGTTAATGGCCTGGATGCTGTCTCTCATCGCTTACACTCACCTCCCAGCAAACAGCTTCAGCTCCGGGTATTACGTCGAGGCCTCCAAATAAATCCACTTGACTTATCCTAAAGATTAAATTTTTACACATTTTAGAAAAAACCCAGTTTCTCAAATACGGCATCAGCCCTGACGCTCCCTCATGAAAATTTGATCAGCATAATTTCTTAACTGACTTAGAAGTGCAGCTGGCTTGCATTCGTTTGGTAAGAGAAAGGAGACAAACAGTCCTTCTCTTTTTTCTCCATGTGAAGAAAAAAAAAACAGAGATGGGATTCGCTCGGTGTCCGCTCTCATAATGCTGGGCGACCAATCGAAACGCTGTCTGAACTCTGGCCTAAAAACACGCCACAGGGGTTATGGAAAATATGTCACACAGGGCTTGTCCACAGCACTGCAGAGAGCACGACTTAAAACACCTATTGCGTGACAGGAAGTGTCTTAATGCTCCTGTGTGTGTGTGTGTGTGTGCGCGTGTGTGCGTGTGTTATGACCGTGTTGCAGTTCCTGTTTACTGGCACGCCTCTTCCCCCATCAGACTGTTTGCACTGGCCATCACTGATGTGCCAGTCGCACCATTTAAAAGGTGCCGTCTCTGACCCCTGCTTTGCACATGCTCCGGTTGGAGGTTCGTTTGCAGTCTGTGAGGGATTTTGTCATCGACGCTTCCTAAATTGCCTTGAGAGCACGGGCGCAACCACCCCCCCCCCCACCGCATGTGCTGCTGGCACATGCGTGGAATCGCTGAGTAAATGAATGCACCTTGAACAGTCTGCTTAGCTTAAACAGGTTACTTATTTTACTGCCGGTCTGAACAACATAAAAAAAGAAGAACCAGGCAAGGCGGGCTACATAAATGGCAGCAGATTAACGGAAAAGGTGCCTTTGCGGTCAGCGTTACATTCCCCTCCTGTGCGTAAATCTCTCCCCCCGCTGAAGGAAGCAGCATTTAGTGATTCATGTACCTTGATCCTTCGGTGGGTATTTTTTTTTATACGGTATTGTTTCACATGACGCTATATCGTTCTGGCTTTGGGTCCTGAGATCATGTCCCATCATGTAGCCACTATTTCTGTGCTTCTGTTTAAAAGGCGTGATGCAGCTTCCCTCCCTGCCAATGTTTTGTGGGAGTTAGATGTCAGCATTCTCATGGGATTAGGACCTGATGCATTTCATTTTTAAAAAGACCAAATATCAAATGTGACAAAAAATGCGTGCCATCGGAGCATTATTTTAGTCATCATCATACCCATAATACCTGTTTTTTCATTTAAATGTGTGACCTGCATTATCAGACCCCAAACCGACATTGGGAAACGCCCACGCATGTTTATTTTTTTAAGTAAAGTATACGGAAAGCTGTCTGGAAAGCCTGCATTGTTACACAACGCTGCAAAGATTAACAGGGGAGGAGCAGGAGGTGGGGGGGGAACACCAGCGTGACAGGTGGCAGGCTAGGGCAAGGATGGCAGAGGTCACGGCCCCGCTCAGCCCGGGCCTTGCCCACTCCCACCACGCCATGGAGCCACTCCTCTTTCTGTCGTTCTGACAGTCAGGTCGCGCTCCTCCTTCATCGCCCCTCCCTCTCCTCCCGCGTGCGACGCCTGGTGCTGTACACCTGTACCGGAGTGAGGGCAGGGAACCGTGACCGCGGTGAGGCCACTCACAGCAGTGACGCCTTCACGTGCCCTCGCACAAAAATACACACGCGCGCGTACTTAACACATATATCACAGACGGCCATTTTTTTTCCCCCATTCACTCTTTGCAAAATACAGATGCACAGGTGCTGCTCAGATAAGTATGTGTTCCTGCACAGAACAGCTCACATACCTACACACAGGAGCACGCGACTCGAGGCGTCTCTTTGAGCTGAGCGGTGGAAACAGCGCGGAGTTCCCTGTGATAATCCCATTCGTTCTGTTCTCTGCTGATTCGAGGTCTAAGCCTGTACAATTATTCAAATCCCATCTCTTAGCTGCAGCACACAGCTCGCTCTGGGGCTCTACTTCTGTAATCTTGCCTCTGGCCTTGCATTTCAAATGGAATTAATTCCCATAAGGAATGCATCTGAAGGGAGGCACTAGTGTCTGTAATCCTGCTGTTTAAGTTGCCGAAACTTACACCTGTCATGTCGTCTGAAGCCGGTGGACGTGGGGCCACTATCTGCCATGCGTCCATGAGGAATGCGCTTTCATTATTTGGCGCTCCGGACCTGCACTCCACCCCCACCCCCCTGCACCACGTGTGCAGACGTACATGCGCATGGAATTCTTTATCCCGAAACGAAATGTCGCATTCCTGTTGCGTGGGCTCACCCTCGCCGCGCATGACTCACACCACCGCCCTCATGCCAAAATGCGACGGCTGTGAATTGGGCTGGGGGCAACACATGGACAGGTGCGCGAAAAAGGCTGGGGAGATACTGAATTGAGGGGTGCAGCTTGGGGCCCTAGAGCTTGTGAAACAGTGGCGCAGGGGGACTGGGACACACCAGGCTACTGGTGGATTGCCAGAAATGTGAAAACCAAAGTGCCAATGGAAGATTATAGGTTGATGCCCTGTATTAAGGGAGGCGATCCTCACTGTAGATTCCTGCAGCCTCCTAGGGGTGCAAGTGTACCAAGAGCATGGTGCTGTAAATTTGCAAAGGTATTATATTCTATGATAATATAATATTACTGTTTTACGAGGTTTTCTCTACAATTCTTCTGTCAGAAGCATTACTGGTCCGACTCATGCAGGACCAGGGTTGTTGTGAGCACGGTACTAAGGTCCGCAGTTAAGCGATCACCATGGCCCAGACGCAGAAGGTAGCTGCCCTACTGTTGCACACCTGTCCTGCTAGTCTTATGCTGAAGGGCGTCAGCCTGCTCTACCCACCGGTTGGTGGTCAGGCCTTAAACGCTTAACAGTGGTCCGCTGACGTGATGTCACGACCGCTCCCTATACTTCTGGGATTTTTGACCCACACCCCCATGTACAAGGAAAGTAGTCGGCACTTGTGTTAAGTCGCTTTAATGTAGAGAGCTGTTGATGCCTGTAAGTGCATGTGGTCCAGGTGCCATTGTGGTCATAGTGCCTTTGTGATTCTGGTGCCTTTGTGGTCCTTGCGTCTTTCAGGTCATGGTGCCTTTGTGGTTCTGACACCTTTGTGGGGTCCTTGTGGGGAGGGGGCAGTGAGGGGCTGCAGGCAAGGTGTGGCCCTTAAGAGTGCGAGGTAATGGTACAGTGTAGATGAGATACACCTGCTCCCATCTCCTCCTCATCCTTGCGTCAGGTCAGACGCACATTCCTCACACAGGATCTCACACCGACGCTTGTCTACACGGGCACAGACACACATGCAGGCACACACATGCGCTCGACCGAGAGCCTTATATAACACATATAACACGCGGTGCTGCACCTCTTAACAGGATCCCTAGGCAGAGCGTGTGGGTGGTGGCTTGTTAATGGCACTTATCCAGAAGACAGGTCTTTGTGGAGAACACATTTTCCTTGTGAGTTTTTTTTTTCCCCGTTTCTGAAGCGAGCTGTCTGGAGCGTGGATCCGCAGCCTGGCCGTTGACGCGTCTTTAGCTGCAGACAAACACTCGATGGCACCTTGTTGCCTTTGCCGTCCGCCTGCGGCCTTTTCCTGCGACATGCCAGTGTTGCCGTGGCAGCCTCCGCAGCCGTGAATATCACTGCGGAGGAACACTGACATGGAATGGGGGGGGCTTCAGCTGAGGCGGACGTGGGCAGGCCTCAAAGCGGACGCCCGCGCATCAGCCATGACCTTTGACCTCCCTGCCGTCCGGATATGTGTTTTGGGGCTGGCAGGGCGAGACACACCCTGAGGCTCAGTGTGTCAGGGGCCTCCATCCCAACTGCAGCTTACTGCTAAACATCTGCTAGGAATCAGCCCAGCACAGCTGTCACCGTGTCACATGATGTGGCGAAACACCTCGCCGCTTAACCTCCGCTTTCTGCCTAATTCTGCATAAATCGCTGCTCTGGGGAGCGAGGGGGGGGCGGTGGGGCTGTTGAGACCGTGCCTCGATCTGGCCGTTACTTCGGCTACTGTAGTCGCAAATGATACCCTCGTCCCGTGGTGTTTTTCCTGCAGGGGGAACGAGTCACCAGTCCTGGAGCCCTGCAATTGGTCGCTCACGCATAAGTCAGCTGGGCTTGGCTCTAATGAAAAGATCCGCCGTGCCTCTCTTTCTGAGTCTGCCGCGGTTCAGTGAGTAGCGACTGTGAATCTGTAATCCTGCTTCTGCCAAAGCTTCACAGAGATGAATGGCTACCGCTTTCATTACAATACATAAAAATAAAGATTCGCCTATGTCACAGCTGGAGCTTTAGCGTTTCCATCCAGCGGCGGGTCGCCCCGTGTTCTCACACCTTCCGTCATGTGATCTTTCTCTCCATCTTCTTCTCCCCTCTCATTCTTTCATTCCCTTCCGTCTTTTCCCCAGACATCCTTTCTGCATAGCTCCATCCCTCATCCTTCCAACTAGTGCAGGTGACGTCTCAGGATGTCACATGGCTCGGACCCAATCTCTCTCTTGCCACAGTGGCGCACACCAGTTGGTCATATAAGGGGATTAGAGCGCATGTTTCCGGCAGTGATCTGCAAACATCTGGAGTCAACGGGGAGTTTCTGTTGACGAACAAACACGGACACGCGTGTAGCATACGGCAAACGCGCCAGCGCCTCCCCGTTTTGTCCCACGTGTCAGATCCCAGACTTGTAGATCAGCTGCCAAAAGATGATATCTGTACCCCTGTGAATGGAGTATTACCTAATCATCCAGGCGTGGACACCAAGGGGAGTCACGTGGGAGGAGTCATCGAGGAGGCGGCAGCGCTGTACTAAAGCAGAAGCCTCGCAGCGAGGGGGCAGTCAGTCAAGAGCGACATTTGTGGAGAATCACTTAGACTTTCTGTCTTTAACGACAAATTTTGAATGACAAAATTCCAGCGGCAGTATCTCCCCGGAGGAGGAGGCTGTGTTCGTATTAACCAGCTCTCGCAGCTATTTTCTAAACACACTTTCATGTCCACACTATTATCCATTTTTCACGTCCAATTGCTCTGTTATGGTAATCGTCAGCAGCACACCATGGTGTAATTACTTACAGCTGACATAAGAAAGGAATATCCCAACCCCCACGTCTCGCCGAGTTGTGCCGTCTGACGGGTTAACCCCTCCCATCTTGGCATCGGCTCTTCCAAGTCACACCTCGTGGGTAAATCCAAGTTAAATGCTCAATGGAAAAAACTGATGGGCAAATACTCTACTATATATTGCTGTTGAAAGTATTAATTTTAAAATCGGATTATCGTGTTTTTTGATGAGAAATATTTTTAGGTTTTATATGTGGAGCTAAGTACAATCAGAAACACGTGCATAAAAACAACTCGAGTAAAAAAAAAAGAAAACTAGTTATAAGATTAGATACTGTGTTAATAAAGTTTTAAAAAAATAATAACATTTAAAATAATGTACAGATTTTAATATCAAATATCTAAACATCTATGTCCCTTCAGTGAAGAGATAAATAAATCACAGTTAAGATTTTAAGTAAAAAGTTAAATTATAAATTGCAAACCCGGCAGCCTGTCTGATTTTCATGACCCCCGTGTGGAGATCTGTTCCTCGGCATGATTGATCTACTGAAGCCCCGTGTTAGTCTCCTCCTTAGCGTATAGCTTTTTCTGACCTCAGGTAGTACAGATATACAGCCGTATAAAATAGTACTGGAAGGCTGTCATCACCTTTGCTCTAGCACCTCACCTCCCAGCACGTGCCAGCTGCAGTCTGGAAGCTGTCAGGGGTAGCTGTGGTGTTACTGAAATGATCATAATTACTCAAGAGTAATTGACCTGTGTCAAGCCTGCCATCAGCGGCACATATTTTAAACTGAATCCAGTGGTCAAAGTCAGGTGAACATGTTAGAGTACGACCCAAAAGCCTCTGAACAGACATGACAACCAGATGTCCTGTGCTGTTTTTCCCAATGTTTTTAATAGTAACTGAGTGCAATTGTTTGGAAGTTATTTGGCACAACAGGCTCCCGTTAACTGAGTCTCCCAAAGGACAAGTGCAAAAGCCACAAGACGTTGTGTGATGGAGAGGTCAGCACCCAAGTGTGTCTTCCTGCAAACCAACTGGGGAGACACCTGAGCCACTAGAAAAGGGTGTACCAAGAGCAGCGGTCCAGGGGAGGGTGTACCAAGAGCAGCGGTCCAGGGGAGGGTGTACCAAGAGCAGCGGTCCAAGGGAGGGTGTACCAAGAGCAACAGTGCAAAGGAGAGTGTACCAAGAGCAGCGGTCCAGGGGAGGGTGTACCAAGAGCAGCGGTGCAAAGGAGTGTGTACC
>JABFEA020000067.1:7760475-7776404 GCA_019775915.2 Cyphomyrus plagiostoma | reverse complement strand
GGCAGTTCTGAAGGCGAAAGGGGGTCAAACACCGTATTAGTATGGTGTTCCTAATAATCCTTTAGGTGAGTGTATAGCTGGGTAGAATGAGGAAGGTGTCTGTCCTCTGACATCTTTTGGTTCTTCTGTGTCAACATTATTCATAATTTCCCATAATGCATTTGACATTAAAGTGTGAAAAAAGTAACAGTTAGAGGTGTCGTTAGAGATCCAGTTAAATGCCATTGTTCATTCCTTGGTGTTTTACGCAGTGTGGGGAGAGCATACGAGACCAGGCGAGACGGTGACCCCCCTATCGCTCAGCGGAGACCTCTGTCGGGCCACCACTGTGCAGCCAGTCAGTGCTGAGGGCTCAGCCCACCTGGCCTCTTCCTTCTCCCAGCCACCCACCACTGCCAGGTGTCCCAGCTCTGCAGCTGTGACCCCATGAGGAATCCCCCCCCCAGCATATACACATATCCTCCAGACAGGGGAAGGTCAGTGCGCTTAACTTTCTTCATTGTTTCAGCAGCCTCCACCCAGCCGCCCCACACTCTTTACCGTCTTTATTTTCATATTTTGTCATTTCAGCTTTTCCATTCCAGTCCTGCTCTGCTCCCGCCCCCATTCCCTGGTCATTGCCCCCTCTTCCCCCCCCCGCTTTACGCCTGAGTGGCCACAGCGCGCAGAGTACCCTTCTGTCGGGGGCTTCCTCTGCTTCCCGGGGCTCTTCGATTGGAAGCACATCCAGTACCCCCCCCATCATTGGGCGGTCGGCTGGACGATCCACAGTTACCGTCCGAGAGCGTGGCCTGTGGCACTAAGCCACACTTCACATTTAGCCCCCTCAGACTGACCTCAGAGCAGCTTAAAAGGGCCCCCGCTCTAGGAGGCACACCGTGGGTCTCACACTAATTCACTGTGATGGTTAAAGTGCTCCTCTCGTGCCACTGGAAGCCGGGGGCCCAGGAGAATCTGGCAGTTGGGGTGGGGGGGGTGTGTGGGCAGTTTGCATTATTCAGCATAAATTTTGTTTCCGCTGCAGCCTTTAAATCTAAGTGGTCGAAGCATTTGCATACGGTATTAATGTGCATTCATTGGGAAGATGAATACAGTTTCTTCTTTTTGCCTGTGTTTGGCGCTGCCCTAATGGCGATGGCAGTGTGTGTGAGGTCTATGGCATCAGTATCGCAGGCACAGCCCCCCTTTTAATTCTTAACGATGCGGCCATGATTTATTAATCCCCATTTGAAATAACAGTTATGGTGTCAGGAGGGGGCAGAGGCGACCAGGCGACTGGTGCCCAGAGGTGGACCGTGGTGGTCATAACGGATGATGGACATACCAGACTGCCCACCTTGAGTTCCTCCCACTGTGATGCGCTGCCTGTTTCTCGACGACCGCCCGCCATCCCATAATGCCGTGCATGGACAATGCTAATTTCTGGTCACCACTCAGAATGGCGGGGGGGGTGGGGGGAAGGGAGGAGCCACCATTACCAAAGTTCAAGGCTTAGAGGGTGAATCTGCCCATTAACAGGCTACAAAGCCATTCTCTGTAAAGCAGGCCTGATTTACGAAAAGGTGCATGACATGCGTCTTTGTTTCCAAACCATTTTTTTCAGTTTCCTTTGTGACACTGAAGCTTCTCTTAGTCTTTTTGCTGAATTTTTTGTATTTTTATGGTATTTTCATCGAGGCCTGTCTCAGGTCTCCAGGCCAGACCCCTTTCCACGCTTCCGGACGTCTTTCCCTGCGGTGGAGCAGTATTCCTCCTCCTTTTCCGCTGATGATTCAGACGGACAGTTGCACTGCCTCTCATGCCGGCCTTTGAGCATGGCAGTGACACTGCCGTGACAGGGTACTGGTCTTTAAAAAATCGGCATTGCGCCAAGGCCAGGCCCGGCAGCCCGGGCTCGGGACTGAAACCTTTCATGTCTGCAAGGATTTCTTTGTTTGGATTCTGGCACAGCGACCAGCTGTAGTATTGACGGGCTTACAAGGCCGGGGGAAGTTTCATATGGAGTCCTCTGGGTCTGCGTGAGGAAAGAGGCAGCACAGTCCTCGGAGAGCGGCTCCTTTAGGACTGCTTCACAGTTACTCAGGAGTTTCTTTTCTTCGCAGTTTGACCCCATCACTTATTCGCCGCTGTGCCTTTGCTCTGTAATGCATCTCCTGCAACCTCTATCTACCCACCCTCCCCCCACACATACATCGTGCCCTCAGGTGTATAATGAGCTCATGGGAGTTTAATTTGCACAAAAATGTCATGAGGGCAGGAGGAAAAAAATGATTGCTTCAGAGAAACAACAAATAAGACAAATAACCAATCAGATTGTAGAGGAGGTGGGTCCAAGAAGTGGGATCAGCCAATCGGATGTCTGGTCCCACCACCTCTAGTTGCTTGGACCCACCTCCTCTACAATCTTATTTGTTGTTTCTCTGAACCAATCATTTTCCTCCTGCCATCAGAACATTTTTGTGTAACTAAAACTCCCACAAGCGTGTAGCGATGTAGCAACGTAGCGAAGGTTTGGACATCAGTATCTGCTTGCTTAAGAAAACAACAGAGAGTTTTATATGGGGATTACTGTTGACCATTTCCACTATTAACTCTTAATCTCTTCATCCCTTCGTATTTTTCTTTAAATACTGATCTATATGATATGCCGACCTTTGCCTAGGTGGCCATCATACTAGTATCGATCTTACCTTTTTTAAAGGAAATTACCAGGTTATGGCTGGAGATTTATTTATGTGACTCAGGTAATTGGCTGGCTCAGCTTGGGGCATCGGGCGACTGCATTAGCATTCAGGGCACGCATCACTCGGACAAAAGAACGCAGGGCGATTTCTCAGCGTGCCTCTGGTGCCTGCCCGCCTCTTTCTTGCGTGTCATTTATATTTGCAGTCAAACTGAAGGAGAGACCCCATTAAATGGTAATGTTACCTGTGTGCGGGTCCAGTAAGCATATGTTTAATGAAGGAGCTGCGATGAGGAGTCGCCGTAATGCGCTTTAAGATGACAGTAACGCGCACATGTTGTCGCTGGGAATGTGTATGCAAATGTATCAGTGGTAGCATGCAGCTTTCCCAGGGATAAACAGCAGCCTTTCAAGCACTTTCAGGAAATATCCACTTAGGGCACACATTTGAATATTTGTGGACATGCCACTCGTTGAATTGCAAATTTCCTGGATGGCCACAATTTCAAAGTGCGGCGCGGTGAAATTTATGAAGTGGAAAGTGTGTTTCGAAAAAGGGGGGGGGGGGGGCTCTATTTTATGCTTTTAAAGGAGCAGGCCAACCATAACCCTACCCAGAGTGATGTTGCTTAACCTCCTTGGAAACATTGCTGCCCAGCATGGGGAACGTTGTTTTGGGTTCTCCGTTCTCCCATGCCAGCATCTGCTCCCTTGCAAGAGTAAAGCAAGTTTAAGCAGCGCTTTTTAAGTGGGTGTTGTGGAAAGGGGTAATTTTCTGAAAAAATAATAACTGAGATTAATAAAATGGAGGAGAGAAACCGTGTAGCTTTTGAAATATCAGTATAAATGTTGCAGATGCTTAGCTTGTTATAATTTTACCTACCTGTGGTGTTGTTTAATTTATGCGAGTGAACATGCAATCAGGTCCAATTAAAGAGCAGCAGATATGTACAATAAAGGTCAAGCCATGTTCAACCCCCCCCCCCACCCCTTCCCCAGTCTTCACCACCTCCCTCGTACCCCCACAGATACACGGCAAGAGCGAGAAACACAGGGCCCCTCGCTGTGCATCAATCTGCCGCTCCTGGCAGCGCAGTGTGGACCGCGCTGGGAAGCTAATCACTTCATGTTCGATGGCGCGTTGCTGCTCCGTCCGTGCCTTACCTGGCCTGCAGCATGCATCGCATGACCTGCAGCATGCATCGAATTCGCTCGCAGCCTCAGCACGGCCCGTGTGCGTGTGGATCCTCATGCAACCTCACCAGCACAGCATTCAGTCTTATTGTGGACAGCAGTTAATTGCATTTTGTGAGGGAGGTGGGCAAAATAATAGAACAGCTAACAGTATATTAATATAAATCACTTAATTGGCACCGGGGACACCAGTCAGCACCTCCTGCAAGGCTGATACCATATTTGGACATTCATCAAGAAGAAAAGCTTCCAGATATCTGAAGGGTAAAGGAAGAGGAAATCTACTTCGTAGGTTCAGCAATGTTTATATCTGATGGGTAGTGATGACCGTGGACAGTGCTTGACTTCATCCTGATGTTCATGAAACCAAGGTTAAATTTGTGTAGCGTTGTGTTTATATATAGGAAGATGTTGAGGGAAGGGCGTTTGCACCACAGGGTACATCGAGTTCTGTAAGATGGCCATTATATGGGCATGCAGAGCAACCATCAGACTTAAGATCTCAAGGACACAAGACGGCTGTTCATACCAGCTAAGATTGTGGTAGAAGAACCATAAAACATCCAGATCTAGGAAAATGGCTGAATATTTCCCTTTTTCCGCTGTTCAGGGGCCCGGGGCTTCTTACATCAGGTTAGCACCTCTGCGGATTGGCCTTGGACGGAGGCAGAGTCTGAACAGCAGACCTGGTATTGATTACAGCTTTGTGAAGCTCACAGTACAGTTTTTGTTGAGGCTGGGTCACAGAGGTGCTGATTCAGTTCTGTGGTCATTTCTGTGGTCTTTTGCAGCAGTGCCACTAATCATCCCTGTTGGTGAGCTTTGACGTACAACCACTAATCCTCTCTGCTGATGCAGTTTATATTATGTTTCTTTCCTATACCTACATACAGTACATACATATCTACAGTATGACATATATGAGGTATGATATATTTACAGTGTATATTTAATTCCTAAATTAGGTACAATAAGATATTAATAACAATAACTATTAATAAAATATCACTGGGAAAAAAGTGTTACTTGAACACAGGCACTGCAATACCAAGACAGTAGGTCTGATCACCAAGACGAATGCTAAGTGACTAACTGGCAGGTATCAGATCCAGTGTGGATATGCTGGACCTAGGGGTGATTCACATCCCAGGCAGGATGACACAACACTGCATCACACTCCTTGGAACAGCACACAGTTTAAAACTTAGTTGTGGAGTGTTCCATGTAATTTTTTCAGAAACCGTGGATCACTGTACTTGTTCTCTGTTCGCCTCCCCCATATTCAGGGTCACAGCACGGGGTTAGCCAGCATGCAGTGCCCTTGGAGCTGATGGTTAAGGGCCTCGCTCATGGGCCCGATGGCAGCATCACTCTGCCAGTCCTAGGGTTCAAACCAGAGACCTTCCAATCAGGGATGGGGGCAGCACCCTAACTCACCGAGTCACAATCCTCACTTCAAACAGGCTACCTTCTCAAAGATACCCGGACACAGCTACACCGCCCCATGTGTTTTCACGTGTTTCGCGTCCTCGTGGGCCATTTTGAAGAGCTTCCCTCGCTCTCCTGCCCACTCTGTAACTCGCCAAGGCAGGTTCGGATCCGCACAGAAGCCAGGAGGATCCCGGGTCGCTACAAACACAGGGAAACCGGGACACATAAGCCAGGACAGCTCTGGTCCATCGCTCATCTGGGTAAAATGAATAGCTAAGCAGATTCTGCATTTATAGGGTGACATCTGCAGCTATCAAGGTCCAGATAAACAGAGAGGCTCCTCCCCCATGCTGCTGTCGGCCCTGAGACCCTGAGGAGCCTGTAACCGTCCCCGGGATGAGACGCAGTCTCCCTGTCGGCAGGGGGGTGCTGCTCGCCAGCGATTGGACTGTTTAGCTGCACGCCTCATCTTGGGACGGTCTGCAAAAGGGCCTCCGATCAGGCCAGCTGTTGTTTTATTAAACGATCTACCCTCTTCGCCACAAAGAATTTGCCCCTCGGTCAAACCTCTGCCAGTATAATGACCGGCAGCATGGAGGACTGTCATGCAATATTTAAGGTGGAGGACGGTGTGTCATTGTGAATTCATTCGCATGTGTCCATTGACGGGTGGGCTTTGGGGGGGAGGGTTCCTATATAGGGCACCCTGGCACGGGAAACAACTGTTTTAATTACAAAGCTAAATGCAAGCAATTCCATTGTTTACTGCACCTAACGTAATGCAATACTGTTGCATATAAAGCTTACAATGAAATACAATGGCTACAAGAATAGTCAGGGTGCAACCTCTGATGCCTGGGAAGGGTGAGATACTGGGCCACATTGGGGGAGAGAGCAGATATTCTGTGGGATCTCTTGCTGGCGTGTCCTTGACGAAGAGAAACTGACCTTCCCAGATCCATATTAGTCACGCCCCCCGTCCCCCCCCATAGATCCTACATACTAGACTCTTTCAGCTTGGCTCCACCCCTTGGGGCTGTGACGCTACCATCGCGGTAATAACATTGTTCCCTTAAGCTCCGCCCCAGCCGCAAAGCCCCGCCCCATACCAGAGGCACCACCCTCTTTCCCACAGAGACCGTTACAGCAGAGTTGACCAGATGCTGCACCCCCGGAGGAGCGGTCCCCCATCTCGCAGTGCATGGTGCATTGTGGGAGTCCATCTCTGACAGCGCACACTTGCGTGGCGACGGGAGACATGGCGTCCCATGTGCCGGGCCCTTGATGTGCAGCCGAGGTTTTGTTAGGAACAGACACACAGGAGGCTCTCATCAACCGACAGGAGGGCGACAGGTTCAGTCGGAACACATCTGGCAGCGCCTGCCGTTGCCAGTTGCGGCTTTTTCTCCAGGTGTGTGGGCCGTGGTGATTCTTCTCCATTTTTTTTCTTTTCCTAGAGTGGGGTCTCAGTCACGGCCAGGAGTGTCCTGTCATGAGGATCTGTCATGTCACTCAGCCTGTGTACACAACGATTAAATATCCCCGGTCACGCTGGCATTGCCTGTACTGTACATTTACATTAAATCAATCTTTATGGCCTTTATTACTTTGGCCTCTGGGAATAAAGCTTTTAATCTAACAAATTCTCAATTACAGCACTTAATTGATATCCTTATTGCCTTAATTGGTCAATTTATTTTTTTTTTCTTTTTGTCATAAAATGTCATGGAATGATATTGAAAATAGAGAAACCTAAAAAGAGTCCAAATTAGATCTGGCTTTGAGGGGGCCCAGATGTCCTAAATGTGATTATTTCACATGGAACATGCTGGAAAAATAAACATATTAGAAATTTTACTTATATCCATTAATATCATTGTGATTAGCTTGCGCCTTTCACATTGCCAGTGAAATTATGACGGTGGGAATAGTAGCTGGAAACGTGGGGAGATTCTCAGAGGCATCGCACACGGGTTCGAAGCACAGAAAAGCAGCCCTGTGCCGGCAGTTCCCACCATATCCCCAGCACGTACTTCAGCTCACCTAGAGGTGGCGACGTGGAGGCTGATCCACCAATGAGAACCGATTTCTTCAAAAAGAGAAAGAGAAAATGTCTGGGGATCCCACTCGCCGTGGATGCAATATTCGCGCTGAAGTTCTGCACGGTGACACAGACATCTCCCTTTAACACAGCACTGGCTAAACAGCCGGGGGTGGCGGAGGGGCCTCTGCAAAGCCTTTTATCTGGCTGTAGTTTCGTCCTCTGCTATTGATTCCGTATTGACCCGGAATGTCCTCGGATGGAGTGTGCTCTCTCCTCCGACTGGATTTAAAGAGGCCGGAGCTGGAACATCGATTTTCCTGTCTCCCTCTTCTTCTTCTCTCTTTCTCTTTCTGTCTCTCTCTCTTTCTACGCTCCTGTTCTGCAGGCAGGGTATGGGAGATGGTGTCCATGCCCTCTGTCATGACAGACAGTGATAAGAAAGTGCTGCCATTGTTTGAGTGTCATGGGGACTGCCGCCCTGCTTCCGGGGTAACTGAACACTTCTGGCAGGTACTTGAACTCACCACTTGTAATACCTGAGTGTATAAAGCCACCTTCCCTTCCTGTTTTACATTGTATCATTAATTGCTCAACATTTTGATTTTTAGACTTTCCTGTTATCAAAACCCTGATTCTGCTGCTCCCTCAGACACAGGCCACAATGAGTCATGCAAATAATGCTTTATATTTATAGGTATTTCTCACGTACAGGCAGAACACATGCAGTGCTGCTATCTAATGTAGGACTTGATACATGAATGGTTTTCACGGTGTGGTTTTACCCTAAACGGTAGACGGCATTAAAGGCATCCAGGGTTTACTGTGATTTAGACTCTGGCAGCTGCACACCCCAACTGCCACCTCTACCACGAAAACGGCAAATTCCCCGACTGAGCGAAATTGCTGTTTGCTAGCCGGGGGCTCTGAAGTATTTCTGAGTCAAACTCGGAGAAAGCAGAACAATAGCTCAGCTCCTGGGGGTGTCTGTGTGTCGGAGGGTGGGACACTACATTGTTATCAATGGAAAAAAATCACATAAGACACCTCTAGTATCTGAACTTAGTAATACAGCTATAGTTTGCCAGGTCCTGGGGTGCGCTGGGCTGGGGGGGGCATATAGTTCAGTGCAGAAAGATAAGAAAAAAGATTAGTTTATTGGTCAGGGTTTATTGGGGTGCAGACTGCTCCCAGGTGATGACCCTGGAGTGATGACTGCCCTATACGATTGCAAGTTATCTGTAGTAATGTGTGTTACATTTAGCAGCCCCCCCCCCCCTCCCCCATTTTAATCTGAGAGGGTCCTTTACACTGGGGAGGACGGCATTTTCTGTGGGGGATTGAGTCTGATCTGAGTACCGCCATAACATAACTGATTTGTCTCCTTCTGTAATTGAAATAAGACAATTATTCATCTCTCTCAGCTAATTATATCCCTCCCTTGCCGCAACCACTGTGGAAGAAGCGAGAGAAAAGAAATGGCAGAGGAAAGGAATAAAAGAGAAAAAAGAGAACGAACATTAGAGAGAAAACTTAGATTATTGAAGAGAACAGTTTAATTGAAACTGGCTTAAAAAAAACAAAAAGAAAACAACAAAACAGGAAAACTCAAGCGGTTTGTTAGTTTTGTTTGTATTGTTTTTAGTTATTCATATATTTATTCATGTGTTTTTTCCAGGACTTTTTAAACGATTTCCAGCATTCTTTTGATCTCATTTAGAAAGTAGGAAGAGGAGATACAGAGGAAGAATCCCTTGAAGTTATTTTGATAATATCGGATTAACTTTTCCGCGGCGCTGTCAGCGGAGTTCAGACGTGAGTTCGTTTTTACTGGAACAAATAAAGGAAGTACGAGCGAATGTGTGCATGAATCCACAAATACAGAAATAAATAGTGCAGAAGACAAGCAGGGGGACAGGCAGCCACCTAATGAGTTATCTAACCCAGTAATGCATGGGGTTTCGCGTATGGGGGTGCGGCGGGGGGGGTAAACATTTGTTCCTGTTCCAAATTAAATCGGCAGTACTCCGCTCCATAGGAAGACTCGAGTATCCCACAGCTAGACCGTTAAGGCTTATTGATTTCGCATTGTTTGTTAACATCCTTAACCGGGCGATTTTTTACTTTTGTCAATTTATCTATTTGTTTGTTTAGTTATTTATTTTTCAAATTCGATTAAATACAAAAAGACTTTCACAGGAATCAGCGTCAGATTTGCCACCCAGGCAGTTATTAGTTCCACAAAGTTCTTTAACTTCCCTGTTGTTGCATTTAATAGAATTATAAACTTACTGTTGCGTGACTGAACTTTCTCTAAAAAAGGGCCTTTAACAAAATGACTAAATGTGTATCCAAATGTGACCCGCATGTGGGTCAGGAAGTGGAGAGCAGAGTTCGGAAACTGACGCTCAAAAGCATGTTTCGTAACGCTAATGACTGCCAGTTTGTTGAAGTGGCGCCAGTAGCAATTAACCTATAAAATCCCAAACAGGGTCACGTATGTGTTGCACATGTTTTTTATATGTGTATCTAACCAATTTTTAGTGTCCCAAACCCCCCCAAAAAATGATGCTTTATCACTCTAGGTGTGCTGGAATTGACAGTGGAGTTAATGGGATGCAACACGGAGGTGGTGCGATCTTCCGGAAATCACCGGCTGGGCTTATTTTGCCTCCAAAGCTGTCGATGGAGTCGTTGGGCGAAGAATAGCTGTCAGTGCTGGGAATGGTAAACAACTTATTATAAACTTATTGTGCATATTTCTGGCCGTGCTTCATTAATTTCGCCTTGTAACTTTGATGATGTGCTAAGCATTGCTTGTTAGACTAAACCCTCGACACAGACAACTAAATTTGCCGGACTGCTGTGCCTAAGTTAGGCTGGGGGAAGGACGCTGGTGTTAATTCATCTTTGCTCACACATAATTGTAATATTCATGCATGAAAATATTTAAAGTATATGTTGGGCTTTTACGGACTGCGCGTGGATTTATAAGGTTTATCCAAGGGTAGATGCAGATTATGCAGACCATTGCATGGTGACCACACGCTGCCTAAAAACAGTAACATTTGGCGTTTACAGGACCGGCAGCCAACCCCCGGGTCCTGTTAGGGCTGCCCTTCAGGCAAATGGAGGTACTGAAAATCTGTGGCCTTCTAGATGATGAAAGCAGATGGGGAGGCTGTTTTACGGGACCCCAGTGCATGCAAAGAGACTGATCCTCCTCTACCACACAAATTGGTCACGTCTTTTTTTTTTTTAGCTTTCAGGGGCCGTGATTGGCTGCAGGATGCCCCAAAACGACCCCTTGACCCCTTTCCGGATGCTTTGACTTACCTTTCTGAAAAGAGCCGCCTGTTGTTCCCTGCCAGGCGACCAAACATTGTCTAAATTTCCACTGTGTAACTTGCACAGTTTTTTTTTCTGCAAGGGAGGATTGAACCACGTTTGTTGTTTTGAGCGTAATGTGAAAGGGCAGAGCGGCATGTCTTATTAAGTGATGCACACCTGGGGAGGGGGGCTTGAATGCATTAGCGGGCCCTCTGGAATCTCGATGGTGATCATTAGAATAATCGCTCGTCTGAATGTCAAACCACGGCTCGCGATCATGGGCGAGGTCTGACGCTCGTCGGAAAGCCCCGACTGTCCTGGTCCCCTCAAAGCCAAGAGCCACGTGGTATACATTCTCAGGAGCCCCCTTGCCAGGCTTCACGGCTGCTTACCGAGAAACATGCCTGGATTATGGCTGGATTCAGGGGTCGTGTTTGGTTCTTGTCTGCTGGCCCCGCAGCTGAATCGGCCTGAACGGACCCAGAAGAAGGCAGGCTATGGTCTTACCTGTATGGATGACTTACTGAAAAAGCCATACTGGAACGAGACTCAGCTCAGCTCGTGTGACTGGTGTAGGGGTGTTTCACTGGTCTTAGACGAGACTAGTTTACTGCCCTCTAGATGGACTTACACCCTGTAGCCTCATTGGTTGCCTGGTGAGTTTTTTGTTTTGTTTTATTTTTTTTATTTTTACACGGCGACCACAGTGACCCGGATACAAGACTAAGATGTGGAGGTTTTGTCACACAGTGTTTGCTCGTGACTCCAAGGATGACCGGTGTGACACGGAGCCCAACATCAGCAGCAACTTGGCCGTCATAAGCCAAAGAAACTGAGAGGACTCCAGGGGGGACGTTGTTCGGTTAAGTGCGGAAAAAGGAACAAAAACACTTTTCTTTTTTTTTTTTAAACGAAGGACAGGGCTTGATTGACAACCACCGGATGCAATTAGCGCTTACTTGCCGTGAGGATGTGCAGCTATCTGGATCCCCGTCCCGGCAGTTCGGCACTGGTCCAGCAGGGCCCTCTGGTGGGGGCCTCCGGTGACTGGCCATATGGCTGGCTTCCTGTGCGCTGGGCGCACGCCACATTAACCCATTCAGGGGCGCTGTCTCTGCCTCGCCTCGCCAGTCATTGTGTTCCTCATCCAAGTGGGTGGGCCATGGACCAGAGTCCACCTCATCCCACTATGGGCATGTCTGAATATTCACACTGCCAGAAAATACAATTCGGAATGTGGACAAATATCAAGTTGTATCTCGGCACACTTCCTTCACGCCGATCTCATCTATCTCTCCACAGTAGTAACATCAATATGCAAATATGAAGCACAAATAAGCAGCTTATGTCTGCAAATAGCATCTTCCTACCAACTCATACTGGAAGAATGAGAATCTTCATCCATCTTCTATAATACTTACCCAGTATAGGGTTGGGATGCACACATAGAGCAGGAGGTGGGATTCAAATCCCCAAGCGGAGAAGACTTAGGCTATGGTGCTGAGGCATTACATTGCCCTCAAATGTTCCACCGGACACCAAATTCCTGGAGTGGCAGGCTTCCATGTCTGAAGAACCATTATATGAGCAGTGTCCCCAACTCAGGTGTGCTCTCTCTGAATACTCAGTCTCACCGCTCAGAAAAATCTCCTCCAGTCAATATTTCCAGGGGAAGGTGCAGGTGTGCCAGCATATGACACTGTAACCATGAAGATAAGCCCAGGAAGGAGCTGGCGTGTGGAATATCAGTGCCAGGGTCCAGGGGTCATGTCCCACCTGCATCTTGGTCCATGGGGAGTGGGCCAAGAGCGGAGATGGAGGCCCGCGTGTGGCTGATGTACGGCCCTCTGGCTAGGGCCAGCAGATCAGACCGATCTGTCCACTTGGGGGCGCCATGAATACTCTCCCCACTGGACCATACTAATGTAGACTGACAGACGTTCAAAGGCTCAGAAGTTCATCAGTGTCACTACGGCATGGGAAACACATTTACATTGTAGGTATGAAGCTGTATCTTTTCTTTATTGCGTTTTTTTTGTAGTTTATTGTCTGCGGTCTTGTTTATATTCTATTTTGGATTGTCTGGAATTTATTTACATTTGACGCTGGAAATAAGGACGTGAAACACTCTACATTACTCCCCCCCCCATCCCCCCAGCCCACCACCACAACAAAAGCTCCTGCAAAATAAAACAGGGCTCCTCAGAGTCCCCTCTGCTTGTGGCGTTGCTAAGGTTACTCACCAAGTATACTCACCAGGTTACTCACCAACGCTCCAGATGATATTGTTGGAGGAGGCTGAGGCCCTGCGATTGCTGATTGTTTTCTGTCCGTCTCCAGCCCTGATGTCAGTTCATTTAGATTTACATCAGGTAGTAAATTAAAATAATCACTCAGCAAACACTCCAGGCTCGCCTTCCCTGTACGCGCAGGAGTAGCACGCCACGCTCGGAGCGCTCGAGCGGAAAATATTGCTGTCTAGATATTTGTCCTGAGGGTGATGAAGGAGGCCCCGTCTTGGGAGGCGCTGGGGCCCCGGGGCCGATAGCGGCGTGAACGGCAGCTGTGAAGTGCGCTTTGTTATGTGTCGGAGGATTACAGTCCAGGACCTTGTTTTTCCCTTTCCTGGAAGAGCTCACCGATCCAAGGCGAGTGTATTCGCGGGGGGGGGTTGTGGGGCTCCTTCTCCCCCCCCCCGCCCCCCATCTTGGGCTCTCAGAGAGGCCCCCAGGTCCTCCTGGTTTCTGGGGGGCCCTTCTCATCGTCCCCATTATCCGCCGTGCCGTGTTTAACCTGCAGATGCTTAAACGCCCAACCAGGAACAGCTGTTGCGCTAAAGTGTGAGAATGCTTGGCTGTGATCGCTGACACGCCGCACCCCGAACGAAATCCCAGTGATGTCACGGCAACACCTGTGTCTCTGTGTGTCTCTGTGTTTGTGCGACTTTGGCATCAGCAGCCTAGTCTTCTTTTTGTGTTTGTTTTTCCGCTCTCTACTTGGCCCCTGCCACTGAGAGCATGCCCCCCCTCCCCAAGCCACCCAATGTCTACTCTGTCCCCCCCTAACCCTGAAGTGGAGGATAAATGTGTTGTGTTAGGTATTAATGGAGAGGGCGTCAGAAAGAGGGATAGGAATGGCAATGTGGGTGGCAAAGAGCAGGGATTTGGAGTTACGAGCAGGCCTGGCGATTTTAATACCACCGTGTTGATGCATCTTTTGCAGAGGGTGTGCTGTCACATACTACACACACCAAAGAACTCATTTTTTTTAAGGGCGAGCTCAGTTTATTGCATTTGCAGCTGACAAAGCTTGTTCATCATGTGGTACAAAGGTAATGAAATCCAGGATCCTCTGCTTCAGCCTGCTGGATGGCTAGATATCCAGGAGGAGTTGGGCAGGTTACGCAATCAAGAGACTGGAAGGCCTGTGGATGATTGGTCAGCATTGATCATGGAGGCCAAACCGAGCCACTCCCACCCATTTGTACACTGATGTAAATAACTCTCATAACCAGGAAACTCAGAAATGGATTCATACTCAAGGTGACCTTGGTCACAGTCCTGTCGTTGGGAATAAACTGGCAGATTTGCTGTAAGCCGGTAACCTCCCAGCCCATATAGCCATTAGATTGACCAGGTTGTATTTTCATACACTTTAACCTTATCCCAGTTGCAAGCTAAGCAGGAAACATCACCAGAATGTGTGCTGGACGCTTCATGCGAATTACACAGCATGTGGCATTGTGTACTACAGGGGTGTGTACTGGTCTCAGTAAATACCACATGCCGTGACCTAATTATTACCCCTCAGCCCAGAAAAAACAAAGTATAACTGTATTCAATTTGAAATCTGTTACAACCAACTCAGAGGCTGCCCTTTGATTAAAAATGAGCATCTTCTGTACACGTATGATAGTATAGGGTGCGCAGGGTCTAGCGAAGTGTGGTTATTTGTGCATTTTAGTCATGGAGACAGTGGCTTGGAATTCAGCAGAGAGCGAGAGAGAGAGAAATTACAAAGAAAAATAAATCAGGAATGAGTAGTGATTTCGGCTTCGTAATTCCGTGGGAAAAAAAACCCATTTCAGAGGAAATTGAAGCCCTTTGTTCTTAAGTATTTGGGTTATTTAGATATTTCCCTGATGGTGGGAGAGATTCTCCAGGCCGGACTTATCCAGAGGAGACAATCAGGAATTAAAACGCCATATGTTCAGGAACGCTACCTTGCTGGTGCTTGAACGCTGCTGCAATTTCTTTCAATTCTAAGCTGCCAATCATCGATCCATTTATTTATTTATATATGCTGCTTTTTAATTTATTTTTGACTCAAGGCTAGTGGGAGTGGAGAGGTTTTGGAGTTTAGGCGAGCGCTGTTTGGGTCCACCATGAAGACAAACACATCTTGGTGAATCTGCGAGGAGAGGAGCTGTTTTGGGCCACGCTGAGCCGTAAAGGATCCAGACATCCTTCCCCTCTCGGAAGGTAACATGCCACCTGGAAACATTTCATCTCTCCAGCTCTGGACCCATGATGGTAGCACTCTGGGAAAGTACAGGTGTGTGTCGGGGTGCATCCTGGCACACGGAAGTAACTTGTGCTGTTGGGTTTGGGGGGAGACTTTGGTGTGGCTTGAGCAGTGCATTGTGGGTCTGCTCACTTGTGCAGTGCATTGTGGGTCTGCTCATGGCTCACCATGCACTGTAAATTGTGCCAGTTTAGCTATAGACTGGGTTTAAGCCTCTCGTACTCTGGCAATCAGGCACCCAATTTGACTGCATTTCCCTCAGCAGACATTAATGATTCCAAAGCTAATACTCATTGTTTGAAGTGCCATAGCGACTCTGACATTTACTTAACCTTTTGTCTTATGTACAAGGCCGAGTCAATGGCGAATCTGCTCTTAATTAATATCGCTTTCCTCTCCTTCGGTCGGCATCTATCACAGGGAAGCGTGGGGGTGGAAGCGTGAACAGGGCGGGGAATGCCGGATCCCGTCAGAGTCACTTGGTTTTACTTCTTCCTGCTGAAACGAAGGAGTAAGTCAGGTTTAATAGCCTTTCAAAGCGTCACCGTGGGGGCAATTAAGCCGGGGGTGGGTCCCGCGGTTGGCTTCATCAAGCGCAGTGTCAGCGAGCGATTCCTGCTGTAGGATTTTATGACCTGCTAGGCTGCCCCGTCTCGGGGGGGGGGGGGGGGGGGGGGGGGGGGGGGGGGGGGGGGGGGGGGGGGGGGGGGGGGGGGGGGGGGGGGG
>JABFEA020000067.1:7659689-7672451 GCA_019775915.2 Cyphomyrus plagiostoma | reverse complement strand
CGTGTGTTTGTCCGTTTTGTCCCTCTCCCCGCCCCCCCCCCCCTCGTCGCGCGCCGGGGGGGGGGGCGGGGGGGGGGGGGGGGGGGGGGGGGGGCGCGGGCCCCCCCCCCCCCGGCGGTTTATAACCCACTCGTCCATGCCAGAATCAGCTAGCGAGACAGTTTACAATCCAGTCGCATATAAGTCCCACGTCCAGGAACTTTGCAACAAGCTTCAAAAGGATCACAGTGTCCAGTGCAGAAATATATACTATAAACAGTAGCCTGAGTTGGAGGTTTTAGTTTCTGAATGAGCCACAGTGGAACATAATACCAGTGAGATGGCATCCTTAGTGGATCCTTGTGCTACTACGTAAGCCAAGGTTCGATCTAACTTTCCGTTTTGTGTGTCCAAAGAGGAGTCCTTCAAAACACAGCTCTAATTATATTTTTAGGGGATCTGATTCCACTGTTTTTTAAGTGGCACTCCTTTGGAAAGTGGTATAAAAAGTCCAGAAAACATCAAAAAGTTGGTCACTGACAACTTCCTTGCCCAGAACCAACCGCTTTGCGAGAAGTAATATGTTGAAGATTTCTTTTTATATTTTTTAAAATTCTATAGCTTTCTGGAGACCTACCTCAATTACTTGTATATACCTGCGTATTTCTGCAGCTTGTCTTCGTGAGAATATATAGGCCTACACTCAGCACGTGGGGGGGGGAGGATGCCTGAACACCTCCACCTTTTTGCCCTGAGGACTGACAGTGTCCCCTTTTGAGGGTATCAGTGGCCTTTTCAATAACTGAATTTACAGCGGGGCAGAACCCCACCCCGGCCGGAAAAATTTATCATAAGCCACGCCCCCGTTGGAGCACCTGCCCGCGAAAAGTCTGTGCCTGGCACTTCTCAGAAGTACAGCTTTTTAAGGTATATCTGCCTCGATTGTCCCATTGACGAAGAGTCTTCAAAACATGCATCACTCCACTAATTAGAAGCATACCTGTAGTTTTTGCTCTGACTCCAGTGTCCGGCATTTTGCATCTAGGAAAGAGGATCCTGTTCCTGAGGATCGCTTGGTTCGCCCAATGCGCCGGTGTTGTTTCCTTGTGCAGGAATCACAAGTCATATACTGATAATAGACGTCTGGCACTCGATCATCAGGTATCCAAAATAAAGAAAGCACTGCCGTGCAACAGTTTCACATCTGTGCTCTTTGCGTTGATTATATGAAAACATACGCCTCACCTTCTTTTGTTCCTGGATAATACAGTCCATTTGTAAATTCAGAAGCCATTCAGCCATGGGTTGTGAAGTGCGGTGTATGTTCCTCATTTCCTTCGTGACGTTAATCTCCATCTGAGATCATCTACCTTGTTCTCGGGTGATTAAACATTGTCTGGCTAACACCAAAACTGACAAAAAGCAAAGACAAAAATAGACACACACTGAAAAAGTTTGGAATTGCCTTCAACACGTCGGTGACACATCCTGGTAAGATTCGAGTGGGTGGACTACAGCTCCATGATTAACACTGTAGCTTCGCACCTCCAGGGTTGTGTGTTCGAATCCTGGCCAGCCCTGTTGTTCTGTGTGTGAAGGTTGTACGTATTCGTGTATCTCCTCACTAAACTTAAAGAGTCAGTTTAGATAAACTGGCATCTTAAAATTGCTCATCGCGTATGCCGATTTAATAACTCTCAAACGATTCCTGTATTTATTCACTTAAGCTAATGCCAACCAGAACCCTTAACTGTAAAAGAATTTGTTGAAATTGATGGATACGCTACCAAATTCTCCTAAAGATCAAAATATCAATTTGTATTCTTTAAAATGGCGTTTTATCATAGTGTTGAACCTGTGAGAACCAGGTTCTCATTACGCAGCATAATTCTGTTTTAGTCGGTGTGTTCGCTCCCAAAAGTCCAACAGATGGCGCTGAATACATTACTTCCCAAATTCAGTGCCCAAATTCAGTACGTGTATGTAAACGCTGCATACAGTAATAGGCTTTACTGTTGCCTTTGTAAATTCCACCATATATTCACATTGCTAGTGTTTAAAAGGGTGAGTATATTGAAGCACCGAATGATTTTTTGGCGAGCTCACGAAACTGTCGCTGTTAAAAAAGCGAGGGAATACTTTAATAGGGGGAATAGTTTGCAAAAAAGTGTAAGATATAATTGTAGTATACATTAAAACACGGGGGATTTTTAATAAACATCAGTAACCAGACACATTATTATAGAACTTATAGTGAAATTCATTCTGATTATTATTGCAGTGATTAGACCCCCTCCCAATGGCGGCCTCGCTACTCGGTAGCGCAAAGGCTGCCGGGATATGTAGAGCTGGTGATCGCCATATTGGAGAATAACTATTGTTATAAATAGGAATCGAGGCTGCTGCTGGCTGATTTTACATGTTTTCAAGGAATTATACCTGAGTAATATAAACAAAGTTCACCGAGGGGTCATGAAAGAAATGTCAGCGTAAGTTGGGGGAATATTGAAAATGAGCAGATCGGTCATTTAGCTGTGTGGCTGCGTTTATTGTGAAGGGATACACCGCTAACCGATTAGCTGGCGACTTTAGGCTCGACTAAGGCCTTTAAGGTTTGCACGGAGCATGTTTCGATCTTATTTAGTATTTAATGTGTCACTGTTGCATATCCATTTGTAGACTGGCTATCGTTTCAAGTCGGTTTCAAGCATAATGTTATATTTTGGGGAAATATCTCGTGTATTGACAGTGATTGCAGAGCTTCCGGTGTATTAGTTGGCTATGTCTCGCTACAAGTTATTTTTCTGTCATACTGGCTCAATCGGGAATAAACCATGTCCAACTCCGAAAGTCTCTTCAACAGATTGAGAATCGTTGACCCGATTTGTGTGTCTTTACCGATGAGGTTTTGTGTTTGCATTTGTTTTAGGGCGAGAAATAAGTCGTGGAGATCTTTCATTACAATAGTTTTCCCAAGTATATATGAAGTTAGTAGTCACATTTTTATAATGGTCTGTGAGATCGCAATGTATACATATATAGTGTAGTGTACTTTTGCTGAAATGTATGATTTTCTAAAAAGGTAACCGTTGGCCTGTCGTAGCTTGCAAACTGGCTGTCATTTCTGTGCATGTAATATTGACAATGTGCATGCGAGCGCGTTCATTGGGAACGTACATAATTGCCGAATGCTGATATGCATTGTCAGAAAATTGTTATTTTATAATGTTTACAGAAAAATGTTAATGGGATTGCGATAAGAGGCTATGTTTTGGTAAAGCGTGCCCGGCATTGTGTTGATTGCTGATAGGCGCATCAGTCGTGCAGATCCGCTTGTGTAGTTATTCCCGCGTATTAAGATAATGCAGCTTCAAAGCGGTGGCTAAAGAACTGTAACTTTGTTTAAAGGTACATCAGTGTCAATGAATAATAATTGTGATTGTAACCCAGCACGCACGCCAAACAGTTGCGTGACGAACGGAAGTCATTATTTGAATCCCGCCTCCGAAAATGCGACTTCCTGTTGTTGGTCATCGGGTTGCTTCTGACCTGCACATAGGTCCTGTCATTCTTAATCGTTGTAATGTTTAGCATGCTGGATCGTAGTACGTGCATTGGAGCCTCTACTGCATCACAGACTTGTTGATATCAGCACTAATATCTGTGGTTTTAGTGAAATTAAAAAAAAATGAAGTGTCAGCATTCTTGCATTTTCTTGTACTTTGCAGGACCAATAACAGTATGCTTGGCGGGCAGCAGCCTCAGAAACATTATGGCATCACCTCTTCCATCAGCCTGGCATTACCCAGAGAGACTGACCACATGCACACCCAGAAGCTCATAGACGCTTTGAAACCATTTGGGGTCTTTGAGGATGAGGATGAGCTGAACCACAGGTGTAACAGCATAATAACAGCTTTGGGTTTCTTGTAGCTACATACCTGCTTTAGTGAAGGTAGAGCTAGCATACAATATGCTATGCTGTTTTTCCTGGTCCTTGTGTAAGAGATGTTTCATGTTTACTTGTCACAGATTGGATGTCCTAAGCAAACTTAACTCACTTGTTAAAGAGTGGATAAAGGAGATCAGTGAATCAAAGGTAATCATTTCTTCTGTTCCTTTTCAGTGTCTTCTCTGTAATTTTACTGTGCTTCATGTTTCTTATTGGCTAAATGGATCCCCCCCCCCCCATCAGAATCTTCCTCCTTCAGCGGTAGCGAACGTCGGAGGAAAAATCTTTACATTTGGCTCCTATCGGCTGGGGGTGCATACCAAAGGTATGGCAGATTAAATCTGAATGTCTAAATGTGTGCACCAACTACAGCTTTTATTTTCAAAGCTCTCTGGCATATATATAGTACAGTAAAATACTTGTGTATTATCTTCCCACTATAGATAAACACATTACAAGCTGACAGGCTGCTTGTCTCCTTAACGGCCTGTTTGTTTGCATTGTGCTCTTTGTCTCATTGTTTGGATGAAAGATTCTGCTAAATGCATGATGTAAATGTAGGTACAACAGATAAAAAAAACTTTAACACTGCCCAAGCCTAGACTAATAACTTTAAGGGCCGGTTTCCCGAAGGATTAAGACTAGTCTTGGACTAAATTGCCATTTCAATGGATTCACCATTGTAACTCAAAGCTAGTCTAGGCTTAGGCTTAATCCTTGACCGGGAAACTGGCCATAAAACCGTTCATAAAAGTTTACCCATTTGATTACGTTGCTTGAATTTGTGTGTGATTGCAATAAATCTGTCCTCTGATGGTCTGGTGGAATATCATTGGTGGAGGCGTGAGCCCACTGGCCCCATCCGTATGCACAGACATATGTCATACGGACAGAAGCTTCCACGTATATGACTGTCCACAGCCTGAATGCACACGCGGAAAAGTGAAGTATGAAGTAGCCATTAGGAGCTCAATTAAGCCTCTGGACTCCGGGGTTTGTGCCTGTTTTCAGGGGCGGATATAGACGCCTTGTGTGTGGCTCCCCGCCATGTGGAGAGGGCCGACTTCTTCCAGTCCTTTTTTGAGAAGCTGAAGCAGCATGAGGGGATCAAAGACCTTCGGGTGAGTGTTGGCCCCAGGGGACAGAAGATGCTTACTTCCTTACAGGCCATTCATCTTCCAACCTGTTATCCAATACATGCTCATGGTATATATAGTTGCTCAGTCTCTTAAATGCTAAGTGTGCTGTTTGAGTTTGCCCAATCTTCTCTCATAGCGCATAATTTTTTCAATGATCATTTCAGTTACGCATGTTTAATTCATATGTTCCCTCAAAGGTACAAAAGCCAACTCCCAGACCTTTCATAACAGAATTGCACCTTGGTGCTTTACATTGGCATATCGGGGTACATCTATGCGTCATTTAATAAAGAATAACTTTATCCACCTAGGAGGGGGAAAAAAGCAGATGTGCTTGGTAGAACCAAGGCGTAGAACCTAGGTGCAGACTGTGGTCAAGGTCTATTTATGAGTCAGTTCTCCATGCCAGCCTGCAATGGGTGGCAGGTTGGAGTTGGCACCGCAGTGTTGCAGTTAGTAACTCACATGCGCAATGTCACCTCCATAGGCCTGAACCAGGACTCCAGCTCAGAAGGTGGGAAGGAAGGAGAGAGCATGGGGGTCAGAACATGCACAGACACATTAATGGACATGCATAGTAGATAAAAATGGCATGTACAGCAGCACCTGCAGCCATAGTTAGTGTGTTGTGTGTTAAGTTGCGGGTACGTTAGGTCTTAATAGGTTGAGATTTATGGACTGAGATTGATGTGGCATTCCAATTATTCCAAACGTGAGCTAGTGACCCATTTCCCAACTAGGGGCCCTGTAGCAGAGCGCTTTATCGGCAGCTGTGAGTTTATTTGTATGTGGAATGGCAAGGAAACCTGCATTCTGTGATCTCGGTGGGCAATGTGGCTTGTAAACTTGTCGGTCTGTCAGTTGGGCAGATGCTAGACCTTTAAGTGCCTCATGTAAGTAGGAGAACTCTGAAGTCAGTCCTAAGCTTAACGGGAAGCCAACGCTGGGAACTAAGAACAGGGGTCATGTGTTCAAACTTCCTGTTCCTGGTGACAGTTCGAGCTGCTGCATTTTGAATACGCTGCAAGGTATTTAGTGTGCAGTGTGTGCTCCCAGATAAGAGGATTACAGTAGTGCAATCTACTGTATACAAAAGCATGTATTAGTTTCTCAGTGTCTTGAATAGGATGGAAACGTCGTAGTTTGGCAATATCACGTAGCTGTAGGAAGCACGCTTTCGATACTTCACATGCCCTTTGAATGAGGGGCTTGTACCTCAGGTGACTCCTAAGTTATGGGCTGAGCTGCGGAAGGAAAAGTTCAGCCCCTCAGAGCTGAGGGTAGAGATAAGACTCCCTATCTGTGGGCTTGCCTAAAACAACATAACCTCAGTTTTCTCTGTATTTAGTGGCGTTAAGTTTTCAATCATGCAGGTCTTAAATTAAAGCAATTAGCTAAAGCTACAATTCCCATATATTTGGGTGTCATCGGCATAGGAGTGATAATTTAAGTGTATTTTTTTGTTATGTTACCTAATGGCAGCATGTAGACAGAAAACAAAGGGCCAAGCACTGATCCCTGTGGTACTCCATATTTGACTGGTGACATTGATGGAGTGAGTGCAGTTATTGAACACCTGAGCATATTGATATCAATTAGTTTTTTAGAATTTTAACCACTTCACCACTGTGCCATATAACCCAACATCAAGTTCTAGTCTATGTAATGGAGTAGGATGGTCATCCGCATGGCCTCACCAAGGTCTAGAAGCATGAGCGCAGTGGCTTTGTCAGCATCAGTTGCCATTATTATGTCATTTACGACCTTAGTTAAGACAGTTTCAGTGCTCTGTCCCTGAGGGAAGCCTGACTGGAATCTACCCAGTATGTTAGCGCTTATCTTTTCCAGAGTTTTGGACCAAAATGGTTTGTTAACGACACATCTAATTGTTGATCTTTCTTCGTTTCTTTTATGTCCCAGGCTGTAGAAGATGCTTTTGTGCCCGTGATCAAATTCAAGTTTTACGGGATTGAGGTAAAGCTTGTTTAAATGTTTTGACTATAGGGAATCCTGCCTGCAGTCAAATGAGTAGCACAGCCATTCTTCATTTCTTTTTCCCCAAAAACCGACCACCGTACTGCTTGCATGCAGATTGACCTGCTGCTGGCCAGGCTGGCTCTCCAGTCTATTCCAGACGGCCTGAACCTGCGCGGAGACTCGCACCTGAGGAACCTGGACATTCGATGCATCCGCAGCTTAAACGGTAAACCTGACAATGACCTGACCACCGACTCCCTGGGAAACGCAGGGACCCGTAGGTCTGACTGTCTGTCCGCTCTGCGCCCTTGGACAGGCTGTAGGGTCACGGATGAAATCCTACATCTGGTGCCAAACACGGAGAACTTTCGCCTGACCCTGAGAGCAGTTAAGCTTTGGGCGAAACGTGAGTCGGAAGCCATTGGCAAGCCGCCGCGGGCCGATCCCGGTGCTGACGCCTCTCGCTGAATCACGCCGTTGCTTTGTGGTGACTCTGTGTGCCCAGGCCGTGGCATCTATTCCAACATGCTGGGCTTCCTGGGCGGCGTATCCTGGGCCATGCTGGTGGCACGGACCTGCCAGCTGTACCCCAACGCCGTCGCCTCCACACTGGTACACAAGTTCTTCCTCGTCTTTTCCAAGTGGTGAGTCACGGTGCAGATGACTGACTGAAGGGCTGAATGACGTGACCAGGATGTTATTCATTTATTAATGTAGTTTCAGGTAATGATAATCGAAGTCCTTATCAGGTACAGCTTATGTGCGTTGAGTGAAAGTAAATCCCTGGTTTCTGCAATGACTTTGTTTGGTGCTCTTGTGGTGGTACTGCTTTAAACATTTGAATTTTTTGTTTTTAATTAAATTTCCTGCTGCTGTTTGTCTCGCACTCTTCGGACTTTAGACTAGCGTCTCCCAGTCCGGTGTCAAGGGACTCAGTCGTTCTATGTTTTTAATCGCACACCCCCACACGTTATTCTGCAAAGTTTATCTTATCAGAAGGGGGCTTGAGACCTGGACCAATGTTTCGAGGGTCTCAAGACGACAGTTTAACAACCACTGACCTTGAGTGTCGCCCACTACACCATGTGACTGAGCGTCTAGTTTGTGCATCTCCATAGAAACCTTGTAATATCCTTTGAGGGGCTGCATATGATGGGTGTGATTCAGAGCGGTATGAAGGTCAGTCTGTCTTGTCCCCTCTTCTCCTCACCTCCCTGTAGGGAGTGGCCTAATCCAGTGCTCCTAAAGCAGCCGGAAGAGAGTAACCTCAACCTTCCTGTCTGGGACCCACGGGTGAGTCTGCCCGTGTGCGTTGGCGCAGTGAAGTGTGTGTCTGCCTGAAACCAGCATTTAATTCTCTCCTCCTTCCTTGTCCAAAGGTGAATCCTGCAGACAGGTACCACCTCATGCCCATCATCACGCCCGCCTACCCCCAGCAGAACTCCACCTACAACGTCTCCACCTCCACGCGCACCATCATGACCGAGGAATTCAAAACGGGTGGGTGGCAGACGGCCCGGGGAAGGCGCTCGCGGTTTACCTTGGTGTCCATCTGCCTGGCTTCACCGCCACATCGTTCGCAGGTCTCAGCATCACCGACGAGATTCTCCTCGGCAAAGCTGACTGGTCGAAGCTTTTCGAACCGCCCAACTTTTTTCAGAAATACAAGTATGTACTGCGTAGAAGCAAGTGCCTACCTCTGTTTTTATGCCGAGTTGAGGTTTGTGAACAAAACTTTGTCACGTCAGTCAACCTGTGCACATGCACAACGAAATGAGATCACTGTGTAGAATATAACAGAATACTGAATGTTTGTATGGTATAGCTGGGTTTAAGGTTGGTCTTTTAGTTGTTTCTTTTTAAACTAGGCATTACATCGTTCTAACGGCAGGCGCGTCGACAGAGGAAAACCATTTGGAATGGTGAGTGTGTTTTCACCTCTTGATTCCTAAAACGTACACTTATGAAGTGTAGTTTTCACTGGCAAAACTCGCTGATGATTTTAAGCACTTTAGGCTGCACTGGTGGACCGCATTCTTGCTTCTGAGTCACATCCCCTGCCCTCATTGGAACTCGCTTGGAATGTACAGTACCAGTCAGAAGTCTGGAAAGAAGTGTCGAAAATCATTTGTTTTATGATGAGAGAATGACCCTAAGCGCACCTAGAGGTTATGAGAGATCTGTGTTATCTGGTGAGCAAGGAGAGAGATGGAGTGCTGTGACAGATGACCCGCTCCCCACAACCCCCCCCCTCCCCACCTAAGCCCTAAAGCTGGCTTGGGATGAGTTGGATCGAAGAATAAGAGCAAGGTAGCCAACTAGTGGTCGGAACCTTTGGAAGCTCCTTCCACCTGGAATGCTTCTGTCTGGAAGCTGCTTGAAAGAGTGCCAAGTATCTGCAATGCTGTCATTGAACCAAAAGGGGGTGCTTTTGTAGAGTCTAAAATGTCAAACACTTCCCTTGGCTGTTGCAATGTTTGATATGTGTTACTTTGTTGCCTTGAAGTACTTTATTATAAGGTTAATTACAGCTAAAGTACAGAAAAATGCATTTTAAGCAGATATGTCCAGACTTTTGACTGGTACTGTAAGAGTTGAGAGAATTTGGTTTTTACTATTGCTCTATGCTCTTTGCAGGATAGGTCTAGTCGAATCCAAAATCAGAGTTCTGGTCGGCAATTTGGAGCGGAACGAGTACATCACCCTGGCTCACGTCAATCCGCAGTCTTTTCCCGGGTCCAAGGAAAACCATAGCGAGTAAGTGAGGATGAGGTCCTTGTGCTATGAATGTGGTGCTTTTAATGCAATACCACAAGGGGGCGACATTGCTCCACTGGAGATGGCAAGTTCTGCCTTGCAACTTGAGTGTGTTTCAATTATTAAAGGTACTGGTATTTGGACTGCATTTTCTCCAATTTATAGTAAAATCTAGGAAAGAGAAACTGCAGATAGTATCTTGTCCACTTATTCTCTTGGGTAGATTCTAGAATGTAGGGCACTTGATTCGTATTGACAGAATTTATTTCTGGAAAATTGGTTTTGAATGAGCAACTGCAGGACTGTGGGTAGAAACTAAAAATGGTGTTCAAGTATTTCTCAGACTTCAGGGTGGGGGTGGAGGGGTGATTGACAGGTCACATGTCAGAGGAGGTTTTCACCCCCCAGCAAGGACGTCATGCATTGAGGTAGGATGAGACCAGTGATGGGTTTGATTGGCGTTTCTAGATTTGACGACTCTTTGATTTGGTGGAAGGGGACTCACTTTTCGGCACAAATTGACATTTCATGCTTGTTTGAACAGGAGTGACTTCGTTTCAATGTGGTTCATTGGGATAATCTTCAAGAAGGTGGAAAACTCTGAGAGCGTGAACATCGATTTGACCTACGACATTCAGGCCTTCACAGATACTGGTTAGAGCTCTCATTGCCCTAGTGTGTTGTGGCGTTGTCAAAGTTTCCCTGTCCGTCAGACTTCACCCGAGAAGTTGATTTCTGTAAACTTGCCCAACTGGATGTGTTTTATATCCAAGCTCTGTTGAGGTCTGCCTCTCACTGTTAGAGTTTGACAATGGAGTTCTTGGTTTAGGGCTGGAAATACATTTTGCTTTGGTTGTGACAGACTTCAGCAGCTGTTGTAGCTCATGCATGCCACTACCACATCTCACCCAGTGTACAGGCAAGCGAACAACATTAGCATGCTGAAGGACGGGATGAAGATTGAAGCCACGCACGTGAAGAAGAGGCAGCTCCACCAATACTTGCCTCCAGAGCTTGTGCAGAAGAAGAAGAAGGTGAGGAATGCTCAGTTTGAGAGTGACCTTTGACCACTTCTCTTCCTGTAAGTGTGTGTGTGTGTGGGGGGGGGTTATTTGGAGCACTGCTTCCTGTGTTGTAACATCACGAACCACTGCCCCCTTGCAGAGCATTGCAGAGGCGAACCGCAGTTCCAGTGGGGCTGGTCCCAAACCTTCCTCCCTGGACGGCAGTGTGCTGGACAGCTCCCACGACACGGACTCCGGCAGCCCCTTCTGCTCCCCGACTCCCGCCGTCCGGCCCAACAGACCTGCCTCAGAGTTGGATGACAGGTAAGGTGCCTTGGAGGGGGGTGTGTGAGGGGATTTTTAATTTTTTCCCCCCCCTCATCTTTCTGTCCGCACTTCCGCTAACCGATGGCCTACCTGCAGCGTCTCTCCGCCCCCGCTGCTGGACAGTCCGCTGGTCAGCGAGGCGCCTCAGCAGAAAGCCGAGCAAGGAATGTCCATCCCAGTCATCGGCTCCAGTGAGTAGCCGTCCGCCGCAGCCGAGCTTCCGCAGAACCACAGGGCCGCGCGTCAGCTCCTCCCACACTGTGCTCTCCTTCCTCCAGAGCCTGTGGCTCCCCCTGCTGGGAGCACCATACCCACAGTGGTACGCAGGAGCGTGGGGACTCGCCCTGGCCATCCCAGTGCTGCCCAGGCTGACCCACACAATGGGGTCTGTGTGCTGGCTTCCAATGGCTCTACGCTGAAACGTCCCCATTCCCCCTCCCTAGAGGAGTCCCCGAAGAAACCGAAGGATGCAGAGCAGGTATTTGCAGAAGCTGAGTTCGCCTAATTGTAGGGACTGATTACAAATAACTTAATCATCAGCTGAATGTTGTAAAAATGGCTGTTCCCAGGTAGTCCCATACGTTTTATATGGGATGTATAAATGTATCTTCTTGAAAGGGGCCTTCTTGTGCGTCAGGTTCTGCACCCATTCTGTTCCCGCACAGTTACCGCCTCCGGAAGATTCTGCATTTAAGGAGCCTCTCCGGCCGCCGGGCAAAGGGCAGGACCATGCCGACGGGCAGGTTGGTGGCCGGTGTGGGGGGGTCGACCAGCCGGAGACTCGGCTCCATTAAAAGGTACGCTTCTTCCCCTTTCGACAGGAAACTCTGGGTGGGGCTAAAGCCATGCCGATCCCGACCATTGACACAGCCCGATCTCAGGTAGGCCCGGCTGGAAACGCAGAACCTTTAAAAACTTTTTTAGAAACATGATTTCTATGTGCATATTTTTCTTACCTTTTTTTTTTTTATATTATATTCTAAAAATCCACATCCATCGGTGCCACCACTGATCCAGAGGCTGCCCAGTAAGGAGTTACCAGACCCTTCCTCACCCCTCCCCACCAACAATATCCGTGTGAAGAAGAACTCCATACGACTCACGCTGAACCGATAGTGTGACCGGACTCCCCGCTTACTCTCTCCCCGGCCCGTCTGCACAGGTGGCTCCTGCTTCATGACCCGACCAAGCTTCTGGGAACCTGAGCTTGCTGAGATCTCCAGAGTAAAACTGCTGCAGGAAACAAGCCAAGTACCTGTTAAATATTTCCCCACCTCATCCTATTGCCCTTAGGGGTTTTCCGGTCACTCCTGGGGATCACATGACCTCCTCCGACGGAATGTTATTGGTTATTTTTGTTTTTTTTTTTTGTTTTTTTTTTTTTGCTATTTTCTTTTCTTTTTCATTTCATTTCCAGTTTCATTAAGGTTTCAGCCTGTTGGGGGGATAATCGGGCAAAGTACATGTAGTTGATGAACATAATTGTCTTTAAATTCGTTCGTCTTTATGAATTGTAACCTCCCCACTTGGACCTCAGGAGAGAAGACAGACTTCCTGCATAGAGAGAGCGGCATGTAGAGATGTGAAGGTTCAAAAGGATGCATTGGTTGTCCTCGCTGCACTCCTG
>JABFEA020000067.1:7635656-7653886 GCA_019775915.2 Cyphomyrus plagiostoma | reverse complement strand
TGCAACCCCCCTGCTCCTCCCCCCCCCCCCCACCTCCCCAAAAAAACCCACCCCCCCCCCCCCCCCCCCGGGGCCCCCCCCCCACACCCCCCCCGGGGGGGGGGGGGCGGCTATCGGGGAAGCTAGCTTGACCACACCAGGTGTGAGTCTCTGGGGGGGGTCCTGCTTACAGGGACCAACCCAACCTGCAGGAAACCACCACACCATCATCTCTGGTGTTTGACACAGACCCAGACTCACATTCTGCTTTCTGCAGTCTCCAAACTGAATGTCTCTACTTCAGTTTGACTGGTTGCCCCAGGTCACTAATCATTTCACGTTAAATGAACCAATGAGCCATCTTCCTTTCATAGCCTGTACGAATGGTGAGCCAATGAGCCATCTTCCTTTCATAGCCTGTACGAATGGTGAGCCAATGAGCCATCTTCCTTTCATAGCCTGTACGAATGGCTCCACTTCTTGAGTCAGTGAAAGAACCTTCCATCCATTTCTCTGTTGCTTTGCTTTCAAGATCCTCGACTACTGTGGAAAAGGCAAGGTGAGGGTGTCACTGGTCACAAAGAATGAGCCCTACAAGCCACACCCTCATGACTTGGTTGGCAAGGACTGCAGGGATGGCTACTACGAGACAGAGTTTGGTCCCGACCGCAAGGTTATTGCGTAAGTTCTCTTCTCCATTGCCAACATGCTGCGGCCCCTTCTTTTGCTTGACATCCAAATGCAGAGAAGAAATGGTCCAAAAATGGTGCTGAAGTGTATTAAAGTATTCTACTGATTAACCTTGTTTCTGGGAATAGGCCTTGCAGTATACAATGGGGGTTAACAAGTATGACATTATGAAAATGGAATAATTTATAAACTTTAGACGTTATAAACAGTTACTAACAGTAGACGTTGCCAAGGCTAGATAGCTATCAGGTCAGTGTGGACCTACAGTGCCATGTGTTTGCTCCCTGCCAGCCAGTCCACATTTTTGCTCCCTGCCAGCAACCAGCAGGACAGAAATGTGGATTGTTTGGGGGTCTCCATGGACTGGATTGGGAAACACTGCCTTACTGTAAACCTTGCATTGAGCAGCTGTGTCTTATATGCTGTGATGCCATGACTGTCCCCATCCACACACCTCCAGTCTCAGTCCCTATACTACTTTCCGGTGTTAAAGAAAGAGGGGTTTCCCCTTTGCAAAGATCAGTGTAGCTCACGAAGCTTCCAGAGCACATGAGTCGTAGCAGTGTGGGGGCAGAGCTTGCTGTCCCGTGAGACATCCCCACACGGCTAACCTCTTGGTTAGCTTCATAGCTATCTGTGGATCATATTCTAGGTCATGTTTGCAGTTCGTGTGAACTGAGTGGTTGGAAACAGGTACAATTCAGTGAGGCCTAACTATTGTTCTGTTCCAGGTTCCAGAACCTGGGGATCCAGTGTGTGAGGAGGAGAGAGGTCAAGGATGCCATCATGCAGAGAGTGAACCGCTGTATCAACCCATTTGAAGGTGAGAACATGGTCCTTTGTCCATTTCCCTTTTCCGATGCTAGGTGTGTCCTGTTGCTGGAAGCCCCCAACACGGCAGAGCTGCGAATCTGTCGCGAATGAAGCGTTCCCTCGTCATTGAATAACCACTGGGAATTAGTCCTTTTGGTTTAAGCCTCTAGCCAATGGGCATTTACACAAGTTTTCCCTAATTCCGCTTAGTCAGTCTAGACTGTACTACACAGATCCACCATCTCCGAAGAACAACTGAGCAAATTGTCCATGGGTGGCTGGTTGAAGGTGCAAGTGGAAGGGGTTGCTCATTGTGGGACCCAGTAGTAGTAATTCTGTCTCGGGTCCAAGAATGATGTGCAGTGGACCTAGTTTTTCATCCTTCATCTTGGAGAAATTTTTCATTGCTGACCGTTTTCTTATTGATGTGCCATAGTTCTCTGACTCACTGTTAGCAGGATGGTACTTCGCTCAGGACATCCCAAAGCTAGGTGAATATTAAACAATGGAAATCATTTAGCAGCTTTTGATGTTTTACTGGTTAATGTGACAAAAGGTGGAAACAATGCTTGAAAGAGCACTACTAAAACCGGCTGAGTAATCCAGCATTAGTGAAAGCATTGACCTGAATTTCTCTCAGTCTGTTACCATAACGACACAATAACCAATAGCCAATCAGCTGTGGCAGACATACAAGTCATATGACACAAGTTCAGCACTGGTATAATTGACTACTTTCTTAGTTTAGATCTCACTTCTCCCTGTAGCTGTGGACTCTAAATACTAGAGCAGTCAATTGCAGACATTGCAGCTAGCCAAGAAAGGTATCCTGAAAGATGACCCAAGAAGTTAGCTAACAGTTAGCTTACTTATGTTTCACTGGCATATCCATGTGATTTCTGAAGAACAATTTAACTATTTAAGTTTTACAAGGTTACATGGTTTCCTAAAGGGGAGAACTTGGGAGCAGTCATTGAATAAACGTGGTCAGGGTCATGAATTGTTATGGTGTCCAACTGAAGATCTCCCCGTATGGCTGCCCCAGGATTTCTTCTTGAGAGGCTTTGTTGTCCTATCTATTGCAGTGCCTGTCACAGGATGAGGAAAGATTGTGTCTCACTTCTGCAGCGAAACCCAGCTGCTTCCGGCACCACGTATGCCACAAGTCCGACTTCCCGAAACTGGAGTGCATGAGTCTGATTGCTAGGGACGTCTCCAAGTTACATTAGTTGCGCTCAGTGTTGATAAACAGTCATTTCACAACCAGCACGCTTATTGCAAGGGCTTTTTTGTCTTTCTGAATGAATTCTGAAAAATAACATATTGCTAGCGTGCCACTAATAATAGCAGTTGTTGTTGTTGTTGTTGTTGTAACTTCAGCTATAGATATTAATAATGGTGGTTTTTGTGAAACTTGAAACTCCTAGATTGAGAGGAGGAAGTCTGACATTTTCAAGACTGGTTCAATTACATTTTCTCACCGTTTGGTTAAGTGTGGCTACCGTTCTCGCAAACCAGGATTGATATGTTGTCTTAAAAGTGCTAGGTTTTATAAAAGATGTCTATAGAGACTGTAGGTACAGAATTAAAATATAGACCGGATATTATAATTCTTTATCTCCTCTTTATCTCCAAGGGCGCAAAATTCTCAGTCCCAGAGAAGAGTCCCTGCACTACGTAATTGTTCAATATGAAGATTCTGTTCTTAGCTCATGTTTCTTCTTTGGCAAGTGTTGATTTGAGTCATTCAGTTAGGGACGTGTGTGTCGTTGCACTTGCATTGAGACACATCAAAGAGAGCCGAGAATTGAGCGCCGAGAATCGAGTGCCGATTGGTGCCCAGCGATCACGTCATGTGGCGTGTACCGTCACCGGGCCGAGATTCTCGAAAAATCAGCGGCCTGGGGTCACTGAGGGGTTGCTGCGTCTAACCATTTCAGGTTATCTGAAAGGTTATCAGGCCCAAGTGTGTAAGGTTTGTCATTTCAAGCTACTAACGTCACCCCCCGATTTGAGAACCAGAGCTAAACGAGAAAAAAAGGACAACACGACGGGTCCAGTAAAGGCCATGAAATGAGCCATGAGTCACCAGCGAGGGGGAGGGGATGGTGTGACAAGTGCCATACCCCAAACCACGGAACAATCACACTCTTTCCCCATCCCCCGCCCTTTGCTCTATATTCATTGCACTCCATCTTGCTGTCACTTCACCACCTGCATTTGCTTATTTGCTGTTCTCTCCCCCCCCCCCCACACACCATGTGGTATCACCTGAGGTGGCAGACTATCACCCGCGCTCTCTCTCTCTCATTCTCTCTCTCTCTCCAGCACACGCCTCTCTCGTCATGGTTCTTTTCGCTGGTTGGTATACTGGCTAGAGTCTGGGGGCAGTGGGTTGCGTCAGAGCCTTACTCCCTGAATTCCACCCCAGTTAGCCCCCCCACCCCGCAGGTTAGCCCTCCCATGGAGGCATCAGCGAGAGGCCAGATACATCGTCAGAACGCTATCAGTGGGCGGGCTGGGCTGTTGGCGCAAAAAAAATAAAACTGACTCCTGATGCGAGCGAGTAAGGACCCACAGGGACACACGTGTGCACATACATGCGTGTGTGTGTCTCTCTGGTGACATCAGGGGCGATCCCACTGGCTGTGTCAGTCACAGCCTCGAGCTCTATAAATTGTTTCACTTCTTCTTCCATGAATCTCTGCACATTTTCCTTCCTGAAGTTATACACTTTAATGCCATCTCACCCCCATCAGACACCCCTGTCCACCCACTGCCGTCAAATGAAACATGGCTGGGCGGCTTGTGGGCTGCTGGGCTCTGTGTAGCAGATGCCATTTGTTTTCTGTTCTCCTTTTCTTGAGTCGTGTACAAGCCCTCAGAATAGAATTTTGGGTTGTCTACGGCTGTTAACAGTTGCCCCCTGTCCCTCCAGTGTACGGCCGTTACCTGTCGCCCCCTGTCCCTCCAGTGTACAGTCGTTACCTGTCGCCTCCTGTCCCTGCAGTATCCCGGGAGCAGCTGCTGCAGACAGAGGACTATGATCTCAACGTGGTGCGCCTCTGCTTCCAAGTCATTCTGCAGGACCAGGCGGGACAGTACACACGAAGGCTTTCCCCCATCGTCTCCAACCCCATCTATGACAACCGTGAGTAGCCCCCACCAGCCCAGAAACCAAAATAAGTAGGGGGCAAAAAATCTGAAAGCACATATGCTCTGTCCTCAGCTAGAAGCCGTGCAGGAATGCAGGCCCTGTAGAGTAGAGTCGGTGGGGCTTGGGCTGCTCTGTGCAAGGCATCAGCTAACGGCTGGAGCTGTGAATGTGACTTAAAAAAAAAAAAACAGCTAGATTTCCAGTTGGGGTTGACGGCTGCCCACCAGCCGGGGTTGAAGCTGCATTCAGTCGCCACACTTGTTCCGCCTCTTGCTCATAGCAAAAAAGGAAGTTGCACTAGTTCCTTTTTTTAAAAAAATCTCTCAACAGTAAACATGCATTATCACTTCCTCTAATGACAATCTGCTCTCTAATTGAGATCCGCATCCACAGCACTGTTTAACACTTGAACACAGTGTGTTGTTTGTATTTTTGGTTGCATTTACCTAAACTACTACAACCTGTCCAGATGGGAGTGTTAAGTAGTCAGTATTTGGGTTATCTATACACTTCAATGAAAGTATCGCATGATAACAAAGCACCATGCATCAAATATTTCTTTCAACTGCCCTGATAAGTACACCGTGAAGTTGTATAATTTTAATAAACTTTAATTAAGTAACACACACACAAAATGGGAAATCACGAACATAACTCAGATCAGTGCGGTAATGCCATGAATATGTTCCCTCCCGACGTGACCTTTGATCCCTGTTCACGGCAATCAGGGGCCCCCAACACGGCAGAGCTGCGAATCTGTCGCGTCAACAAGAACAGCGGCAGTGTGTTGGGCGGGGAGGAGATCTTTCTGCTCTGCGATAAGGTGCAGAAGGGTAAGGTCATGGCTGCTCCCTGCAGATTTTTAAAAAAAACAATAACAGGTGGCTGTATAGTGGAGGAGGAACTAGGATTGCTTCCCCAAATTCTACTTTGCCCTTTACATAAGCATATATTTTTATGAGGTATAAACCACACCGAATGAAAGAATCTGTAATTATGACGATAATAATTTTCTGATTTATTTCTGTCATTCATTCATTCATTCATTCATCCATTAATCGGTTCACAAAAGTAACGAAATTCTGTTCCTCATATCCTTCCATTTTCCACCATGTGTCCCCTTGCTGCTCGTCACCACAGACGACATCGAGGTCCGCTTCTTCATGCAGAGCTGGGAGGCCAAAGGCTCCTTCTCCCAGGCCGACGTGCACCGACAGGTGGCAATCGTCTTCAAAACCCCCCCATATTTTGACTCCTCCATCACATCCCCCGTCACCGTGCACATGCAGCTCCGCCGACCCACAGACCAAGAGGTCAGTGAGCCCATGGAGTTCCGCTACCTGCCCGATGACAAAGGTGAGCTGTGGGTCTGGGAGAGTCTGACAACCGATTCCATAGATTCTTGATTAACCTATCAATTGCCGATAAAATATATGGGAGAATATAGTTGATCGAAGGGCCTTAAATCCTGAGATAAGAACACCTGTGATCACAGTGAATGGAGACTCACTGTCTGTGGATGCGTGTGCTTTCATCACAGACCCCTATGGCTGCCAGGAGAAGAAGAGGAGAAGGGAAGACCTGATGAAGTCCTTTCCCAGCCTCCCTGGTAAGGCATGGTATCCATGCCACAGACATGTGTCACTCAGCAGGGGGGTTGCTCTGACACAAACTTGTCTGTCTTTTAATTCCCAAGCAGTTATGAATACAGCAAACAGACCCAAGATGTCGGGACGGATTCTCCATGCCGTCAAAAAAGGTAGGAAACCCGACGCTATTGTCTGTACAAAATCTGTTCCGTTCACAATATCCTTGCTGTTCCATGAAAAACACTTATCTCCAAAAAAACATTATTTCAGGAATTACTTTACAAAATAAACGTAAAACAGCATTAAGAGCCTCCATTAGCACCACAAATAGTAACCTATCTGGCGGCCACCAGTGAACGGATGATTGTTGTAAATGGACTTAAATGGACTTTAAGTGGATTAATGTCAGCGAGGCAAAAATATCAATATCACGAAGATACTAACTTATTTAGCTTTAAATTCACAATTTACAGTGTCTGTTAGCTAGCTATCTAGCTATCAATGTTAAGTCGTTCAAATTAGCGATATAAAATGATCCATAGAAAACGATCATCACGAATGCGAATGTTAAGAAATATAAATACTAGTTAAATAGATCATTTCATAAGGCATCTTTTCATTGGTCAATTAGATGTCAAACACTATTGGTAGACAGAGGAGAATGGGTGTATTCCAGGGGTCTCCAACTCCAGCCCTAGAGAGCTACTATCCAGTAGGTTTTCTGTCCTACCTGGCTTCTGATGAGCCACACCTGTTCTCAGGTAAATACCAGGGCCAGGTGTGGCTCATCAGAAGCCAGGTAGGATAGAAAACTTACTGGATAATAGCTCTCCAGGACTGGAGTTGGTGACCCCTGGAATATTCCATCTGCAGTAAACAGAGGACGTTTTTGGTTTTCATTGGATGTCATATGTATCCGTCGAGTAGCTTGGCGTAACATTCATTCACTGCCCGGTTTGTGTCCCCAGAGCCGCACAACACGTATATGAAGCCAGCGTTGTCTAGCCGCATGCTTCCGACCCCACCTGGGATGTACAATGGCTCTATGTACCAGCCTAGCCAGCAGCCCCCGATGATGCCCTCGCAGGCTTCCCTACAGCGTACAGTGCCCATGAGCAGCCCGTGGTCCCATGGCAACACTGCACTCTCTCTGGACACCATCCGCGTCCAGTCGAGTCGCGACAGCACCGCCGGCAGCCTGCAGCCCAGCATGGCATTACCTGCCCCGGGGGACAGTAGTGCAACCGGCCTGCCGCGGCTGACGGAGCGGGACCTGCAGTGCCTGATGACAGAGGCCCAGATGTCCGAGGCCCAGACCTGGCGGCCGCCTCCCCAGCAGCACCACCAGCAGCAGCAGGCCACACGCGGGACCCACAGGAAGGAGGCCACCACAGAAACATCAGCCATGCAGTCCGCCTGGCCCAGTTACAACATCCCGCCTGGTGCCGCCGGCTCGATGAATGGAGACGGCTGTCTGCCACTGACCGTGCCCTACAACTACATGGATGTCATGGAAAACGAGGACATCCTGCAGAGCTTCACTGACCAGCCGGGCTTCCAGCTCAAGCAGGAAACCGGCACCATGGGACAGGAAGTGCCCACCAATATGCCTTCCTCCAGCTGCACCTACATCGCACTGATGCCTCCCCACCAGTTGAACAACGGGAGCTCCATGGAAGCCCTAAGGCAGGCTATGGGAGAGGCCTCCAGCAGTCCTGGCCCCACCGTACAGAACAACTTTGCAGTCAATGGCATCAGTGGTGAAGACACCCTAAGCTGGCCACAGTTCTATGCTGAGTGAAGACAAGACCTCCACCACCCTCTGGGATGTAAACCCACAACCAGCCAAGACAACCTGCCACCTCGCAGATGGCTGGTGCGTGACTTGCATGATCTGAATGGGCTTCTCTGGCATCTTTTGCCAGCATCACCAGGATTTGAATGTGTCGCGCTCTTGGTGGTGACCGCTAGCCGAAGGTGGGCACCCCGCTGGGGGACGAGAGATCAAGGCAGTGCGCCTTTCTGAGTTTCTCGAAAGCGAAGTTTCAAAGTGAAGTATATTCCTCCATCTTCCATTTCTGAAGAGGAAGTGAGAGGGAAGCTATATTCCTGTACAATGGCTATGCCATTTTTAAACCCTTCACTACCCAGAGTTCTCAGTGTCCCATGGAATTAATCATTCTCTGGGGGTTGGGTCGTGTAAAAGGGATTCACCAACAGCTGTTTTTGTTTCAAAGTACAATGGTGTGCATCATAACGATGTGTTTCTTTGCTCTTTAAATCAAATGGTCCTTTTTTTTTTTTTACTTACGACACTTGTGCGTTAATTAACATTTCAGTGTATTACTGTATATGCTTTTAATAGGGGCTTATTTGATTTATTTTTATATGAGTTTTATATGTACTATGTTACCTGACAATGTTTGTATTAAGTATGCAATATTTAATTTGCAACTACCGGACCATTTTTTTAGCCGCGTAAATGCTAACTAACGAGATTAGCGTTAGTTTAGCGAATTCATATATACTGTACATTTCGTGATATTAAATAAAAGCAAATGTAAATAAGATGTACAACCAAACAGTTATATTTACTGTTATTTTATGTTTATATTTCATTTGAATTACAGTATTTTGTTGGTTAATGTCGCGAGTAAATTCGCATGGATTTGTGTTTCTTTTTAATGTAATAAGCGGACCAAAGGCTCACTGTTAATTTCGATTGATTTGTATAGCCTAAACGGCAAATGTTAGGTTTCAACATTGTTTGTTAATGTCCAAATGTTAGGAACAAAACAGATGTATAGTTTTATGTTTTATTTATCTGTATTTAGTTCTCACGTATGCAATTGATGGTGATACTTATCAAGATGACCCTGCTTCGTAATAAACCATCAATCAGTTAAAAAAAAAAAAAACTCTTGTGCTCGTGTCTTACTGGAGGGAGCTACAGTCAGAACTCGACTCCTCGCCGCGAGTGGAAGAGAAAGAAGACCGCGGCCAGTGGTAACTCGGCTGCAAGTGATCTGCAGGTTTCACTTGGCGCTGTAGTCTGCTGGTATTTTTGTGCCATGCTGGTATTATGTACTTAACTTTTTACTGTTGCTGGTGTGGTATAGGTATTACCAAGGTATGCAATGAGTAAGCACAGCCATAATCAAGTTTCATTATAGTAGCAGTAGTCTACCTAAGTGATTACTCGTTAAGGGTGTTTTTTGAGTTTTGCTTTAAGAATTAATGTTTTTCATTTAAGTTTGATTAATAAGTAACCTACAGTACAAACAAATTTATTAAGTTAAACCAAACCAAAATGTCAGATACGGGTAGGTTTCTTGACAATGACATAGAGAACATTGGTCAAATTTTAGAACCACAGACCTTAGTAACTGCCAGCAGGATACTGCATCAAGAAGGGCCACAAAGAAGCCAGTGGATCTGCAAGCTAACTGAAAGGGGTCAAGAGCTGCACAATGAAAGATTGAAAGGTCTTGAACATCGCTTCATGGTTATGAAAGGTGGAAGGCTCTTGTTAAGCATACTAGACGACTGATGACTGAACACTTTTCAGTGACTAGCTGCTGCAAGCAGTAGTAGTAAAGGTTAGTAATGCCGTAGCAGATCTAAATCAGGTTTATGAAGAAATACATCAAATAGAGATTCCTGACCAAACCGTGCCACAGAGTAGACACCTGCAAATCAATTACAAGGGCAATTGTATTAACTGCACAGAGTTGTCTCAAGGGAGATAGCCAGAGCCACCAGAGAGAAGAAATAGATGGGAAGGAAACTGAATCCGTGTCCCTATCTATGAGGTCACATGAGTCAAGCTTCAGTTGGAAGCATTCAAGGGCTCCCATTCACTCACAAAGTTACTCAAGAGTCACCTTCACATGCTCAAGTCTTTCATCTATCAAGAGGCAGGTGGCAGCTGCTGAAGCAACTCTGGAAGAGAGTGGCAATTAGAAGAGCTTCAGAGGCATGAAGCGGAAGATGTGAAAAGGATAGCTGAGCAAGAATCTGAGGCTTTTATACGCAAATAAGAGGAAGCTAGGCTTAGAGCTGTGCTGGAGGTAGAGAATGCTGCAAGACGAAGGACATTGGAATACAAACGCAGAGATACAACGCCTCGAGACACTCAAGAAGCTAAATGCTGCTAAGGCAAGAATGCAAGTGTATGAGAAGAGTGAAGACTCAGAAGATGAGATGGAAGAGCTACTTTGTGACAGCATTTATGAAGGTGAAGGAAAGGTTCAACATGAGGAACCACACACCTCAACCCCCTCCGCGAACTGTGTTGAATCTACAGCAAGAAGAAGACGGCATCACAGCTCATGTTAAGATGTCAGCAGAATCCATTAGTGCAAGCCTCCTCCATATACCAGAACCAGTCACATTCAGTGGTGACCCACTCGGGTTTCATGATTGGAGTTTTTTTTTTTCCAGACTTTCATAGACAGGAAAATCAAACCAGCAGAGGAGAAAATTTACTATCTATGTAAGTATGTAGGTGGGCCAGCTAATAAGGCAATAGAAAGCTACTTTCTGCTGGGCACAGAGTTCTTCACAGTTGTGAGGCTGCCATTCCTGAGACTAATGGCCTTGAAGTACTCAATGACTGCATTGAAAACCAAAAGATTCTTGCAAAGTGCCCTGTTTGGCTAACATCAAAATGGAATTGTAAGGTTCTAGCTTCAGTCAGTTTGTACAGATTCTCACAAGGGAAGTCAAGATTGCTTGCAACCCTGTGACATCCTTTTATGCTTGGAAGCCAAGCATTGGTGAGAAGGTTAAGACACCAAGGAATAGAGACCCTGGAGCTAAGACGCTCGCAACTGGCTCTGAGAAAACTTGTACTACAAGTTGTGCACTTTGTGAAAGAGCAGGCCACACTTTCCATATGTGTCGTAAGTTTCCGGCAAGGAATGTTGCTGAGCAAGTTAAATTTGTTTAAGATAAGACATTGTGCTTCAGCTGCTTGAAGTCTGGTCACCGCTCAATGGAGTGTGGGAACAGGAATATCTGTGACAGTGAATAAGCGGTGCACCTGTTGCAGCTTCATTGCCAGGTTGTGCCAATTATGGACTCAAACATCTTGCTGCTGAAGGAAAGGAATGCTTCAGTGAAGATGAAGTGACGGTAAACTGAACGCAAATGTTAGGTGGCAAGTTTAAACAAGGAACAAAACAGATGCATAGTTTTATGTTTTATTTATCACTATTTAGTTCTCACGTGTGTCATTGATGGTGATGATGATGAAGGTGATCCTGCTTCAGAATAAACCATCAGTCAGTTAAAACCAAAGAACTCTTGTGCTCCTGTCTTACTGGAGGGATCTAGAGTGTGATGCTTATATGGCCCGTAGGCTAATATTTTGAGTGTATAGGAAGACAGGGCTCTGAAAGTTAGCCAGATGATGCTAATCTCTGAAATATCTCGCCGTCTTTTAAATGTTTTTTAGATATATTTAGCAGTGAATCAAACTCCAACTTACAATGGTGAAAGTCCCAACTGAAATATGAAGACTCTTTAATGTTCTACATTATCACTTACAAGTAGATCACACATACCTGTCGGTTCAATTGAGGTACTGTGTGTGACCTGACCAGTTCAGCAATCCTCAATGTTTCTTGTAGCTAGTTGACAAAGTAACAGCAAACACATCCTAGGCAATTAAGAATGAATAATACTGAGACACTGTAAATCGGATGCATAATCTATTAAGCATCCATATTCCAAAAGCTTACTCATTACAGGGTGTGGGCCCAGAAGTGCAACCCCAAGCAACAAATGAAGAATTTGCTGTGGGTGGTAATTAAAATCCCAGAGGTATGACATGACTCTACTCTCTACCAAGCTGCTGTATCTTCCACACTATTACTGGTACATTGAGAACAATATATAATCCAGTTACTTAAAAGGTAAGGAATTTGTAACAAAAACAACATAGTAAATAAGCACTATCCATCCAACCATCTTCCATAGCCATTTATTGACAGATGGATTTAATTGGAAAGGTAAATTTAATATAGATGAATTTTACAGGTCTATACTGATTTTCTCATAATAATTGACATGCAGTTAGTAAGAATTGTTTTGACACTTTAAAAAGTCATTGACCTCAGTCAACTCTTAAGGAAATAAACTTGCATACACCCAGGCTCATCACTGGGGGGGCAGCTAGTTTATTCTAGACTCCTGGTAAGACCAACATTAAGCATCTGATGGAGATCATTTTTATTACTTCCACCTGGTCATTGTAATACAGATGCAACTGTAACGAAGAACGCTGTCTCACTGATTGCTGGCAGTCTACAGCGTGACCTTTCTGAACTAGCTGTCACTAAACTGTAGCTTGGCCATGTAGGTAACATTAGCCTAGGCTGTGTCATCACATGTATGGGTCAGAGTAACAAAGTCTAAGAAGCTTATTCCCATTGTAAAGGCAATTATTTTCCATCCATCCATCCATCCATTTTCTAATCCGCTTATCCTACTGGGTCACGGGGGGTCTGGAGCCTATCGCGGAAGCAACGGGCACAACCCTGGATGGGGGGCCAGCCCATTGCAAGACACACTCACGGGCAATTTAGGAACACCAATCAGCCTCAGCATGTCTTTGGACCGTGGGGGGAAACCAGAGTACCCAGAAGAAACCCCACGACGACACAGGGAGAACATGCAAACTCCACACACATGTGAACCAGGCAGAGACTTGAACCCAGGTCCCAGAGGTGTGAGGTAACAGTGCTAACCACCGCACCACCATGCCGCCCCCTGCAATTGTTTTAAATAAAAAATATTAGTGTTACAACATTCATACTGAACTCTCCTACAGAGTGTGACTGAGTACAACTTACTGCAACAAGCATTAACCATAACCAGCTCGCAGTCACAGTTAGCATAGTGTTTTTTGTGTGGAACATCCACTTTTGAAATAGGTTCCGTAAATGCCGGTATATGTATTCATTTTATTTGGCATACCAAACTGAAAATGATGAATATATGTACTATTACAGCTAATATTTATCCAAAATAACGCATTCAGATAAAATGCAGCTGCATGCATTCAATGAAAAAATATCTAATAACTTACGGTGAGTTTCCCAAAGCCTCCTAAACACTACGTCGTTCGTAAACTCTGTCTTTTAACACTTACAAGTGACGTAGCTCTATGAAGCCTTCAGGAAACTCTTCCTTATCCTTTAGCTTATTCTTATCTAGTCATGTTTCCGTTTTTTTTGCGGGACCCCTGGAGTACAGCGCCCCGTATGCCTGCACAGACTGCATCGCCCTAAAAACGCCTGCCACCCTTTCACCCACCCTTTCATCCATCCATTCATCTCCCAAAGGCATATACTAGTCAAGATGATGAGGGAAAATAAGCATCACTGTTATAATTACTGTTATGAACAAATTACATTACGTTTGGATGAGGAGTAACTCTCGTAAAAAAGGAATTACTAGGAAAAGGGGCATAGTAAGAAATGGTGCTGTGATTCAAATAATATCTAATATTCTGTGACGTATTACCACACCTGTAACGTTGTCCGTGTGCCTGTTTCCAATCACCACGGAAACAGATTTCATGCTGATGATTCAATTAATCTTCTACGGCCATCTACCTAGTACAGGGTCATTGTGAGCTTGGGGGTCCCTGCCCAAATACATCAGGCGTGACTCAGAGGAACACCCATGGTAGGATGCTCCCCCGTTGCGGAGCACATATGCCCACAAGCACAAAACCTCACTCGCTATGGACAACTTACAGGAGAGGTCAAACAAGTAACAGGTGTGGCTCGTTAGAGCTACACAATGGAAAGAATGAGGAGAAAAGGAATGCAGGGCGCGACACCAGTCTTGTGCACGTAAATAGTAACCGCCAGCTAATGCTCTCATTCTTGTCCTCCAGCAAGTGGTTGCTGAGAAACATCTTGCTGAGGAAATTTCTGCTACTTGTGTCAAATGCCATGTGACTCCAGGCACGGATGTCCTCTCTTTATTTCTTCAGAAGCCTTCGCCGCAGCCAAATCAGTTAGGATTGAATAGAGAGATAAACGAGTGCAAATCAAGAGAATAAAGAGAAAGTAAAGAAAAAAAACGGGGTGACACGTAGAAGGATGTGGCCTGATGGGCTCACGTCAAAGCTGGCCGGCTTGGCCTTGATTTGCTGGAAGGTGGAACCATGCCGGAGAATTTGTCGTCATAGAAGCATATCAGTCACAGTGAAGCGAGTGTTCAGGGTTCGGTCCCTGCCAGATCGGTCTGGTTTGAAGCGTTGATACCTGCTGCAAATTGCCTATCTTTTCAGTCACATCTACAGTATCACATCAGATTTAAGTGGTAGACTTTTCTGCACCTGGAATCAGGGATTGTACTACGCCAGTACCAAGGTAGTTCTGTCTGTTTCTCTGAAGGCTGGACTTGAGTTGTTTGTTTCCTATATGGGGCAGAACCAACTAAGCTGAGTTAAAGCACTTGAATCTGCAATTTCTGAGGATTTTGTAATGTGGAAACAGTTTCCTTAGTACTTCGATAAACTGAATGAGTGACTCTTATTTCTAGGCACCTCAATGAGCTCAGCGAGATCTCATTGTAACTTCGTTCATCTCCAGCCCTGGTGTTTGTTTTTGTTGTACAAGCTTCCTCTGGTCTCTCCAGTATGATGGTACACGTTTGGGAACAGATCCCTCTTAGTCTAGATGTGCTTGCAGTGGTGGAACCTGGCAAAGCCAATCTGGGCGACACCTTCTGGGGGGGCACTGACTTGGCAAACCGCAGGGGCCAGACCTCCCCCTCTATCCTCACGCCATGACTTTAACCATTGTCACATTGTCACTTGTCCTCCCAGTCAACAGCTTTTACCGACAGCTTGGGGGGGGGGGTGCATGGGGCTGGCGGGTGAAGCGGTGAATGTGCGCCCGTTGATGAAATGACTGGAGTGCTGCTGGAGAAATCACACTTTCACACACAAAGACGTCGTTCTCCCCACAACTAACCTCACCCCCAACTACGGACCCTCACCCCCCTCATGTCTGTGATTCACTTGTTCCATTGAAGTGGTTTGCGTAGCACGGGCAGTGACTCAGCATGTTTGGTATCAGCATCTGTGATTCTTGGTTTGAATATTGTGACTGGTGGAATAATCGCTATCATTTGAACCTTGAGCAAGGGCCTTAACCCCTCCTGAAGCTCTAGGGGAGCTTGATCTATGGCTGACCCAATGCTCTGTCCCTCAGCTATGTTCACACCTACACTATATGGACAAAAGTATTGGGTTCCACCACTTATTTGTTGAATTCAAGCCCTTCATTCAGACCCTTTGCCACAGGTGTATAAAATCAAGCATCTAGAGATGCAGTCAGGTTTACAAACACAAAGAGCTCAGTGAATCCAAGTGTGGCAGTGTCAATCAAGTCAGTTTGCGAAATTTCTTCTAGGCTAGATATTCCACAGTCAACTGTAAGTGGAAGCACAAGAAAAAAAAAAAAAAAGCTAAATCCGGTTTTCAAAAAAGAAAAGAATGGCAGGAAAGCAGCAAAAAAAAAGAAATGATGGAAACCAACTGCATACAAATTCTTTTGTCGCGTATGTTTCTCATCTATTTCAGTTTATATCTTGCTGAAATGTTCGTGTAAAACACTGGCTAAATCTGTAATCTGTCTTCTTTTCAAAACGTCCATTGTCGGAGTATTTAAAGTTTTTAAAATTAGGTTAAATCGGCAAAAAGTAAACCATGTCACCTTTCTTTGTTTTACCTCTATGGGGGGCACCTTTTGCATTCTAAACAGCCACACTTCCACGTATCCCAGTGAGCACTAACTGGGATATAAAATTCAGTGTTTTCCTTTTGCCCTTTTCAGTTTCAGAAGTGAAAAATGACTGGTGAGTCATGTTTTGTTTATCTTTCATTATAAATAAAGTAGTTTGTCAATGTGGAAATCTGAAATGGCATTTTTCTTTTATGTAGTGGCGACATTTCCTGTTATAGTTTTTAATCGTTCTACAAATAAAACCAAATTCCAGTGAAGTCTTGTGTGATTTTTTTGGGGGGAGGGGCATGGGCAATGTTTGTGCATAGGGCCCAGAATTTGGTGCTACGTCCCTGCATGCAAGCCTCACGTCACCAAGCACAACGCCTAGTGTCCGATGGAGTGACGTAAAGCACGCTGCCACTGGACCCTAGAACAGTGGAAACGTCTTCTGCAAAATGACAAATCACACTTCCTTGTCAGACTGTCTAATGGCCTAGTCTGGGTTTGACAGATGTCAGGAGAACGTTACCTGTCTGACTGCATTATGCCAACTGTAGACTTTAGTGGAGGAGGATTAATGATATGGGGTTGTTTTTCAAGGGTTGGGTTGGCCCCTTAATTCCAGTGAAGGAAACTCTTAATGCTTCAGCATAACAAGACATTTTGGAAAATTCTGTTTCCAACTTTGCGGGAACAGTTTGGGGAAAGCGGCCCTTTCCAGTTCCAGTATGACTGTGCCCCAGTGCACAGAACAAAGTCCATAAAGACATGGTTGGATGAGTTTGGTGTGGATGAACTTCACTGGCCCACACTGAGCCCTGACCTCAACACCTTTGGGATGAACTTGAATAAGAAATTGCAAGCCAGACCTTCATTTCCAGCATCAGTGCCTGACCTCACAAGTGTTCTCAATGAAATGGTGAAAATTCCCACAGACACAGAAAAATCTTGTGGAAAGCCTTCCCAGAAGAGTGGCAGCTGTTATAACTGTAAAGGGGGGATCAGCTCCATATTAATGCCTATGGATTTAGAATAGGATGTGATAAAAGTTGCTGTAGGTGTAATGTTAGGAGTCCCAATACGTTTCTCTATATAGTGTTTATATACAGCTCAGGAAACAAATTAAAAGACCACAGCAAAATTTTCAGTTTCACTCATTTCTCTATGGCTATATGCATAGCTCTCCCCTGCTTCTCATTGATGAAGGACTTTTTCCTTGCTTTATAGGACTTCAGTCTTGCTTCTAGGAGCCTGATATGAACTGTCCTAGCAGTGCACTTCACATCACTTAATGTTTCCCATTCTTTTTGAAAGTCACTTGAGGTCATCCTCCGATTTATGAGGCATTGCTGGATAAGTTGACGGTCATCTCTAGCATTAGAAAGTTGCTTCTGTCCGCTACCTGACTGGTTTCCAGTCGTCTACAGTGTCTCCTGATTCACTTTGTTCTTGTGTATTGCTGACTTAGAAACTTTGAGCCTGGAATCAGCCTGACCCGCAGTGTAGCCTCTGCCAGAAGAACCAGGGTTAAACCAGGATGTAAAAAAGCAGATTTAAAAAAATATATATTGAGTGGTCTCATTTTTTCCACAGCGATATATGTCTGTGTATGTCTCTAAGGAGAGCAAGATTACATATGTAAAACTAAGGAATTCCTATCGACACAGGGGCATACAGTGGTACCTCGGTTATTGAACTTAATCCCTTCCAGAATCCGGATCGAATCCTAAAAAGTTTCAGTTCTGATCAAATTTCTCCCATAAGAAATAATGGAAAACCAATTAATTGGTTCCTGCCCCCCCAAAATTACACCTAAATATGTTTTTTAGCATTTAAACACAAAATGAACAGGATAAAACAAGAAGAACATTTTTTCTTAATGGTTTCCAAAACGATAAAGATCTTATCCCAACATTACCCCTGTCCTGCCCCGATGGTCCGCTCCTTCCGTGTGCCATGCCCCCTCGTTAACCTAATATGGGATCCCCATGTGAACAGCTGTTTCTGGTTGTTGTCATTAGTCCTCGTGAGGTCTCGTGACGTTTTCATCCAAGTTCCGATTCGGAGACAAATAATCGAACGCACAATAAATCCGTGTTTCACTTTGTTTCCCTAGTCCGGTCACTCTGTGCGTTCGACTTGCTTAAAGCAATGCATTCTGATCCTGACGCAGTGCATTATGGTTAGATGCATTGCGACCTCTCACCCGGCTGCACAAACTGGAACCGCCTCCGTGACGACACACCTTTG
>JABFEA020000067.1:7621594-7635556 GCA_019775915.2 Cyphomyrus plagiostoma | reverse complement strand
GCTATTTCTCCCGAATATCACGTAAAGCAGTGAGAACTGGTTTTCAGTTAATTTACCTGGTAAAATAAAGTTTAAATTTTAATTTAATTTAAGTAAGGTTCTAGCAGTGTCTGTATAGCTTAACCTCCTAGATGTATGATATCATGAGTAGAGGGGCAACTCATCTTCATGTCATATCCCAGGGCTATTGAAATCAAGGTCCGAGCACTGCTGACATTCTAACCTTCCTTCACCCGTGAGCCAGGAATGAAGCCTCTGGCCAATCAGAATGAGTAATCACTGAACAAACTATAGCATTATAAAAAATCTAGCTTGCTCATCATCAGCCACAGTCAAGCTGAACAGATCTATGTGATTAGAATTTGTCCATTTTATGCTGCCGCCAGTGCGTGTTTCACTGTATTAAAGACACTAGAGATTTCAGGTGCTTAACCAGTTCTATATTTTCCAGGGCTCTTTCTTTTGCATATCTCTTTATAAGTCACACTTCAATTTCTGAGTATCATAAACATGGAAAAAAATGCACGCCATTTCCACATTGCATTCTTTCATATGTACATCAGAGCTCTGTATTTCACTATTCAGAGGTCCGAAATGGGCAGCAGTGATTAAGGTCAGCGCAGTGAACATGTCACATTACTTCCTTGCATGGGGTCCTGAGCAGCGCCAGATGCACCAAAGCATTCCCTTACATGCACTTGTAGCCGCTCGTGCTAACAGTACCTTGGAGTGTCGGGGCTGCAGTACTGCCAATTGTTGTTGTATGGGTGTTGGTTGTTCGCTTTTGATGATTTTAGCTAAACAAAAATTGCTTTCTGCTTTCTCGTACCCTCAGGAGCACACCCAGACTCCCTTACAGCCATTCTCAAGACCCAAGGTCCAGCTCCATTGGGCTGAAGCCAAATGACATTAATTCTGCCCATATGAAGCCCACATTTGATTGTACCTCTGTTCATCATCCCAGGCTCAACAAGTCTTTTAGCTCATCAGACACTGACTTCTTGATACTCTATTAGCGTGCAATACAAACTGTGTGCTTAAAGGCTATTTTCATTCCATTATTAAAAATACATTTTTCTTCCCACGTGTTACCATTGCGTTTGTTCATATTGAATAGATTACTTTCGTGTCATTTACATTATATCTCAGACCCCAAGCATATTTCTTACATCTTTTTATTAGTTGTTCAGTCAGACACATTAATGTGGACCGCTGTAGGAATTTAAATCATGAAGAAGAATCACAAACGATGGAATAAAACAATTACATGTTTAGATGCGGGAAGGATATTTCTTAACATGTTAGCATTCATCAACCATTAAAATAACTCAACAGTCCTTGATGACAGTTATACACATGTGACATTCAGATAGATTATTGATTTATTGTATTTGTGCCAGGTTTTGATCTGATAAATAAGAGAATTTCCAGACCTGACACATATACCCCACCCTATAGAGTTCTTATACTGATTAATTTCTGACATTGTTGCATCTTACTCGATAATTCCATGGGCCCTTAAGTAACAGGGACCCTAAAAAATTATACTTGGATTGTTCTGGGTTGGGGGCCCAATATGACATTCTTTCATGGAGTCTAAAATCTTTAGCAGCGCTCCTGGCTGTGTGTGTTCATACAACAGCAACACACAATCAAATCGAGGTTCACCAGACCATAAAGTTTTGTCTCTTCGATAAACAGCTCGGAGTTCTAATGCATCTGGTTTCCCTTCCTGAAAGAGCGTGTGATTGTTCAGTAGCACAGTTGCATACCTCACTTCCTTTTTAAGAAACTGAAAAGCAAAAAAAAAAAAAAAAAAAGGAAGAGAGTAGCTGGCGCACAAGCGTACTAAGAAGGCGAAGGACGGTGTATAAAAAGACCATCTATCCTTTTCCGACGAGACCATCTTCTCTTTCTAACCTCTGACTTGGGTGAGATGGCTGAGCAGCATGGTGCAGGACGGCTTCGGACAAAGCTCGACTTTCTCATTTGTTCCACTTGAGCGCTTCGTGAACATGGGGATAGGAGGTTGTAGGTGGGGTGATGGACATCAGGCACTCGGGTATATAAATGGGTTATGGTGGGCGGTTAAAAAAAAAAAAAGGTCACGGTGCGACTGGTGCCTGGACCGCGGTGCTTACGTCACACACCTATAAACCTCCGTACATGTGAGGAGGAGGTAGGGCGCTCATGTGGAACTACGAGTTCTTCCTCATTGCCACAGCCACTGATTAAGTTCTCTCCTTATAGCCAGACAGCAATCCCATGCTTCACTTCTGCTTTTCGTCGCCTGAGACAAAGGGGAACTTAAACAATGGCAGTTTCTTTTATTTTTTCAAAAAAAGAAATGCTTGCCTGGGTGGCACGGATCATCTGAAAAATTATATATAATTTTTCCCTTTAACAATAGCAAGCCATTTCACACAAACACTTCATCCGAATGAAAATCAGAAGCTACAAGCACAGTATAAAACGCATCAACGCGTAAATAAGAGACCTGGAAATACTGTTTCTTTATTTGCCTTGTAGATTGCTTATGTTACTGTTATAAAAGCAGTCATTAACCAACAGTTCCGTAAAACTGCTAATCTGAAAACACACATTATATTTCCATAACTATTCGGAGTAATTGACATAATATTAGAGCTCAGGTACCATTTAATGGTTAGGGAAGCGTACTTGTAATTGAAAGATTTTAGGTTCGAATCCCCAACCAGCAAAACACCACTGAGGTACCCCGAGCAAAGTACTGCTCGCCGGGCGCTGAATTAGCTGCTCCCTGCTATATCACTGCGTCACATATAGGTTAAATGCAGAGGCCACATTTCGTTGCGGTGCGTGAACACTGATCGCTAAATTCTAAAAATTAGTGTGAAGGGGACCCCTTCTGGTCAAGGATAAAATTACGCTGAGTAATTTTGTATCGGTATCTGCCATGTAAGATCTCAGTGTAACAAATGAAATAGATTAAGGTAAATCTGTTTTTATTTGCTGTTCAACAGATATAACGCATATAAAGTTCAATGTATACACAAAAAGCAATGTAAATGTAGTTAATCTCATAAAAAATTATATGAAAAAATAATTAAAGAAAATATGACCTGAGGGACGTCATATGAACAATAACGACGTGTAAAATAATGTTCTTATTGCAGTATATCCATATATTGCCACCAATATCATTTACCTGGCATTTTTCATTACTAGGTATAAGTAGCAGATTTGCGAAATATGGATTTATTTCAATTTGAACAATTTAACCATTAACCACTTACAGTTAATAAATACAAACTACAGCATAAATAATGAATATTGATTATAAAAAACTTCCCAATGAATAGAGCTACTGAAACAAACATGCAAAACGGTGGGTTGCGCGTTATACTGTGCCGATTTTGATCGATTGCTCTAGTCTGGGCTCATAAGGCAGTCTCGCGCTGCTCCTTTACCCAGGCCACTTCCGGAAGATCCGTTGGTGTTTTGGGTTTCAAGGATGGCGTCGCAGCCTCCCCAGAAACCGTGGGAAAGGCGCATTCCGGGAACCATCCCAGCTCCCGCTAACTATCGGTATTTTTTTTTATGACAAACACCTTTTCTTCGTCTGCGCGTAGCTGACAGCTATGTCGCGAGTTAGCAGGGTAGCTGCATATGTTGCCTGGACTGATTTAGGCCTGTTCTAACAACGTGCGCCTAACTTTTTTGTATGCTTAAACAAGGGCTATGATGTGGTTTGAACACTCATATTTTTGTCGATGGACTTCTCCGGTTAATTTTGAGAGTGTTGCTTGTCTTGACAAACCTTCAGTAACAATTTCGGGACACCGCGGACAACGCGAACACAACACAATTTATCGTCGTTGACATGCTATGAAGAATGGCTTAAATTATTTATTCGGTTAAAATAAGACGTAGTTGATCCTCTACCAACGTAAAGCGTATCGGCTAGGCGTATAAGTGTCTAATTTCTAAGCTATCTACTTGCTCTGTACTTTTGAGGTCAAAGGTCCAGCTATGTTTACCAGTCAGACTCCAAACTTCGCTCTACCGTTTTGGTTCGGTGATCTTATCCCAGTTAACATGTATTTCATGCAACTTAACGTTAAATGTATCAGCTGAACAAAAGCAATGCTATTTAGGAGAGAGCTTATATTGGTCGTGGAAAGTTGGTGATTGCACTGTAACGGTAGCCTTGTTGCTTCCTTCTGTCTTGGAAACAGATCTACAGAGTTTGGGTCTTCTGGGCTGTCGAGACCAGGCCCTCCGGCTTTGACTCGTGTCGCACCACCAGTTCCCCCACGACCAGTCCAGCAATCGGGCATCGGCAGCTTGTCAACATACCGCCCTGCCTACAGCGCCTACTCATCCTCATACAGTCCTTATGGGACCTCTCTCTTCGGAGGCTACAGTCCCTATGGTTATGGGGGGTACGGGCTTGGGGGTGGGTTGGGCTACAACCGCTTCCACATGGAGGACGTCCCCCCAAGTCGCTTCGTTCAGCAGGCAGAGGAGGGCAGCCGCGGAGCCTTCCAGTCCATCGAGAGCATCGTGCACGCCTTCTCGTCTGTCAGCATGATGCTAGATGCCACGTTCTCTGCCGTGTACAACAGTTTCCGTGCCGTTCTGGATGTGGCCAACCACTTATCACGCCTCAGGGTGCACTTCACAAAAGTGCTTTCGGCGTTTGCCCTCGTCCGCTCCCTGCGTTACCTCTACCGGAGGCTGCAAAGGATGATGGGCCTGCAGCGCAGTTCAGAGGTTGAGGATGTGTGGAGCGACAGCGCTGGGACGGCATTAGGAGGCGCAGCGGCAGACGATCCCATCACTGGCTCTGTCAAGTCATGGCCCATCTTCCTCTTTTTCGCTGTCATCCTCGGCGGGCCCTATCTTATCTGGAAGCTTCTGAGGTCTGCTGAAGGAGAGGAGGAGAGAGGTGAGGGCCATTGCGGTGGGGCTGGCAGGAAGAGGTTGTGGGGTTAAGGGGGCAGACTGAAATTCCTCCAACTTCTAGGTGTGTATCCTGGTCGGGGTCACAGTGGGGGGGGGGGGGCTGAAGATTCTCCCAGGCAGCATAGGGTCACACGCAAACATTCACACCCTTTAGACAATTTAGGGACACCTTTGCTTAAATGAAACCCGTGCAACACAGGGAGAGCATGCAAACTCCAAACACAGAGAGGCGGCATCAGTGCTACCCACTATGCTGCCAGCAGAGCAAAATCTCTTTACATTATCGTCTTGCCCCTGCCCTCCTTGTAGCATAAATATAGACAATCCTCTACTTACGAATGAGATACGTTCCAACCAGCCGTTCGTAACTTGAAATGTTCCTAAGTCGTCATTCAGCATCATTATAAGGGTATATGCAGGTACAAAGAACTAGGATGCTGGGAGTGCGTACGCTACTCTGCTGTGCAGCGGGGGAAGCGGCCAGAAGTCGTACTACCCAGAATTGGCAAGCAGAAAAAAAAATTCATGTTGCGGACAGGAAATGGGAGCCCAATTAACACAATTTGGAGTTATAGCCCTCTTAGTTCGTAAGTCTGAAAGTTTGTATGGTGAAAGTTCGTAAGTAGAGGAGCATCTGTACAGACATCCTAGCAGTTGTCAGACAATGTTAAAATTTTGTGAGGAGGAGGAAAACTAACTTTTTGTTCTGTATGCCAGATGTACAGTTAACTTTACTGGGAAAGCTGTTATCCATAGGGGCCCAGTTTGTAGGCTCTTTAAACCAGTTTGCCGGTTTAAATCCCGCTGCAGCCACTAGCTGGGCCAACGGAGATGACGACCACGTGGTGGCCAGAGCAGATTTTGACTTTGCTGCAGCATCTGAGGAGGAGATCTCAATCCAGGCTGGGGATATGCTGAACCTGGCACCAAAGGGTAAGAGATCCTGGTGGTGGGGTTGGGGGTGCTTTGTACATACTGTACATTCAGAGGTGGGTAATTCAGATCCAGAGAGTGAAAGTCCAGACTGAGATCTTGTTTAAACCAGCCAGGTGAGTATAAAGAGTCATGGATTTCTCACCTGGTTGTTTGAAATAAAATCTTGGTCTGGACTTTTGCTCTCCAGACCTGAACTACCCACTTCTGGTCTACTTTGGATGGTCATCATTTGGTGCCTTTTGTTCACATTACAGTTTGATGAGTCTTTCTTGCTTGCTTTACTCAGACTGTAGATTTGATTTTAATAACAGTACTAATGAATGTTCATCTACTAAACAAAAATAGCTATAAACCGTATATACAGTACTGTACACAAGTCTTAGACAATCAAAGAAAATGTCGGTCTGACCTACATGTTAGACATAATATAGTTTTACACTATCAAAATATGTCAGCTAAGCCGTTTCAAAACCTGACCTAAAGTCACCATTAGCATTTGCAGGAACCATCCAACACATTGATGCATTTTTTGACTCAGCCGCTAGCATGCCATGTTTGGCTAATCAGTATCCCATCAAGCTATGCACGTAATGAAATTAAGAGAACTGATGGTGAAATTTAATGAATATGTGGAAGGTCTGAGGTACCCCTGAGGAGAGCTTTGGCAGCTGAAGAGGTGTATTCATCTAGCCGTCCAAGAAAGAAATCAGTGACTTTTGGGAGAAGAGGAGAAATTCTTGTTAGTTTTTTTGTTACGCTTAATTAGCATATGCTCCATGTTAAATAGTGTTTTTGTTCTGAGCAAATATACAGCTGCTACATAGATAAATGGCTTTAAATATTTCCTTTGACCACCTAAGACTTCTGCACAGTACTGTACATATGTTAAAAACGGAAATAATATGAGCACATCATTCTGCTTCCATCTCTACCTTCACTTCCACAGAACAACAGCCACGCATCCGGGGTTGGCTCCTGGCCAGCCTGGATGGGCAGACCACAGGACTGGTCCCCGCCAACTACGTGAAGGTCCTTGGAAGGAGGAGAGGGAGGAGGCAGGCCGAGCAGGGCAGGGCGGAGGAGCAGCGGCGGCAGCACCAAGACTTCCAGAACCCTCCGCCAGTACCAGCCCAAACAACAGGGTCTATGAATACCCCTGTTGCCCTTGGGGACCCTGAGGGGGTGTTTGAGTCTGTGTACAGGGAGATGCCCATCCTATCAGACGAAGGGTCGTTTCAGTCAACTTCCACCTCCAACACTTCTGTAGGCACTGTACCTAAGAGGATCGACCCGTGACACTCGTGTTTTTGGCGAGGGGGAGCGTTTCAATAGGGCACATAGATGTAAACAGAGGCTAACTGCACATATGCTCTGAAATTTTTCATCCTCTCAGCATCTCATGGTTCTGGTCATCTGCTACCTTGGTGACTGAATTTATACTGCACTTTCAGTGTTCTTACAAAAACCTGGACTGTACCACTTAGAGCTTGCAAGGGGGTTCTGATCAGAAGCCCAAAATGGTAAAAATGTGGTCATTCTCGGGAAACTGATAAAACTGAGGAGACTGGGCTGAAGTAGAAGGATCATTTCACACCTATCTGTTTGTTTTTGGTTAATCTCGTTTTCATCTGGGTGTTTACATGGGTAATTTAAAGATTTTTTTTCACAATTTGTCATCTGAGAATGGTCACATTGTTAGTTAGGAAACAAGTAAAAAAAAATCATGTGTGGAAATGACACGATTTTGTAATAGTCGAGGTCATTGGCATTAAATGAACTTAAAATATAATCGTTTGAATTAAATGAATTATGTTCATTTAAGTCAAAGAATGTCAGTAGACAGTGTGACCACGTACTCGTTTCTCAGATTTCTTAGTTTGCTCTGACACGCAAAGCCATAACACGAGGATTTTAAAGAGACATATTTTGACCAGTCTTTGCGTTATGGTTACTAGAAAAACGTTTGAGAAGACGGATGGTTTTTAAGTTATTAGGTCAAAGGATGGTACTGCGTGAAGTCTGCTCTGTCGTTTTTTTAATGACGTGTATATGGTTTAATACCAAAATAATGTGGGAGACGCAAGTTTTTCGGGTCTCTAAAACGGTCCTTAATTATTTGAATAACATTTCTTTTTCATTAAATTAACTAAACTGATTGGGGCTTGTACAGATAATTCTCTTATCTTTCCCATGATCCCAGTTGCTATTATAGTTTTGACATTTAGTTTATGAAACCACTCTTTCAGTTAAATTGGATTTCCACAACCTTTCGTAGTTTATGTATTGATAATTTGCTGTTTTCTGGATGTGCGTGAGTATATTCTGTATCCATACATCACAATGGACCTTAGAAATATCCGTTTTATCAATTGTAAATTCAGAAAGACATTTTTGAGTGAAGGTTATGGCAATAAAATGTTAGAAAAATGTGCAGTGTGGTTAATAACGAAAGTGAACTTAAACGTACTAATTCTTGAGGTAGGCAAATGTCATTTGTGGATGTTCTCCGAATGTGGGGAAATGTTTCCGTTAACTCGTTGGCTGTTTCATTCCACAGTGTACTTATATTTTCCGTTTACAGTAAAGCTGTTTTAGGAGGCGTATCTGACGTGCACCTCGAAAGACATACATAGGGATTCGTTTTCCGATAGATTGCTTTCACTTGATTTGTGCAACAGAAATTCTGAAAGGGTTTATCGCGAATGTGCATGACGTCACTCCCGGAGGCGTGCAAAAACGGCGCGTGACCGCACCACCAGCACCCCCACCCTTATTTGCAGAGACGTGACTGATAGATGCGCGTCCACATATAATTCCCCAGTACAACCTTTGCGGCGCTGGCACCCAAGGACACAAATACGTCCTACGTACGTGATGGCACTGTAAAGCAACAAAGAAAAATGCGATCATGGTAGCCTGACGCTGAAGCAAAGCTTGTGATGAAATTAGCGATTTACAATGCTATAACAAAATTGTAAAACATGCACCACCCTGGCGGCCATCTGCAATTGGTCTCGGCCGTCACCTGGCAACGGGGACGCCTTGTTGCACCTGCTGCACTGCGGCACCGGAAGGGAACGGAATGCCGAACTGATCCTGCAAGCCGGCTGCCCGCCCACGACACGCTGATTCGGCGACGGTGGCTATTTTTCGGTTACTGGAGCTTACTGTCGCCCCATGTCCGATTCTGATTGCACGGCTCGTCAACCGATCAAATCATCCCACTATAAAGTCATCTAAGGGGGTGGGCCATAGCTGGTCTTTCAATTGCTGCAGAGAGCTCCTCTACCAGAAGTGGAAAGTGCTTATGATGAACATTTTAACGCTCGCCGGTGAATCTCCCCTACCGGAAAAAAGCTGGAAAAAAATTGTTTGCCAATAAAAATAAGTCTGCACACCAAATGCTCTAATTTTAGATTCAGTGCTCAGTAGCACTGAAATGCTTTGCGCGTTTAATTTTGTCGCAACATGATGCTTAATTTGGTGAAACATTTCACAGAAGAGGAACTTCCTGAATGAAGACAAATATCGGTTACGCTAGAAAAGTATGTGTATGGTAATCCGTATCGCGCATGCTTTGTTTAGTTAGTAAATCCATAGCAATGCTAATTAAGGTGTCTGGTGCATCATTTCTTTAGTATAACATTTCGTTTTTCTAGAACCTAATGCTGAACTGTGCTGCAGTAATGGCCTTTTTAGCCAAGGAACGTGGCTTTGTGGTTGTACCTTTTGTTTTATAGGATGCGTTTTCAAAACGAATAAGGGTGGACTTGGGAAAACTAGTTTTTTTAACCTATAAAATATATACGTTCTGGATTTCTTCTATTTGTCTTATATGTGGCACCTACGCATATATCAAATTAGATAATGGCACGTTGTATTCATTTATAATGTAGAACCGCTTCAGCGTGCCTGGCTAAGGTCAGATCAGGTAATCATCGATAATCGTGGTTTGGTAGTTATGATTCTCTTTGTTAAAAAAGCTGTGTTGACTTTTCTCGACTGGGCGGGTATTTGAGACAGGATTGCTAACATCGTTAACTACATGTCTTATGTGGTCAAACATAACTCAACCAAACAAATTATAAATCACTGCAAAGAAATGTGACAAAAATGTGACTATTCCGCTTGGGTATGCATACTGCAATTCAAAATGACATCGTTGCAGGTAATTAATGGGAGAGTAACTATGGGCATGTGGCATATGGAAAAAAATGATCATCTACTTCATGCAACTCATCCCCACGGGCCCCCCCCCCGGGGGGGGGGGGGGTGTCGAATGAGCAATTTCACTTCGTCTCAGATGGGGCGGGCAGGGGAGGTGCTGGTGGTGAAGCTTGCCGATGGAATCGGGTCGGCTTTGACCGGTATTTTCCCTGGACGCCTCTCTATATGTCTGAGTGCATTTGAAACGGCCGTGCGCCTCTGCACGTCTGTGTTCACTCTTTTAGTCTGTGCATAAGTACGTCTATTCACATCTTTGTACTCCACTTCAAATATGTTGCATATTTAAAAACCTAAAGTCACAACACTTAATTAACATCCTCCACTGCTATTATAAGTCGTCTAACAGGTGCGTGTGTAAATATATACAAGTTTGTCCTGTTCAGCATTCATTTATTAAACTGGTTCTGAAATGAGCTGTTGGCTGTTGAAACCATGCGCTGCTCTGCTAATATCTTTCCTGGTGCTTTTTCTTGCGGCAGGAGACCAGAGATAACCATTCTGTCTGCGGAACCTCTGAGTCCGGGTCACTGGTTCCCTGGTGGTTCTGGGGGCTTTCCTCCACCGCCCCCTCCCTCTCAGCAGATCTGGGGCGGACGTATCCCAGCAGAGGGCCTGGTAATGCTCAAGCCTTCCTCTTACCCATGGCGGTGTGTTGTACTGTACTGTAGGGTTTGTCTCAAGTTTTTTCTTTTTCTCCCCCTGCACTTGCCTGTAGCCCCCGCCCTCCTATGACCAGGTTATCAAAGAGAAAACAAAGGAACAAGTGCCCCCACCCACAGCCACACCGCTTCGCACCACCGCCAGCACCACCACCACTACCATCGCCACACAGACTGACTTTGAACCAGAGACTGAGTCATCTGTCCCAGAATGCACTGCAACTGTCCAGGACACCAGAACAACTGAATCTGCTGGTAAGAATTAGGGATTAAAGTGTCATTCCAAAATAAAATCTAATAAACTGCACCTGTATCTGAAGCATATCAGTTTGAAGTAATTTTCCCATGATTCCGTAACTTTTGTTAAGATGAGCTTTAGCCAATCGTACAGCATGATCTCGTCTGATAATGTAACGTGGTAGGAGATGTTTTTGACCGATTCTGAAAGTTTGTAAATGCTAATTTGTGCTCTTCATGTTGTGTATGATGCATTTTTTTCATTTGTAGATAAAAAGCCCCATAAACCTCCCAGACCATCCTTGCCTTCAAAAGTTAAGCGAACTCCAAGTCAGCTTGGGGCTGCACAGTCCCAGACCGGCCCTGTCAGTCAGGAATCTGGAAACCACACTTTGGGATCCAACCCGAGCGACCCCTTCCTGCCTGGGGCGGGTGCCCCGTCCACTGAGCCCCCTAGCCCCACCCCTGCCACAGAGCGCCCTGTCTCTGCCCCCCCCTCTGAATCTCTGCGGTACCCCACTCCGCTTCCCCGCACCAAACCCAATTTACGGCCGCTCACTCGAGAGGTCAAAGTTCAGACATTAGTCCGACTGAAGGATGACGGGGAGAATGGCCAGTTGATTCCTGCTGGTGGGGAGGTGTCCGATAGCAAGTACCTGCAGGAGCTCCTGGACGTGTTTGGCGAGGGCAACGTGTGCGACGCCGGGGAGGGCAGTGAGGTAGAGTCTGACGACGACGACGACATGTGCGCCCTGCATAGCCACCGGAACATCCGAGCCAAGATCCAGGCCTTCGAGAAGCAAGCTGGCACAGACGGAGAAGACAGCGAGGCCCTGGTGGGAGAGCCGCAGGCAAAGCCCCGCTACCAGCTGCCAAAACCCCCCATGTTGGCACCAAAGCCAGCCCTTTTATCCAAGCCCTCTAATTGGACCTTCTGGGAGGAGCCTTTTGCTGCTGGCTCCACCCCTGTCCCTGCCCCCAGGCCCACCCCTGTCCCCGCCCCCAAGCCACTTCTTCCCCTGTGTACTGCAGAGAACGGAGGCTCCGCACAGGCCCTGCCCTCTTCTTCTTCGGGGGTGTCCGTTCTCGCCCGGGTGAAGAACATCATGGCCCAAGAGGAGCAGCCCATGGTAGCACGCCCCACAGTACAAGCTAAGCCCAACCTGCCCATCCCTCCTAGCGGCAGCCTGGACGACTGGACCACACTCGCAGGTCAGTGTCATGGCCGTCGGTGGCGTATCCATGACCGTCATCTCTGCGGCCCTCACCTGCCCACGGGTTCCCTCCCCTCCTCCAGGCACTGCCCCGGCCAAACCGCTCCGCTCCGTTCAGAACCCACCAAGCCGGCCCAGTGTCTCCCGGAAACCCACGATGATCAGAGTACCCAGCAAATCAGAAATGCGTGAGTTTCCCCTGCTCGCGACCAGATGGCTTTAAAAAAACAGATAATTATGGGAAGGGAGAAAAATAGCAGACATGATTGTGAAGCAGAGTGCTTAGGAGGACGAATTAAACCACTTCATCGTTAAGTACTCATTCATCAGGGCGCCTACAATTCCACAGGACTTGTTCCTTTCTGTGTTTGTTTATACAGATCTCTGAGCAAAATATAGTGATTATCAAATGTGCCACATAAGTTTTACTTACTCGAGAAATGTTCTGAGGACAGAGAGATAGGTCCAAGCAACTACCGGTGGAGGGAACAAGACATCTGATTGGATAGTCCCACCTCCTCTAGTTGCTTGGACCCACCTCCTCTACAATCTGAGGTAATCTCTCTGAACCAATCGTTTTTCATAATGCCCTCAGAACACGTTTGTGTAAGTATAACTTCTAAAGTCTGATTCTCCTGTAGAGCATTCAGTGGTAGCCTTGCTCTGATTGGTTGCTTGAACCTGTTACCTATCCTGTAACTGACTGGTCTCTTTCAGAATCAGAGGACATGTTTCAAGACAATCCACCCCCCCTGACCCCCCAGTGGCCTGCAGGAGACTCTGTTCTGACTGGCCAAAAGTCCAGCCTCTCATCTAAGTTCACCTACCAGACCCTGGTGCAGGTGAGACGCCCTTGACATTGGGGCCATGTTCCGTCGCTCTGGTCCCATTTGCTGGCCCGCATGAGCCACCCCCCCTCTCACCTCGCAGCCCGAAGCGATCGTGGTGTGGGAGTCGCAGGATCCGTTGCGGACCACAATGCCTCATTTTCTTTAACCTCAGCTGCACTCTGAATGGGAGCCCCTCTGCTGTTGCCGGCTCACAAACGCGCCTTTGTGTTTCGGCCCTCGCCGGACCCCCCGGGTCCACGTCAGCTGTGGCTCGCTCACGCCACCCAGGAAAAAGCCTCCTCCGAGATAGTTAGCGGCTGCCCCAGCCTGGACTTGCCAGACCCCTGCCTTGCCCTCACGACCATCAACCAGCACTATGGAGACAGTGTCCTGGGCTGTGACCCTCACCCATGAACTATTCCAAAATTCCTCTCTCTACACCTTCAAATTAGGCATTGACATCCAGTGACCGCAAATGCCCTCCACCCCATGGAAGGTCTAATTGCATAATGTCTGGTCACCAAGTTAATCTTGCTGGATTTAACACCATCTGACCTCTCTGTGGGGTCAGTAGACATGGTCTGCAGACTGGCGGCACATGGTGGCTACAGGGGATTAGCATGCTAGCATGTTCCTACTTGGCTAAAGGTTTCCTGCTCTGTCTGTTGGCCTCTAGGAATTCGGTAATTCAGAGTGGCCCGACAGCTCCGCACCCGCAATATCCCTCCCCCCTCGGTGAGTACCAGCACGTTTGTCTTCATTGGTCAGAGTACTTCAATGGCCTTCCACACTAGATTTAGTTTCCTGGGAAGTTTCTAGCTTCTAGGTTTGATGGCGTCCCGGGGGGGGGGGGGGGGGGGGGGGGGGGGGGGGGGGGGGGGGGGGGGGGGGGGGGGGGGGGGGGGGGGGGGG
>JABFEA020000067.1:7609941-7621494 GCA_019775915.2 Cyphomyrus plagiostoma | reverse complement strand
TGCAAAGAAATGTGACAAAAATGTGACTATTCCGCTTGGGTATGCATACTGCAATTCAAAATGACATCGTTGCAGGTCCTTAATGGGAGAGTAACTATGGGCATGTGGCATATGGAAAAAAATGATCATCTACTTCATGCAACTCATCCCCACGTCCCCCCCCCCCGTCGACGAGAAAGTGAAATTGGCTTGTTAATGCGGCGCCACCTCAGGAGATGGCGCCCTAGGCGGCCGCCTACGTCGCCCAATGGATTGACAGGCACTGAATATACGTTTCTGAAATTATTCTGAAGATCGTTTTGAAAAGGACTGATGACGATTAATAAAGAGAGCTTTCCTGAAGCCATGTCAGACACATCTAACGATGCGCCCTCGTAGCTGTTAAACGTATTGATGTATTCTTTTAGTCTCTGCCTTCTGTGTAGATGTTTTATCTTACTGTTAATGTTAATCTACGATATTTATTGTCTCTCTCCCTTTAGACATGAGTCGTTTTTGCTCTGTTAACAACAATTTCCCCTATGATAACCACATCCTCGTCTTGGACATGGTCCTGAGTTCCCTCTGGAGCGTCCCACAGCCGATTGACTGGGAGAATGTTGCTCGACTCGTACCCGGATTTACGCCCAAAGAGGTAAACTTCCCCACATACCACCCATTACTGTGAATTACGTGCGACGCGTTTAAGCGTCTTGTCGTCCTAGTTAGACACTGCAATAAACTTCTGGATTGGATGCTGTCCAAAAGGAACCGTTTTATATTTCTGCTAGGCATTTAGCATTACGTGGGCACAGATTGGATTTTGTTCCTTTTTTTTTTACTTCATTTTTAAATGGTCAATAGTGTGCAAGGAGATTCGAGGAACTGAAGAACTCCGGGAGCTTTTATCATGTGGACAACCAGTGCAACCCACTAACAGTAGGGGTCAGCATGTCCTCTGACACACTGTCCCCCAGCATCAAGTCTGCTCTCTTGGAACCAGACGTGGAAGGGGGGGAGATGCTGGTCAGCCCAAGCAACATCTCAGTGACCGGTGAGGGCACTGACTTTAGCACTGGGTATTGATGGCATTGTGCTTGTTTTCAGATTCCATTCTTCTTTGTCATTTCAAGGATAGATGGAGATGATTGGATGGATGATAGAAAGACAGGTAGCGAGACAGATGCATGAAGGATGGATGATAGAAAGAAAGGCAGAGAGACGGATGGATGGATGGATTATAGAAAGACAGACAGAGGGACGGATGGATGGATGGATAGCTTTTGTCCAAGGTAGTGCTTATGGATATTGCACAGACACTGCAGGTGCTTTCCAGTGCTTTGTTAGTTGCTCACACATGGATGTTAGCTCAGATGCTCCAGTACTGCCTTTAAAGTCCCTGCATTCCTTCCTCAAAACTATCTTCTAACTTTTCTGTGCATCTACAGGTTTGTCTGTGATCCCTTCTGGGAGATGTTCAGGGGCTGACAGCGACTGCGACGTCTCACCCGAGGAAGAGAAGGTGGATGGGGATAAGGGGTAGGCCATGCACCATCGAGAAATAGCATGTAATCCAGAGGCACTTGAGGGAGCTCTTCCCAAATGTTTATTGATTTATTACCTGCTTGAACATTGTGTCATGCTCTGTCCCCTGTCGTACTCTGTCATACTGTAAAGCATTTGAATACTCGGAGTAATGATAGGATGTATCTGTATAGCTCATACTACTCAGTCCTTTTTCCTGTTGTTGTGATGTCATAAATGTACATCGCAAGTTTAAAAGTTAGCATTGGGTAAGGTACGGCTATGGCGGGCGGGCTGTCCGGCTTTGCAAGTTACGTCCCCCCTGTGTCCGTAATCAGAAGGTTCGCCAGATTGAGCCAATTTCATCAGAACTATGTGGGGAAAAAACACTCGAATGTACCTGAACTCATACCTGTGGAAATAAGAAAGGGACCATTGTAATGCCCGTTATTCATCTTCAATGTTTTCTCCACCTGCTCTCTGCATTGTGCTGAAGGAAGTATGCAATACAAAGAAAAGCATCAGTATAAGATGATGATAAATGATAAAAATAGTAATGAAGTCTAAAATAAAAGAATAATAATAATAAATAAATAATGATAATAGAAAAACAATAGAAAATTACTTTGAAAAATAGTCAAATTATGTATTATTATTATTATTATTATTATTATTGTTATTGTATTAATTACTGGATTATAATAAGGGTTTTATTTACAGGCCTAATATGGTTATCCATGTCTGTGACGAGGCCAAGAACCTGAAGCAGGACTTCATGTGTCCACGAGACCTCCTGGTGAGCGAGATGAAGTACTTTGCTGAGTACCTGTCCACCAATGCCCAGCGCTGGGAGGAGGTGGACATCTCGGTGCACTGCGACGTCCAGATTTTCGACTGGCTCATGAACTACGTCAAGAGGCACATGAGTGACAGTGAGGACAAGCCGAAGCTAGGTAAACATCAGGCGGGTGACTCCTCCCTTGGGGGTTTGTGATGCCCCCTTGTGGGAATAAAGTGCAGGTACCAAAAGTCAGGAATGCAGGAGTGGTTCAGCCTGTACTGACTGTGTTTTGGATGGTCGCGTTGGTTTATTTTGTCACGTGTTTTTGGTTTTTTTTTTTTGTCTGCAGTGGTATCTGGCAGTGCGTTATGTGGTGTGTGTTTGTTGGTTTTCAGAACCCAGCAATGTGATCTCAATCCTGATCTCCTCCGAGTTCTTGAAGATGGAGACCTTAGTAAGTGTTGTGTAGTGAGGCTGCGAGTCTACAGCACACCGCATGAAGTGTGTGTTCTCTGTGCAATCGTGTGGAGGGCGGCCATGTTTGTTCACATCTGTGTGCATGTCGACATGGCTAAGGTAAACATGATGTGTTGTAGTAGAGTAGCTACACAGTCCGTCAGGAACTTGCTCATGGCTATGGTCTGGATGGACACCCCCCAGGTTGAAGAATGCGTGCAGTATTGTCACGCACACATGAGCGCCATTGTGGCCACGCCTTGCAACATGAGCTGCATTAACGACGACCTCAGCAGGCGCATAGCAGACCTCTTCAGCCACAGAGAGGCCGAGGGGGTCAAGGACAAGAAGGACAAGTTCAAAAGGTGACTGGGGGGCAGAATGAGTCACTGCAACATTGTGCCAGTCCAGGGTTGAGCAGCTGAGCTGGTGATCAGCATTTAATATTGGTGTCATTTTCAAAGTATACAATTATTCTATTTATACTACATTGGATTGATTTAAGTTTTATGTAGAAAAGAAAAAAACAAAAAAACCATAGCAGATGTGGTTAGCACTGTCACCTGATACCTCTGGGACCCGGGTTCGAGTCTCTGGCAGGGTTTCATGTGCATGGAGTTTGCATGTTCTCCCTATGTCGTTGTAGGGTTTTTTTCTGGGTACTTTGGTTTCCCCTCCCATAGTCTAAAAACATGCTGAGGTTAATTGGAGTTGCCAAATTGCCCATAGGTGTGCATGTGTGAGTGTGCCTTGTGATGGGTTGGCACCCCACCCTGGGTGGCTCCCTACCTTGCACCCGTAGCCACTGGGATAGCGGCATGGTGGTGCAGTGGTTAGCACTGTGCCTTACATCTCTGGGACCAGGGTTTGAGTCTCCTCCTGGGTTACCTGTGTGTGGAGTTTGTATGTTCTCCCCGTGTCATCGTGGGATTTCCTCCGGGTACTCTGGTTTCCCCCCACAGTCCAAAGACATGCTGAGGCTAATCAAAGTTACCAAATTGCCCATAGTTGTGCATGTTTGAGTGAATGGTGTGTGAATGTGCCCTATGGTGAGCTGGCCCCCCTTCTAGGATAGGCTCTGGACCCCCCGTGACCCCGGGTTGGAAAATGGATGGATGGATATGTTATATTAATTACTTTGAAATGATACAATACTTCTGTTCATACTTCTTTTTGGGTTTGTCTAGAAACAAATATGCAATGATATCTTTGATGTTCTTTCTTAATCTAGTAAATTGTTCCAGAAGAAAATCGAGAGGCTTTTTGACCCAGATTACAAGAATCCTGACGCCCCAGGGAATGCGTCTACCTTGTACAGGTGAGTTCAGCCACAGAAGTGAAACGCTAAGTGCTCCCTCTGCTGGTCTCCCTAAGATCACCCTTCCCTCCGCTGATCTCCCTAAGATCACCCTTCCCTCCGCTGGCCTCTCTAAGATCACCCTTCCCTCCCCAGGTGCGGCTTGTGCAATAAACTTCTAACCAAAGAAACGGAGAGGAAGATTTCCTGCATCCCTGGAAAAATTAACGTCGATCCCACTGGAAACATTGTATACCGCCATAGCAGGTAATCGCACCTCAATGGAAAAGAGAGCACCTCCACCGAAATGCTGTAATGGCCCCCGTTTCATGTCTCTTTTGTGTTCATTGACCCTAAGGCAGAAGAACTGGGATGTCCATGACTACATCAATGGTCTTTACGAGGAGCTCAAGTCCTGGGAACTCGTCTACTGGAGGATCTGGGGCACTGTGAACTTCCTCACCTGCACCTCCTGCAGGCAGGTAAGGGGGTGCACGTCCTAGGCTGTTGCATTGTCATTTTATGGCTCTTGGTTTTAATCTCCCTCAAAGCTTTTTACATTTAATCATTTACCCTCACCTACTAGTGCCCTACTGGTAGTATTAGGAACAAACTAACCATGTTTCTCAACTTATTTTGATCATCCCCCAGGTAGATATTTAAAAAATCAGGATGGCAGATGGCTGTTAGGTCTGCACTCTGTAATTCAAGTGGAAAATCAGGAGCAGTTAAATCATTTTTTTCCTTGGATGTTCACACACTCACTACTAGTAATGGACAATATGATGCTTTGTGAACCATTTGCTGTATTTTGTCACCCCACTAGATGGCGCTCTCTGTTCATAAAAGGGCACAAAGCATGCCCCATAGCAACCCAAGAGCACCATCTAGTGTGGTCAAAAACTTTTGCCAATTACTGCTAACTACTTTTCCTCTGGACTGGTTTTTGTGAGTTGTGATGAGACTCTTTGCTGGCAGGCGTTTCTCTGCACTGAGCTATCGCAATGCAGATATCACCCCGAAGCTGTGGTGTACCCTTCCTTGGGATCAGAGCCCACCTGGCATGGGACCGGCCTCTACCCCTGTTGCAACCAGAGGGTGCTGCGCTTTGACCCCACCGGCCTGCCTAAGGTAGTCTGCACGCACAAACATGCTGGACCCCCTGCAGCCAGCCTACAGAATGATGATGAGACCACAAATATGCCATCACCACTGCACTATATCTGGCAGTGTGAATGTATGACAGTTTTCACACCAACTGCCGGCAGCAATGAACTAAGAAAATGGTGATAAAAAGGTTAAAATCACCAAACAATATAACTTAAAGATGATGTAATTTTATTATACAGTATACTATACCTATGATGATTTTTGCATAGAAAATAAAGGGCCAACTTATGATCAAATCGTCATGCAACCAGTATGTCAGATCCGATTGCGGTCGTAAGTCGACAAAGACCTGTACAGCTATGCAGGTTAATAGTTACATCATAACATATGATAAACAAAAATCACCGTTATACTTGCCGTGCTGATTTTCACTTGTCCTTCCTTCTCTCTCTGTGCTTGTAAGGGCTGTAAGATGAAGGATCATTTTGTGGCGGAGGAGGCCGATTGCTCTGACCCCCAACTGAGTTCAGATCAGGCACGAGTGTTTGAGGATGTCCTCCTGCACAGAGAGGTGGTGTGCATACCCAGCTCCCAAGTGCCTGATGGGTAAGCCACACTAGTACCCACATGTACCACTCGTCATGGGGGCCATCCAATAAGCTTACCCAGAATACCCTGACCGGGCCAAGCCATTGACCAGTAAAAGTGAAAGACACTTCATACCAGATCAGAAGCTGGACATGAGGCAGGCTCAGATTTCCCTTGTGGCCTAAAACTGAAGTACATTTACTTAATTGGTATTATCATGTCATTCGGTATCATATAAAATGCAAAAAGTGACAGTTGTTTAATAAGAAGTAATGAAGAACTGAGGGCGATGGAAATTTCCCTGCTGACTCTACCGTGGCTGTGTTTGGCTTGATGTGACCTCAGTTCAGAGGACCCCCCTGCTGGAGGGGAACCATCCCAGGACTGTGACATCCTGCTGGAGCCTGGTGCCCTACGGGCTCCCAAACCTGGCGACATCACAACGGTGAGGTCACGGCCACGGGGTTAGGGAGGCATTATGGGTATGTCACATACAGAGGACTCCATATTAATTATTGTAATTCTTCAGTCCCTGCCCGTGTTTGTCCTGGAATTAAAGATTGTGTGAGTTATTATGCGAGTTTAATATGTATTAGCTAGTAGTTTTACGTTTCTAAAGGAATTTTACCTGTAATTTTGTTTTTTTATATGTTTACAGTTTTCACTGTTGAAAAACTGGAGCTTACAGCTGGTATGTCAGAAATAAAGTATTTGCTATGGAATGTAAAGGATCCTGTGGGACACTGCTGGATTCCAGTAAGCCCAGTTGACACTTCGCTCCGTCATGCAGAGGCAGCAGTCCCTGCTCTCTGAAGATGAAGAATACACCACCGGCTCTGAGGTGACGGAGGATGAGGTCGGGGATGAAGAAGAGGTCTCCAAGAAACAAGAAAAAGGTCTGGGGTATATCCACCAATAGGTGGCAGCATTTTCACTTTAATTTAAGAGCAGCTACGCCGAACTTACTAGGCACTCTGTTTATATGAAAAGAAATGGACCTTGTTAAATATTTGAACTTTGCTCTATATATATTTCTGTGCGATACATGGGTCATTTAGTAAGAATTCGCTCTTGCATTACTCAGTTCTCTTTTCTCACTCACTACAGTTTTTGCTATGCTTGCAGCATGTTTGTATACCCCTCGGGGTTTTAAATAATGCATGCTGCTAATCGGATTGCTGGAGACAGTGCCAAGGGTCTAATCCATTAGGTAAGAACAAGGTGAAATGTGCACAGGTGCGAAGAAAGCCAAGAGGCCGAGCAAACCTCTCAAGAGGCAAATGTCATCGCCCCGTTTCCAGCGGAAGGAGCGGAGGCCAGAAAAGGTGGGAAGGCTTCCCTGCTGGACAGGCCGTGCCGTGGTTTTGCGTATCTTCTCGGCCTGTGTGTCGTGCCGTTCCGTAACCAGCGGCTCCCGTCCTGTTTTAGGCACCTTCCCGGGACACGACGCCGTTCACGTGAGTCCGCCTGGTCTTTTACAGGGTTCAGCTGGAATTCCTTCCAAACATCCCTCCTCCCGCAGTCCAGTGACATGAGTTCACGTGAATCCGTGACTCAGATTTCCCTGGATGCCCATGTAGGTGATTGTGCCCAACCTCACGCCCAGTTCCTCCCAGAATGAGCTCTGAATCACCGTGACAATAATAGCATAGGCAGTCTTACTGAAAGGGTATTTGTCATTTTTTGTAGCTTTGGGGTTAAAACCTTGTATGTCTTTGAGCCAGATGTCTGCTGCGGCATGACGGGATGAGAGGCACTGAGGCACAGCCCATTTCTGGCACACCTAAAAGTCTTCCTGTAACGTGTGATTTTTCACAGAGTGAGTATTCAGAAGAGCAAATGGGACAGCAGTCGCTCCATGCGATTCAACCAAGATGCCCAACGAGAAGATGGTGAGACAAAATTTGAATGAAAGTATCCCCCCCCCCCGCTGTAGACAAAAACTGTCTAATGTCGCCCTTAACCACCAACTTACACGCTGTTGTTTTGCCTCCTGAAACTCGGCAGACCAGCGAAGGATGGCTGAAATCATTGAGCATCTCACCAAGCTCCGATTCGGTGACTTGGAGCAGAGCAAGTCAAGGGAAACTGAGGCGAGTCCCTGACATTTCAAAAGGCTTTTTTACACTGTGAAATACTATCTAAGAGCATCACTGGAGTTGTTCTGCTGTTTTATTTTGCTTTAAGTATTTTCAAACTGTCTGTAGAAGTGGACATGGCGGAATTTCAGACTCCGCTCAAAACCGATGCGATCTAGTGGAGATGAGATGCGAGCAGGATTGTTACTGCCGCTGTCCTTGCAGCATGCGGGAGGGATCTACTCCAGACTGGAGGCCCAGATCATGGCCCAGGCCAGCAGCAGACAGTCCAGCTCAGAAAAGACCTTCAGGTAAGGATGGACCGTTTGAAGGTCTGAGCAGCTTCAAGGGCTGAGAAATCATGCCACTGCAAACTGCAGTGTATGTCCAGTTGTTCACCCATTGGTCTCAATCACTGTATGATCCCTTTAGAGCAAAGGCACGTCTTACACAGGGAAGACCGACCTAGGGATGGAGAACCAGCCGAGGCCTGGTGCTCCTTGTAGCCGCTCCCAGGATCTCTCCCCAGAAGGTGCCTGAGGCCCAGTCTCCTCCCCCACCCCCACCACTCCACCCCCAGGCCACCCCCTGTCCTCAGGTTCCCTGCCCAGCTTTGCCTCGCGTGGCCTGGCTTCAGCCAGAGACCCGCAGCCCTCTCAGGCCGACTCAGGTGACTTTGTAAGGCTCGCCTCACCGTCAGCTTCTCGCCTGGATCTTCTCCTCGGTCCGCTGCAGTGCATCACTCCCCGGACCTCAGCACTGGGGATTAACATTAGAGCTAAAGCTGCTTTAAAAAAATGGGAGCAAACCTAAGTCCATATCGCCGCCCTCAGGGCAAAGATGAAGGGAAATCACTGGGTGTGTGAAGATGGGCAAAGCTGATCTTACTGTTGGTCGCAGTTTAATCCTGATTCCATACTTAAATGTGTGTTTTTACTGTTATTTTTATTTTTTTCAGTCCTTCTATGAAGACATATATCACTGGGTTCAGCTTGTGACCATTTATTCCTGGTTTAGTTTTAGGCAATGATGTAACAGACTATCCTGAAGCTGAGTACATCAGTACTCTGGTTAAAGTATCTAGAATTGTTGAAGATGTCATGTACTCAGATTGCACTAATATTCCATTAATAAAACTTAAAATCGCTCTTTGGGGTGTTTTTTTTAATATATTTCCTGTTTCCTTTTTTATTTACTGGATTGCAGGCATTTGGCACAATGAAACACTTGAGTGTTGAGATTGAAGACGGTCTTCACAACAGATGATTTTTGACAAGATAAAATGATGTAAAATCTGTAATCACCGATACAAATGTATCATTTTCTGGCTTCAGGAGCCCCCATCCTTTGATTCTCCAAGCCTGTTTCCCATTAGCTATTGTATTACATTAAAGTCGTCTATGAAAGGTAGCCCTGAAGTACTCTCTGGTGTTCCTATATCCAAATAGTCACTTAAAAATGATGTCATCATCCAAAATATTTAGTTTCGGGATTGTACATGCTTGGTTTGAAGGTCTGCAGATGTTTTCGTTTCAATACTTAAGAATATACAATATTGAGTAAGATGAATTATGAAAATAATTCCAAAAGACCAGGACCTGCTCCCCTTTCCAGGCTGTATCTGCGCTCGTGTTTTCATTACACTTCTCCGCGTTTCAATCCTCTGCAATGCCTTTGTCGTAGCAGAAAATCAAATCTGACGGCTTCACCCAGATGCTCCCGGGTGAGTTATTCCGGAATGAGACACTGAAGCACACGCTGTGGCAGAGTGCAGCTGTACTGATTGTAGCCGGTTGTCCCTTAGTTAGCCTGCATGGACAGTCTATCCCCAGCACCATGTACGGCTTTCTGGAAGAGTGACAAGTCTTACAAATGAATAAAACATCACCAATGAAGAAAAGCAAGGTGTTTGCTGTTTCTGCTCTGACTCGAGTGTCGGCAATCTTGAACCATAGCTATAGTCTCACTGGAGTTAACTAGGCTGTGATCTTACACATGGAAATAACTGAGAGCATCTTCCTGAGATGCTCCTGTTTTCATCATGTTGATGCGTATATTTGATAGTGAAGCTCGATACCTGAATAGTTTCTTTAGTTATTCAGCAGACAAACTATTAAGCCACTAAAATATGGATGCATTCAACTCTATCAAAAGGTCAATATTAACTCCGATCTAAACCCTGAGTTTAGGTCACCTGCATCAACTGATCCTAAGAAAGTGGGGTGAGCAGTTTCATGGTTTGCTGGTTGTAGAGCTGATTTTCAAGCAGCCAGTCAAGCCAAGCATACAGCAGCGAATGAGGGTTTCAGTTGGCTGTCATAGCTGTGAGGCATAATGGACAAAGATTAGCCACCTCGAACCCTGGACATCCTCTTCCTGTGGAAAGCTGAGATTTAATTTGATTATCATGAGCACTCTATGGTATAATGAGCCCCTACCTTCTGAAGCCAAGCAGATTTTAAGGTTGTGTTTATCCTGTTCTGGAGACTGCCAGTGCTATGGGTCTCAGGGAGCAATGAGGAATGAAGGTTTTTCTGGTGACTTTATTTCTACAACAAATCTTACAAAACATTATCTACTCATTTGATTATTGCCTCCAAGGTAAATGATTTCATACATTTTAATGATGCAGTTGTATGTTGAGAAGAATTTGCTCTATGCTTACTTTTGCAAAATACTCCCTGACGGTGTTCAGTATTTTTGCTAAATAATATTATGTTGATGTGTTTTGCAAGGTATATCTCTGTTGCTCACCAGACAGCAGAAATGGTTCATCATTAGCTAAGAACACATACTTATAACCAGGCGGCTGCTTTAAAGCTACTGCTATCAGTTATCAGGAGGGACGTCCCGCAATGTTTCATCCTTTGGAGACAGATTCCCGTTCCTGTTATACAGTCTCCAGTTAAATAAACACTGACAGGCACCTCAAACGCAAGTGTTAGTTAAACAATAATGATAGTGCTTTTGAGACGGTGACTGAACCCAAATTGATTAATGTGTCTATTAAATTACTCATATGTCGAGTAATATGATGAGGTAATGAAAGTGTAGCACACAGTTAAAAAAAGTGTTTGCAGCTGGTTATTCTGAACATGTTCACATAGAATGCAAGATTCTTCTAAGCACTTCTCCTCAGGGTCACCAAGGGCTTCAAAGGCTTGTAGACTGAGGCATTGGCCCCAACTGAAAGCTGATTGGGCCCCGGAGTGCCCCCCCCCCCCCCCACATCAATTCAAAACATATAATTGGCTATTGATGAGGTTGACCCCTCTGTATGAATTATGGCCCCTCTAATGCCCCCCACCTTAAAATAACCCTAGTATCATCCCTGGACACAAAGCTGGTGTATACACTGAATGGGATACCAGTCCACTGCAGGACACACACCGACGTAAGCCCACACACCAGAGTAAGCCCACACAGCAGGGGGAAGTCAGCTCCAGATGAACTGAGCCGGGAATCAAACCCCCAGCTATTGAGCAACTTCGGTATAGTTTACAATTCTATACTATAAAGTGCCTTATAAAAGACCAGAAAGACTGCAAAAACGGCACTGAAGTGCTGCGTTGATCACATGAACAGCACAGACACTACGCAGCTTGCGGGGGGGGGGGGGGGGGATTTAGCGGCCCCCAGGGTGTGATTTTGTTGGTGTCCGGTGAGGGACAGGCCTGCACACCAAGGCCCGTATTTACAAGGCTTGTGGCTAACCCAAACCCCAAAAAGAAAAAAATGTC
>JABFEA020000067.1:7579446-7608654 GCA_019775915.2 Cyphomyrus plagiostoma | reverse complement strand
TTCAGGTGGGACTGCTGCTCCTTTGGAGAACATCAGGAGGTACATGGTTCAGGTGGTACTGCTACTCCTTTGGAGAACATCAGGAGGTACATGGTTCAGGTGGGACTGCTGCTCCTTTGGAGAACATCAGGAGGTACATGGTTCAGGTGGTACTGCTACTCCTTTGGAGAACATCAGGAGGTACATGGTTCAGGTGGGACTGCTGCTCCTTTGGAGAACATCAGGAGGTACACAGCTCAGGTAGTGCTGTTGTTGGCTCTGTCTTTTGCAGTGTGTCATCTCCTGCAGGTCACACCATGCAGCCCCCCCCCCCCCCCACACACACACATTTCTGTAGCAAGATGCAAAGTGAGCAGAAAGGCGTGACGGCCCAGCTAGGGATGGAGGACAGCGAGAAGTGTGACTTTCTGGAGAAAAATGTAGCGGAAACGACATTCGGCCGCTGATGACACATTAAAACTCACGGGTGTGAAAAACAGGAACTCAACCTTGAAGTATGAGGTCAGGTCTTAATTGTAGCCATGCTACTAAATAACAAAACGATGCATGTCTAAGTCTTGAAACTGACCAAAATTAGTCATTTTGCATTGCAGAAAATGTTATAACTTGAAGGAGAAAAAAATGAGACTCCCACTCGGAGAATATCCAGCATTCTTCCACACAAAGGTGAGATTTGTTTGTTGTTTGAAATATTGAATGATGCTGCAGAGCTGAAAGAAAATTCAGTTTCCAGAACACGCTACAGAAAATCGAGGTATTGTTTGCCGTGTTATGTATTATGTAAATAGTCTATTATGTTGCCATAGTACAGTTCAACTCACTGGCACTTAAAAGTAAGAAGGCCTATAAACTCTGTTAGTATCTGTAACACTGTAATTAATACTTTTGACAAATTAATTTTGTAACAATTATTAACTATGATAGAACTCATCTGTAAAGTTCAACTAACCCATAATATGAATGTATTTCGGTCTAAATGTATTTTACACTTCGAGTCCTGTAACTAGACTTCACCTTCTGTGAAGCAATTTTGCTTTTAGACGTCTGTCAAGTTGGCAGATGTAAGCCCAATATAAGTGGATACAAGACTGAGGATTCAAGGTCAGCCAGTCTGCAGGGATTCAAACAGATTTTCATAATTAATGTATCTAAGCAGTGCAGAATTGTATGTTTTCCAAAAGATAGATCTGGTTCCAAGAACTAGAATGAATGACTCATATAGGTAGTAACAGCGGTCTATTAATAATGTGGGAGTACTAGCCTAAACCAGTTAGTGTTAGGAAAGCCTTGAGGGATGCCTTCTGCAGAGGCGTGTCCTAAGAACATTCCAGAAAGTTTAACACATTTGGTCTAAAGATATTTCTTTGTACATATTGCTTTAATGCCATTTTTATGCCAAGTTTACCACTAAATCCATGTACTAAAATTTGTATTTCCTTTTCAACTAAATAGGTGAGTAACCCATTGTTTACCTTAGTTGCATTTATTTTAATTGCATGCCAATGAGGACAAGTACGATTTTACAAATAAGCACTATGTATATAACGTGCTCTGGAAAAAAATGAGTCCACGGCAAAATTTTCAGTTTCATTTTTCAGTTTATGGGTATGTCTGTGTAAAATATACATTTTTTTGCAGACTGCAGCCTGGCTCTTCCCTGCTTCTTATTGATGAAGGGCTTCTTCCTTGCTTTATGGGACTTCAGCGCTGCTTCTAGGAGACTAATACGAACTGTCCTAGCCGTGCATTTCACACCACTTAATGTTTCCCATTCATTTTGTAGGTCACTTGAGGTCATCCTCCAATTTATGAGGATAATGCCAGATAAGGTGACGGTCATCTCTGGCATTACAAAATTGCCTTTGCCCTCTACCTGGCTGGTTTTTGGTCATTGTCAGTGTCTCCTGATTCACTTAGAAACTTGGAATTCACTTAGAGCCTGGAAGCAGCCTGAGGCTCACGCTAGCCTTCTGCCATCAAAACCAGGATTAAACGAGGATTTAAAAATGCAGAATTTTTTAAAAAATACACTTTTTCCAGACACACACGTAAACTGGAGAAACAGGAGGCAGCAGGAACCATCATAGACATCCTGGGGGAGTTCCAGAGGGAAACAAACTGTTACCCGTGTTGCTGGTAGCTCCCTGCGTAGATACATTACTGCACAGATTACACCGAGGGAAGCAAACCCTACATTTCTTATCAGAGGGAATCACCTGCTTCCGAAGCTAAATATAGCTTATTTCTTGGGTGCGCCTGTCAAATCTAGCCCGCTGCAATGACTCGCTCTGCTCGGGCGCAAGTGCTGCAGCCCCCTCGTGACGCTGCATTTTGCAGGAGCCGATACTGATGCCGGTGAATCAGCGTGAACAAACGCAACCAAAGACATGTCTAAAACCCGCGTCTTTTTGTTAAAAGACATCAAACTCGCACGCATGTGAAATACAAGCGAAGAGGAAGACCCTTTTCCCGTGGACGTCTCCCAATCTGAATCTCTCTCTCTGCGGAGATGGAGAAATTTCAAAACGCGACGTGACTCACCCAGGGAACTAATCTTACAGCCAGCCGTCATTTGTGAAGCAAATTGTGCGCCCTGGTAATCTGTGTCAAACGACTGCATTTGCTAATCAAGTATAGCGTCATTTTCAAGTCAGTATCTCACATTTCATAATTTAGGTGCGCGGTGGGGAGTTTATGAGATTGCTATTATAGCACTAGCCTAAAACGGGCTGATCCAAATTCTGTGTGTGACTAAGTGGCCTTAATGCAAACGTTTGGGGCGTTTGTATGAGAACAAAGAATAATTTCAAAAAGCAGAGAAAATGTACAGTATTTTAGTACAATGATGCCACGACTTCCTTATCCAATGAATTGTTTTCAATTACATTGTTTTCAGCAGTTGTTTTTAGTCACATCTGGAAATAATTTGTGCAACAAATGCCAGGACTGCCTGCCAGTGTAGGTCTTGGAGTTAGATGCAGTCATGTCTTTGACCTTCTGCAGTTATAGATCATCACGGACCCTATACAAGTAATAATATAATTATTTTTCTAAAATCACCTCCTCTAACAACACTTGCAGACTCTGGTCCTGAATTGAATTGAGAGTCACTGGGCAACCACAGGTTTCTGCTGAAGGTGCTCCTCAGTCTTTAGGACTTGTTGGTTAAAGAGCGTCCTCTTGTGGCTGTAAGGGGAGGCCCTCAGGTAGACTTCTGTCAAGCCTGCGCCCCTCAGGCTGGAGGGAGCAGTCACCGCCCGCAGCCTCGTGGGATGACGCGCTGGCAGGAGCTGCCCCTTTGGGTGGGCATCGGCGCAGCCTTGGCACGGAATGGAGCCCGGCTGACTTCCAAAAAGCAGTCACAGGTGGCACGTGTCGTTTTTCACCAACGCAAGTGTTACATTCCAAACCCTGGAATATGTTACCGGCGACAAGAGGGGAGAAAGAGGAAGATAAATGCCGAGCTGAAACTTTCCTAGAGTGTCAAGCTTATACTCATGGTTCATATGTCCCTTGTTGAAGTCACAGGTGCCATTTAAAGATGTCCATTGGGTTCACTGGTTTAGCAATGGTCCTGCTCTAAATGCATCACTTTTCTAGCAGGTTTGAGTTTGTGTATGGAATTCCTCCAGCTTCTTATTTCCAGTTAATTTCCTCCAACCGGCTCTGTGACAAGATTCTAGGGGTGAAGAGAATAGAGGAATATGGGGAAAACTGGCAATCTGCCTGTGTCGTTTTCAGTTACCTGCAACACCAAAGTCATCAGGAACTGTTTTTAATTTTTAACCTGTTCTGGTGTGAAGGTGTTACTAATACTTGAAAGTGTTTGACAAAATGTTAAGCTGCTAGCAAATAACTAAATTTTACTAATTTTATGCTGTGGTTACTGTAAAGAGGTATCCTCACAACCTTATGACAGTTTAAGAGAATGTGCTCATTTAATGGAACTCCAACACATTACAATCCACTTATCTGCACATTTGCTAATGCTCCTTAGCACCATAGAGTGCTAAGTGCTGATACAGTGCTGATACCACTAGGATGCCTCAAATCATCTGCTGTCCTGTCACAGTAGATTTATAATAAACCAGGTAAAGGGTTTTTTTTCCCCTCTAAGTTTTGCTTTCACTGCTTGCATCTGCGCATGGACAAAGCGTCATTCTGTGGACCCATGTTCAGGCACCACCCAGCGGAGTCACTGCACGCACACATTTTAAAACTGAATGTTTATACAGAGTCGAACAACCTGTCGGATTCAAACTCTCCAGAGACACTTTCAGAATAATTAATGACTATTAAGAGCAAATCTCAGTCTCACACGCAACTCAGAACTCAGCATCATACCAGTAGATCCTGATCCAAAATGACTGAAAAGTGCACACGCCCCGTTCAGAGAGCATACATTAGACAGCAGTATACATTAGATGGCAGTATAGGTCACTTAGGGGTTGTGTTAAAATAAGGTTGGCATATTAGGATTCTTAGAACACAAGATGCAAGACGGATACCCCCCATGTCTCAATAAGTGACACGGTACTGAGCCCAGTAGCACGTTCTGGGCACCACACCTGTGCAGACACTAACCCAATCTTACAGCTGACAAGACAGCCATTACTCCTGATGTCAGGGAGAAAAAAAATTAATAATTCCACCCAGAATAAGGCTGGCGCTGAAGTAGTTCCATACAAAAGTTAGCCATTCCTACTAATTCACGCTACCAAGATAGATTATTAATGATGGCCAAAAGCAGACATTCTGGTTAAAGTCTAGTTTTTCCTCCCATGGAAGATCCCAGGTTCAACTTTAGAAGCCCCTTTACAGTGCACAAAAAAAATTGCATTTCAGACTGAATCAGAGGATTTTGCAATTACTACTGTAGTACCTTGAGCCCTGTTCGGGTGGGGGGGGGAGCCAAGACCAAAAACTGGCTCCTGACCAGCATTTCTGTTTGTGATTCATCTGCTCCCCCCAGATAGATTCCACGAATGATCACTGCCCCCATTCCCCCCCACGAAAGGAGGTCACGGGTGGCTCGGGTCACATTTCCTTGGAAAGCTGCCACACGATTCTGGGTTGCTGGTCATGTTAGCAGAGGTTCCAACCTAATGAAATATGAGCGGACATAGCCCACCAAGAGTACGGCAAGCAGACCTGAGAGATAAGGTAGGGAGGGGGTACTTCATTTTAAAAACTGTCCAAAAGGTTCAAAGCCCATTTCAAGGGCTACAACTGAACCAATGAAAAATGATAAAAGTTAAGCCAGAGACAGAATTATAAAATTCTCTCAACTTTAATCAGATCCAAAAAGTTTCACAACAAATGCAACACTTAGTGAAGGGAGGACTTTGTCATTAATAAAGATCAGTATTTGGAATTTATACATTCTTCTGATTAGGCCACTGGAAATTGTTTTGTTCTGGATAGATGCCACTTGTTTATCTGGATAGAATTAAGATAAAAATGAAAATGCAAAAATACAAAATTAACTGTAAACCACGTTTATTTTGCTCTAAGTAGTGTTCTTGAAGCACTACAGCATGGTAAACAATGTAAATTAGTACAATTCAATCTTGAAAGCCATCAGAATTAACATGAGTTATAAAGATGCAGCCGGCGGTAACCCATAAATATTTCAACCACTTTCTCAAAACTTCGATTTAATGAAGGCTCACAAATGAGCAACAATCCTCATTGAGGAAAACAAAAACCTGATGTCGGCTAAGCGACAGCACACGCACGCGCACACGCCCACGAAAAAAAGAAAGGAAGAAAAAAAAAGGAAAAATAAACAACTTTATGTTCCCATGGTATTAAACTTGCTTTACATTAGGGATGATATGCACATTATCTTGCCGCGGAAAGAAGAGAAAAAAACAAAACCTCGCTGCTGAGACACGGATAGGGTTTAGCCAAGCGCAACTGCCAGCCCGACTGTGCCCTAACACCACAGACAAAAAGGGGGTGGGCTGGGGGGGGGGGGCTGTGAAGCAGCATCATTCAGACCTTCATTCATAATCTACAAAAATTCACATTCTCCTGCAGTGCGAATAGGAGCGGCTGCTGGACACACTTGCCGGCTCCGCCCCGTCCCAGACCGCGCATGTCACTTCAGATGGGCTACTGGAGACGGGGCATTTCACAAGACATTTGCGCTGCCTCTTATATACCATATATAAACAAAGAAATGGGCAAGGGGAGGGGAAGGAGGGAAGTTAAAATGTCTTTAATCCTTAACAACCTCATGCAGCTCTAAATAAAGATGACCAAACATAAACTTGAATTAACAATGGAAAGATATTACACAAAAAAATCTCCATATAAAACGCATACTATGTAAAAAGGGCCACCGGGTGACACAGTATCATTTACATATTGGCATTGTTTTGGTCGACAAACACCCAGGTGCTGAGCCTGGCGGGGCCTGGCCCCCACCCTGCCCCAGAGCCAGTACCGCCCCACCGCTGCTGAATGTTTCCACTGACGGGACACTCCACCTTCAGTCGCACATCTCCTCCGGGATCTCGTGGGGATTCAGGATCCCAGGGACGGACATCTGCAACTTGTGTTTCTCCTCCTGGGCCTGGCGCAGCGAGGCCTCCCGCTCCTCCAGGAACAGGTCTGTGGTGTCCTCACCAGCAAACTCCTGTGTGTGCGCATGGGGAGACGTCACACCATTTACACACCCGTGTAAGAAGCAGGTAACGGAGCAAACACAAACGGCATTCATCTAAACCGAGGGAGGCCTATCTTATCCGCAAAGGACCAGCGTATATCCTGGATTTTTGGGTAACCTTTAGGTCAGCTGTTTGAACCCAGATGTGAGGACTCGTTAGCCAATCAGTCCTGTAATCAGTAATCTAATTAGGGAGTTGCAGTGAAAACCCACATACAAAATGGCCCTTTCTGGATAAGACTGCCCACCCCTGAGCTAAACTTAGTCTTTGTTTTATGACAACATACATAAGAGATGCATTGGTATCAATATTGCAGTCTACAACTTATCTGACAAAAGATCTCTCACCTTTATCTGCACCAGGAAGTCTCGGAGGTGCTCCTTGAATGCAGGAATATCTTGATTTAGGCTGAACAGCCCTGTTACAAATACCTTCACCTGGGCACTGTTAAGGGGAGAGAGATGATGGTCTCAAAAACGCAGGCAATGTAGATAATCAGGAGAACGACTCAAACTGAACTCTAACTGTTCCCTCAAATATTTGCAGGGGAGATACTCACTCTTGCAGGTGTGGAAACGCAGTTTTGAGTAAGTTGGCGACATACTCCTGGATGAACACCTGGTTGTTCACTGGGTTCGTGGGGTTCAGTGTGGTACTAATTTTCCCCTCCTCTACCAGGTTGAACATGTACGCAAGGATTGATGCATGCATCGTCAGACCTACAAGGAGAAGCATAGCATAGCCACCACATAAGGGTCATATGCAAAAACCCCGTAAATTGCAATCCCCCCCACCCCCAGACCAGAGATCTTTTCTCACCAGCCGTGTGAGATGTATCTGTGACAACAGAGAAGATATGTTGCAGAATATCGCAGAAATAGGTCTGATAGAAGCTCTGTGCAGCAGCCTCCTCCTGGGCCACATTCTGGAGCAGAGTGTAGAGGATCTGAAGACCTGGGAGCAAACAGGGAGACAGCCTTAGGATTAGAGTTATATAACTAATCCTGCCACTCTTCCCGATTCAAAGTCATGGACGGATGAATAATAGCATAAAGACGCTGAATGCAGTTAAAGGCAGGCAAGCAGGCTCACCAGTGTCGGCCACGTTCCTCATGGTGTGTTTGAAGGCCCAGATGATGGAGTCCAGCACCAGCTTGAACTGCGCTGGAGGAATGGCCAGGAAGGCTGGGAAGCAGTGAGAGTTGACCGCTTGCAGAAGATAGAAGAAGTGTGTTCGATGCTCTGGATACTCCTCAAAGTCCTGAGGAAGAGGAGCAGGTCAGAGAGCTGGAGTCATGGAGGACAACGCGAGGGGTCCTGTGCGCTATAGGGCCAACTCACTTTATTGATCATATTCAAGGTGCACTCAAACACTGCGTCAAATATCTGCGGAATTTCCCCAGTGATGTGTCCGCCCAGCTTGTTGACGATGGTTGCCATGGTGCTGAGGACTTCTGGCTCCCTGGCTGCTGGGACATTCCTCTGGTAGTCGATGAGGACGGCATCCAGGAGCGGCGGTACAAAGTTCTCACCGACCTGCAAACGAAACGGACACGAGTCAATGCAAGCAGTCTCAGACGTGCAACCACAATAGCTCAGCATTCTGAAATGTAACGGTTTAGAGAAAAACACACGGTGGACATTACAGACTCCTAAACATAGGCTAATTAAAGCAGTCTGAAAAACAACATCGAACCAATGGCACTTCAAACTTGGATTTAGAGTTTTCTTGGACTTATAGTCCAGCCCCACATCCCCCAGACAAGCTACAAGTGGAATTCTGAAGCATTTCAGTCAAAGGACTTACCATCTGTGGATCATTGGAGCGGCTAACCCAGCCCGAAATCAGCTTCAGCGTTTCCCTTTTAACCGTCCGCATGCTCCTTATCAAGGGCTGCTTCGTGACCATCTCGCCTGTGGGCAGAACACCACTGTTTTAAAAGTCCACATTTCATGGTATTTTACATGTCAATCAAGTGTAAACATACCCATATTAAACATGGCGCAGAGTCACTCATTAGTTCAAAGCAACCATTCATTGGGAGATCTTCCAAGTTCCGCTATAAATAGCAGGACCGCATGAAATCCATTGGCTGGTGTTCGCAGAGTGACAATACCCGGTACACCAGGGGGGGTAATATGTGTCACATGCTGCGAGGATACCATAAAGGACCCCATTACGCATTCACTGAATAAGCCCAGAGCTGCCCCGGCTTACCATTGGTCTGGATGGCGGCGGAGATGTTCTCGCTGAGGCACTTGTACACGTTGAGCATGTCCAGGTAGATACGGCCCAGCTGAATAACAAAGGGGTGGCCGACGGCTTTGCATGCCCGCACGTTGGTCTTCAGGATGCTCCCCAGCTGTTTCACAGTCTCCGGGTCCTTCAGAACATCCACGTTCTGTACAGAAGATGGAATTGCAAGCATTTGCAAATATCTTTTAGTAATCAGCTCATTTTATTTCTCAATGACGGCTCATTAACCAATCACTGTAGTTTCAGCCTGGCCAGTCTCAGTTCAACGTGAAATGTATTCATATATAAATTATGAAACACAGAACTGTGGGGAAGTAGACTCTCTCGTATAAAACCTCCATAACTAAATATCTATGATTAAGTTGCAAAGCTGAGCCTCACCTTAGTTGCCTGCTGAATGATACTGTCCCACACTTGGTTAGGAAGGAGCATGTATTTCTCTATAAGATGCTCCTGGACAGCCTGGTCCGTCTGAGCCCCGATCATGTAGCCCACAGCCTCATAAAACGTGTGGACCTAGAAGCAGTCGGGCACAGAACACCCATCAGCACGGTGCCAGCGCATCTGCCATCTGGCTTTGGCCTGGTGGGATGGCGTGTGTCTCACCTGCTGAGGCTGAAGGTCACAGATGATTGTGTTGATGTTATTCAGGATCTCATCGATAAAGGGCATGACCTCGCCCACCTGCACTTGGACAAAATGCCGCCGACATTTCTGCGCAATCTTGATGAAGGTGTCGCATGCCATGTCCTGTACGCCGTCGTGGGTTTCTGCAAAACCAAAGCAATATCTTAAAGCTCTCACAAGGGATGGTCCCACCTATAGTTACATCTGGAACATGTGTAATTACTACAAACAAATCCTGACTTTCAGCTCAACTCCATTGTGCAGAAAGGTCATTCCAACCAGTACAGTGGTTTCACTCACCATGCATGAATTCAAAGAGCTTGTTAACTACAGTTTTCAGAAACTTCCAGTGGGCCCGCAGGAAGCGAGGGTACTGGCCTACGATGTACATGATGTTGGAGGCGATGATGGCCTTGTTGTCCTTGCCCCGCTTCTGTTCACAAAGTCCCAGGAGGTCCTGCAATAACATGAACTCGCATCATTCAAAACATCAACCCCAAAACCATGAAAATCCCCTTTTCCCAAAAGGCTGCACATTGGATTGACAAAATGTATGAAAGCTGAAAAACCAACTGCTAGAGCAGGAAGTATATGAGCTCACCATTCACTTAAATATCCCTCCAGTTCTTATGCACTTACAAGCAAACAAATGTAAGTGCACCTTTGTGGGAGGACTGAATTATGAGTAGGGGAATTCAGAACTACCTTTATGACGGTCACCAGGAATCTCTTCTCATCCTCTTCGTGCATAGCCCCGCTAATGGATCCAATTGCCCAACACAGAGTGTTGAGGTTCTTCCAGGACCATTCTGTGCCGTTAACCTGATTATGTAGCTTCTCTGTCATTATTCGCTCGGTGTCAGCATAGTCCAAGTGTGTGAGATACACTGCAGGGCAGAAGAAGCAGCGTTGTCACAGGATGGACTGTGCGTGCGCGTGCGTTTCTTCTGGTGGCCAGACTCGCACACCCATGGTGAGGAACACAGCCTGAGCTGGGACTTACCGAGCGTCTCCCTCATGTTCTTGTAGAGGTTTATGGAGTCGGTATCCTTCATGAACTCTCTGACTACCTCTCCCTGGTCATTCTCTACCACCAGCACCTCCTCAGGCTTCGCCATGCGGCTGACCATCAGCAGACGGACCTGCCAGAATCAGGACGATGCAATAAGGTGAGAGAGAAGGACCAGCTCCTGGGGGCGGAGGCCACTGACGACAGCTGGGTAAGCTCACCTTGGAGAGCACAGGTAGGTAGAGCTGTCTGCGGGGGGGCACGTCAAAGTGCTGGCTCCCAGAAAGCAGTGGGGACGTGGAGGTGGAGAAGGGGCTCTCTCGGTACAGCTCAGCTGCCAGGTGGTTCCAATACTCTAGACAGATCTTGAAGATCTCCGTTTCTTCTACCTCTGACACTAGAAGCATGTAATGCAAAGCCTGGGGGATGAAGAGGGAAACAATATGGATGTTTGGAAGCAGCCTCACATGCCGTCTCCTTCAGCACAGACAAGGATATCCAATCACCAACTATTGTAATCAGTACTACTACACCAATCTAACTTTTACAAGATGCTAAGTATTTTGACTAGGTGTTTTTATCCATAGCAACTAGCTTGCCAACTCGTACAGCATTTTAGTATTCAACATAACCAGAGCAGCACCACCCATCCAGCACCTTAACCTAGGAAGCATCAGTGTACCAAGTAGTGACCTTTAATAGTGAAGCTAGGCAGTCACCCAGCATTCTTTACACATACATAAACAGGACTCAGTAATTTTCTAAAAAAAAAATCTTGAAGTAAGTAAGTTATTCCTACCGAGGGCCCAAAAGCTATTCTTCTCTTTAGAGCTATACTACACGGCTACAGGAAACTGACCTCCATCAGGGTCTCCCTCAGGTTTAACCTCTTCTCGATCAACTGGCCGTGCTCCTTCAGGAAGGTGCACAGGAAGAGGCTCAGGTTCTGGATGAAGTTCTGCTCATCATCTTTGCCATTGGAGTACGCCAAGCGGATGTTAGTGTTCAGAGGAAGCATCTGCGTGACAGGGAGAGGGCAATTTTAGGAGAGACAACCAGGGGACACAGAGACTGTTCCACAGGTCTACCTGTAAAATCTAAGGAGACCGATGGATTCATTTCCACAGCCATTGACCAACTCAACCATGCATCAATTATTTGTTCAGAAGATACCTTCCCACCTTCTCTCACTTTCACAGGTGTAAAATCTAATTAAAGTCAAGCTGGTCACTGTCCCATGAGCCCTTGGAAGAGCAGCAAACATGCGAAGCATCCAGCAGCCGACACCACACCCAAGCAGACAGTGCAGTGCTTCTGCAGTACCTGCTTCAGCTGCATCATGGTGAGAGTGAAGAGTGTGACGAATTGCTCCTCGTACTGGCTCACGCTCACGCCCGCGATCTCCGTCAGACACTTCAGGGTCACGTTGCGGAACATGGGCACATTCAGAAACTGGGGGGGTACACCAGGGAGTGGGTTACTGGCACAGTCGCCCAACAGCACTGCTCTCATTAATATGGCTTCCAGACACCAGCGATGCTCCTTAGGGGGAAGTATAGCGGCTATGCATTTTCAGAATCAGCACACTATTAATTAAATGGGTTACAGTCTTTGCCAATGCATTTACACATTTGCTCACAAAGATCTATTCATTCCTAAGTTTATGGCACGCTTCGAAATGTATGAATGTTGACTCACTAACTGCCAGCGCAGCAAGCATTTATAAGCTCATCATTCATTTCAGTGTGCCTCCAGTTCTTACGCACTTGCAAGCAATCCAATGCAAGTACGCCTTTGTGGGAGGATGGTATTAATATGAAAGAAACTTTACTACTATGTATGTAACGGTGACATGCCAGGCTGATACTTAAGAGCCTTAGAGTTTTATATTGTGTTGTAATCAATCATGTGGTACCTTATACACAAGTGTACTGATGAGTTTAGTTTCAAATATGTAACCCAGAGGAATCCAGTTCAGGAACCGCAGCAGAGTTTCCAGTGTGGCATGGACCAGTGGGGCATTCTGGGAGTTTTCCTGTTATTATAAAAAAAAAAAAAAAAAACTATATTAAAATGTTTGCTAGAGAAGATTAGGAATGTATATGAAGAGAATCCCAAATGCATGGCTTCATGGACGATGCAACAATAACCTACACTTACCATGACAAACTGGCACAGCTGGAATATCTGCGAGAATTCATTGCACATGCTGATAGGAATACAAAATAATTTTAGAAACAATTAAGACAATTAAAACTACAGAATTAATCTCAAGGGATCTCTCCCATAAACACATGGGTAATGCCAATACCCCCCTCACTCTCACAGCAGATACTACATCCTCATGTCACCCCAAGTTAGCCCGACTCATGCAAGTAACCCACCTGTCTTTCAGGTGCTTAGCCTTAACTTGCGTCATCTGGCCGCTGGAGAAGTCGAAGACCTCCTCGCTCAGCAGCTTGAGGATGATCATGTTGTTCTGACACAGGCTCTCGCTGGTGCGACTGGCTCCCACAATGTCACTGATGAAGGTCGGCCAGTGCTTCGGCCACTCCTGCTTCAAGATCTGAACAACCCAGGCGGCTACAGGTTACTACCACGCAATCATTTCAAAACTCATGCTGAAATCCACCCATCTGCATGACATTCAACCACCATATATTCTAATGCACAAAAAAAGAACAGTCACTTTTTTAAACCATGCCACATGGGACACTTGGTTTTGTCATCTGATTCCTACTTAAGTGATGGTATCGATGACTGATAAAGTTCCCAGGTCATAAACTCCATGCTCCTCAGCTGGAATGTGGATCTGTATAACCATCTGATTTCTATTAAATGCAATTAACCCTCACTTACCTGGACCAGGATCATGTTGAGCTTTCCAATGTACACCTTCTCCTTCTGTTTAAGAGACAAAAAAAAAAAACAATGTCTACACAGTGGACTAAAACATTTTGCAGTATTTACATTTTAAAATGGTCTAAATTCAGGATTAAATGAATTACTACTGCACAAACGTACCTCTACATTCGTAGCATCCGATGAGGTCTTGATAATAAGACCAACAACATATTTTTTTATTCCTAGAAACAAACAAAAACCAACATTTAAAAACATTTTGGTATTTAACAAATTATTTTCCTGGTTGTTGCACAGCAGAAAATTTTTAGAGCAATACAAACCTTGAAAGAGAAATTCAGTACTAAAAATGTAATTTTATGAACACTTATTGGGGTGTACCAACTCTGTTCAAAGACACTGAAAAGGCACTGCAAAATGTGAAAAGCAACTATTGGGTAAAAGGCACAGTAAACAGGTTGGGACTCAAGAGAACTAAGGGTATTTCAAAGGACCCTCTGCTCTGGTTTACCTCTTACACGTCTATAGATACACATCTACAGACAGAAGACGGAGGCCTTTTATAAGTAAAGCACCTGCAGAAAGAAACATTTGGAAGTTGTCCGAGCCAAGATTAAAATGGAGAAAAGAGCTCAGGATATTGATCAATACTTACACATCATCATATCCTTATACATGTATCAAAACTTGACAAGCCAGAAGGGAAGGGTACTTAATAGTAAGTGGTGAAGCAGCTTGGAACAGCACCACAGAGTGAAACCGAGAAGACACAGATGTTCAACTTGTAGAGAATTAAATGGCAGTGAATACCAAGTCAGTCTGCTCCCTGGAGGACTGAGGATCATCTGGCTGACTCTGATTGGTCAGTGACTAATATCGGAGTACAAGTTGATTGGTCGGACATGAATGTCACTGAATAATGCTGACAGTTTTGCACAATAAAAATGTACAGTAGAAACTAGCCGGTGAAACATTTGGATCAGTGAAAAATAAATACTTGAAGTGAAACAGTTGACAAAAATCTGTAAAAATTCTGCAACAATCAACAACCAGCTATTAAATAAATTCCTTTAGGCAAAACAGTAGACAGAAGCAGATAAGAGTTTATAGGCAAAGCACCCATCAATGAGAAGTAATGACAGGGAGGCACCAACTGGTTTGAACAGCACTAACAGCAGCCACACCCCGGAAGAGCCACGGCACCCAATATCAGTACTTACAGGATTTTACCACCGGGATACCAGATTTACAAAACTCAAGCTCCAGATTAGACCCCAAGTGGTTATTTGGCAACAGTGCAGTACCATGCATTTAAAACCTTGTGCTGACAAAATGAAAGGATGCCATTTCAGCAAGAACCTGAGGGCACTTGGGGGACTTTGTGTCACTTGCACAAAACCAGAATGTCACTGACAGAAGGTCAAAGCTACTAATGGGTCAAACTGGAGTTAAGATAAGGATGTTGCTTGGATACCTTAAGGCCAATTTACAACTTTTCAATTGCCAGCCAAACAGCTGCAGAGAGATGAGCAACAGACTTGTAGGACAGAATGGTTCTACAGCAATTTGGCACAAAAGAAAGAGCAGTAGGATTGTGGTAATCTTCTCTTTGTGTGAAACCACCAATGGTAAGACAAAATCTGTAGTCTTAAGGCTACGTTTGACGAATGGAAAGCGAGGCTGTTTGCAATGCTAACCTTGCTTTGGAGACTACAAACATAAGGACTGCCAAATGAAGCCAGATAAATAACACCAAGTCCGTAAAACAGGGGCACCGGTACACAAAGACATCAGAGAATCACACTCCCACACTAACACTGAGCAGTAACGCCACAGAGCACTCCCAGGTCTCTAGATGTAGAGCCCTGTCACCAACAAACTCACTGGCTGTTTCAAGTCTCAGACAAAATAGCTTTCCTTCATACGAATCAGTTCCCTTTCAACACAACATGTCTCTATAATCAGTCTGGCCCAGATGATAGGGATCCAAACACACGATGGTTTCTTTCTCAATGCCATACGGCGAAGATCAGATGCTTAGCCGCAAGCAGTATTTCAACATAGACTTGACCTAGCCAAATGCCACACAAACCAGGCGGCTTTGCAAGGTACCTGGTCACATGACACTTAGCAAAAGCATGCAGCGATGGCAAAAGAATTTCATGAAGGTAAGTACAAATCTTAAGACAATGTCTAAGCTGCTATACTCATTCCATAAAAAACTGGCCTTTTGCACTTCACAAATACAAAGCTTTTTTTAAATATAAAAAAATCAGGCAAATATAAATCCATTACAGCATTTTATACCATTAGACAGGAAACAGACTTACTGACAAGATGACATTTTATCAAGATTTTTAGCAAAACAGAACAAGACAGAAAAATGCAGTGTGGGGTGAAGTGGTATGCACGACCATGTTCAATGGCAACTCCCTTTTGGTTTATGGGTTAACATAAGATGACCAAAGATAAGAGACAGAGGAAGCAGGCTTACCTTCACACTGATTGCGGGGAAGAATCTTCCATCTCGTTTTAATAACCGTTTCCAGAATCTGCAGTGCATAATACTGTAATGCATGAGGAGAAGTAGACGTTAGGGATGTGGGGTACAACTTCAGACCTTTCACTGCATCTATTACCAAAGTTATGCATTTAAATGAAGAAGAATACACTTGCTCTGAATTGTGCCTCCCTGAAATTTTATTAAAACATACATTTTAAGAAACCGATAGGCAACTAAAAAATTAAGACCAAAAAAAATAAAGATAAAAACACACTCTGATACACATTTCATGCATTCACATTAGGCTTTTCCTTCCTTCTCTCCTTCTTTGCTCTACTAAGTACGAAGATTTGGATGCAACCCTGTAGACGTCCTGCTGTTTTTCCCAGTATCACACCAGACAGTGAAAGACAGAGGGGGAGGAGGGGGGGGGGAGGAGGGGGTAGTAAATATCCTTATATTCACTAATGCCTGTTCATAAATGTCACTGCAAGAGGGACATCGGACTCAATAGATACTGAGGGGATGAAGTGTTGGCTTCAAGAAATCACTAAAGAACACAGCTAACCTTACTGACCCTGTTTAAGTCAACAAACACAACCGAAGCACACACACAATCACACAAACACACACGCACAAGCCCACACACACAGACACACAGGGCTGCTCGATACCGAATTATACATCAACAAAACTGGGGAAGGAGAAAAAAAAAAAAAAAAAACTGTTTTCACCTTGAACTGGTGTGCCTCTCAAGGAACAGCAAGACAAACCACAGGTTTACTTTAACTTCTACACTAGTTGCTTTTTAAAGCATTTTATGATCAATTATTTTCAATGCACGTTTCATAGGTACTCCTCTTACACGGTTCGTATCACTGAGATCACCAGTATTTCAACTGTAGGGATCATTAACTCAAAATACACCACTAAATAAAAAAAGGGTGGGGGTTTGAGGAAACACAAAAAATTGCTTAGGGAAAGGAGGAACACAATGCAAGATGTTAAAATGTCAAAGCAAGTCAGTCATTAATGGTGAACTCAAGCGGACTCCCATTTTATATGAAGCATCTACTAGCATGTCAGTTTTCGCCAAAGCTTAAATATATTATAGATATAATATTGGCTATTCCCATTGGCTGCACCTTTAACATAGAGATTACATTAAAACCCAGAAACAAAACCAAGCCTTGCAAACCATCCGACAAGTGCCAGTTTTAGTGCAAGACTTGTTTAGTTAATAATAAAAAAATGCATGGATTAAAAAGAAGAGAGACCGCCGTAAGATAAGCACAAAGAAATAAAGAGCCATTCATGATCCCTACAGGGGAAATACCTGCTGCCACACTTCTCTTTATGACTGAAGTTAAGGCTACAGTCTGAACCCTCCCTCCTCCCAGTGAGACAAATGCAATAGAAACTGATGAACAGAATTCAGTCAAAGGGAATCAAAAGGGTAGACCTTGTGGAGGCCTGCCGCCAAAGCCTAGCTGTGTCAAGGTGCACAGGAAGACACACCCCTTTTCTTCCTATTACAAGCAATCAACATAATGGAACAGTAAGATTAATATCAAATATTAACAATTGGAATTAAATTAGAAAAAAATGAAAAGCCAAAATGTTTAAGTGCTTTAGGTAATGTGCCATTTTAAAAATCTCTAAAATTAACGAAGAATTTAGATAAATTTAAGAGGTGGTTACCTTTGTTTTCTTTCTGTTCCTCTAATGACCTCACTTTTGGCAAGTTAGAAATTTGAGTATTTAAGTACTGTTGATAAATCAACTCAAAGATTAGTAATGACTGTCAGTGGGAAGAGCAAATTTACAGGCAAGCAAAAAAAAAAAAAAAAAGGCAAACTGATTTACCGTTACTTTGAGGAAGTCAAAGCCTGGGGTATATTATATACCAAGATCAAAACTGCATCTAGTTTGCACATGGGCACCAGACACCCGAACGTCTCTCGGATTCAAGTCACCCATTAATCACAGCTAATGATTCATGTACCATTTGAAATAACTGGAATTGGAAATATTGCTATTAATCAGTGTAAGCCAATTGTCTTTTGACATGAGCAACAGGTATTTACAAGGTCATGAAGTAATTCTAAAGGAGAATCGCCAGAGCAAAGGCGTTTCATTCTAAATGGTGGAGTTTCAAGAGTAAGCTGGAACAGAGCAGGGGGAGTCAAAACAAGGTAACAGAGCTTCAGTGTTACCACTCCACACTAATGTCACCAAAGAAACAAACAAAAAAAAAAAAGTAGGAAGTGTTTGTGACAAAGGGGAAAACAACAGGGCTCAGCAGACGTATCCAAACTGCGCTGGTTTCATTCCGTCCATGTAAATAAGCTTTTACTGGACTTCCTCAAAGTACAGAAGTTAAATCCTGTCCACAGTACAAACCCCATGTAGCTTACTTTGGTGTTCATGTTCTGCGAGAACTCCAGAATGGTGTCAACTCTAGTCCACGCATCTGGGTGCTCTTTCAAATGGGTCAACACCTCCTGCGCCATTCTTTGCTACAGGGGAGGGATAGATGCAAAATTACAGATCGCTGCTTAGGCAACAGTCACTTTGTCTTAAAGAAATGGCACCAGTAAAACTAAATCAAATCGTTTAAATTTCCCATGCACGGCTCAGTAATTCTTTTAAAGGTAAGATATTTATTGCTAAGTGCCTCTTTAGACTACACTCTGGAAAGCACTTTGGCCAGAGAATCTGAACAAAAGCAGCTTCTACAGACTAGTCAAAGGCTTGCAGGTTGTCAGCTGACAGCTATGACTGATGGTCCATTCATTCAAAGAGAAAGACATTCCATGTATGAGGTGTAATGGAGTACAATTAATAAACATAATAATTACTAAACAGTATACTAGAGAGAAAAATGTACTTAATTCTAACAGATAATACTTGGTTTGGTTGCAGACAATTGGAAACATTTCAATGGTAGAATGAATACATTACATCCAAATAAAGTGTGGTATAAACTGCATAATACTCAAATACCCTAAAATCTACAGATTTATTTAATATGGCAATACCTGGGGCCCTTCTCCATGGTACAGACAATTCACCACGTTGTCCAGCAGGTTAATGTCCAGTTTCTGGCTGAAGTCCAGCAGCTGTCTAGCTGCATGGTCCGCTAACATTGTCATAATTGCTGGCATAGAGATCTGCAGTAGAGGGGGGAGGGGGGGGACAAAAAAGAATATCCGACAGGCAAAGTCACGTGAATTAAATGGTGATCTGCAGACAGCTGAAAAATCAAGTCCCCTCCTCCCCATACATTCGGCAGTAAAGAGACTTAGGCCCCTACTTTATGAAACACTCTCAACGTTATTTTGCACACAACTCCAATATAACTGGTCAGTTAAAAATATATAGAAATTGTTGGTATCACAAACTTATGTGGTGCAAAAAACTAAGTATCTACTCAAAATATCACTCTAGCACTCATCCTGGAATAACACAGAAGACCAAATCAAAGTATTTGCTTCTTTTTTGTTTTATTCCAAAGCTAAATATTCGCCAAACACTATAAACAGAAAGAGAGCACGATAAGCGGGAATTATATAATAGCAAACCACGTGTGTGGCGCGATCCCATTACACGATTTTCTACGTCATACTGTTTACACCTGACTGTTGTGGAGAAAATGGGACTTAATCGTCGCTGTACGAACGTCGTTAATATACTGACCGATGTGTATTTAAAAGCCATTAAAAATGACATTGCTTAATATTTAATGGTAGAACGCTTAATGAATAATGCGAGACGGCGGAAAGCCTTATAACCTCCGACGTATTAGCTAGCTAACGTGAATGAACAGGAAATTGCTGACTGCCTTTTTACACCATAACCTGTTGATATTCATTTATCCAGCCGACCACAGCTACAAGGCGAGCAGAACGAAACAGCTAGCAATGTAACGCTAGTTACGACTGCAAATCGATATGTGTCAAAGAGGTTGGGTCAGAACGGTTTATAATCCATTATGGTTTTACAATGCTGCACTACATTACAGCTAGCAGGTCATATTAAGAATAAATGAATTATCAACCCAATTCGTGGAAAAAATGGCTTAAACACGCAACGTTTATGACCGATTCATAGGACATGACACTTTCACCTAGGGGACAACGCATGCCTCGTGCCATGTATATTTTAACTAGTCGCGTTAATACACAATATAGATTAATACAAAAGCTATATCAGAGAACACACGCCACTTAAAAAGGTTCTGTATAACCCAACGTTACAGCTATATCTGTTAGCTGGGTTGTAGTTTCAACTACTACGATAAAAGCAAATTCCCCTCGTTATAAATCATTCTTGGTCGCTTCGAGTTCATCGCTAACGATCCGCGAAACACGAGACGTATTCAAATTAGCTAACTCTGCAATTATTAGCCATCTGATCGTGTACCTGAACTTGAGATAGCCAACTAATGCCCCCACCTAAACGATGATAAATTACTTTCACTATTCAGTTTCCATTGCGATGAACTACTAAACTGACTATGGAATTGAATTGATTACCAGCTTCATAATCGTACGACAAACACCTTTATAATTTACCTTATAATAGCCCCTCCATCCAGAAAACCGCTCTCCCGGGAAGAATAACCCCTCCCACATAGCTAGCTGCTAGCGCGCTAGCCATCGCAACGAGGGCACAAGCACGTTAGCTTCCTGCACTCAACTCTGCCTGATTTTACTGGCAAAAATGACTATCCGACGCGCCACCACTGAATTTCATTCTTAAGTTAAACCACCCCCGAGGCTCACTTGCCGTTCGAAAGAGCGACACGGCTAGTTGGCCGATTTCCTATCTAAATGATTTTGCAGCGCACCTAATGCTACTACAGTTTGCGTTAAGCTCACGCCACGGGCGCTGTTATTAGTGGGAGGCATGACTTCATTCAATCCCGGATCGGGCCTTCACTTTCAATATCGCTCCAGACACCCATGCATGACATGAGCTCTCGTGTCAAACGGCACCATCCTCTCAACTGCGAAAAATCTATAACTGCCTATGAGCGGTTTACTTACCTACGTTTAATCACTCTTCCCCTCCTTTCGTTTTAATTCCAGCAACAGTTAATTAGAATATAATAATTTCTTTTTTATAGAATTCTACAAATATGAAGGCGAGTAAAATGTTTTGTGACTGGTACACAGTCAATAATTACCTGCCAAAAATTCCAACCCTTTGAATGAAAGAAGTGAGGCGTTTGCCAGAGCCTAGATTGAATTCAGTACCGTTGCTGCTAGTTGAGAATTTTCTGTGGCTAACGTTAGCCCTGTTCCAATAGAATGAGTATTGTTAGCTGCTAGTGGAAAAGGACCACTGATATGGGTTCTCCAACAATAATCACGGCACGCTATGTAATTTGTTAATCCGATTCATTTTACGAAATTAGATAGTCCCTTGATTTACAATTTAGTTCTTTACTGAAATATTTTATGCAGCGGGGCGGCTTAAGAGAATGCAAGCCTGCGCTTCTTCTCCTCTCAAGCAACAAACTCATAACCGGTTGAAACCGGTTCAGACTGGGAGATTCCATCTCGGTTTAGTTTTCAGCCGATGGCGCCGCGGAAAGTTTGGACAAACGTCACGCCCATCGTCGGCTACGATTGGCCCCAGTCCAATTACCAACCACCTAGATGCCATTCCACAGGACAGAGGACTTGTCAATCAATTTCAATTCTTGCAGGCGCACACGCGACCGCTCCGCCCTTGGACGGAAAAAGAAGGCGGGATCAAAGTGAAACGAAGCCCTCGTTTCAACTATTCTGAATGGTACACAGCGCTGTCAATTTGTTGTTACCTAAATCCGCGTGTTAGTTACAATGAATCTGCAAGTTGCCAAGTGTCGTTTCTATTGGCTTAAAATACATGATTGACATTTTGAAATTTAGGTTTCGCGATGCAAAATATAACGTGTAAAGAAAAACCCAAATTAATGTTAATAGATAGCGATATTATAAATAAAATGCAATCACATAACGTGTCTCATGTATCGCATTTGTCTGTGCTGTCCTAAGAACGCAGCTTATGCGAAAATAAAACCGCGCTCTTCAGTTCGTGGCGCTTCTAACCTGGTAATTTTCCACTTGCCGCGAAGGGGAGTGGTTGTATAGTAACGGGGTATGATAGGCGCATGGCACGAAGCAATAGCACACAAAGAAAACAGTCTCTTTCATGTAACATACGAAAGAAAATCAGCGTGCGTTTGAAAACACTCGGAAAGTGAAAAGTACTCAAATATTTTAAAGCGATAATTCGAAATATTGCAGGTTAAGTGCCCCTGTATTGGGCAAGGAACTGCGTGCGTTTTTTTTTCTCGGTGGTCATGTGACTCAGCGCAACTTGATGGAAAAATACTGGACTGAAGAGACCAGCCACTGTAAATCAGTAGCGTATTCTTATTGTGAATATAGTACATTTTCAGTTTATTTTGCAACTTTTTTATATCCTTTAGATATTCTACATATTCATTGTTAAGTACTATCCCAGTAGTTTGTGCCATTTTGCCTCTCTAATTAAATAGCTGTCTACCAATACCTGCATTTGTACTGTAAAATAAGTCAGTACGTATCTTTTAAAACATCATATTTGTCAATAACCTATAGGAAACCATTAACCACTGACATTTTGCCTGAATACTGGCAATAACAAAATGCTATAGTCTTTTTGCAAAATGCCTGCATCACAAACATACAAACTAGTTATATGGTATAAAGTCATGAGAGAATAAGGTATAAAGAATTAATTCAACTAATTCAAATTTTATGATCTTTTGGGTCTAACTGACTATATGACTGGGCAAAAGGGTAGCATGTATATGTAAATTAAATCAATCACGTATTTATATGTTTTGTGGCTTGTTTCTATGGTGTTGTAATGATCGAGTTCCCGTCAACATTGAACTGTGAATTATGCTTTTAACAGACCTACAACATGAAAAACTGCACTTTATCCCAGAAACACTGAAGGAATGCCGTTCTACTAGTTATACACAAGCACTTCGGTATTGTTTTTGTATTTCTCTTAGGAATATTTTGTATCGCTGTAGTTCATAAACACATTGTGTTCATTAACCTATTTCCATAGGCTACTCATTTTACTAACTTTTATATCACCTAATTTAAATAGGAACAAATGAAAATGACAACGCCTCTTACAAACCAAAGCAAGATTATTTTTCAATAATCTAAAAAAGGATTCAATTCAATGTGTTATAATTGTTCATTTATGATATAGCTTCGACATTCATTCCACGTGCACATTTATCGCATTGCTGAAGGATAGACAATAGCTATACAATAATAAATTACATATGTGAAATTTCCACCACACCCCATTGAGAATGCTGCCAATAGCCGATTCACTTCTCATCGTCACTGAAAGAGTATGTACTTGAGTTTCATGGATAGCTATCAATTGTAGCCATCTAAGTTACCATATCCTCGATGTATAACTCTTCCATACAGAAAACCAAATATTTATTTTTTTCCCATAAACTCAGGGCAGTGTCATCCTAGTGGAGCCAAAGTCTGCTGTCTGAACTCGAAAGTTAGAACCAACGAATAAGACGTTTTCTTGGGCAGTAACATTTTTCTGTGCTTTTCGTTGCTATTTACCGTTTGTGATGTTCTAGAACCAAGAATAAGACGCGAAAGCTGCACTATCAGCTTGTGTTGTATGTGTGATGATAAAGAGGCAGTCGGAAGGAGTGCGAGAGTGCAGCTGGATCTCGTGGCCGATAAAGCGCGTTCAGCAGCAGACGGGGAATTGCTGTGGTGCGGAAGGACAGGACAGTGCTGTCACAACGCGAATGGAAACGTAAGCATGCTGAGTGCACATAGTTACTACTTTGTATTTTTAAAATAGTCGAACGCTCGCTTCATCATTTGCATCTCCAAAGAACCAGGACTGGCAGAGAAATCTTCCCTCTGATTTAGGAGGTTTGCCCCTCTGTATGCACTGCTTTCCATTACAACTTAGGGATGTGTAATTCTTCGGGTACGGTACACAAAAATCTAATTAAACTTAATCTTGTGCATTCATTGCCATTATATATAGGTCAGGACAGTTATTCACCCACAGTTTGTCTTTATTGCTTTGAAGACCCTTGAGTTTTACAGACATTTACAACCTTTATAGACTTCGGTAAACATTTGTTCCACAAATAAGCTTTCAGCATGTTTGATATGTAAAACATGATCCCACTGATTCTAGACATTCTAGAAAAACAGGGATCCGCTGCTAAAATTACGCATCAGTTCACCAAAGAGAGCCCTCTGGCCACCGTGTCAGTCTTTTCTTTTAAAAGGCTTGCCGATTATTTGCCACACACACACACACGTGTGACAACAGAGGTAAGTTGTTCAGGATCGGACTGGTCGAATCCCGTTTCATCTGGTCCCGGCTGCCTATTTACATATATTATCGTTACATCAGAGGCTGCCCTCACTCCCCCACCGTTTTGCTACTTTAGCTTTTTTATTTTCAGCGAGGAACTTAGTAGTGAGTAGTGTCTCTACCTATGCACTAAGTATATCAACAGAAACGACATACAAAGAGGTCTTAAATAATGCTTATCGATGGGCAAAAGATAAATAACCAGTACCACCGAGTTGCAATTTAAAATAGGATGTACATGCTTTTAGCAGCTATATTTAAAATCTCTGGCAATAAAGATTAAGATGTATGACGTCGATCCGTATCTAGGAAATTTTCTGTTTCGAAAATGCCAGCCAATGTTGGGTGAACGGTCAGAAGTAAAGCAAATGTGTGTGTGTGTGTGTGTGTTTTTAAAGAATATGGATCATCTCTCGGTAGGTTGATGTTCATTCTTAACCAGATGACTCAGTATGCCATGTGTAAACGAATTCATCGTCGACCGACGTTACGTAACAACTGTAGTAACTGGACTTTAAAAAAACATGTAAAGAACTTGCGCCATCTAGTGATTGAAAGCGCACGGGTTCTTAATGACATCCTGCTAACGGAGGACGGAGGAAGTTTATATATATAAAATATATACACACACAGAAAGGTAATTCAAATTTAATAGAAATGAAAATAAATTATTTTGAAATTAGGCCTACTATAATGGGTACTCTATATAGACAAAAGTTATAACAGCTGCCACTCTTCTGGGAAGGTTTTCCACAAGATTTTGGGGTGTGTCTGTGGGAATTTTTCCCCATTCACCAAGAAGAGCATTTGTGAGGTCAGGCACTGATGATGAACGTGAAGCCCTGACTCATAATTAGTGGAGGTCCTAGACCATATCAACTGGGAAGCCAGACTGGGGTCAGTTGTTCTGTTTGGGGGGGGGGGGCAGCAGATGCATTTGACTTTAATGTCCTTTAAGTTTGGGGTTAAGGGTCAGAGCTCTGTGGGCCAGTCAAGTTCCTCTACACTAAACTCGCCGAACCATGTCGTTATGGACCTTGCTTTGTGCACTAGGGAACAGTCATGGTGGAACAGAAAAGGGACGCTTTCCCCAAACTGTCCCCACAAAGCTGGAAGCATAGAAATGTCAGAAATGTCTTGGTATGCTGAAGCATTAAGATTTCCCTTCACTGAAACTAAGGGGTCTAGCCCAATGCCTACTAAATAACTCCATACCATTATCCCCCTTCCACCAAACTTTACAGCTGGCACAATGCAGTCAGGCAGGTAATATTCTCCTAGCATCCACCAAACCCAGACTAGGCCACCAGACTGCCAGACAGAGAAATGTGATTCGTCACTCCACAGAACTTGTGTCCGCTGTTCTAGGGTCCAGTGGCAGTGTGCTTTACACCACTCCATCAGACACTTGGCACTGCGCTCGGTGATGTGAGGCTTGCATGCAGCTGCTCAGCCATGGAAGCCCATTCCATGAAGCTCCCAGCACACAGTTTTTGTCCTGAGGATTAATGCCAGAGAAAGTTTGCAACTCTGCAGTTACTGAGTCAGCAGAGTGTTGGTGACATGGTGAAAGGTGGCATACTATGACAGAACCACAGCTAAACTCACTGGGCTCTTCAGAACGTCCCACGCTTGCACAAACGTTTGTAAACCTGACTGCATGGCCAGGTGCTTGATGTTATACACCTGTGGCAATGGGTCTGAATGAAGCTCTTGTATTCAATGACTGAGAGGTGTGTCCCAATGCTTTTGTCCATATAGTGCACCTTTCACCATGATTTCCTCTGAAAACAAGGAACCTCAGTAGTCGAGGCCTCTCAGGGATGTCAGTGGCTAGATTCTGCTCAAGATTAAAATGCCACAAACACAACATCCTGCTTTTACATTCGTGTAATAAGGGAATGCAAATTTACACAATGAGAACTATGACAGACCAAACCCTAGCCGTGGAAGCCTGATTCCCAAAGCATAGTAGACCTGCATCCTGTGCATAAAATTTCTGAGTTGGGATTTGATCTGGGAAACCTGAGGTGGCCCCTGACACTGACACTACTCGCCGACCCCCTCTCGTGCTTAAACAGAGGACACTAAGCTTGATTTAGGCAGTGTGGTCAACATAGTGATTTTTTAGACCCCTTCAACGACTGTTTTTTCTTTCAAAAAAGTGACTAGTGAAAAATCTAACAACTTTTTGGCCAAAACTTTGCTGACAACAGAAACAGAAAAAAGTAACCGAGAACAGCTTTATTGGGAAATCAGCTCTATTTAAATACAGTAGGGCCTATATGAGGACAGAGAGCAGGAGAGAAGCAAACCGATGTAACATCTGACACTAGGTAGAATGCAAATGCCACACAATGACGCAACCAATACGCTAATTAGCGCATGTGTCATCTAGCAACATTTAGCGAGTTTTCAAACAGGCTTTGGCTACTTTCCATTGAAGGTAGCAACATTGGATTTAGGCACCACGTTGCTAAGAAGTAGATTTTAGCATATTGCTCCTAGTCTCCTTTAATAAAGTATAGTATAGCACAGATGAGTCCTGCAAGAGACAATGAAACGTGCCTTGATGATCAGTATTCAGGCAACGTAAGGAACCTCTTGCAAAAATTCCACTAGGTTAAGAACTATTAATATGGTAATGCTGTTCTTAAATGCATATAAGATATAGCCTGCTCTATGACACTGACGACATTTCCGCGAATCAAACAGAAAATAAGTGCATTCAGAAACACACGTAGCTATTTAGTCAGATAATTTGTTTGCAAGTTATAAATTTTACTTTTGATATTGCTTTTTTGCTTCAGTGAGTCTTATTTTCTCACAGATTTTTATTTTTGGTTAATGTTAAAAAAGTGTTGCTTGATAATATTGGCACAAATCTGATTCCATGAAAAAAACTAATCTGGTTGACAGCTTTACTCTGCGCTGGAGAGTATCAGTCAAGTATGTTTCATAAATTTGTAATTAACCCCAAAAATGGAAGTGTGGAAGCACTTAGTGGCCTGGTCCTGCCCGGAACCCAGTGCTGAGTAATAGTGTACTGGTGCAGTGTCCTTGTCGTAGAGACAAGGCAGGAGGCTGAAGACCAGAAGCTCAGGCCATTTGTCACTGTTCCACATCTGGAACTGTCAGGCTCTAGCTGCTGCATGTATCTGCCTGGGTAATCTCTGCTGCTCCAGCCAGCTATAAATTAACCCCTGTGTCCTTAGTGGGTGCCTTTCAGTTGGACAGATGCTCCCTGCTCCGTGTCTGTCACTGGCCATTACCAAGGACAAAAGCCTTTTGTATACCTCAGAGACCCCAATATTACAGACAAAGAGTCTGCAGTCGCATTCACTATTCTCGTTTTTTTTTTTTTCTTCTTCTCCTTCTTGCTCCTTCCTTTAGGAGACACGTGGTGCGAAGAGGGGACGCTGGGAATGTCAGATTTAAATGCGGTGAATACTCAACGTCTCATGAAGGGAAGGGATGAAAAAATGGGAAGAGAACCTACCACTTAACGCCCGCCTGCTGGAGGTCCCACCCACAAACACCCTGCAGCACTGTGAGACATCAGCATAGAAACTGAGACCAGAGCACCATTTTATGTTTAACTCATTTCTTAATTTATTGGTGTGCATTTGTGAATAATATATATATTTTTTGCAAACTGCATCCTGGTTCTTCTGTGTTTCTCATTAATGAAGGGCTTCTTCCTTGCTTTATAGAACTCCAGTCCTACTTCTAGGAACCTGATGCAAACTGTCCTAGCCGTGCACTTCACACCTGCAATATTTCCTATAACATCTGTAGAGGTGGTGGGTCCAAGAAACTAGAGGAGGCGGGACTAAGACATCCAATTGGTTGGTCCCGCCTCCTCAAATTGGTTGGACCCAACTCCTCTCCAATCTGATTGGGTATCTCCCTGAACCAATCATTTTCACACATGCCCTCAGAACATTTTTGTGTAAGTGAAACTCCCATGAGTGAACATTTATACCCTTCATGAAAATGAGCAAAAAATTATTGTCCGTTAACGGTGTCAGACTCCTGACAGAGGCAGCCAGGTTTTGGGTGAAAATATCCTGGTACTTAATGGAATTCATTATGTCATTGATCTTTAACAAGAGCTTGTTAATGGCTTAACAAGTGTGGATCACAAAAGAACCCCAGAGCACACACCCAGTGTATTCTTCTTCCCGTGACTCTTGGCAAGGTTCAGTCATTCGGTTCTTCTCTGGAAGGCCCCCTTTCATACTGCCGTTCCAAATAACTTGTTGACATGGAGTCGACTGTAAAACAGTCTATAAATTGAATATGTCTGGTATGCTAAAGGTCACCTTAGGCTTTTAAAATGTTGCTTATAGCCCTTGTAAAGTGATGTTTATCACCAGCAGCTGATACAAAGTTGTCTGAGTATGAAGCTGTTGGTGGATTTAGTATATGGCTAGGCTCAGTCGCAGGAAAATAAGCCATAAAATGCACATTTAAAATGTTTAAAATGATCATTTTAAATACATGTTTAGCGTAAACATCTGAAGTGCTGACTAAACTCAAACATACCGTAGTACCATATGTGTCAAGAAGTACCAACAATCATGGCTTTGTGTTATGCAGTGTAATCCTATTATATTCACATCGTCCGCGATATACACCATGAAATACATGAGGGAGGATATACACGATCAGCCATAACATTACCACCACCTGGTATGGTGTAGGTGCCCCTTCACCTCCAAACAGCTCTGACCCACTGAGGCATGGACTCCACAAGACTGATCTGGGGAATTTGAAGGCCAAGTCAATATCTTGAACACTTTTTCATGTTCCTTAAGCCATTCCTGACCTGGTTTTGCACTGTGGC
>JABFEA020000067.1:7551152-7568064 GCA_019775915.2 Cyphomyrus plagiostoma | reverse complement strand
CAGGCGAGGAGAAGGGGGGCGGAGCCAGCGCGAGCAGGCGGCCAGGCGAGGAGAAGGGGGGCGGAGCCAGCGCGAGCAGGCGGCCAGGCGAGGAGAAGGGGGGCGGAGCCAGCGCGAGCAGGCGGCCAGGCGAGGAGAAGGGGGGCGGAGCCAGCGCGAGCAGGCGGCCAGGCGAGGAGAAGGGGGGCGGAGCCAGCGCGAGCTGGCGGCCAGGCTCCCAGTCTCACTTGAGCACGCTGGCGGGTAGCCAACCAGTGGAGCCTAGCGATCAGGAGAGGCAGGCCAGGCCTGAGGTTCTCCACTCCCCCCGCATCTCCTCAGACTGCCTCCCACCTCCGCCTGCACCCTCTGCCACAGTCGCCGCCCCTCTTGTGTCCGTGGACTGCCCCAACTGTAACCGGGAGCGGAAAATACGGCAGGAGTACGACAGATACATCGTCCAGGCCCGCCGGGACAGGGATGGCCTAAGCCAGCGTGTGCAAGAACTGGAGGCCAGTCTTCAGAGGAGGGAGAAGGCAGAACCTTCACTCATCTCGGGAGCAGCGGGAGCCTGGGGTGCAGCAGGGACCCAGACCGGGGAGACGGCAAATGTCAATGAGGTAGGAGGTGAACCAAGACACTGAAAGGGGACACTCTGTATCACAGGGAGTGAAGGAACAAGGATGAACACATCCAAAATCACGAGTGGCATTCTGGAACTTTATATAGACATGAAACGGTATGAAAACTTAATGATTGTGGTGACCAAAATAATCACGGTGGTTATTATCACAGTATTGTTAAAACGTGCTGAAAATGTTTAGAAAGAATTGACACACAAACTGACATAATTTCACCAAGTTTTATATTGAAAGCCATAAATAAAATTAGCAGCACTATGCGTTTCTTGTTTGAATGAACATTAAAATAACTTGGGCAAAACCTTGTGTAAACACATGAGAACGAATCAAATGTGCATTAATATTAACTGCCAGAGCACTGTCACAGTTCAAAACATTTAAGTTGGTTCAAACTATGTACACTGGTGTGTTTCGATTTGTCTCCTTCTTCTGCTTTGACTCAGCCGGAGTCGATCAGCAGCGGAGGATTCGTGCTTTCGCTGCGAGATGACACTGTGAGCCAGGGGGGAGCACCTGGGGGGCCAGGCTGTCCTGCAGGCAGCATGAGCAGCCAGGCGGAGAAGCACAGAGAGAGCGAACACCTCCCAGTGAGTGCCGCAGTGGCGACCAGACCTCTGACCATCCCCAGCCCGGTCACCTTTGTATTCATACGCTCATCTCACTGGGAGCACTAACACTACTGCTAAATATGACCTTCAACGAGGTGAACAGCAGAATGCTCACTTGATTTCCAGAAATGGCCGAGAGAGCCAGTTACAGATGCTACATTTTAGCAGAATTTCAGTCTAATTTTTGGCATAGCTGTGATGGACAAGGAGGTGAAGGTGCCCTCAGGAAATCTCCTGAACAGAGTAACGCTTCCTTTGAGAGTGATTAAAATCCTTATTATAATTTCTGATTTACTCAAGCATAGAAAATCAGAGTACCTCTAAGACAAGGCAGACTGGCTCTTTAAACCTGCTTCTGTCAGTGGGGTTTGATTATTCTCTCTCTTCCCTTTGGTTAGTCATGTAGGAGTCACCCCGCTAAGGAAATAATTATTGGAGGATGTGTTCTTCTTAAACCCCTTTGCTGTCCTTCAGGAGAGCCTGCAGGGGGAGCCGACGGTGCTGCAGGGACAGTGGGGGGAATGCAGCCGGAGGGAGGAGGCGCTGGCTCGCCAACTGCAGGAGCAGACGGACCTGGCGGTGCTGGAAGCCCAGGATCTCCGGGCCTTTTTGGAGAGGGACCGGCTGCGACTCCGTAGCCTGGAACTCCAGAAGGTACCGGAAGATGGGAGTTTGGTGGGAAACTCCATGACTACCTACTGCAGGTTATGGAAGAAAGAGTCTAGGTGTGGGAACGGAGTTAGCGCGTAGCATTGGTACATTTTTGTTCTCCTATTTCAAGGAGACCCTGTCCCTGGAGCTGGAAGATGTCAGAGTGAAATATGTGAGATTCCAAGAGGAGGCTGGGTTGGTCATGGCTGACCTGCAGAGGGAGAAGGTGCTCATTTATTCAGGCAGAACATCTACCTCCACTATCAGTAGACAGAATCCATCTCTCTAACCCAGTGGCATGTTCTATTGGCTAATCAGTTCCTCTTAGTCTTTCCTTGAATCTCTCCTGAAATTCTGCAGGATGACCTATTGTCACAAAGAGAAGAGAGAGAAAAGAGTTACGAGAAGGTAAGCTTATTAAATGATGTCATTTTAACAGTAAAACAAACACTAAATTTAGCTAGACTCTGTGGTATGAACTGAAACCCTGTGAGGGTTGTCAGCATGCAGTGCTGGGTCTTGTCCTGCAGGTGGCGTTGGAGAACACGGACCTAAGGTTGAAGGTGGACGCTCTCCTAGGCGAGTTGGGACCAGGTGGCCCCCCAGACCCCCGCAGCCCACACAGGCTGCCCACTAGCACCGAACTACTGGTTCTCTCACACCATTTGTCTCACTGCTACTCAAACACTCAGTACCCAGGCAGGTCACTTGGATTGTTATTTCCTATTTGAATAGCGTTCACCTGCTAGGATAATTGTAAGTTAATGACAGTGCTGGGAAGGTTACTTTAGAAATGTAATAGGCTACAGATTACCCAAGGTACCACTGTATTTGGAAATAACCCCCCTTGTAATTACCAACATTTTGATTTTCAATTACATATCTCAGTTATACAACTATAATTTTAATTGAACTTTAATCGTTACATGTAACCTGGTACTCCCCAGCACTGCCTGTAATTGTTTTGTCTAGCAAATATTTTTGAATTTTGTCTTTGGATTCAGTAAAATCTGTTGAATTCATTATTTGTTTGGTTCCTTTGCCGACAGATTACTGTATCCGAAGTGCAGCCGGAATCGCTGTGGAGCCTGTGGTGACGAGCGAATCTGATGGCAACCTGCTGGCCACAAAAGAGATCTTCAGGCAGCTGTGAGTCCCTCGTTTATAATACCAGCTGACAAACGGAATCCGATAGTTGCCAAGAGCCCGGGCCTCTCATTTCCCATTTGGTTCCTTCGTACGGTTGCCAAATTGTCACAGTACTTCCCCTGCTAACTTATTTTTCCACAATGCCAAATTTTATTTTTAATGACAGTGCTAGAAAACACAAAGCAGGCGTGTATGCAGAATCAAACCAATGAGTAAGCAAGATGTATTAGGCAGTGATTCCCCTCCGGGTCCTCGGGACCTTATCTGGTCCATGTTTTTGCTCCCTCCCAGCTCCCTGTAATGTGTGCTGTCTGCAGGTCCCTGAGAACTGCATTAGAAAACACTGATATGAACTATCTGTCTGATGCAGAAATGTCTTAATGGGCAAAGCTTGCAAGGTTCTGTTGAAGTTGCTTGTTCTCCTCATAGTCAGGTGGGTTAACTCCCAGTTCGATCCTTGGAGACCCACAGACAGTCCACATTTTTGCTCCCTCCTAGGAGGACCTGTCTGGCAGGGAGCTTGAAGGAAGCAAAAAACGAAAAACGTGGACTGGCTGCGGGTCCCTGAGAACTGGATTGGGAAACTCTGGTCCAAAAATATGCAGTTAAGGTGGACTGGTATGCTTTAGTACGAACCATGGGTGATAGTAGGATTTCACACTTAGGGGGGGACTCAGTCCCCTGGAGATAAATGGCCCCCCCCCCCCCCCCCACAGTTCTCCCATGGGGTTCCCCCATGATAAAATTTGCATAATGTAAATGTGAGCAAAAAGACAAATCACTAATAATAATTTTTCAGGGGAGCTGAGGCAAAAAACTATGGTATTGAACCGCCTATGGTACAGCAGTGTGTGTGTGTGCATGCATGGATTAACATGTCCGCCACAATGTGACTAAAAACCTGTTATTTTAACGTTGTGGGGACTGTTTTTCAGATGTAATCAAAAGACTAAAGATGCGTAAATTAAGGCAAAAGTCTCATTTAGTTTGGTTGCTCATGGTTAAGGTTAGGGCGCGGTAGGGATTAAGGCCATCATGTTGGGATTACAGTTGTCCCCATAGTAATGAATAGAGAGTCCCCACAAAGATATGATTACAAACGTGTGTGTGTGTGTGTGTGTGTGTGTGAGACTCTGAGCTCCCTAACAAAATGTCGAAATGTCATCTTGGGCCTCCTTCAGGGCCCAGGAAAACACCCCCCCTGGCCGTGTATATGTGTCCGGCTGGGAGCTGTCGCCCAGTCCATCTTGCCCGCTGCCTTACTCCCTCTGTTACCTCCTAGGACTGACTGCAGGCACTCAGGGACCCTGCATCACAGGAAACTGAATGGAGTTCAGTTCTCTGTACCCATGTATTACTGCTTTGCACTAATGTGTTTTGAATCGGGACTCGATCTCTGCTTTGCGTTGTATGCGGCAGACGCCGGGAGCGCAGCCTTCTCCGGGACGTGATGCTCATCCTGTACCGGCGCCGCTGGTTTGTGGACGAGGCCGTGCCGTATGTCGTCAGGACCCTGAGAAAGTGTGGGGCCAAACTTGACCCCCTGGATTGAACGGTCCCTGCCCTCAGAATGGACAGAACCAAAATGAAGGCAACAAAAAGAAGAGCTGAGCTGTACGTCCGTCTTGACGGATCCTGGGCAGTATTTCGGATTTACAAAGGAATGTTTCTTTGTTAATTATCAATCAGTAATCCGATTTTTATTGCTCCATTAAACAATCCTTTTGTCATTAACATTCATGATGTACAATGTGTCAAATATGACTAATTTGACCAGTTGTCTAAAATAGACCCATGTGCTTTTTAATTTACTTGAACACGCAATATCTTCCCTTGAGTATTTCCCAGCATTCCTTTGGGGAAATTAATAATTGGTTGTTGAGCTGGTTGTGGCAGAAAGCGGGTGGAAAGCGGGTGAGGTCCACCTGCTGGCAAGATTGGTCCACTGCATGGTCTCCCAGCAGCCCAGCACCTTCAACAACACAAAACCCTGTTGGTACCTATTAATGCTGCATGCTGCAGAATAAGCTGGTACAGTCATACATGCTAATGAATTCCCCCCCCCCACTGCACTCGTCCAGCTGGATATTCACTGGGGGTGTCCCACCGAAGAGCCTGCAGCAGCTTATCCTTCCTATTCTCTTAGTTACACCTTCCTGTTATTTTAATAGGGCAATTAAATCAGAGGAACAGAGTGAAAGACAAAAACAGGTAGCCATGGTGCTGTGGAAAATGGTCATGCAATTCTGGCCAAGTGCCTTATTAGAATCAGCCACTAGGTGTCACTCTTATCCTTGTCTTTCCTGGGCAAAATCATTGAAGGTGTTTACCTACTGTATATAGTTACCTGTTTTTGCCTTCAGTGTGACAGGGTTCATAATATTGTACCTGCTCCATTCCACAAGAAAGCGATCCAAATATTTACATTGTACAGTGGGATGCTTTATGTATGTAACATGAGCCGGCTGCTAACTTGTGGATGGATGTATTGCTGCAGGATTATATTTCCATGAGGCAGATTGAATTTACTTCTCTATTATAGCTCACTGGGGTAAACCTTTCATAGCTGAGGTGAGCTTTTGTGGCCGAGCCCCAGGCCTGGTAAACACAGAGGCGCAGAGCCGGAAAAGGATGTCCAGTCTGACGTTTTTATCTCTCTTGTGGCACCGGTCCGTCAAACATAAGATGATTGGGATGTGAAATTGTAACCGTTTCCAAATTCAGTCATCACACTACTAGCCCAAAATTACAATTCCTCTGCTATTTGACCAAGCGATGGCTGTTAAGTGATTCACTGGGATCTCTCTGTCCTCCGCGTAGACGATTGTCCTCCCCCCTACAATCCACCACATTCTAACCTGTCACTATCGTCAGGATTCCCATATATGGCTACATCAGGGATGGGGGGGGGGGTGCAAGAGAAAGTGACATGGAAACAAAAGACTGACATTGACGTATTAAAAGGCCAAAGTAATGCTGAGTGAAAATGACCTGGCTCTTCTCACAGTGCTTGTGTGTGAAAATTAATCCTGAAACATTATACAAGGAATACAAAGAGCAAGAGCAGGAACACACAAAATGAAAGCCGGCATATATAAATTTTGTTTTAACATGTTCATTTTTAGGCAAATAAATTTTCAAATGAACCCTCAAGAAATCAGTGCTAAAATGAGTCTAGGTCTCCTTCAGTTTGAAGTACGGGTCTGGCTTTGTGGTTTAGGACTCGGAAGGTTGTTGGGTCATATTCTATTCCTGCCAGAGTATGCTTTTGCTGGACCATTGGGCAAAGTCCTCAAGCACGAAGACTGCCCTGGGGGCGCTGAAAAAAGGGCCAACCCTGTGCTCTGGCCCCAGCAAAATCGGATGTGCAAAAACCAAAAGTATTTCTGTATATGTGTACAAATGGGAAATAAAAGGATCTACTGTATACTATAATGTTTAATGTTTCAGGGGCAGTTATATCAGGCAGCTCTGTCGCCAATGTGATCAAGTGACCAGAGCCTCCACTCATCACAACACTGCTCTCATGGCTGGCTAATCTAATGCAAAAACATTGAGTAGTTACTAAGTCACACACCCATATGTGAGTGGACTATCAGGGTGGTGCCTGGCTTTGTTGAGGTCATCGCAGGGGCATTGTACCATTGGTCTCTTGAGCAAGGCCCTTAACTCTCAATTACTCCAGAGACTGGCTCAGCCCGCTCTCTGATCCTCGTGCATTTTTGACTGGTTACTCTTTGTGACCCTTTACATTAAATCAAGCAGTTATCAACAGCCATGGTAATCCCCTACGCAATGGGATTTTAAGCCGTAAGTGTTAAAAGTAAATTGGTTCCTGTTAACTGAAAGAATATGGAAGTGATCAATCACTAACCACCAGCTAGGTAAACGACACGTGTCCATTTTCACCTGCTTGTGCTGAAGGTTCATGCACTAAGCAGGAGGTTGGGAGGGAACCCTAATCCAGGAAGATCATGGAATCCATGACGAGCCACCATGCAATCATGCATTTCTCAATGCAATGAATTATCTCTGTTGTAACAATTTCTTGGCACATGAACTCCTTTATTACTGGAAAGGAGTAGAGTTTGGAGTGTCTGCACACCGTTTCTGAAAAGATCACTCTGCCCACAGCAGATGAGTCTCCCTCTGATTCCGTAGCCATTCGGTTGGCACTTTTTCCAAAATGTGACGCACCGGTACATGCTGGACCTGGTGTGGTTGTTATGGGTCCTGCAGCGTCCTGGTTTGCATTGCACTAGGTGGCAGTTGAGTCTGGAGAGGCTGAGGACCTCATTAGTTCTGAGGCCAGCCTGCAGATGCAGTGTAAATAGAGGAGACGCTTCAGATCTGAGGCCAAAGAACGCAGAATCTGTGCCAGAACAGTCACATACCACCGGCTCGGCAGTAAACCATCAATAGCGTATTGCTGGGCGAGACACAAATATTTGCCCGAGCTAATGAAATTTCTCAAGTTGCATATGAACGAAAGTCACCTAATACAATAATGTTTTTGCTTTTTCCCCTGCCTTTCTCACTTTTTACCTCCAAACGTTTCTCCGCACTGTGATCAGGTAGCCCCCCAGCGACAGCATGCCAATGGGACGGGCAAACGGGCTCCCACAATACAGCCCTGCGCACTGAAGCTGTGTAGGTAAAATGGACGGCACGGGAAAAACATTGAGATGCTGAGCAGAGACAGGTCTGCAGCTCCGCTAAGCGCTATCTCCCTCGACCCTGAGGAAGCACGCAGGTAATATTTTAGGAACTATACGGATTGAAAAATGATTAACAGACAGGAAGCAGTGGGTAGTTATTAGTGACATAATGTCACAGAGGGCCTGTGTTCACAGAGGGGTACCGCAGGGTTTAATTTTAGGACCACTTTTTGTTTCTAATTTACATTAATAATACTGACCTCAATATATTTAGTAAACTGGTTAAATTTGCAAATGACACCAAGGTGGGTGGTGTAGCAGATACTGAACCACCAGCACAGAGGCTACAGTGGGACTTTAATTAACGACTGAGCTGATACCTGGCAGCTGAAATTTAATGTAGATAAATGTAAGGTGATCCATGCAGGGAGCAGAAATATAAAGTACATATATTTTATGGGTTCTACTGAAATAAAGGTAGCTGATTATGAGAAAGACATCGGTGTGTATGTTGATGCTTCCATGTCCCACTCTTGCCAGTTTGGGGGAGCAATTAAACAGGCCAGTAGGATGTTGGGTTACATCTCTAGGTGTGTGGAGTCAAAGTCAAAGGCGGTTATGCTAAGATTGCACATTTTCTTGGTAAGACCCCACCTAGAATATTGTGTGCAAGTTACCTTATAACAGACATTGATGCCTTAGAAAGATTTCAACATAGGGCTACAAGAATGATTCCTGGTCTTAGAGTAATGGCTCATGAGGAGACGTTAGCTGAGCTGTATCTGTTCAGCCTCGAGCAAAGGAGACTAAGGGAGTACATGATCCAGCTATATAAGATTCTAACAGGTTTGGATGCTGTTCAACCACATAGTTACTTCAATATAAGTTCAAATACAAGAACTCGTGACTATAGGTAGAAATTAGCAGGAGAGCGTTTTAAACTGGATTTGAGAGAGCACGTCTTTACACAGCATGTAGTGTATGGAATAGTCTTCCTGTTGATGTAGGAAAACCTTGGATTCCTTTAGGTCACATAACAACTCTGAGCTATTAATTTAGTTCTTCCAAAACAAGCTTGATGGGCCAAATGGCCTCTGTTCTTATGTTCTTCTATAAACACACACCGTAATGGCGCAGAGCAGACATTCGGAGGTCACCCCAAAGGACCTGTTCCTTATACTTTATGAGACTTGTGCTCCAAACCTGGTCTCTGGTAGCCATCAGCGCGTCTGATGCACGCGGCATTCCCCCTCCTGCGTCCTATCAGGCCGCCATCTACAACCCCTCCCCCCCCACTCACTGCCCCTCTGGCGCTGTGCACATCTGATCTCCAGCTGTCCTTTGTCTCAACGCCACCGTGGCAGGCGGTATGTGGCAGAGGAGCGACATGGCAGTACCAGCGGGACTGTGACAGGACAGGAGCGTGACGGTGTTTGGCCTGTGATGTCATATCTAACATAAGTCCAAGCTGCCATTGCAGCCCACAGCGAGGCAGATGTATTATTAAACGTGAGGGAATTGTATTTCAAAGAACCGTTGTTGTGGTTTTTCTCGGATGTCTATTCGATTCCGTCTCCCATGTAACTTTAATCCCTGGCCTATCACCTATCATCTTATTGTGCAAAATAGCTCATCGCACGCCATTTTCCTCACATAAAGCAGGACTGAAGTCCCATAAAGCGAGGAAGAAGCCCTTCGTCAATGCGAAGCAGGGAAGAGCCAGGCTGAAGTTTGCAAATAAATTCACATAATTATATATATATATAATTCACATAATTATATATATATAATTCACAGACACACCCAATAACTGCTAAATGAGTGAAAAAAATTTGTGCTGTGGTCTCTTAAATTCCTGAGTATTTACTTCTGTTTTCAGATGGTGGCTTACGATTAAAGAATTTCGAGGAAAGATAGGAGAAATCTTGGTCTTTGCATCTGGTCTTTTGGCTGACAGACACATGGCGATTAAACCATTCAACATGAGTTTAAAATGACTTGGGCGTGAATTTCTGCACGGAGCTCCTAGACTTCAACTTCCTTTGTATGACAGAAAAAAGCGTGGTTGAGTTTAAAAAATAGGGTTGTGAGACAGACATTAGGAGGGTTTGCTTGCGTGACACAGAGCTGAATTATGGTGGTGTTTTATGGTGCCTCGATCCTGTTGGACACGTGGCTCAGCTGCTGGCAAAAAGGCCTGCTCAGGCAGTGTGTTCAGTGCTGAGGAGGTTCAAGATGTTCTAGAAAACCCCTACCGGCAGTGCCTGAGGCATGGGTTGAACGGTTCTGGTTTGTCTTGAGTGGGTGTCTGTCTAGTTCACTTAACTCACCAAAGGCAACTACTTCCACCAAATTAAAATAACAATAATTGGCATTTTATTGATCCCCATGGGGAAATTGCTTTTACACCTCCCTCAACTTGCTCTCTTCATGGAGTAAGTTGTCTGTGAAGGGCAGCCACCTGTAGCAGCACCCAAGGAGCTGGGGGTTAAGGGCGTTGCTCAAGGAGCCACAGCCGTGCTGAGGCTAGGTTTGAACCTGCGATCTTATGATTATAAGCACACAGGCTTAGCCCACTGAGCCACACGCTGCCCCCACACTGTGGATTTTTACTGCTTACTGGTCATTGTCAGTTTGACCCTTGTCATTGCATTTCAACTGTAGTACACTAGTGGGGGCTAAATCTCTAACCAGCTCAAGGACCTCTGTATCAGGTACAGGAAATCATCAAGGTAGGACAGCATTTAGGGTCAAACAATACCCCAGTTCAGTTCTGGTGGCAGCAACACTACAGCTTAGTTTGTTGTGTAAATTTACTAAGACACCATAACAGTGTTGCTTCCTGCTCTATTCCACTGATTTGACATCTCTGGGCTTGCTCCGTTGCATGTCCGTTACCATGCCAGTCCATGATCCCTTCTGCATCCACATCATATTTCCATCTGTCATTCCTCAGCATCTCATCACCCCAGACACACATGCCTTGCTATCAATCCTGCTTGCCCTCATACCTGGGCTGTCACTGGAAGCTCAGCCTGGCTGCCCTTATGCCTCATTGACTCCTTGACAGCTGGAGGTTTTCCTCACTTGTATATCACTTTATACAAAACCCTGGTGAATTTGTAAATGCAAATTTAAGCATTGGAAGCAGCAACAGAGAGGTCAAGGAGTGAGACTGGTCCTGCCATTTCCAGCTTGGGGGAGACAAATAATGAATCATATGTTTACTTGTGTGCAGTCAATAACCACACCCAGTCTGTATTTATTTATTACCGTAAGTTGTATGAATGTCAAGCACCTTTGCATCTCGCATGCCAGCTACAGTGCATGCAACCCTCACTAAGAACCTGAAAATACCGGAGGAAATGTGTGTTAAGCAAGGCCCGCCCCCTGGCTGGCACGCAGATGTGGAGAAGGCTGTGAACCGCCGTTCGTCACCCCAAAGGATCACATCTTCATGGCGGTCATGTTTACTTATTCATATTCTCCAGGGGGAAAGAGCATGACACCAGGCTTTTAGGGGAAAAGAATCCGATGCAGACGCTGAAAAATAAGTATAAATGACTGGCCCTTCCCAAGGTAGCTGTTTACATGGTCGATGGGAAAATTTAATAAACACTAGTTTCAGCAAGAAAATAACCGTCTCTTCATATCCCCATCAGATTGTAAACTATGATAGATTATTGCAAACATACTGGCGATGTCCTGAAAGACAATTCTCACGTTCCTTTTGTGACTTCCCCAGACTGCTCGGAATCTTCCAGAAGATCCTTCCGGCACTCAGGAGATTTAAATCTCAACTACATCCACCTAATTGCATTGCTCTCATTCGTCGTTTTTTTGGCTCCTGGATGTCACAAGCTGTGGCCTATTTATTGGCAGACTATGGTCAGACAAATCCATACCAGGGCTCAAAACCAATATATATTCAGTATTTAACCGCAACCCAATATAAACGCAGTGTGGACTTATTGCCAATCGTCAGTTTAACACTGATTCACTGTCTACATCTGCAGAACACCTGTGGGGATCGCAAAGGCCTCCAAATCAATACCTGCGATGGCCTGAGGGGTCAAACACTGACCTAATTCGGTTCTTGTGGTAACACCTGTTTAGTGTAACATTAACCGAGATTGCAGAACACGGCGTCCAGATAACTTACCCGCCTTGTTATTCAAAATTCCAGGGCATGGTTCCATTCTGGACACTGTGGAAGTGGCAATTCAATAGAGGTTTAGGATATGGAGAAGCAGGGCAGGTCACTGTATCTTACATTCCAATGCATAACAACATGAGGTGTGTTTTTCAAAACTGGCATGTATTGTGATAAAGCTACAATCCAATCATTTTCCTCTGCTGTCAAAGGCTTTGCTCATTACAACATAAGTTACAAACACAGATGTCAATTGTAACCAATAATAAGACCTCAGAAACAAAGAGCACATTAAACATAGCTAAAAAACTTTTGAAAGACCTACTGTTGCTTAAGTTGGAGATCTATGTCACACGGCGTTAAGTGCTTCTGATGAAACCTTCATGCTTGTTTTCACCAGACATGGTTTTTTAATGAAAGGATTATGGTTTATTACAATCCTTGTTTGCCTAATAAGCGGTGGCTCGCTGTTGCCACACTGTGCTGTTTTCTCAAAAAAAAAAACATGTGGAGGTGGCCAGTGAGGACAAGCTGGGGGAGATTGATAAGTGGAAGGAATCAGTGGTGAACTCAATAGCCTCCTCAGAAGACCATTCAGCTCGTAATACTTCCAAGAATGTGTTATTGCGTGTCTGCATGGTGAAGAAACGGATGTTACATGATACTCTTTTATATTTATCGATAGATAGATGAGGATGCAGGCAGCAGAGATGTGTGTGGGAATAAGTGTTTGAGGGGATGTGGCTAGGTCTGAGAGATGTTCGAGGCCACACTCATAATTAAAAATGGCAGTTAGTGAGACATAGAAGGAACATGCAAGTCTTTGCTAATCATCAAAAAGACTCACAGACACTGACTCACCCCAGGCAACAATTTTCACATGAGTGTGTTTGTTGAGATAATGTGTGTTTGTGTCTGTTTTCCTGCATCAAGGCTGGTTTTCACCTGCCCTGTTTTGTCCCTTGAGATTATTTTGCTGCAAGTCCAGGACTTACCCAGATGTTGTTGGTTGTTGTTGACCTTCTGGTATTTTACAATATTAACCATTATCTATTTGCTGATATAATTCATTTAGAGATTCCCAGGTTTATGAATCATCATACTGCCTGGACCTACAGTCAGACGCATAGTTCAAAATGCCTTCCACTTGAGATTTGAAGCCATGACATGTTATTTTGCTGTACACTCAGGTCCCTAGATTGTTGAAAGACTATCTACCATCTTATAATGATAATAGTAGTCATAGTAATAGTTTTCATTCATCTGGATTTTCGCTGGAGTTTTTGTATTTGATGGTAACGAGGGTATAAAGGCCTGCTTGGGAAAGGGGAAGTCACTTGTCTTGACCTCTCCCAAGTCTACAAGCACTTGTCCTGGTGGAAGGAAAAGGATGGGGGGGGGGGCATTCAGTTGATGAGGTAATGTTCTTTTCTGCCTGTAGCGGGGTTAATTTCCATAATCATCTTCCTTATATGAGCCCATGGAAAACAGATTCCAGGAGAACATGACCAATAAGGAGTAAGTTCATAGGTTGCAGGTCTTTTAGGCTTGTAAGATTTGCACGAGACTTTTAGTCTTTGCAGACTTGAGTACTTTTGCCTAGGCCTGGGAGAATCTGGGTAAGCAAAATATCAGGATGGAGATCCTGAGATATCACAGCTCAAAAGATGCACACAGGAACTACAGCAGCTAAACCAGCAGGAATTTTTTGCCTGTTTTTTACGCTCGGTGTACTTCACATGGAGCGGGGGCAAGGGGGGGGGGGGTGGTTGTGGTATTCAGTTATGGTCTGCTGCAGCCCACTCAGCCATCACTCAATTTCATGTCATGTCTTCCTGATGCAAGATCTCACCCTTAATTTTGTGTTCACAGCCCGACCCTCAGATCTGCGAGCTACAGAGCATGAACAGTTGAGGTCTTCATGACAACAATGAGCATGGCTCACATTTTCCGGAATGAGGGCTCGAGAAGATTCATGAGAAAGTAATGGCTAAGCATCCGGAGGTTATTTGAGGTAATTTGTATTATGATTTGATAAGACTGTAAATATTGATTGTTCTTGAAAGGCATTCAAAATATCCAAGTTATTCAAAGTTTTTTTTTCCAATTTATTTAGTCAGAGGATCACAGTTCCCAGTGCTCCAAGAAATTCCTGTAGACCCAAGTTGGTGTTGAATCCAAAGTGTGTTTATGTGTAAGTAAAAGTCCAACAATTCATGGTACATGTAGCCATAGCCATGTCAGTGTGCCACTCAACTTGAAACTCTTCCTCTCTTTATTTCCCATATACCTTTGGTGCTGTTCAAGAGCATGGGACCAAGAGCGCCCCCAGTAGGCCAAAGCAACTGGTCAGTCCTACAATTACATCTACAATGTGTAACAACAGTAGCTTTGGTTTCACCTGTTGACTTGTTTTACTGTAGATGCTGCTTTTGGAGTGTTTACCCGAATAGGATAATGTGTTTGAGAAAGCATTTGAGTGAGTAATTCTAATATTATGTGAAGTATGACTCAGAATGTCCTTCCTATTCCCCAATGATGAATTGTACCAATGATGAATGGAGTCCATTTCCTGGGCAGCCTGTGGCTAGTGGGCTTGTAAATTTCTGTGGGTATTTCTGGAATGTTTTATAGACGATGGAAGATATTTCGTTCTTGTTTTAGAGATCTGTGACATGAGAGGGTGTCACACTTGGCATTAGGCCCTCCCTGCTTGGCACTGGTACCCATTTCAGGTACTGGTTAATGTAAGTCTACTGGGACTCTTAGGGCTTATGCTGTGTTCCATTCACTTTGGAGGTTGGGAACGGTTTCATACACATTCAGCGTCCCAGTACAGCAAGTTGCCAGGCCATTTAGCGATACCACTGACCTGTTTCAAAAAGCAAGATTTCTTGCTGAGATGGAATACTTATCAGATTTAATTTATCACAGTTTAAATGACCTTCATCTTCATTCATTTATATTTAGCCCAGACTACCTTAAATCTGACAAGATATCCAGCTAAGCAAGTAATCCTGCTTTCTGAAACAGGCCCCAGTTCTAGCCAGGTTAATTGTTAGCCGTCGTTAGCAATATCAGTCGATAACAGCACATTACGTGGTATTTTGCACAGTAACGCAAGGCAATTATGTCTCCTAAGAGGCTCGGTCCACTTTAGGAGAGTGTGTGTGCTGAGCAATAAAGGCTTGTGTTCCTACATAACAGCACAATTTTATAAAGCAGGTCATTTCTGTTTCTGTACAGGATGAGCCTTGGAAATCCCCTAGAAGTATAAAAATTTGCACACACACACACACAAACACACACACACACACACACACACACACACACACACACAAACAGACACACAGGTGCTTCTAAGCTGACTAGTGGAAAAAAATCTGAACCTGGGCACATGTTGAAACGCCTCCAGAGGCAAATACGGCCGCCGACGTGAACGGCTGATTTGCAAAGAATGACCATTCAGTGCATCGGCAGCGTCCCTCCCCATGCTGTTCTGTTCTAACGTCGGCACCTAGCTTCTCTGTTCTCCTACACATGGGCAGAGCACCGCGGAATCGAAACGCACGATTTCCCTTTCCTTTCAAACAGGAAGCAAAGGCGATCTTAGGGGGTGTTTTTATGAATCATTTACAACCTTGGAATTTCCTTTGGCCTTGTGTTTCTGCGCGGTGTCGGTCTCAGGAGAGGAAGCATGCTAAACACATGGCTCTGCACGCCAGGCAGGTTGCAATGTAGTAAATGTAAGGGTTTGAAATCCGCCCCCCTCCACCCCAAATATGTTTGCTACCAATCTGACAGCCAGTCACGAACATTACCAGTTTGAACTATGGTGAATGGCAAGGGGTACCCACCCCCCAATATTTTTTTTCTGTCAACTGGCATGCTGATCCCTCCTTATCTTGGCTTCTGACCCCTTCCAGCTTACTGACATGGTCCTATATGCATCATGCACCTGTGTCACACTCCAGCAAAGCAAAAGCTGCATCTTCATCACAGCGGAAACCAAATGGGAACCAGATCTGAGCTGACGATTAGCAATCATCTCCTAACTGTCACTGGTATTATCTCCATTAATCCTCACCTGTGATGTTTAAATTTGCTTTCTTGCTTGCCAGCTATTGCAAGTCATAACTTCCATCTGCTGAACCCTACTCCAAGTGCAACATTGTAGGTCAGTTAAAGACAAACAAACCCAACACGTCATTGTTTCGAGTCCCATGAGAAGCCTTGATATAACTTTCCCAGCCAAGATACGTAACCTGCTACTGTAAAATTCTAGTGTGTGAATACAGAAAAATGCATTTTACACTTTTGGTAAAAACTCCCGATGAGCTGTTAATATATAAATAAAGCCATGCACTGTACAGTAGAAATTTATGAGAAAGTCACAAAATATTTCACAGACAACTTTTTCAGGTGACTCCAGGGTAAAAAAGGTTATCTAATACAAGGAAAACAGAGCTATGTCCATTAAAATGGATGGCTCTGCCCTAGCTGATAGGGGTCAGCACAGGTGAAAAAGGGTCACCAGTGCGTGTATGACATATCAGCCGATCGGCAGTCCTTATTCGATAAGCCGGAGTTATGCTCTTACATTGTAACCTGTATGAAGAAATTGAAGTGTTTCACGGTTGAGTAAGGGAGAATTGCACAACACTTCTATCCAGTATACACTGAGTGCTGTTGGCAGGGTGACTCTGCTGTACAAATGATAGAAGTCCGTTATCAGATTATGGACCTCAAGAACATCTGGTTGTGCTTGTATGCTATCAGGACGTCTTTGAAGGCCTCATCTCTCTTTCCAATCTAATGCAGAGCGCTCTGTATAATCAAATTTTACCTCCGCTTACAACATTAACATTGATCAATATAATGAAGATTATTGTATAGAAGAATCTTTTCTCATTACCAGTCATTAATTATCATTGAATGCAAGTTGCAATCTTTCAGCTTGTATTATTTTTATGTCAAAATTGTAGGTCTCTTGAGGTCACAGTGTGGGGGGGGGGGGGGGGGGGGGGGGGGGGGGGGGGGGGGGGGGGGGGGGGGGGGGGGGGGGGGGGGGGG
>JABFEA020000067.1:7530613-7543180 GCA_019775915.2 Cyphomyrus plagiostoma | reverse complement strand
ATAATTCTTTATTGAAAAGATCAACAGCCTGATTCAGAGCCCTTTCCTTCTCACAATCGTCTTTTTTTAAAGAACAATATGTATCCAATAAAATTTCCAATAACTGTTTTGCATTCAATTCATTTTTATATAGCACCTTCCACAGCATAGTCATTCTAAGATGCTTTACATGGGTGTGCATTTTAATACATCACTACAACATTTATACAGCGTAACACAAAAACGGGGTAAAGGGAAGGCAGAAAGAAAGGATAAAAGAAAGAAAGCCAGCTGACAATGGAGGAGAGAAACCAAAAACTCCCAGGTAGGGACAAGAAAGGCCTCTGGGGTCCAAGGTCACCTGCCTGCCCACCCCAGCAGGGCATGCTGAGATTACAGGAAGAAGAAAGAGCAGGCTTGCTTGCCAAAAGCAAGGTGTAAACTGCAGTCACGGTCAAAGCCAGACACACATGATGGAGACACTCATCACCGATGTGAGAAAAAGGCGGGTTAGGAAGCTTTGATGTACATACAGAACTTTCAGAATACAGAATACACTGAAGGTAAAAGTGGAAAAAAGTTTCCTTTACAAAGAATGGTACACAGAGTGTCAACATGAATGTAAAATCACAGCGTAATTGTCAGGGAAGTCCCTATCCGACACTAAAACCTCCAAAGACAGTGACTGGACCCTTTCAAAGAGCTTCCATGCTATCAAATCTCAGAAGTGCCATATCTGTTCTGTATAATCTTCCCCAATACTTCTGGTTCAAGTGGTGAATTTAGAGACGCTGGAGTTTTTTTCCAAGGAGTTATGACTAACTGGCCAAACCTCTGTATCATATCTGCATGTCATCTGTCAGCCTTAATGCCCAGTAATTTACCGAGCCTACTTTCATCGTACCGTAATAGGCAGGTGCTGTTTCTAAAAAACAAAAAAGAAAAAACAAACAAGAAGGTCCCTGTTTAGAATTTTTTACCAGATTTAAACCAATTATGAAAATTCTACAGCAGGTGCCAAGAACAGAACAAAGGACCGTCAGATCGTTGGTGGGATACGTCTCCAGCTGGAGAATTTTGTGACTATATTATTCCATTATATTTCAAACAATCCAGTTTCATGTCATGTTCTACGGACAGTTTAGCTTTAGATGCGCCAAAATGGTATTATAGGGCGTACAATTACAATCTTATAATGCTCTAATCCTTTTTTACTTGCAATTCATACTTCGGGAAGGAGAGTCCCTCAATACACGCCTTCTTCAGGCAGGAAAGCAAATTAACATTTAACTGAATTACTCATGGATCGCAGTTTCTGGCACTACACGTTCTGTGCTCAGATTCTCTTTGATGCTTCGTTTATGTTTAATCTTAAGTACAGACCGTTAGGTCCCTATCAAAGAATCCTTATAGGACGTACAGGGTAGCATTACGAAACAATAAAACTCCATGGGCAGTATAACTGAAAATTACACAGATACCCGCCCTTCCAAAAACTAAAATTTAGGCTCACGTCATACTTAGGAGGGGCGTTTTCCGCGGCGCACGGCGAACGGAGCAGAGCGGCGTAAAACAGTGTCGCCTTGGCTGTTTTCAAGCGGAATAATTGACCGAAACTCTCAAGGTATTTGACATTATTTATTTTATAGCCATTTCAAATGCGTCTTATCACTGAACAGTGATAGTTGTGCTATTCTCGTACAGTTTCGTTGCTCTTTCAAACAAGTACTAGGGTGTTTATTTGCGGATCCCTGGCTGAATGTATGATTTGTTATTTCGGAGCGGAGAGATACAATGTCTACTTTCTGCTGTGTAAAGAGACGACTCGAGATGTAGCATATGAAAAACTTTCAACGGTTAGACCTGTGACTAAGGAACAATAGTCACTGGGACTTTTCAATACAACAGGAGATTAACAATTCCCTTAAAAAGTCATGTATGGGGCAAATTAATGGAATAATGTCAGGGGAAGTGCTGTTATTCGAAGTTTTTACGAAATAATATTAAATGCTAATCGATGTTTTTACTGTAGCCGATTGAATGGTTTACGTGATTTCAGGGTAATTGGTATTGTTTAAAATAAAAAAAGACAGGATATTGTAAGCTTCGACTAAATGCAGCACAGAAAACAATTACAAAATCGGATTCTCTATCGGGTTGTAATTTAAAGCCTTAGCAACTGAGACCATTTTAAAAACACCAGTTTCTTTTTTCTAAAACCTTTCTGGTGGTGAATAAATTAAGGATGTGCAGATGGATACTGAGATATCGATTCTTTTCAATGTGAAGGTTTCATTTTGAGTAACTATTCTGAAATTAATATATCGATTTTTTTTAACTTGGTATCCTGACTTAAATAGCCAGACACCGAATTTCGGTATCGAGACTGGGGCTTTCTACCTTGATATCGTATTAAATCGGACCGAAAAGATATAGTGGTATCGCTCATCCTTAAACCAGGAGCGGTACGTTAAAATGCTTGCAGTCTGATTAGGGCTGCACGTGAGTGATTGCTCATTAATACCGTAAGGTGCTATATTGGATGTAGGAAAGTAGCCTATATTAGTCAAGATGCTTATTTTTCTAAGCTGTGGTCAAACGAATGTGCCCGCAAAACAATTCATGAATTTATGAGATTTTAAAAGTCAGTTCTTTAAAAGCACCAAATAGATTACCTTGTTGGTGCCATCGTGGACACCCCCTGCGTGAACTAGAAGGCTAGTAGAACGGTTAGATGCGTTTATTGTCTGGGAGTATAAGATGTGTTTTAAGTGTTTATTAAAATTTTTACAAAATGGTATTCTGACGTCAGAAGGAATAAGTAACCTTGCGGTCTGCAGGGGATGGATGGATATTTATTGAGCATCAGGATCTGAAAATGTTCCAAGTATATGCTACAAATGGCTGATTGTATTGACCAGATAACTAGACATGAGTGTTATGCTTTCAAAGAAATGTTAGTAAACGAGGTGGTTCGTCTCGAGCCATGGATCGAGCAGTTCCTACGGGTGTTGCTCCATGCTTCGATGTCTGGCAGGTTTTACTCAGAGCATGACGTCATAGGCCTCCTGCCTGAAGTCACGCTCTGCCGCCCCCCAGGCGCCCGCATGTCGCGTGAGACGCCCTCCGACTTTCTAGCAGTCATCTGGTGCCTGTTCCTATAGCCGACTTGGAGATGGCAACTTTTTTTATCATTATAAAATTTTGAATTTTGTTAATACCTGTCTCTAGCCATTGTGGCTGTCAGGTGTTATGACTATGTTATTGCCATAACACGATTGATTTTAACGGGGCCTCCTGGAGGTCTTGAGTCTGAACTTTTAAGCGTCGGTGCCTTCTGAGACTGGGCTGTAGGGGTTTATTTACTGGAACCTGGCTGTGAGTTAAGTTGCTAGATAAATTTACATATCTCTGGTGTTTCAAGAAAGAGGTGGTGCCAGGCCACACTAAGAGCATGTGAGCAGGACCAAGTGCTTTATGCTGCCGATTGAACGGTTTTTGCTACAAGTGGAGTAGATTGTGAGGTTAGGGCTTGAGGGCATCCTGGCCCCTTCAGGATGGTGAAATATGTCATGTTGAAGGCCTCCGTTTGGGCTTTGAACTTGCTTTAAACATATCAGACATTTTCTCTTAACTGCTAAAATTCATGCTGGACGTCATTCTAAATCTCTTGGGACTGCTTGAGTCTGCAGTGACTCTTTCTGCACCGTTCGTAGCTATTAGCTGCGCGGTTTTGCAGTGTTGATTCACAGGTCAGTCATATCTTCAAACAGGAATGGAAGCGAGATGTGGGGGTTCCTCAGACACTTTTAAACCCCATTATTTGGGGTTAGTGTTTGTCCTGTCATGATCACGGCAGCCAGCTTCCTCTTTCACCATTAACCCCATCTAATAGGAGCTCCCTTACAGCCATTCGCCATGCAGTGCTGAGCGTGTCAGGTTACCGAGCTCTGGCTACTCCTCCCTTTAACTTGCGGCCCTTTATTTATTTATATTTTATTTTTTGTTTTTACTTTAGCGGTTTTTCTTCTGCCGTAGCCTGAGGACATTTTGGCCAGCAAAGCAGGAGATCGAGAATGTCCAATAATGAGGAGCTGTTGTTGTTGGAAATCTCCACGGACTGCCACAGATCTATTAGGGCTTAGCACTGTTAGCCTTAGCACCCAGCGATGTTCCTTATCGCCCAACACAGAACCATTATAGATGATTGAGATTATTCCTACCAAGGGTAATATTTGCATGAAATTGTTGTTAATTGCTCTGCCCCAGTTCCCCTTATTTTACCTTAGATTAATGAACAATGCCAAACTTTTTGTTCTAAAATCCAGGTCACACAATGCCTCCCCACCCCCATGAGTTTTGTGCAAACAAAAAGTCATGTGACAGCTGCCTCCTAGACAGATGCATCATTGCTGCATGTCTGTTAATGCGGCTGTCGCAGCTGCCCCCCCTCCCCCCTCAATAAGTTGGCAAGCAGTGAATCGAGTCTGTTGATCACCTGTCAGTCTTCAAACAATCACACTTCCTTTGTCCCACCCAACCAGCAGCTTTTAGGTTGTACCAAGCCACAAAATGTACAAGCTTCCTGTCTAAGAAAAAAAAAAAACTCAGCTGACAGACTGTTTTCTGGGAATCGGAGTGTGATACAGTGAGAGAATGAGACTTTCATCCCTTCTTCTGACTCATATTGCCTCGTGTTGGATATTTTATGAAGGTTGGTGTTAACTATTGATGGCAAACCGTGATGGATGAAATTGGAAAAGCAGAAATGTAAACCTGTGGTTAATTAACAGTACTTTGACAGCTTAGCTGTGTCTGGGCAGTCTGGCCCAGTCCTACTGGTTTCCAAAGCCACAAATGGAGAAAGAGGTATCAGACTGCGCAGCTGAATATGCTGTTTCTGTGTTTGTACTTGGTTGGTGAAGAAGACTGTCACTCACCAGGGATGAAAGGGAAAAACTTTTATACAGTTTAGACAATTCTATATTCTATGCATGCTGACAATTCTGTGCATGCTGACAATTCTATGCATTGTTAGCCCCTGACCACAGGGACTAACAATTAGGCAATCCACCAATCCGGGGGGGGGGGGGGGTGAAAATATATTTATAATCCTGAAAAAGCTATTATGGCAGCTTTTCCCAGTGCACGTGTCATGCGTCACGATAAGTCTGATCTAGCTCTGATTTAAAGAACCCAGGGTTTCAGCTTGTACTACAGTAACAGGGAGACTCCATACTCTAACTACACACTGTGTAAAGCAGTGCTTCCTCAAATCCACCTTAAAATGGTGACAAATTACACTTGCTCTTTTACTCCCTCAGTTACAGTTCATGACGAGATATTGTTCACCCTGCATTATACCAGTAATATTTAAGCACCAATGATGTTCTGTAATTGAGAAGGTAGCTTGTGTGGAGAAAATCATTCACAATTTTGAAAATTATTATTTTTTCTCCATATGGTGTTTAGGTCTATTGAACATTTTAGGAGATTTCTCCCATTTGTGCATTCAGAATGTTCTTTACCGTGTTACGCTGGAAATAAACCAGGAAAAAGAAGTGTTAAGAAGTATTCCTCAGACATATCAATTTTCTCGGTCCCGCCCACAAGACTGAGTTGGAGCCAATGTAGTTCATTAACTGAAATGTTTGACACCCCTAAATTACAAAGATAAAGAAAAAGATATATCTGGTTCACATTTAAGGTGATTCACTTGAAGCTCAAGTTTCAAGTTTTATTATCCCATTTGTTCTGAGGAATATGGTAAAATTATGCCACATTTGCAGGAGAGGGGACAGGTGCATGGGGGACAATAGGACTAACAGCAGTGCAGTGAGAGACAAAAGCTGCAGGAAGCGGAACCATTCATGGATGGCACGATCGGGGAAGGATATGCAAATAGCCACACACAGAACACGTGTCACTGAGCACACACGAGGTGGCTGACTGGAATGCACCCAAATCTGGGTCCACAGCATCCAGCCAGCGCCACCAAAGCCGTCTGCTTTCCTAAACTTTGTGGAAACGAACATTCTTTCCCAGCTTTGCCAAACCTCCGCGCTCTGATCTCATCAGGGAGCACAGAAGGCCCAGACATGTTTAATCCTCCGCTGCTAATCTAGAGACTCAATCACGTTTCCCAGCTTTGAAGTTTTTTTCTCTTTTTGTTTTTCCTGGGGGGTGGTCTATGTAGAAGCCTATCGGGGCCTCTCCCTGAGCACCCCCCCCCTCCACAGCACCACGAAGCTTATTTGGTAAAAATATTTTTCACTGCCACCCTCTCCTTCTATTGTGAGCCAGCCCACAAATTACCATAATAAGCCCCCCCCCCCCCCCCCATAAGCACCTTAATAGACTTGCGTCTAAGTTGAGCTGAATGTGGATACTGCTGCCTCTGCTGCTGGTCTCTCCTCTGTGGTAGGTTAGGGTGGTCTGGAAATGTAAATAAAGCCAGTCTCCCACCCGAGCCTTCTGTCTGCCGCTGACGTTATCCCCTTCTCCCCCCAGGTTGCTGGTGGCCCCCCAGGCGAATAGGATGGGGTAAAGTCCTGGTGGAACCGAACTGGGAGGTCTGCAAGTACAGCACTGGTGACCTGTGCCGTGGTTACAGCCAGTAGGTAAGGACCAGAGGGCCAGTTTGTCCACATTGGACCCCATTTCACATTTGACTGAGTATGAATGGAACATCTGTTTATATATATATGAAGGTTCACACAAACCTGTTTTTTTTGTTGTTGTTATTAAAAACTGTCCTGTGGGTCGCTGGTTTGTTTTCTCTTCTCATCTGTTGAGTAGTTTCAGCGTAGCTTGCAGCTCTGGTCCAGCTACAGCAGACCAAACAGTCCCGTATCAAAGAGAGCTTTGATATGTCACCCTTCAGGCATATTTACAAACTGAAAACTTGCTTCATTATCTCATGCTCGCAAAGACAGACTGACTCTCCCTGCCCCTCAACTATGCTTCACTTTGATTTGGTTAGTAGGTTTAATGGAGTTTTGAAGCTTTTTTCTAACTTATTTTCATCGTCTTACCTGAATAACATTCGAGGTTTTGTTTTGTATATATGTAATATATCTCATCGTTTTTTTAAGGACTACAGTTTTACTGCTACCACCACCAGTGACAGTTACATGTCATGTCAGTTTTGTTGTTTGTTTTATTTTCTTTCTCTCATGTACAATCGGCTTGTAGGTTTACTTTTCGTGATACATAGGGCAGTAATTGCTGTCATGAGGCTGCAGCAAATGAGGAAGTGGAGTGACGTTTTCACAGAACCGCGTATTCATCTGAAAACGCTGCTTAGGCCACTTAAGGTGGCCATTTGTGTAATGTTAATCCTGCGCACGTTACTCCTTTTTGTGCTCACTACTGCCATCAAGAGGCTAGACATCACGTAACGTACAACTGTCTTGTTAGGCTTTAAAGGTGGCAGCGCCCCCAAAGTCAAAAAAACTTTTTTTTCCAATATACCGTAGTGCTATTTATCCATCCAGATTGTTGTGGTGACAGTTGCCTAGTTTTGGATCTTTCCTCCCTCCCAAATAGCATGATCAGATGTAAACATTAATGCGAAGCTTAGTGATAATAGGTGAGCTAGCAGTGTCATCAGATTAATTCATTACTTCTACTTATTATTGCTAGTTCACAGTATTATTACGGTACTATTACATCAATTGTTGCTATTTGTTATTGTTGGTAGCTGATGCTAAGGATGCTGCTAGTTAACATTAGCGCTCAGCCGAGGAGGGCACCATTGATGTTTACATCCAGTCACGTTGTCAGGAGCACGAAGACCCCGGTGGCTTCACTTCTGCACAGTGATACAGTTGGTTTATGGAGCTCGGTAGAAAGAAAGTATACTGCTCACTACTAAGTCTGTGGATTCTGGTAAGAGACATCGCTGTTGAATTTTTCAGATGTATTTTTGATGCTTTAATAACCACATAAAAATGCCATTCAATCTCATTTTATTAGCCAGAAGACTGATATACCTACGTCCGTTATTTCCAAAACTAGGCAACTCTCACCACAACAATATAGATGGATAAATAGCCCTACAGCATATCTGAAAATTTTTTTTTTTTTTATTTGGGGTGAACTGTCCCTCTATTCCAGGGACCTCACAATACGTGTCTCAAAGTACGTGTTTTTGAATCATCAAATACTGCTCACTGATCAATCGATTGGTCTCCACAGAGAATAATAGATCAAACGAGAGGTGGCGAAATTTGCTCAAAGTTCGCTCAAGCTGAAGCCCCCCCTCCCAGCCAGAGCCCCCCCGGATTATATGACTTTGAGATCCCTGCCATGAACCTCTTTGTCTTTGCTCAGGTCGTGAGAGGAGACGCCATGCAGTGCTGCACGCTGAGGCTCTTGGGTCTGATGCTGATGGTAAACGTGTTAATTTTCGTCATGGTCAGCGTGTCGCGGAACAGCGGCCAAGACAAGAAACATCCTGCCAAGCTGCTCGTGCCCAGCGAGAAGTTCTGGGGGCCAGCCGTGCCCAGTGTAGCATACTGGAACCAGGAGCAACGAAAGCTGGATGACTCCCACAACCCCATCCTGCTGGTGGATAATTCTTCCGGCAACACTCTGCACGACCCGGTCAACAACACTGCCTCCTTAGCACCATGTGCCCCAGACTTAAGTGTAGCTACGAAGATAAAAGACTACAACTCCCTACCGCAACGCTTCAAGGACTTCTTGATGTACATGAAATGTAGATTGTACCCCATGGTAGTGGATCAGCCACATATATGCAAAGATAAGCCTTTCTTGTTGCTGGCAATCAAATCCCTGGCACCCCACTTTGACCGGCGACAGGCAATCAGGGAATCCTGGGGGCGAGCAGGCCAAATGGCCAACTGTACAGTTGCCACGGTCTTTCTCCTGGGTAACGCCACAGAGGTGGACTACTTCCCTCAGCTCTCAGACATGCTGATGTATGAGAGCTCCCAGCACAAGGACCTCCTGATTTGGGACTACAGGGACTCCTTCTTTAACCTGACCGTCAAGGAGGTGCTCTTCCTGGACTGGTTCGGACGGCGCTGCCCCGAGGCGAGATTCGTCTTCAAGGGGGACGACGATGTGTTCGTCAACACCCCTCGCGTCCTTAACTTCCTCAACACCCTGACTCCAGCCCGAGCCAAAGACCTGTTTGTCGGCGATGTGATTATGAACGCCGGGCCACACCGGGACAAGAAGGTCAAGTACTACATCCCCGAGAGCATGTTTGTTGGGTCGTATCCACCATACGCGGGGGGTGGGGGCTTCCTCTACTCGGGGGACCTGGCGCTACGCCTACGTAACATTTCCCGCTTGGTATCCCTTTACCCCATCGATGATGTTTACACGGGCATGTGCCTCCGCAAGCTGGGCTTGTCCCCTATGAAGCACCAAGGCTTTAAGACCTTCGACATTCAGGAGAAGTACCGAGACAACGCCTGTGCCTACCAAAGTCTGATGCTGGTGCATAGCCGGACTCCACAACAGATGATCCAGATCTGGAAGTGGCTTAGAGATCCAAAGCTGACCTGTCAGTGAATATCAGCATATCACCATTTGTTGCCTGTTTTTGTTTAGTCTGTGAGTGTTTGGTATATATTGGCAGCTTTTATTATGATCATCATCATCACAATGGTAGTTCTCGTAATAATATATTAATTATGGATATAAAAATAATTAGCACTTAAATATTATTATTTATTAGGACAGCTGTGGTCCTTTCCATTGTAAGCTGCGCTAAAAGTGACCTTAATCTTTTTCTAGAGTTTAATCCTACTGTATGATCCACGTGAAAACTTAAAAACGGGTCTTTTGAAGTGTCATTACTTGACTTTTAAAGAACTTATAAGAGAACAGAGATTTATTAGTATGGGGGTCATATATTGACTTCAGATATCTGCACAGAATGGATTAGCTTTGGAACATGTAACCCCCCCCCCCCACTGGTGCCTTGTCTGATGCAGGTCACTCCATGGTTTCTGAATGATTGATTTCACCCCAGGAACAGGAACTACCCCCATCTTACTTGCTGAATCTTTCAGTGTATAGTTTCCCCTAATCCTGTCCTGAAAAATTCCCTCAGGGTATTTCTCTCTTGTTTTTCCTATCTGACCATTAAAATAGTTCACATCTAAGCCGTTTTTTCCCACGTTTTTATTCAGTGCCTGTTTTAATGTAACACTGGCTTTCACCTGGATCTCTTTTGATCTGTGGAGATGTGCTAGACCTCTTCCATGGCTGTATGTTTAACGGAACATCAGTATTAACCATCTGTCTCCACATTGCCAAGTTACACTGTGGGTGGAGATGCCATTTAAATCCATTTGGAATGAGAGTGAATTAAGTACTGGCTGTGGTTCCTACATAAACAGGAACTGCAGGGCTGTCGTTTTAGAAAAAAATCTGGCTTCCAATTAAGAAGCAGTGTGTTGGGGGTAATTGGCTTATGAATGTATTTCTGTATACTGTATACATTTTCTGTTTCAGATTCCATAAAAGGAATGCTGCTTTAGCATGCTGTGCTGTTTTAGGAGAATACCAATGTAAATTGTGCATGCATGCATGGTTGTATGCATGGGTGCCTCAGCAGTTTCCATTGCAGCGTGTGACTACTACTCCTGCTGTTTGCTCAAAAGTTGAAAGCTGATTGGATGGGCACTTTGGGGGGGGGAGAAGGTTGGGATTGGCCAAAACCTGCTGGACAGGTCCAAAGTCAATTTAGTAATGGACTTAGTAACATTGTAGCATCTGTCGTAGGAAAAAAAATTATTTTGTGTTAGTCACCACATTTTTTTTTTTTTGAACAGAGTAAAATTAATTCTGTTCTGTAAGAAGTTCTGTCTGGCTAACCGTCCATCTGTGATGTTCTTTGTTGTTGTTGGACCAATGAGTAATTAGTTAAGCCTGAATTTCAGTTGTGAGGTTATGAATAAGAAATTCCCAGAGACCTTAGTTATAATCGTGTTGCTGTATTTGTTATTTATCCTCTCTTTTTTGGATTTTGTTTTTACGAAAAGGAGTTTGGGCTTCTTTACTACCTGCTCTGTGTCATGAACGTTCATTGTACTTGGACTCCTCAACTTTCTACCCAGAATTGTTCTTGTGATGAACACATTAGTGTCTGCACTTATAGTATTCCTCCACCATTTCCACTCTGACTTATGAAAACATTCCTTTACAAAGTGCCTGCTGTTTGTGTGACTGTTTACACTTGGTTTTAAAATGTGCCTTTTGACGATCGGGTCACAAATAGACAGCTGCGGCACATCGATGTTTACATGTGGGTCCATCACGCCTCTCCAAGGTGTCCAGTGGACCACTTGTTTTCAGACTACATCACTGCCTATGTCACTCCCGCAAGAAGGTCACATTGCATCGTGCACAGTCATTGTCACATCTTTCGCGGGGGACGCATCAGGACACATTTGGGTTTACACCACAAAAAATGTAGGTGCTCCTGACCACCTTGGCAAATGATTTGAGTAATCGGGTCGCCATGTGTCTTGGTGTTCATTTACACTTGCTTTTAGCGCTGCCTACATATGATCTGATCGGCCAGGACACATATTTAAACAAAGTGTAAAGAAGGCCTGTGTACTGGCATTTTTTGTACGTATTTAAGATGTGTGTGTTGGGGCATTTTGCGTTTCGTTTTTATATTTTGGATTAATAAAAGTGTTTCACCATATAATTGGTTGTTTTCGTCATACTCAGCTGAATGCTCCACTGGGTTTAGACCAGTGTTTCCCACCCAAGTCCTCAAGGACTGACAGACAGTCCACATTTGTGCTCCCTGCCTGCTCATGGTGGACTGTCTGCGGGTCCCAGAGGACGGGGGTTGGGAAACACTGGTTTAGACAAATGCAATATTAAATTGGTAAATTATATATCAAGATAGGACCCACTTCAGAACCACTTAAACTGTTATTTTTACATCTATGGTTGTCCTATTAGCTTTAACACGTCTGGCCGCCCTCCTCTGAAATCTCAATAACAAGGTGCTACTGGCAGCAAAACTATCGCTGGATTTCTCTGTAAAATCTAGTCACTGTAGTATGCAAAAATCCCACAAGCATGGCTGTTTCTAAGACGGTGGAACCACCACATCTGGCATCGACGATTATGTCACATTTAAAATTACACGTCACGTCTAGCCGAACGGTAAGTGAACTTCTCGACCCTGTCTGTGTGCGTTATATATCCAGGTGCAGCCAGATAATTGGCTGTTTGGAGATGCAGACGTTAATGCGGAGGTGTACCTAATAATATGGCTGCTAAACGAGCAATTACCTCACTCTTACACTTTGCGTTGGTGACCTCTATTGGACAGAAAAGGTAATGCATTTAGATTTCATTAGATTGTTATACTGAATACAAAAATGTTTCGCTGAGGAAGTTTGTTTTTAATCGTCTTGCCTGCTGTGCGTGCCTACATTCCAGAAAGTTATAATTTGTCAGAAAATGGTTGACACGCATCTGGAGCATCGCGTGGACATCGGGGGCGGTGCCTCTGGACTGGCAGACCGGGGTGGTGGTCCCCCTCTTTAAAAAGGGGGACCAGAGGGTGTGCTCCAACTATAG
>JABFEA020000067.1:7500097-7530513 GCA_019775915.2 Cyphomyrus plagiostoma | reverse complement strand
GAGCCAAAAGGCAAAGCTCTCGATTTACCAGTCGATCTACGTTCCTACCCTCACCTATGGTCACGAGCTGTGGGTAGAGATCGCGAGTACAAGCGGCCGAAATGAGTTTCCTCTGCAGGGTGGCTGGGCTCTCCCTTAGCGATAGAGTGAGGAGCTCGGCCATTCGGGAGGGACTCAGAGTAGAGCCGCTGCTCCTCTGCATTGAGAGGAGCCAGATGAGGTGGCTCGAGCATCTGATTAGGATGCCTCCTGGACACCTCCCTGGTGAGGTGTTCCGGGCATGTCCCACTGGGAGGAGGCCCCCCGGGGAAGACCCAGGACATGCTGGAGGGACTATGTCTCTCAACTGGCCTGGGAACGCCTCGGGATTCCCCCAGAGGAGCTGGAGGAAGTGGCCGGGGAGAGGGAAGCCTGGGTTTCCCTGCTGAGACTGCTGCCCCTGCGGCCCGACCTCTGATAAGCGGGAGAGAATGGATGGATGGATGGTTGGATGGATGGATGGATGTTCCCTTCATTGGGTGTCCTGGTTTGATTTTGCTCTAGTACTATTGTCCTTGAGTTGCCATATTGCCAGAAGGGGGTGCATTTTGATTACAGGGCTGTGTCACACTGTAGTCACGTGCCTCCATCATACCCAAGACCTCTCTCTCTTACTCCCCTGTCCCCCACCTGTAGATCCTCTGAAACCCTGATATTATGGACCCCAAACTGAAGGCAGGGCCTTCTAGCAGAGTGTTTACAATTAGGGGAACATATTAAATAACTGAAATTTCCCAAAACCCTATACTGGATAAGGCATTGGAAGGTTGAAGGATGGATATTTTTAAATTATTGTTATGAGTTTTACGAGTTATGTGGGATATGTGTTTTATTGTGCTCAGTTAAATTTTTAACAAGAGACTGAAACGTTCAGGTATCTCTATCTTCCTGTAATAGTTGTTTGTTTTTATATGCATGTTTATCCTGCACTTTGAACGTTTACAGGTGTGCCCCCTGTCCTGTTTTTTTTTTTTTTCTGTCACGTGGTTTGAACGCTATACGTCTTTTTATGCTGTTGTGAAAAGTGTCTGCCACCAGGGGGCGACCACGATGCATAGCGTGACTGTGAAGCATTCTCCAGTTGCTGCAGGTTGTTGCTCATTATGACTCCAGCATCACCATCAACGTAGGCAGCGCACAAACACCAGCTGTTGCAGTGCGGGGGAAAATTGATGGGGACCAGTCATTCTTAATAATCAAGTCAAGTCAAGGGGCTTTACCGTCATACCATCTATATACAGGTACACAGTAGCATAAAATAATGCTCCCTGGACACACAAACAGCAAGTGACAAGAGCGAGGTCTTCACAGCACTTTCACACCACTCTTCTCTAGCTGTTGGCTTTTTAAGGCTCTGAAATGTAAATGAAAGTCCTGGGATCTCATTCCGTAGGTGTCAGATTATGACAAATGCTGTTGGAGTTCAGGGGGCCGGCCAAGAACCAAGCAGGACTGGTTTTAATAAGCCCTTCTCATTTATCTTTCTGTATCTTATTTCCCCTTGGATACTGGTTTCCATCAGTATTTTTCTTGTATTTAAAAAAAAACATGTGGTCAAGGCCACGTAGTAAATCGGTTGATTTATGGCTGATTTTGGGAGGCGGCACACTTCGGGTGCCCATTCTCCCAGCCAAGAGGTGCTGTGACAAAGCGTAAGGCCAAACTCCTCCTGAGGCTTCCTGCGTTCCAAACACATGGACCACCGCGGCCCACCCGTCTGTGCTCTGCCTGTAACCCCTGTCCAGCGCCAAGGCAGAGCTGCCAGTGAATCAAATGAATAATGCAGCCATGCTATTAATAATGAGTTATAATAATGGTAAGTGTTGACTGAGAGGAACTCAGGCGAAATCTGAGTGAAAATCTCAGGTTAAAAGCAACACATTGTGGTCTCCAGCACCGTGCAAAACAACCTATGTCTCATCCCATTGGTATTTAGCAATAAAGCCAATAGTAGATTTTTTTTTTTATCTGAAAGGATGACGCACATACATACGCACACACAAAAGGTTCTCCACGTCTTTTCTTCACAGCATCCAGAAAGTCCGCTCTGTAGAAAATCCCTTGAACCGCAATGACTTTGGTCCCGCGCATCTGGGTCCAGTCTCCGCTTTGTTTTCCGTTTTCCTTGGGAGGGGTGGTGTTTGGGGGTGAGACTGTTTCACTAAAACAACAAAGAAAGAAGCCAGGCGGAGTGTTCTAGACTGATGGAGTGCCAAGGTACCCTGTTCTCATTTTCCCCATGATTTGACTTGGCGGTGCCTTGCTGAGGTCTGACATTTCATCTGTGCAGATGGAGCATGCAGGGGATGATTGGGACTCTGCCTGGGGATGATTGGGACTCTGCCTGGGGATGACTGGGACTCTGCCTGGGGATGATTGGGACTCTGCCTGGGGATTACTGGGACTCTGCCTGGGGATGATTGGGACTCTGCCTGGGGATTACTGGGACTCTGCCTGGGGATGATTGGGACTCTGCCTGGGGATGATTGGGACTCTGCCTGGGGATTACTGGGACTCTGCCTGGAGATGATTGGGAATCTGCCTGGGGATTACTGGGACTCTGGCTGGGGATGACTGGACCTGTTTCTGTTGCCTCCTTGATGTGCGTGAAGACCTGCTTAAAGAGGCCAGTTGGAGGGCAGAATCACTGCAGCCTTCGTTTTTGAAAGATGATGGACCAAGGCGGCTCTTTGCATTTACTATGCTGGCACTCATGAAGCTACCTTCTGGCTGGTGCCCAGGTTCCAGTAAAGAAAAGGAATGTTGACGTCTTGTTTAAACAGTGAGCTGTTGCCGTGGCTCCCAGCACTGGGTGCTGTCATGACCATCAAGGCCATTGACAATGGAACAACAGCTGTTGGGTATGATGAGCTGATTGGGCCCAGACAAGTGCCCCCTTCCCCCCCTCCCCAAATTGTAGCATCATTACACTAGTTACCAATAGATGATAGAGTTAACTTTAAATTTTTATTACTCGTTTTTGAGGTTTTGAACAGGCCAGCTCCAGCTATTCTCAACAACCTCATACATCCCTGCTGTTGCTCTAGAGTATTGAGCCTGTGGGTGTTTTACTAACAGAAAAATTATCTTGATCTAAGGGCAGAAGGAAAAAATGACTGGTTCGGAGAAATAACCAATCAGATTATAGAGAAGGTGGGTCCAAGCAACTAAAGGAGGCAGGACCAATACATCTGATTAGTTGGTCCCGCCTCCTCTAGGTCCTTGGACCCACCTTCTCTACAATCTGAATGGTTATCTCTCCGAACCATTTTTGTGTAAGTAAAACTCCCATGAGCGACTACTGAAGTTGCCCAGGAAGTTGCTGCTTTCCGACCCAAGCAGCTGATTGAGGCGTGAAGGGAGCCGTGCCCCCCCTGCTCCTGGCTGTGAAACAGCCTCCCTCTCCATGTTTGATCACCCCCCCACCATCAAATGTTTTAAATCCAAGCTAAAAACCCGCTTGTTCTCCCAAGTGTTGTAGTGTATTTTTGTCTCTGTATTACCCATTAACGACTGTATTTTAAAACATTTTTAATGTTTAACACACTTTTGGTCAACAACTGGTTGATTTAAACTGTCCTATTTAAATAAACTGACTTGACTTGAAGGAGATAGATAAATAACTTGAACACTGCACATTTGCTGTTGACCGGAACAGAACTGCACTGTTCCAGACCATTAGCATTGACTCAACCCTTAACACACTAATTTAGTTCATAAACAGTACCTTTTTCTGTGACTCCTTCATTATTCTCACATCTATCACATCTAAAATGTGGTGTATCGCAGTTCCTTAACGTAACAGATACAACAACCGAAGCCTGTAATAAACCGTCATGCCCCCGTGTCTCCTCAAGCACGATGTTTCAACAAGAATTGTTCTCCCTCTGAGTGACTGACAAGCATGTAAAAACAATTCCTCCCCACAGAATCTCCTCGAGTTTGTATTCTTTTCATGTTCGTCATTTGAATGACAACATATCTAATCAGCTCTGTTTGGTCAATCAGTAAGCTTATTATGGAGAAGTGATTCATTCCGTCAATTGGTTGCCAGGCAACTTAACCCCCCCCAATGTAAAATAAATGGGATGGAACTATGCTTGTATGCTTTTACTGTTATCTTTCAGTTTGCCCCTATTTCAGGAGAGCCGAGCCTTCTACCACAGTAACCGTCTTGTGTGGAGAGAACTAGGCCAGGCCTGAAGATAGATATTTCTGCCTCAGTTAAGACTTGTCCACCTAAGATTCGATGTCTGAGGCTGTTTTGTTTTTGACTGAAATGTTATTACTTATTTCATGCAAAACACAGATAGTCGCTATTAAGCTGGTTAGGTGGGCGGGAGTTGGGGAGAACGATGTGGGTCTACGGTTTCAATATCTCATGTGGGTCTCCTCCCAGACAAGTCTGGGACTGAGACTGTGTCATTGTGATGAAAAACAACATATCTCTTTACATCTCTTCTGAGCCACCATTAACATGAGAGCGGCCGTATCAGGAGGGCATTAAGGATACAGCCACAACAACAGCTCTACTTTAGGTCAATATTACCTTTGATACTGTCGGTTAAATTATTCAGGAGAGAATAGTAGGACCTCTGGGGTTAACAGAGCACTCAGCATGGAGGATTTTTTTCCGCAAAGGAAGTAAGCAGGAATGAAAAATGTTGGCATGTTGGTAGGATAGATCTGTGATTGATTACCATGCCTGGGTGGCTGACTGACTCACTTCCTACACTGTGCCTATCTGTTCATGTGCTGTGGCCTCTGGTAGGGGGATGCTGGTGTGAGATTTAATTACAAATATCAATGACCACTCCGGTTACTCTGCCCGGCAAGTTGTGCAGCAAAGCCCCCTCAGCCCAGCCGATGACATCATGTCCGACGGTTTGCTTTGACCTAGCTACCACTCTGTGACCTGTACCTGAACACTAGGACCAATAAGGACAGCTTTTAATCGTTGCATGGCATGAAAGTATTGTTTTCAGTTGGCAGTAAGACTGTAACAGAGAGTTCCTTAAGACAGTGTTTCTAAACCCGGTCCTGAGAGACCACCAGACAGTCTGTGTTTTTGATACTCAGACTTGGGATCAAGCAAAAATGCGGAATGTCTGGGATCCCCGAGGACCGGATTGAGAAATACTACCTTAAAGACATGGATGCATCCATCTGAATTTTGATAATCCAGTGCTTATGCAATGATTAATGACACAGATCACCTGAGAACTATCATACTATCTACTACTGAGGCCAGCATTGTGCTACAATATGTTCTTCAATGGGTTAGCATGGGTTTGATGAATTGGGGGAGAGGTTTAGCTTCTCTCTATACACTCAACACGTAAGCTGACCACTCATGAAAATGACTAGAAAAGCTTTTGGTTCTGATAAGAGCCAGTATCTTCCCACCCTGCACTTTCTTACACTGAGCCCTTGAACTACTAAGTGTGGTTTCAAGGAGAAGTAAACTCCTTGACCTTGGATCAGTTCCAGCTTCATCTCCAATGTTCTAGACTGAGACTGGGACTGTAGCTCTGAAGTGGTGATGATCGTTATTGGACGGGGCATAGGGTATTATGCTAGGTGTTATGGTGGGCCAACATGCTGGGGTCAAAATACCTGCAACCTGTGCTTCATTCCCAGCACAGAATGTATTTTTTCACCTGTGAGCCATGGAAAGAGCAATGATAGCATCCTGTACAGCTTCCCCATGAAGACCACAGGACCCTTCATGCTCCCCTCACTCTCCATTCTCCTCCATTCAGAGCAGAAACACACCCAAAACAAACCACGTGAAGACCTGCTCCATGCGCTGATTGTGCTTAGACAGGGATGAAGCGACCATGATCAACTCAGCGTGCCAATGATTACGTTTTCTCTACTTCCTTCTCCTTCCAGAAGTTCACTGCTCTACACGGTGGGTAGAAAAATATGACAAGGCACTTCTCATAGGTCAGCAGTTCTGGAATGATTTCCATAAGTATGTCAATCTCGCTGAAATTCTCTGAACGCCTTCAACAGAGGGGTTGGGGGGAGGGGGTGTGAAATTCCCCAACCCTTCAGGAGCCCCACGAGTGAAATACATCTTTCTGTGTGTCTTGTAAAGCAGCTCCGATTGTTTTGATTGCAGAACAAAGGTATGAATAACAAGACGTCAAACTGGCCTGTCTTCACCCACAAAAGATTGGAGTGGCACCCTGGAAGAATCCTGTCAACTTCCATTTTCAAATTACACCGCACTATAGAAATGACTGCTACTTTTTATGCAATAATAGATCCCAGCCTCTGACTTTGGTACTTAATGGGTCGCCATGGTTCTCCACAAGATCAGTACACTTTGGCTATGACAGTCATTCTTCTTTGATGCTGGTTGTTGAGGTGGTGCTGTGTCCTTTCCCCTGTAACTTTGACCAAACTTTCAGGAGATAAAATAGTGTAGCTTTCTTTTCTGCAAACAATCTACTTGTCTGCGGCGATAAATGTAGATTCATTTATGCATTCTCCAACTACTGATCTGGTGCGGGGTCACAGGGACCCTGACGTTTATTCCAGGAAACAAAGGGCACAAGGTACAGGAACTCTTTAGACAAACCCCAGCCGGACCAATTCATGGACTTTAAGCCGTCGTTTATTATGGTGCATACGCTTCAAACAAAAGCTGAAGAGTATTCTTAAAGCTACGCTTTTCCAAATAGGAACCAATTTGTTGTGCCAGGGTGATTTATAAATTAACCTTTATTGAGTAATGGATAGGGGTAGTAATAACTTTTAGGCTATTCTGGATAAGGCTCTTTCCTGAGAAAATGATTGAATTATAAATCCTGAATGTTTTTTTTTGTACTCAAAGGTGATGGTTATATTTCATCGTCAGACCAGCTGGCTGGGCGTCAATTACTGGTTCCCTTCCCTTTTAAACGTAATAAATCAGGTAGTGAAATTTAATTCTGAGCCGACGAGTCGTCAGTGTGAGGGCCATCCGGCGGAGGGTTTGGGCTCACGGGGAAAAAAATGAACACAGCCCAGCCCAGCCACCCAGCCCTAGGGAATGTGACGATGCGTGGGCCAGATGCTGTGATGAATGTGCTCCCTCAGGAGAAGAATTTCACCACCTCCTGAAAAACACGCCGCCTTTGTCTTCATGAGCCGCCGCAGCATATTTTGCGTTGTTTTTTCGTGTTCGGACAGCTGAAATGTGACCCCCCCCCCACGCCCCCACCACATCTTGCTCACCCGATGATTATTTTCTGCTCCTGCACTCTGCAGACAATCAGCGCTGTTGGTAGCGTAGGACACGTGATATACTGGGCCAAGGTGGGCCTGTAGGTGGAGTGTCCTTGCAATATTCAGCTCCTCCAGGTCTGGGGTGGCCTAAGGAGGCCTTTGCATCCCATTCCTGAAAGCACGTTTCCTGCATCCTTTATTAAAGCCCGCCTAATATATCCAACAGCCAATAGATGTGTTCCCCAGGACTGACTTCGTAGGGAGACTCCGCCTCCCAACCGTCCTTATTGCTCTACTGACCGAATATTAATGCCGCTGCAGAAAGGCTTCCCAGCATGCCACTCAAGAGCCCCCCCGGAAGCAGCTCTGGGGTTTTCGGAAGCCAAGTCCTCATCTGGAAAACCCGGGAAAGACAATTGGATGTAATTAGCACGTGGAGATTAAACAGCACAGAAACTCGACCTGGCTCGCAATTTCTCAAGGGTCACGTCCCTCTGCTTTTCTTCTGGTTTTTTTTTGCATATTTAAAGATACATATATGAAAAACTACAAAAAGATATAGATATTTAAGATAAATAAGTGTGTTGTGTATTTCTACAGTCTACTCATATTCTCAAGTCCATCTGTCCCACAGCAGTTGACAGTATTTGATAATTAAAACAGTGAATGTTACCTAAGGTTCAGTGCCAGGAAATCTAGAGGGACTCACTGAACCCTGTAATTTCTCTTGTTCCCATCTCCTTAGAGGCTCCAGCTCAACCAGTGATTAGATTTTTATTTATATGACATGAAAAATGGGGGGTGGGAGAGGAGCATCAGTTTCCTGTGTTGGCCTGAGCTCTTAGTGTTTTCCCTGTTTGTTTGTGTTTTCCCCTATTTTTTTATGGGGGGTGGATGTAAAATCTCAACTGGGAGTCACTACTTTTAAAGGGACCAGAGAGACAATCGGTGTCTCTGCAGTCAAGGTAGGTCAAGAAAACAAGCCTCTAATTCTTTCCAGATGTGTCCACAGTGCCCTTTAACCCTGTCGCCCCAACATTCTGTGGACAAACTCGACACATCTCACAGATCTGTTCACATACCAAGACTCCGGCTTCATTTTCTAATGCGGGACTTTCAAACCTGTTGTCCATTAAGCAGTTTGCAAGGCTCTGCCGAGATGTTTCATCAATCAGAGAAATGTTGGCACTATCATTTGATTCACACAACTCAAAAAAATGAAATAATAAAGTACAATTCTCATGGTTGGTGCCAAGAGTATTCAAGCGGAAACCCATTCCTGAAAAAGAAGTTAAAGCCAGCCGGTACTTAATTCATAATTACTTGTGTGATCTCGCATTTCATAGCTCTCTCCCAACTTCCCTGGTTTCCTTGTTCTGTGGTCTCACCTCCAAAGCGCAATACTTGTACTTTGATGATGATTAAATGATGATTTCAGAGCAGCTCCACAATTCAATGTGAGAGTGTTACGTGTTGCGTTGGTCGAGAGTATAAAAGGAGGGAAGTCCAGCCAGGCAAACGGGCAATTGGGGTTTATTGAGGACGGACACGGCAAAACCAACAGACACTAGGCAACGTTATTGACAAGTCTCCCGGAAGTTACGCTGACGCAGACTAAATACACAAAACAGGCAGGCAGGAACGAGAGACAGATGAGAACAATCAGGGGAAAACGAAAGGTAACGAGGTGGGCGTGGCACACATGAGGATCGGACGGAGCAGGACGCAACAGAGAGTTTGTATAGTATCAATAAAGAGAGCTGATCATTAATGAGTTAATGTCAATGGGGGGGCAGGTCACTGGGAGCGCTGTGCTCAGTCAGCTCAACTGGTTCCTAGTTGTGTCAGTACTATACAGTAAGTGTGTGGTTGTGGGGTGTCGTGCGGCTCAGTGGCTCTGCAGGTCAGGATTCTGTGCCCGCAATCAAAAGGTTGCTGGTGCACAATCACTCCAGGGACTGGCTAACCATGATCTGTGATCCACACATCTAAAGTATCTGCAAAATAAATGTTTAATTTTTCTCAGCCTAAGATCTTAGACCATGAATGTCATCATGCCCCCTTTGCTCGACGGCACACCCCTCCCCCACACCCGAGTTATAACCTTTTCCCTTAACTCACACCCATATAAAATTTCTTTTGTATGCATATGCCCTTCTGGTTTTGTGTTGACCCCATTTCTGCACTGTCCCAGTAACCCAAAAAGGGAAAAGCCAGCCACCAGTAAAATACCCGTTCTTCCTTGGATCCTCACGTCTTGTGGTGGTTCAAACTCTTTTGACCCATTCTTCTCCCATCTAGCTATTAACAAGCAGCTACAAGCTCATCAGCTTTCACAGGGGAATAAAAGAAGGCAAAAATTTTACTGCAGCCCCTCTGCCATTAGTCTGGTTTATGCTTAACCACTGTAAAGAAAAGTGGATATAAAATTGTTCCGTACATAAATATTCTCTGTCAAATCATACTTCGTTATAGTCACGTTGTATTAATGAGGTTGTTAAAGAGATCAGAGGGCAGTCTAAGCAACTGCTGACATCCTATGAGACGAACCCAATTCTGTCCTCTCATTTCCAAAGTCTCGCTTGGTAGCATAGAAAGCAGAAATCTTTCCCCAGGGGTCTCCCTCGCCCTTTATGGTGCAGACCCGCAGGCTCTAGCAAAATGGGTATACATTTCCCATCTTTTGTTTGCTGCCTCCCCCCCAGATCCGAGAGGCGGCATAAATGCATCCCTCCCCAGCCTTTATCCTGAGTGCAGGAGGACACGCCTGAGAGTTCTCCACTTCCTGAATGGCCTGGAGTCTTGCCAGACTCGAGCCCATCATGACTCGATGTGGCATCACTTACTGTAAAGATGCCTATCTTTAAAGGCCAGTGTAAAGCTCGTATTACCAGGGGGAGGCAAACAGGAAACGGCAGGCTTGGAAGATGAAAAGGTGATACGGTATAGCTGCAAGGTAGTATGCACCTACAGACTGATATTTAAAGACAACGATCGTCAGAAATATGTAAACTAGACCATGCCTGATACAGTTCAAGTGCATTTGCAATGCAGATCTTCTGGCTTTGCACCCACAAGTGAAAATGTACTTCTTTGTTAATGGAGCATTCGTTTACATACAAATCTCCTGTAAAATACTTACATTACTTTTTTTGCATTCCGTGTCGAAAAGAACAATCATTCACAAATGATGCACATCCACGTGCTTCAAACATATACTCACAACGATTGTCCCACTTAGTCCATCTAGGAGCCCTGTGAAGGTATGAAGCGCCATACTATGTCAGAACAACAGCAGCAGTCACCTGAAATACAAGCGCATATTTTTTTGCTTTAAAGTAGAGCATGAACGAATATGTTTCTCTGGCTGAATTACAGGCCGTTTCGCGTGGCTTGAGCAACTGCAGCCTGGAGGCAAGCTAAATTCCACACCGCACGATGATTATTTAGCGAGTTACGCTAAGCACTAGCGGCGGGTAGGAGGCTCACTGCTGAAGTGCCAACTTTGATCGCGTTCATGGGCAAACCCGTAAGGAGAAAGTCGACAGGTACAGTCATAAGCACTAAGCGGCATAGCTCATAAACACCTGGTCGTATGACTAAATCGTTGCGGTCTCGATTCCCAGGATCGGCCCCGCCGTTACGCCCAACAAGGCAGGTGTTGAGTGAATTTCTTCAAAAAAAATTCACAGCTGTTTATGTGTATGAAGTCTGAAATCTGTAAGCTACTGGAGGTGATTTGCATTAAACTGGCCTAATAAATAATGAAATGTACCTCAGCTACAGAACGGCTCCTGACCTCCTCTGGGACTGGTGGGGCTTTGTTTACTGCGTGCCAGTAAGATCGGGCCACTACATGCTTTTGACTGTGCGCGTCCTGCCTTCTGACACCGCGTATCAAAGGGGGCGCTTTCCTTCTCACACAGAAAGGGCAGTGTTCTGGGTGAGACCCTCCTCAGATCAAAGCATTCTTTGATGCATACCGAGACATTTGATAATCTTTCTGCCGATTTTACAAAAGGGTGCCACCAACCAGATAGCCTACATCTACGCACCTCCATATTATATATGATAACGTGTCTAACCACTTTATATTGATTCCTTTATAATTGTTTAAATGTAAACAAAGTGACTTATTATATGCAATCTCCCGAAGTAGACACCAAACTGGAAATGTGAATCACGTGTCTTTAAGTATATTTATGATTGCATGGGCCCGGGTTGACAGAGGACGACTCTGGGAAAACTTTTCCGAAAAAGCAGCGGTTCAAAGAGCTTAGATGGGGTGGAAACAGGAACATGGGCAGTTAAAAAATGACAGGGAATAAAAAGGCATAAACAAAACGTAGAAGGAACAAAAACGGGACTATCTCCTGCATTATGAGTCATAAAAGCTGCATTGTGTTCGGGAAAAATCTCCCCAAGTGCTGATTTGACTCCAGGAAGCAAAATTATTGGCACGGGAATGCAGACATGTACTTTCACGCGCCGTTCGTTTTACACAGAATGACATCAGTACCTCATGTCAGGTTAGAAAATTATTCTTGCACATTAGTGTGCATCAGTGCCTACAATACGAACTGTATGGTCTAATAGGCGAGTGCAGAGGGTCTGAAGACCTGCCCTGGCGCAGCATGTAGTTGGGTGGTTAAGGACATAAATTCATACCTTGAAGGCTGCTACCGAAAGTCTCAAAAGAGGCTCTGCAATAGTGTCATTAAGCAAGGCACTTAAGCTCAATTTCTCAGGTAAAATGTATAAATGTCGAAAATTTGCTTTGGATAGAAAATATCAGGTGTACAACTACCGAAATATGTAGGACTCTTAACTATAACTAATTAGAAATAAGAATTTGGTTTAATATTCTTGGTGATTTAACATTCAAGTGCTTGAACAACTAATGGTGAAACAAATGTTTTCCCCTTAAATTGCAATATCATCATGCAGTACAATGTCATTATACCACCTTGGCCCTGGTCGCAGGGGTTAAATGTAATAACGTATTACTTAAATCTTAAATTTTTCTGTGCTTTCTACAATTCACCAATAGAACCGACACAACCCTACGGTCGATCATTAACATTTTATTCGCATTAGTGCACTCTTTATAGTATCTAGACCAATAGCTCGCGACAGGCAAAACACATACATTAGGAAGCAAGGTTAAATGCAGTCTGTACATAAAGGGTAATTTAGGACAACGCTCATACAGGGAAACATGGCTAGTTATATTTTCCAGAAATACGCAAATGTAAACTGTGGAAATTGTGCTTCGGCACCACTATACTGCTACAATGACTTACTGAAGCCTGACTCTATCCTAAATTGGTAGAGTAGCGGTATTAAACCGTAAACCGCATGTTGACCCACCCGCCACCGTACTGCCGCAGGAGCAGCAAAGTCTGCGGATACTTTAAACCTCGGCGACGGTTTTGATAGGCGTCGTAAACCACCACAGGGAAACTATAATCGCATAAACAGTTTACTCTTAGTATTGAGATTCGACCAATGGTGAATCAAGGCAGTGGCTGGGTAAATTACATTGCGGCGAAGTAACGCGAACTTGCTGGGGATTGTGGGCGGGCTTTATAGTATGATGGACGCTTTGATCTACCAATCAAAACGCCCAAGAGTAACTAAGGCGTGAAAGGAGAGTTTGCATGAGAGGGGTGAGTAAACACTCGCAAAAAGGCACCAATGGGAGAGGCAGGGGCGGTCCTTCGTGCGCGTTAGCTGGCTATCTAGCGTTTCGTTAAACGTACAGAAAAATGGATGGATGCTTAATTGTCGAGTTTGTTAGAAATTGCAGCCTTGGTGTTGGGGTCCCCTTGTCTTTATTGTGAAGCGGTTGGTCGAGAAAATCCCAAGTGTCTCTTACGTTCAGCTGAAGTAACCGGACAGGGTGAACGGTATCTGTGGGCTGACTCCTCCTGCGGGTGCCTTCCTTTAGCTGGCTCGCTAAATGGCTGATACTGCAGAAGTGGCTGGCAGTTAGCTGCCTCCCAGACACGAAGTCTGTAGGCGAGAGGGCGGATTAAACAAAAAAAGGTAAGATGATCAATGTTTAAATTGGTGTATGCTTTTGGAAAGTGAACTCCTGTCAGCTGAATCTTGTCTTCTGACTGCGAGCTCAATAAAGTTCCATTGTAGCCGGGTAGCAAGCGGCTACGAACTAGTAACAACTATCCAGTGTTTCGGTCGCGTGGAATTAGGCTAACCAGCCACAACACTAAAGTAGCGTATGAATCAGCGCGTATCCCAGTTGACGAACGGAAGCCGATGTTGATGTAGCGGTTGTGGGTTGTGCTACGCTGACTGTAGGATCTGGGTCTCCGGGGAGGACGGCGATGAAAATCGGTCTTCTACGTGATGATCACGAGCCTGCTATTTGTGTGCTTGACAGCGCTAGTGTTACATTGCATTGTAGGCAAAAATGGACGTGCACTGTTTTCCCCTTCAAATCAGTGCCTTCGTTTGCCAGACAACCCGCTAAGATACGGGCAGCTCGCCATCTGATAAACCTGAAAACAATCTGCCAGATGTGCTAACTGGTTGCATTCTTGTAGAATAACACCCAGGATAACTCGGCTTTGTGTGCTGCACAGAGTGGAACTGGACTTAATTTTGAAAATTAAATTTTGCGTGATATTCCGTTAGATTTCATACAAACTACAGAAGTTCGGGCAATACCGTGACTAATAACCTCAAAGTTGGTTTACGTTTTTAAATCACAGTGCCTGGTTGAAAATGAGAACGTAATGAATTGCTCATTAAATGAATCCTGGAGATGTTAATTTCGCTCTCTTCGAGAAGATAATTAAGTTAAACCGACATAGGGATGCGTGTTAGGTCACTTAACTGTGCCAAGGCGGAGATTTGACGAATATATTGGGCTTTTTGTTCTTTTTTATTTTCCTTTGTCATCGAGTGTACTGTGTGCCTTTTCCCCTCAATAGGTTGGAGACTCCAGGTTGTTTTGGGGATGAGAGGAATGTCTGGCCGGCTAGAAGATACAGGATCGGGGAAAGTTCGTTCTTCCATAACCATGCTTGGTCCTGTCAGTTTTGGTTGCTGTCGCTGGGGAAATTTCATGTCCCTTAATCTGCTGGCCTCCTGAGACATCGAGGACATGCCACCTCAGCGAGATCACCTACGATAGGATTCATTGTACGTTTTATTTCATGTTTTTAAAATGTAAGCGACGAGCGTGCACCGACTGACGAAGATTGTTGGATACTTTTGCAACGCCGGCAACCAAAGATTTTTTTAAAGCGACCGAACAAAGGAAGGCGAAGGATTGCACAAAATATCGGAGGATAAGGAAATATGGCTTCGGTGTGGAAAAGATTACAGCGTGTTGGGAAGCATGCGTCCAAGTTCCAGTTTGTGGCCTCTTACCAGGAGCTCATGGTGGAATGCACAAAGAAATGGTAAGTAGCGCCGTTTAAGAGCGTTTAGGCGTGATTCCGGCTGCAGTGCGGGGCCTGCGCGCGCCTTGCGCTCGAGCCGCCGTCTCCGCGGAAGGTGCCTCTCCGGTCCGGGCGGCTCCCCACAGAGCGAAGGTGCTCCGCGGTACGCCGAATGTCCCACCATCTTAACACAGTAAAACGGGGTTTAATATGTCAGGTCAAGCTAACAGCTTAACTGGATACGTGTCTGAAGGACAGTAGTTCGAGTGAAGCGAGCTGAGAAGGTGCCACTCAAGTAGTCTTTCCAGACGCTTAGTTTCTTGCCGCCTGGCCACAGCTGCTCACCAGTCTATTAACTACCTTCTTCTGAATTACATAAATGTTTTATGAGTTTTCCATTGTTTCTTGTGAGGATTTTTTTTGTGTCCAGGCCTTGTCTGGTAATGGTTAGTTTAGTTCCATAAAGAGGTACTTATTTTGTTGTGTCGTGTTTATTTACGTGTTACCGTTCATGTATCCAAAGATGCGTTTAGGTTTTGACTGCTTTTGCGAGTATGATCGGTATGTGTGTGTAAATGTGGTGACTTGCCATCCCAGGTGATGCCTTACCATGGCAACCCCGCAGTTTAGCCCATTTCCCTGGCGTAAAGCTGGACCTATGGTGCTTAAAAAGAGGTGGAGGTGACTTGTTTATTTTGCTCTTTATTTGGATGGAATCGTAGTAGCAATTTAAAATTCTTCTTTATGACTTTAATGAGAGTTTTCATTGTCTGGAGAGAGACCCAGCCCTCTGGGTGACAGTGATGCATGTGAAGATGACAGCTTTGATCTTGGTGTGTAAGCTATGCTAAGAGAGGTCGAAGGAGACCTGTGCTCCTTGCCTCTGTGGAAAGTTCCAGTTGAAACACAGGCATGGCCCCAGGAGCTTGCGTTGTCGATCACTGATCAAGTTACTATGAGAAGCTGTTGGCTCCCTCCCTTGAGTTGGCAATCTCAAGAGGGGTGCAGGGGTTAGTCATAGCTGGGTTGCTTAGCATGTGGATGGAGGGTGTGTGGCATGGGCTCAGGCTAGCTGTTACCTGCCACAAACTGTGAGCTGGTCCGAGTTGTTTCTTTGCTGCCCAGTTTTTGTACTGTGAGTGTGTGTAATTGGTACCTGGCTACCATCATACAGGCTAATGGGGTAGACATTTGCCTGGAAGAATGACACTTTCTCCGAAATCTGTCTCTCCCAGCAAAAGCTACCAGCATGAGAGAGGTTCCAACACTGTTGCCAAGATACGAGCCACGCACATCTCTCATAGTACGCTGGAGATTAGGAATCCTGTGTGGTCAGTATGCTGAAGATGGTGTATTGTCTTGAAGTGTGTGTGTGAATGCAGGCAGCTGCAGTGTGATGAAAGGTCGTCTCTGGTCACTCATCCATTTACTGTACTTGTCAGCCAGAGCTGAGCAGCTGTTCTTAATTCAGTGCTTTCTGGCCAGTATGGATTCATTCCCATTCTCAACCCCTTCTTTTTTTAATGTCTTTTGGCATTAGGAATAAAAGAAATATTGCAAACAAAGGGAGGTAATTCAGCACATCATCTTTGTTTGGATAACTCAGTTTTGAGTGAATTTCTGCTGGAAAAAGTTTGTTGTGGCCAATATTACTGAATCCAGAATAACTGTAGAGTATAAGTGATTTAGTAGCTGTGTACAGTCATGCCCCCCCTCCCCCCCTTAGTCATGTTCTTGGATCAGTCATTATTCTGTTTGGTCTTGGTGAGATTTGTTCTGAAGCGGCAGCAAAAATCCTTTACGGTGTGAAAATGCTACCCAGAAGCACATAGGAATGGCAAGTGATCAGAAAGTGGTGTATTCTGAAGTGTGAGTGGATCAGGATGTTCTGGACCGGGTGCTGAATGACGCAGTTTGATGCCGTGAGGTTTAACCCATGAGTGTTTTTTTTCCTTTGCTTAAAAAGTGCTGTAGGGCACTGAGGTCTGACTGGCCTCTCCTGTAAGCAGCCGTACGTGTCTGAAAAGTGCCACTAATCGTTTCCTGTGATCCAGTTGATTGAGCTTTCCATTAGCGTTAACTGATCAGTGTTAAAATGGTCAAACCGCTTGCTATGCTTTGGCTTGTCATTTGGCTCAGTGCTGTAACAATGAGCATCTTTGTATTGTTTGGCATTAAATTTGTCCTACATGTTGCTGAACCACCTCTGATCCAGTGAAAATTCTTGCCTAAAAATTAAACGCTCTTTGTTTGTCAACACTGTCACGTGTATTTATAGTAAGTGCGCTCTATAAGCTGAAGTGCTGCGTCATGGTTTTTTAAGCACTTTCACCCCCTGACCTGAATATGCACCTGTTCCAGTTTGTCTTAGAACATGGGCAAAGGTAAGGATTAGTCAAGTGCTAAAATGTGACTCTACTTTCCACTTGCTGTCACCACTTGTCATGTGGTTTTTGCATTAATGCTGTGTCTGAAATTTATTTTAATATTTGCCTAACAAATGTATGCCAGAATTTCTCAACAGCCCTTGTCAACTAGTAGTGTATGGATGAGTAAATGTTTACCTGAAATTTGTGTGAGCCTGATAAAGACTCATCTAGGCAACAGCACAATAGCTGTTAATTTTATTACTCAATGACGAAATTTGACATTTGTGTTAGTTAAATAGACGGATGTGGAGTAGGATTGGGTGAGGGTAACTTTTGAAGAAAGTGTTTGATGCCAGTGATGATCAGCTGTTAAGTGACCTGATTCACCAGCCTAGCCATGAACTGGTTTGCGCCTGATGTGGTGGACGCTGCCTCGTGGCAGCTTCTGTTGTGAAATTCAGACTTGTGGGTTTTTGTCATCTGACTCTGATTTCAAAGGGCATCCCACTGATAAGCAGGGAGGTAATGATACAATAGTAACTCCTCATACCACTTGAGGGCGCTTATCTCAGTTGGCTGATAACAGGAGACTCCTTGTCTGACCTGGATACTCCCTTTTGGACGGTTATTTTGTTTTGGGGGTGAGTGCTTTATCTACAAGCTTAAAAAAATGGTCATGTCTGACTTAAGGCCGCTGTTTTTGCTTGCCACTCATCCAACACTTCTTACTGGGTGGCTGTCCACAAATGACATAACCGGCAGTGGCTGTGCTAGTCTTAAGTACCTCGCTGAGTGCCTTGTGCTCTCAAGCCAGTGCAGAGAGAGGGACCTTGATGCTCTCGTCCCAACAAGGCCACTGATTCCATGTGCACATGTTTGCTTTGAGAGGTGCTGTCAACATGCTGCCACTCTGCTCCAAATCCATGTTTGTCTGCGGTTGATTTGCACTGCGCAGTTTCCCTGCTGGTGTCACTGGCTTGTGTTTTAACCGTGGGTGTGAAATTCACCAACTATTTGCTTTCTGCAGTTAAGTGGGGGTGGGGGGGGAGCAAGAATTCTTGCATTCAGTGATGTTGAGTCAGCATAGGGGAACTTGCTTCAGTTTCTCTGTCTCACTTTCATGCTCCCTTACTTGTCCTCACTCTCTCTCTCCCACTGTCCTATAAGGTACCTCATCTTAAGATAATTATACATCCTGTCTGCTGTTGTAGCAGAACCCCCCGCCCCCCCCAGCCTGCCCCAAAGGAAAAGCATATTTAACTGGATGCATCATTCCTTACAGGAAACATGGATGCTCATCTCTCCCTGCCCCCTAGGATTGCGCTTTGTGCAGGTGTCTGACTGCCGTTTGAAGATCTTGCCGGCGGCGCTCCCAAGGTCGCACCATGAGCCTGCCCGCACTCGTACACATGCGCTCAGTAGGACTGCCCTGATTTACTGCTTCGCAGAGAGTAAGAATGTGAAGTATTCTGAGGGGAAGCACCCTTGTGCCTCAACATCACATGAGGCTGCTGCCAGGCCGTAAAACCCAGTCGTGGTAATAGCAAAAGGATTCGCTTAGAGACCGTTATGGGCCAAGACTGTTAATAGCTCAAGACTCCCTTCTATTGGGCTATATGTCGTTATTGCTTCTGCTTGCTTGGCTGTGTGTCTCCAGGTGGGGGTGACATTTTTGAGATGCAAGCTTTTTTAATGATGGCCTCTTCTTTCAACCTATGTGCGCTTATTGTAAATTTGTGACTTTCTTCCTCCTCCTCTCACTGCATTTTGATCCAGTATGTTATGCTACAATATGTTGTGCACTGTATTAAACGTGTGTGAGCAGCTCATCATTAAATCCGATTAGATCAGACGTGCCGAATCATCTGTAAATGTTAATTGCGGAAGTGATGTAATTAATGTACATGTGTTCTTAAGCCTTGTGTCACTCAACTTAGTTCTGGGTGAATTTTAGCCCGATTGTCATTGTTGGCCACAAACAGTCACGTTCCTCTGTTTCTCCTCTCTTGTTAAATTCTTCAACCTGCTGGGTCATATCGTTCTTTAAGCCTTCTCTCCCCCAATCTTTAATTTCTTTGCTAGTTGTCATTATTCCTTTCCTCTAGCTTCCCTTTTTATCTTCCTGCTTTTTCACTCTCACCTGGTTGCATGTTTCTTGTCTTTCCCTTCCCTCCTCCTCCATCCCCCTCACTGCGACGAAGGCCGATGTCATTCAGGTCGGCCGGTAATTTTCGCAGGGTGGCTGCGGAGTGGCGCTGCAGTGAAGTGCTGCTGGTGTGCTGCCCCACGGGGTGGGCAGAGGTAGATTACACACACATTCATGTGCAGAAGGGAGCCATCTTTTCTGTGGGCACACTGGTGCCAAATGACATTCTCTCTCTCTCTGTCTCTCTCTGTCTCTCGCTCCTTTCGTTCCTTCTCTCTCCTTTTCCCTCTGTCAACAAAGTTCACACTTGCCTGTCCTTTGTGGCACCAAGAGATGGTGCGCAGATGCATAATCCACCTAGATTCTCACGGAGACGTTTACACGGCTCTGTATTGCATATACAGACTGAACCCATGTACTCCCATATGCAACCTTGTGGTGATACATCCTTCTTATAGATCCCTCAGAATTCCTGACAGGTTAAACACTGCTTTTTCCCACCCAGTGAAGACCACCTGGCTGCTTCCTGGCTCCCAGCTCCCTGGAAGCTCTGGGATTTGGCTCCGTCTCCTCCCGCTTCTGGTGCTCGTAGTAAAAATGCACTAAGCAGAGACTGGGTCGGCCCGCTCTGCTAAATGGAGGCCATGTGTTGGGGTGTTATCTCTGCCGTGCTGCCGCGTCCAGCTGCAGGTTCTGCCTCTTTTAGGGACTGCCTGTTTGCTTTTGCCGTCTCCACGGTATCTCTGATCTCATGCCTGAATATGGCTGTGTTTTTTGTTGCGGGCAGTACTTCAGCTAGGATGGAGCTCATTGCTGTTCTTACACGGTTGCTGGCTGCTCATTGTTTTTGAGCCCAACTGACCAACAGCTGGTTCTAGTACCTCGGTGGACTGGGCGCCCATTCATCTTTGAGTCGAGCGGCTTGTCTCGCCCACCAGTGCCCTCTGACCTGCAGATACGCTGCTTATTGCCCTCTGTATAAGGTTATGGACACCAGTTTGTTTCCCTCAACAGCCATGTAAAGAAACACAGAACACTGATGAAACTCCTTGAACTGATTTTATCGCTGTGGCTTTTTCTGGCATTAGTAAGACCTGCCTGCAGTCCTATACAGATAAGGCAAAGTTTTAATAGATGTGGCATCACAAGACTTGTTCCTTCTGGGTCGTCTGGAGTGGAAGCGTTCGGCCATCATGGTGAGGCTCCACTGTGATTTAGGCGTGACTGCGCACGATCGCAATTGCTTCATCATGAGACGATCACTGGTGTGAGTTCCGTAACATGCAGAGTTGGCTGAGGGACGATGAGCAACCGCATAGGAACAGTAGGCTCATTTACGCGGCGGTGTGCTTACTGAAGAGATCCGCAGCTGTTGCCTAAGAGCATGGCGGTGCTTTAAAATCCTCCGATGCAAAACCACACCCCTACTTTGTATCCTTTTAGAAATGTTTCTTATTATAAATTAAAGAAAAATGTGGCCATTTAGAAAGAAATGTTATTGGTTGCTGTGCATGGTGACTGGTTTGTTGGCCTGAAAGATGCATATTTTGTTGCATTTCCAGTGCCTTCATGAAGAAACTGCATGGGAATTGTTTGCTTCAGTCATTGTGGATAAAGATAAGGCCAGTCTGAGGAAAGGGAGTGTGGGTTTGGGGGGGTAGCAAATTAGGTAGTGTCCTGCCTTGGGTTGCTGTTTGCTCTGCATTTATAAATAGTCAAAGGGTGTGGTGCTCTTCTTTGGATGCTGGGGGTTTAATGTTGGATGTCCCCCCCCCACCCCATCTGTCTTCCTGCAGATGCATTATGGGCTGATGGCATCATCTGGGGAAGCTCTTCCTCAGGAAGGTTAGCAATGTGACAGGATCTTCAAGCATATTGATGCTTGAACAAGCCAGTTCACGGCTTGTCAGTCACTCATAACAGTTTATTGATTATAAATGTGAATTTGTGATAACTTGCCACTGGCTGTAATTCCCTTTGTTTTACCTAAGCATTACTTTGTACAGCACCCACAGTGACTCGTGTGCTTGCAAAATTAACAATAATACAAAGGAAACAAAATCGCATTTTAATTTAAGTACCCGCAAGTATGTCTCTGTAAAGTGCTTATGGTCCTGGACCTGTGCCCTAAGTCTCCTGTGGTAGCTGGTCATGGCCTTCCTACACTAATAGCCTTGAGGTCAGCATGATAATTTAAAACTAGTCCTCTTTCTGAGGGTTAGCTGAGAGTGATATTGGCCGATGGAGCAGTGATGAACGATTTGGTTAACTTCCTATTTGTTAATGAGTTGGTAAATTCTGGACCTAAATTTTGCCAACGGAAAATCTATAAGGAAGGCTGTGCAAATAGGTTGTATTTGTAATGAATTTAGAGTTAGTCCAGTATTTATATGTGTGTTTTTCATGAAATTGGATTGCTTATAAATATGTAGTGCACATGATCCAAAATTGGTTCCTATGAATAAATTTGAGATGAAAGAATGGATTATTTTTAAAATTATATATTTCATCCTGTCCATTGTGTAACCTTGCTACTTAAGATGTTTCAACTGCACCCTACCAGGAACCTGTAGAGTAGCGTTTCCCAACGTAGTCCTTGGGGATCCCCCCCCATGGGGGGGAACAAAAAACGTGTACTGGGGTCCCCAAGGACCGGGTTGGAGAGACACTGCAGTGGTAGGTTGGATGGATGGATGGAGAAATATATTTACTTTTTATGTAAATTAGTGATGCTCACCATCGATAAATGTGGTCTCTGAAAAGGAGTCTGAGACAGCCCCTGTTCATCCCCCTTATAGAAATATTGTAACTGGAAAATAAAGGATATTTTCAAACAGCTAGTGTGTCTCCTCTTGGCAGAAACTGACTGAGATGTTCAGCTGGAGTTGTACCACTTAATTGTTTAAATGCATACCCTGATAAAATCCCTTAATGATAAATTAGACTGGCTAAACAAACCACTCTTATCACAGTAATTTGTGTTAGTAATCCCATTTTGTCATTATAGCATTGAATTTCTTCCAACTGAATTGCTTTGTAGAAAACCTGAATGAGCTGGTGAAAACTCAAAGGCTTCAGCTCTAAATCACAGTATTTGGCAGAGGTCAGCCTTGTCATGGTGGCTGCCTTGGCACTTGACCCAACTGTCCGTGTCAGTAGTACACTTCTGTTCCACTCGGTCTCCCTAGATCTGCGGCATCAGAGCAAAATGTGTGATGTTATGGTTCTGCATGAGGAGCTGGCACGTGACACTGCTAATGTTGCTATTTTAGTAGTACATGATGCTATTGCGCCTGCTAGTGGGCATTGTTGGCATGCTCTGTAACCAAGATCCCCAGATCTGTGACATGAGCTGGTGTTTTTGTTTTGAAGGAGATATGCCCTCTAACCAGATTAGGATCTGGCGTCATCTTGGGGATGAAACTGTTTTCTCCTTGATTTAAGGGAGCTGTCCCCCCAAACACTAAAATTTAAAAACAGACACACTATGTTTCAACCCCCCCCCCCCCATTGTAGCTGCCCTTTTCTGGCTGCTTGTCTCTACCTTGCCTCCTTGTTAAGACATACGCAACACTGTGGGTAGCGGAAAAGGAAATGCCCTTTCCAATTTTTTTGTAATTCATTTTGTGGTTTCCCAACCGTGCAGGATGCGTTTTCGCTATCCCAGACCCCACCCTGCCTTCCTTGTTTTGCCTTTGTCTTTCCATTTCCTCTCCCTCTCTGGCACCCGTGTCTGGCCTGAGAGGATGGCACGATTCCAGTTCCTGCTGCCTGTCGGTGTAGGTCGATTCTCGTGGTTGGCGTAGGCCGGTCCGCCCATCAGTGAACCTCTTAAATGTGGAGTAGTGATTCCACGCCCAACCCTCTGAATTGGGGAATTGTGGATGTTGATTGCCCGGCATCTTCGGACGTCTTGAAGCAACCGCGGCATGTCAGCATAATGTCCTGCCCTTGTGTTGCTGTGTCCGTCCGCCTGTGACTCAGTTCCTGAAGATAGCATCTCCTTCCGCTTGTAACCCGTTCTTACTTGATCTACATTTTTGCCATACCTTGCTGTCTTTCTTTATCCTTAATTTTCTTTTACTTTGGGGGCAAAAAAGAAATTTCTGGTTTCACTGGCATTGAAGCTGTTGTTCTTGGTTTTTCCTGCACTTCACTGGCTGTATTTTCCTGACAGGCGGTTGTCCAGTGGTCCTTTATGCTTTACTGGTGTTCTGTGTATTTTGTTTATGCTGCAGGAAATTTAGGGAAAAAATAGCCTAGCATCTGCTAACGGAAAACCTGAATCTGAAAGTTCGATGCTGGGCAATGTCTGTCCCAAAAAAGCAGCCTGTTTTAATATCGTGGCAGCCGAGTAGGGACAAGGAGGATAGCGGTCAGCCAGATGAAATTGATTGCTGTATACGTCTATGCCTGGATGATGGTTGATTATTATTTTTTTTTTTTTTTCTCCCTTGTTTTGCTTATGGGTAGGTCAGTAGATCCTTGCTGGCAGTCAGGTGATCCATGAATCAGATGCAAATCATGGAGGTGACCGGCTGGCTGACGTTTTGGCCAGTCTCACAGTGCCTGGCCTCCTGGGCTGCTGCCCTTTAAGGAGTCATTCAGCCAGGGTGGTGGATTTTGGCCCACGTTTGATGTTTGCTGCCTTGCCCATCCTACGTCGAATGGGCAGGTCTCTCCGGGACAGTAGCCAGAGAGGTAGCTGAGACGGCAGCCTGCCTTCTCTGGGATGGCTCGTGATGAACCCTGCACCTGTCTGATGTAGGAAAGAATTATGTCCATCTGCCATTTTTTTTTCTTTTTTTTTTTATATAAATAAAAATTCTCTCTCCTCTGCTGTACCAGGTGCATTAAGAGTTTCTAGAAAAAAATATCTCGAGAAACCATCACTGATTATTTATTAGGAGAATCAGTAGACATTGGGCATTTGTCTTCCAGATGCCACATTGCCAGATGAGATTTGTTCTTATGTTTCCGTTTCCTCACACACCGTCCCCAACCCCAGACAAACCCTGAGGTTATCCTTCAGAAAGGGACCCAATCACAGCAATCTGCAGAAACCACTCTTTGGATTTCTGGGATTTTTTCCCCTCACATCAGGCTGTCAGAGAGGCGGCAGAAACAGCCCTTTTTGTTTTTCAGGGGGTGGGGGAGGGTTATCTCAAAAAGGGGGAGGGGTCTTGGCACCCTTAGGGAGCAGTTATTGGGCTGGGTGTGGCATGCCAAGGTTGGGACCCCGTATAATTAAACAGCAGTTGCCAGTGAGCATGGTGCGGAAGACAGCATTTACACTGAGGTCCTGGGGCCCAGGAATGTATAAGGCAGAATAAACAGGAGGGGTAGGGGGATGGGAGAGAGAACTGGAGAAGGAATGAGCTGCTGGTGGTCAAAGAGGGGCTGTCTTTTCTCAAAGGCATCTCCTCGCTCTTGTAGTGCAGGGCTCAAAAAAAAAAAAATGTTGAAGGGCATATTTTGAATTTTTGACATAGCAATGCTTCTGCTGTGGAGAACAGCCTCTGAGGGTGGAGCAGAAGGGCTTGCTAGGGAATGGAACTGCTGTGCAGATACCCAGAAGGACAATCCTTAGCTTCCAGTGCTCCCAGTCTTCCCTTATCCAGTTAGCCAGTGGAGTTTTATACCAGGTGCTTGCTAAGGCTATTGTAAACTTTTAAATACACAGTAAAGTGTGACCATTTTAAAAGCACTGTATATTACAGATTTAAATGTTGTGATTTATGATATTCTGGCATTTGTTTTGCATGTCTTGGCGGGGGGGGGGGGTCAGTGTTCTGTAGTAGTCGTCAACCAACATGTGACCTGTTTTGTGTTCCTCCTCCATCTGGTTTGCAACCCAATTTTGTTTTTTTCACAGCTTTCGCTTGTGGGTTGTTGCAGGTACTGACTGCAGAGCCCCCATGCCTACTGGCCAATGTGCTTCTAAAACCATGCCAGGAGGGCCATCACAGGTTGGCTGGGCAGCGCCAGTCACACATTCCTGCAGGTGTTCAAAATGGCCCCTTGGAGGTGTTTGTGTGGCTCCTAATCAAATTACCTGCCAGAAACACATTCCTGCTGTACAGTTGCAGAACGTCTTACAGCTGGCTGATGTCATGGCTCTGTGCCCTGGTTTAATCCACAGCCCTCATTGACAGAATGTTCTGAGAGCCAGGAGTTGTACCATGCATGCTGATGATTGGGTAAGGGTGGGTTAAGAGTACTGCGCGGTAACAGCTTGATTGGGGAGGGGGGGGGGGTGATGCAAGTGAATGTGGGTATATAGTGAGTTTGACAGCCAATCTTGGTGACCTCCTTGAGGAGGGGTTGACTGTGTTGTGCTTGAACTATTCCAGAATCTCGTTCTGGTTACATGGAAAGTAGGCCGAGTTTCTGCTCGCAGTTCGGCGGCTGGATAGCCAGCCTCCTGCTCTAGCCATGTTGTCGTTCTTGTTTGTGCCAGAGTTCGTTGTCTCACTTGCACCCAGACGGTCAACAATCGTTTGTGATCGCAGTTGGTTTCCCTGCCAGTTATGCTATCTGCTCCCAGAGGCATGAACTATTAATTTCATTAAAGGTGGGGAATCTTAGTCTGTCGTCATGGTAACTTTGAGTGTGAAGTAGGAGAACCTGCTGCAGAGGGAGGACAATCATCTGGGAATTCTTTACAATGGTCCCAGGGTTAGGATCTCCATGTCATACAGCCATGCATGGTATCAATGATGAGGTAGCACTGGCAACCCTCCCAAATGGTTCATCATTGCTGATCTGTACAGGAAGTCATGCCACTTTCCCAGGGGCCTCTTGGGCACCGAGGAGCTAGTTACTAGGGCGTGGTAAGAGCCAGGAGGAGACAGTGGTTGAATGGGATATTTGATACGTGAACTGCTGACAGGCCATGGTTTCAAGTTCTCTGTGACAGTGGGTTTGCGTTGCCCTTGATGAGCCATTTATGGCCAGGCGAAGCAAGCGTGCAGCATAACAGCCTGATCTGACCCAAAGCTGACTGTCCCAGAAGGAAGGAAAGTGCTCTCAACACTCCCACTGACCTCTCATTTCTTTCGTCAGGCAACCAGACAAGCTGGTGGTGGTGTGGACCCGCAGGAGTCGACGGAAATCCTCCAAGGTGGGGGCATCTCGCCATTTGTTTATGTTGGGGATGGGGGGAGGGCAGGGTTAAGTTCAGGTTTACTTGCCTTTTGTGTGTGTTTGGGTACATGAGTAAATTTTTCATCCAGGAAAGTGGCTAGTTTCAGTAAGCAGTTACACCTTCAAGGCCATTCCTTCAGAATTGATGTCCGACAGTCACAGTTGGCCGGTCAATCTAACAGAACGTCGTGCTGCTGTGATACTGTAGTGTCTGCCGCAATAGAGCAATAAAATGGGTGTTACTTATGATAGAGGCTATTATACTAAAGTCTTCAGAGAATCTTCCCCTGACAGTGATCGAACAGAAACCAAAACTCAGCCTTTACCGTATGGGGATAATAAAACAGGATACAATGAAATTACGTAGAATTATCAGAATATTAATAATGAATTAGTGTGACATGGAAATGTAGAGCAGCACCCATATAAGGATCTCAGTCGAGGTTGACCTGCACTTAATCAGAGTTGGGGGTTGTGTAGGCAAGAAGGTTTTGGCGAGTAGGACTGTGCCAGCTGGAGAAGCTGTTTGGTCTTGTTCTTGTTTTCTGACAGACATCACCCTCTTTGCTTTTTATCCTTGGCCCTCTGGTTAAGGGATGGGGCAGTGGATCTTACTCCTGTCATTTTGGGGTGTACTTCTTAACCATTCCACTCCAGGCAAATGATTCTGTCTGTCAAAGTCTCGATTCATGGTTCCCTGAATGAATCAGGTGTCCTGGTACAGTAACTACAGTGTGGTAGCTGGAGGCTTCACCTGGATTAGATAAGAGCGGCAGTTTGTCTGCTGTTGAACAGCATCCCAGCCGTTGGTGCAAAGTTGACTGTATTGTAAATTCCCCTAACTGGAAACTTCTCTCCCTCCACCCCCGCAGTCCCATAGCTGGCAGCCCGGAATAAAGAACCCGTATCGAGGTGTGGTCATCTGGCCTGTTCCTGAGAACGTTGAGATCACAGTCACGCTCTTCAAGGTATGGTTGGCCTGCCCGCCACTGCCATGGGGCTTGGGATGTCGTGTGTATCCATGACGTCACACCCTTCACCTCCATCAGAGTATGGAGTCTTGGTAGACATGTGGATTGCCGATGCTGATGGGGACCATCGGTGATCTCAGTCTGTTGGGGTTTTCTTGGTGTAACAGGGCAGCTACTAGCATAGACTGAAATAGGTGGCTGTTACGATGTAGAATATCTTTAGTTTACCATTAGGGAAAGCCCTTTGAGAATCTTTAGTCTTTCCTAGTCTTTGAGGGATGTGGTCCTTTTGTTCTGGAGGTGAATTGATGAGTATTGGATAAGGACCTTCCACTGGCAGGTGGTGCCTATGTGGGCTGGGAGTCTGCACTGGCTGCTGAAATGTGCATGCTGCTGCCCCACCAGGCTCAGCAATAGCATTCCCTTAGCCAGAAGTATGCTGGAGTTCAAGCAGTTCGAAAAAAGCCTGACAGCCACGGGGGGGGGGGATTGACAAGATGGACAGGGGTGCATGGGTATTAGTGGTCTTTATGACGCACCTGTCAGGGGGATTTAATTTTACAAGCTGGAACGCTGTGATGATCTTGTGGATGTGATACTCATCACCCATCAGCCTGTCTGCACGCTATTGGCTTCAGATCCTCAGTTTGAGTGAATGCTGAGTGCCTCTCCGGGGAAGCTGAATTGCACAGAAATCTATGGAAATATCTGACCCGTGCTCATACTGCTTCATTCTGTTTGGTCCATTACATGACTGACATTTGAGTGAGCCCCAAGTGTGTAGCTCACCTCTTTTCGAGAAGATGGCCCTTGACTGCCGCTGACAGACTGAAGTACAGTTTGCGTGACCCCCGGCAGAGCAGGGGGAGGGGGGAGCGGATAGGTATGAGAGGCAGTCATTTTCCTGAACGTTTTTTATTTTTTGATCAATACACCTCACGTTCTTAAGGCCTAAATCATTTTTGCTTTTTCACCAAAACCATTTGGCGTCACTTTACCGTTTTACCATTTGCCCTACACTGAGTAGACAGAGTAGATTTTAACCCCCCCAGTTTGTATCAGTGTCATGGAGAGACATCCTGCCTCAAGCAGCTTATTTTTCCCTGGGTGGTGGGGGGTGAGGTGATTTGTGGAAACTAATATCGGGCTCATTAGAGACTCCTCCAGCCCAGACTGTCACATGTCATGTTGTACGGCACACAGCCCCCCATCCCGTATTTGTTCTCCTGTCTGCCATTGTACAGTTGGGTAGGCACAGGTTGTGGGACACTGTGTGATAAGCTGTCACTAAGCAGTACACACGCACACAAATATTCCCGTGTCGATAATGAGAAGCTGTAAATATGGGAAAATTGATACCTTTATTCCTTGTGTTATACACTTAACTCTATAAATATTTTATTCCGGGAATAGGAATTGTTTCAGATTTTTTTTATGGCTGCTTGGGGTGGCTGCACACATATGTTAAAGGAGATTTCCCAATAACAGGTTTGGGCTGAGTGTTCCTTTTTACTGGTAGTGTCCTTAAATCTGCTTTCCTGTTTGTTAATGTACATTGCTCTGTGTTTCAGGACCCTCACGCAGAGGAATTTGAGGACAAGGAGTGGACATTCGTCATTGAAAATGTATGTAAATGTTTCCTTTACAGATGGAAACAGGCCTGTTTATGTGTAATGTGAAAAATTAACTGATGCTGCCTCCTAGTGGACAATAATTAGAATGACACCATAATTCCTCCTCTTTTCCGGTTTCTGTTTCAATGTATTTTGTGGGACCCCTCCTTCATTTCCTGACTAATTTTGGTGTAGTTCACAATTTTGCCCTTGTTTCTTTGGTTGTAGTCAGCATATCTGTCTTAATCTATGGGCATAGGTTGCAAAAAAAGTGATTTCACACAGATTCGCGATTTTTTTTGCCTCATTGCTCTCGCTTATTTGGTTTTATTTAGCTCGCTTGATTGCCTGTTAGTTTTCTTCGCCTCTGCTTTCTCGTTACTGAATTGGAAATGGAAGTATAATGAAATTTAATATTTCTGGTCTAGTAAGACTGAAAGAGTCTCACATGAGAAATTTTCCCTGGCTCTTGTTCTGTGCTGCAGTGAGTAGAATGTTCCAGAAAAGCCACTGGACAGGTAACTACCTTGCTCAAGGGCACAGCGGCAGTTTCCATTTGGATACCGACTCAAGCTCAGCAACTGTAAGAGTGCCCGGATGTGTTTTGGCGGAGGCCAGATTGCTGGTCCTGCTGTGATGTGGAGTTGAGCTGAATCAACTTGCGACCTTGGTGCTGGGCATTGTGGAGTTGGGCGGTGTCACTTTCCTTCTCAAATCCCCCACCCTGTTCATCCATGATGTAAGGGAAGTGGACTTTTTCTGTACTTTTTTGGGGGAGACTCAGCCATCGATCACCAGGTGCTTGAGTTTTCAATCACAATAATGAACCAATGTCTCTTAATAATATGGCAAGGATTGCAACTAAATTTCTACTGGACTACAATCGTGCAGCTTTGCTGATGTACAGAAGCGGACTGGAGCACTTTTCCAGAACAGTGAGGCAGCTGATTTGTTTGTAATGTCCCGAGAGCTAATGGTTTTCTGCTCCAGTACAGTTCATGGTTCAGATCCTAAGTCTGCTGGTCATACTGGTGGCCACAGGGTTGGCTCACTCCTAGAGATGGCTGCTTCTAATTCCGGGTGTGTAACCAGCCTGGAATTTTCTACCGAGTCATCATTTGTGCCATCTGCTTTTTATCAGCTGACGTTCGTTCTTTCAGGGTGGATAAATAGGGCTGTGTTGTAGTTTGGGAGAGCGAATTGTTCCTAGACTCACAGTGGGTTTGAGGCCCACTGTGTTCACCTGTGGAGCAGGGACTGTTTAAATGGCACCTTTTCAAATTGCCTGATGTGGTCTCTGACAGGCAGGCAAGCCCAGCACCCCCCTGCATTAACTTCCGCTCCTTCCTCAGTAATCGGGCATCTGCTTGGACACACACAAAGGCTTGGGTCTTTGTCCAGCCCAGGGCCACCAGTCCACCTGCTCTCACTCTGCAGGGAGCAGGAACCCCCCCCCGCCAGGGTCGAGGGTCCAGCGGTGGGGGGGGGGGGGGGGGGGGGGGGGG
>JABFEA020000067.1:7477045-7496354 GCA_019775915.2 Cyphomyrus plagiostoma | reverse complement strand
CCCCCCAACCTCCCCCTCTGCTTTGTCTGAACGCTGTCAATATGAGCTTTGTGTCTGTCGGTGACCTGTAGCCACCCATTGGCATTTTCCAAATCCGTTAAGTCTTTCCTACTTCATGTCTTCGGTATTCCCGCCTTTGCCTGTCTGATCACAAGCTGGCCCCTCAGTATGGTGCGGCCTGCAGGGCAACCAGAATCCCCATTAATGTTATGGGCTTTTTCTCTTTTTCTGCACGTTTGAGATGATCAAAGCTTCTGATGGACATCATATCAAAATGATTGTTCCCCACTAGAAAAGCTGTAATTTATTTGGTGTTGTCTGTATAGGGAAATGAATGCTTTTTCGTGTTGTTTCCATTTATTTGAGTATCTTGGTTATTGATGACAAATATTTGCTGTTTTCTTTTATTTTTGTACTACTTTGTGTGCTGTGAAAAATTTGGATAATTATTGCTTTTCTCTAAATAGAAGATAATTGGAATTGGTAGTGCTGTATGACAGGTGGAATGGGACTGGAATGTGGGTGATTCCAAGCTGTCTGGTTACCATTTTGATTACAGTTACCTGTTGGGATTGTTCCCATTACACTGAAGGCAGTATAGCTTAGTGTTCCTCTGTTCTACCTTGGTTACTTCCTGTTAGAGTTATGTCCCTTATCCCACCTTTGTACATCTCTCTGTCCTCATCTTTTGGTCAACCACAGACCACTGTGTGATCACAGCAACTTGAAGCACCGTTTCAAGCAAGCAAACAGCGCTGTCTCATTGGCTAGATGCTCATTTTAAACTTGTTGGTCCATTTTGCCCAATGGATGGATTTTTGTCTGTCCACAAGACCCTCTCCCAGTCCTGAATACTCCGATGTTTGTGGTGTTCAGCCTATAGTAGACACTTTTTTTCTGGCTAACACCATGAAGTAAAGGTTTTCTGGCAGCAAGTTGACCATTCAGTGCAGCTGCTCCTTGTCCTTGCTTGACTGTATTAAGAGATACCGGTTTCCCTCTGTTCACATTAATCACAGGCCTCAGACCATTACAGTCATCTTCCAGTTTCTTGTGCATGTCACAACTAAGTGTTGATCTTATGCCTTTGTCATTTTCACTACCCCAAACTGTTTCCGGTTACTATTGCTTCCTGTCAGTCTTTTTCTGTGTAAACAGTAGGGCACTCCATGCTTAGAAATATTTAACTTTGATTTTTGAGCCCCTCTGTTCAATTGTTAGCTGTAGCTTTCTAGCCACAAGCATAAAAATAACAAATTTATCAAAAATTCTGACATCAGTTGTGATACAAGCGAAGATTGAAATGTGGAGCACACTGTACATTAAACCTTTGACGAACTGATCTGGGACAAGGCAGTCAAGTGGCTATAGTTTAGTTTATAAAGACACAATCAGGAGAGGCCAAGAGCAAATAAAGGTCTGACATTAGTAAATAGAATTCCAACATAGTGTATGTTTCTGCACTAAAGAGAGACCTGATATGTCTTCAAAACCAATAGTTTCAGCCTTTGTGGCTAAATAATGTGGTACTACAAGCTATAAAATACTGAGAACAGCTTAGTTACATTTATTTTGAGTGTTCTTAATACTTTCTGTAATAAGTTTAACAAAGCATTGTATCGTTTAATTTTTCTAAAAATCCTCGGTTGGGGCCCTTGTCTGTAGTGTATAATTTAATGACACTAGCTCTGGAGAACCCATAGAAGCAGGGATTAGTCATGCAAATGGAGGCTTGGGCTGTCCATCACTGGGCTCTGTTAGCTGACTACAATTCTTGCTCCTTTTTCGGTTTCGAGCCCAATTTCATTTTCCTGCTACAAATCATCCCTGTTTTTCCCAAGTGTTGTTGGTACTGGGTTTTGTGCTATAATTGGGCACCACAGACTGTAAGAGTAATGATACCCGCCTGAAAAAATATGCCGGAATGAGAGTTTGGTCGTGTGAATTCAATCGTTCGAGTCTGACCTGCTTTCAAAGAGTGGGCACTACAAATTTGCTAACACAAACATTGAATAGGCCAGGAACGGGCTGCAGCTTCTTGCAGGACACACAGGAGGTGCCTTGGTCTAGAATGAGGTTAGATGTTCAGCTTTTTAAAAGATCATGACCAGGGCAGGTTTCTAGGACATCAGCGACTTAAAGCCCAGGTGGGAGTTCCAAACATTAATCCCCACACCCTCTTATCTGTATCAGTTAGATATTCATTTTCAGTTGCTCAACCTGGTTTGAGGCGCCTAGAGAAAGGAGACAGACACATTGTCCCTTTTATTACCCATCATTCCCTGTGTTTATCCACCAGCCGTACATGCGGGTTGTCTGACTGAAAGAATTGCCCCTTGACCTTCCTTGCATGGCAGCCTACAATGCCTTAAAGATTCTAGATGTTTTGTCTGTTAAAGGAATCTCAAGGTCCATAGGACAAGTGTCCAGTTGTCAGACTCTCAGAAAGGTAAGAGTAGATGTTGGGATTTGGTTTTCGTTTTTCCCTCTCAAAATAGTGATGTACAATGGCACATTGACAGCTGAAGTGCCTGATGTCGGTTAAGGTCCACAAGGTGGTGAAGTTAATGTGTTCACATGCATGAAGGGTCTAAGAAGTAGAGAAACGTGTCCAAGAAAAGCACTTTTAACAAGCACTGCTTGCATTTCTTTCATTTGTGTGTCATTCGATGTGATATTTTAAGGATAATCTTTTCCCTCCTAATCCAAATACATTTTAAAGGTATTGCACACAACTTAATCTGTTATGGTGATCTACGTTTCAGTCATACAGTTATCTTTGTCAGGCATCAGTTTTTTGGTTGTGAAAGCTGATCTTGTGCAGAATTATTGCAGAGCAATCAGTCAGTTTATACGGGCAGCTCACAAGAATTAGAACCTGTCACCTCCATCTTAACGCTCTGCAACTAATGTTGGCAGTGTTAAGATTGTACGAAATTGGATATGAAATATTGGTTTTGACAACAGGTATTGAGTCTGCAGTTTGAACCCACCTCTCAAAAGAGCAAATAAGTCTTCAAAAAAGACCAAAGATGGTCTGTGGTGTTATGTAGATGTAGTGTGCCTAGAATCACTGGGTCTTGGGAGAGCAGAGACATTAAAATGGCAGTCAGATAACTGTGTAGTCTTGGTTCCGTGGGGTGTTGTCAGCAGCCAACACAATTAAAAATGTTTGCTAGGTTGTTGCTTACTGTCTTTCTGCCCTAGTGGCAGAAAGGGCTGCTCTAGACCGATGGAATGGTCTCCCTCTCACTTGTCTAGCAGTTAGTCGTGTATCTGTTTTTCCGAGCAGTTGCACTTCGGACCCTGCTGTCTCGTCCCGGAATGCCCTCTCCGCATTTCAGGGCTCTGGTTTCAGTTTGGAATAGCTTCACTATAGGAAGCCGTAGTTTAATTCCATCCCTATAGCCCTTCGAGAGAGATCTAAGAATGTCATTTAGGATTGCTGGCATAAGGATAGCCTGTCTAGGCAGACCAGGGAAGAATCACATGCTGCGTCAGTGGGATGAATTTGCCACTCATCTGTTGGCACTTTAATTGATAGATTCAGAATCTCAGGAATCCTTGTCAGTTGGTAGGTGTACAAACAATAATCAATGTAATGGACATTTCAAGGTTGATATGGAGGCTACACAAGCAGGATAAGTATGATGAGGCATTTATTTCTGAGGCTGTTTTTGCTGATACATCTGAGGAAGGTCTCCAGTTGAGGATGAATGGTGTGATTTCTAGGTGCTTTCTGAACTCAAGATCAAGTCAGAACAACCAGTAACATTTTCAGTCCCCATTGGTAGCCCATCTATCCATCCATGGCGCATAGCTGTTTGTCTTGCTATGGTGTACAGTCAAACGCTGTCCTCCTCTGATCCCTTTCCCCTGCAAAGGCTTTGCTGTGAATCATTCAAAGTTTCTGTAGTTTAGGTTTGCTAGGAATACTATACTGTATAGTTGCCTGTAGGGGGCAGCATCCCCCTATCCTGCATGTCCTCGAAGTCCCCTTTAGTGCGATTTCATTTCTGCAGATACAGTAGCATGTTATTGAATGTCGTATCCTGTAATAAATCATAAACGTCTCACTCTCCCATACATATTTGCATATTGCCCCAGTCATGGATATTAATCTTGAGCACTTCTGTTTGTGGTAGGCAAATGTGCACAGCTCTGTTCTGGAACACATTTCTCGCTGTTTCTCCAGAGAGGGCCTAAACTTATTTTATGTATTTGGTGCATTTTAAAATTAATTCATAAACTATGTACACACACTAGGCCGTTAGTTGGGTAGCATAGCACTCTGTGATCTCTCTAAGCAGAAGTCTGAACAGCATAGTCTGTGTGGGTGGTGCACTGTGTTTCCATATCATTCGGCAGCACGCAAATGTCAACAGAAATGTCAAGGGCTCTCGTTTGAATCTTACACTTCCTTGTGTTAATCTTTGCTTGCAATGGTGGATGGGGCCTTTCTGAAAAGGAGAGACCCTCCATGCCTAGTGGATTGCTCTGCCTTGGTCCTGATGGACTGACTCCGAGTGCATGTGAAGGGCATCTCTAGCCATGTGCTCCATATGTGAATCTCCGTGCCTCTTGGTATATGGCTAAGATTATCTCATAACCAGAGGGCAGAGGTCATCAGCTACATCTTTGGTTGTTTTGAAATCTGTAACTTGGTCTTATTTTTTTTTTTTTAAGTGTTTTATTGTGTTATTGGGTTATGCTGGTGACCATATTGTTAGGTGGCTTTCCCTAAGATGTCCTGCTTTCTGCCTGGGTCTTCTGGCTTTCTAAAGTCATTTTTGTTGTGATGTTTGACACCATCCGTCTTGTTTCTGGTCATCCTTTTTCTATCTTCAGCTTTTCCAAGCATCATCCTCTGGGTTTTTTCGTAAAATGCACCAAACCAGACGGCTTTCGGCTGGTTACTTGTTCTTCTAGTGAAATGAGAAGCTGAACGCACAAGCCTGTGCCGTCGGTGATGAGATGCCCTGCCCTGGCTCCTCTGCCCCACCTCCTTCCTTCCCTCTTTCAGGAGTCGCCCTCAGGTCGGCGCAAGGCCCTGGCCACCAGCAGCATCAACATGAAGCAGTATGCCAGTCCCATGCCCACGCAGACAGACGTCAAACTCAAGTTCAAGCCCCTGTCTAAGAAGGTGGTGGCTGCCACGCTGCAGTTCTCGTTGTCCTGCATCTTTCTGCGTGAGGGCAAAGCCACGTAAGTTTGATTATGAATGGCAGCAGCTTATTGGTTCCACCCAAACACCCCCTACTTCTCCCACATATTGGGTCACCTGGTTTCTCCTGCATATTAGGTCACCTACTTGTCTCTTTCCCACCCTCCTAACTCGCACGCTTCTCCCCGTGACATACCTTACATTCCCATCATGCCATATTTATCTCAGCCGCCCCCCCCCCTTCCCTTTAAGTCTCACATTGGCTCTCCTCTATCACTCTTTTCCCATGATTTCCTCCCCACCTCCATTGTTCAGCGCTTGTCTTATGGGCTCTGATGTTGGTAACTTTGTCTCCTGGGATCCCCGTGGGCCCAGACTACGCGCATACAAGGCGCCTCCGCATTCTTGCACAGGCACACGTGTTGCGCGCTGGCGTTCCGCACGCCTTCCCGCTTCATCCCATACATAAAACATCCCCAGATTTTCCCGGTCAAAGCAACCCGGCCTTCTCTGGCAACCGGCTGACCTCAGTTAACCTCGGGTGACTCCACCGGTCACAAATAAAAACTCCCATTACATAAGGTCAAATAGGCTGTGCGGCTGCAGAACAGAGTGCAAGCCTTCAGGGGTTGGGGGGGGTGCGCGCAAAAGAGATAGATAACACTAGCGGATTAGCACTCTTTATCTCCCTATGGCCTGTGCTGCACCTCTGCAGGAATGCAGGCTGCTACTGCCATCTCATCAACTTGCCCACCACCAGGGCCGCTCTCAATTTACAGTCTTTTCTCAGGCTCCCCTTTATGTTGAAGCCGCTATTGTGTAGACCCTCTCATGTCATGATGTGATGGAAAGGGCCATGAAAAGCCTCCTATTCATGCTACTTTTACTACTAGTTTCAGCAATTTTTTTCTTTACTTTAGATCTCAATGGTTGTGATGTACCAGTGATGTATCCGTTTTCTGTAGACATAAGTATAGCGGGGTATGTCTTCTCAAGCACGTTTGTCATTTTCCCAGTTTGTGTGATTCTGGTGAGTTTTGCCCCAGTCCCATGACTCCCCTAGGTGGTTGTACTTGTGACCTTGTGATCTTTTGAGCTATTCATTGTGATGAACTGGTGGTAGACCACCTAGTCATGTGACTGCTTTGTCACAGGGATGAAGACATGCAGAGTCTCGCCAGCCTGATGAGCATGAAGCAGGCAGACATTGGAAATCTAGATGACTTTGAGGAGGAGAACGAAGAGGATGAGGAGAACCGGGTTAATCAGGAAGAGAAAGCTGCCAAGATCACAGGTGAGGAGAGGCCTGGAGTACGAGGGTGCAGCGCTTCCCTGGTCAAGTTAACTGGTTGCCTGGCTTGTCAGCCTAGAGTTGCAGAATATGCCATTCCTTGGTTGCAGAACCAATGCATGCTAAAAGCTTGCAAAAATCCAGAATCCTCATGGATGAGCAGGATAAAAAGGTTGACGGACCTCCGTACTGGTCCTGAGTATGAATATAGTCAGTGTTGGGAATTTCAGGTGCAGAAACTACAATTCCAGACCTCATCTAGATTTTATTTCTACCAACCAGCTGAGTATAAGGAGACTGTCACGAAGTGCTCAGCTAGTTGGTAGAAACAGAAAACTTGGTCTGGAATCGTGGTTTCTGGACTTGAAATACCCAGTACTGGATATAGTGTGATGTCACTGCCTTCATCAATCCACATGTAAGTTGGTTGAAGATGCTTAGATATTTAATGCATTGCTGGGCAGCTAGGTGTGAAACCTGCTGCATTACTGCTCCTGCCCCCCCCCCCCCGACCCCCGGAACTCCTTGCTGCTATTTTAGACGGAACTGAGCTGCTGCTCTGTGTTGCGATCGACAGCTTTTCTGCTGACAAGCAGCGCCACAGACTAACCTCCATGCAGCGGCGCAGACTAACCTCCATGCAGCGCTGTGCTGGTGTCTGTGGGGAGGTTCTTGGCCGGTAAAGTGTGTGGCTCCCTTTTCTCGATGGCTCATTCTTCTCCCGGCCACCTTTTCGTTTGCAGAAATAGTAAACCAGTTGACTGCACTCAGCAGCTCGCACGAGGAACCCGACGACTACCTAAAGTGGCCTAATAAACCGGCCGCTAAGTCAGCCAGTTCTTCTGAAGGTCTTTGAGGTTTTTTTTCTACCCCCCCCCCTTCCGTGTCACTCTGGTATCTCGCCCGTGCTTGTAGTGGTGTGGTCGTACTGCCTGATACATCCCTTATTGTTTACGCTCGGATAAGCTGCATTGATTTTTCTTTTCTCCATCTGTGGTCGCTGATGTTGTTATTCTTATCGTTTTTGTTTGCATTTTTGATTTGTTCCCTCCCCACATATGCTCCTCTGCAGTTTGTAGTGAACCCCTGACCACCAAAAACAAAATTCACACTCCTTTCTCAGAGTACCTGAACATGGATACTTAGTTTCTTGTAGCAAGTATTTTGGAAAGTGGTTTGCAAAAGATACCTGCATTTATTTGGACTTTTAAATGTTTTTTAATCCATTTTCTCAGCTGGCTGCTATAGTGGAAAAATTTCCCAAGTTCTTAACTTAATGGTCGAAAAGATGCATGCATGACTAGCTAACGTGCTGAATTGAGTAGCATTTCAAGTAAAGACATGCTTTTAAACACTACATTTCCTGCTCTCTGAAGACAATGGCTTAATGGGAGAAAACGGGAGTGGGTCGATCACTATGATTTTGCATTGCTGTCATTAGGTATTAATAATAGACCAATTAGTCTCACACATACACCTAATGGTGTTTGTACTACAATAGATGGTGAATATAAGAAAGTGTACTGTGTCAGCGTCAATGGCCAAACATGGTTCAGAATGCAGTGGCCCGGCTGTGAAGTGGAACGCCACACCTCCTTATCTGGCTCGAGGCACTTGAGGGCCACATAGACTGCGGCACTGTCCCGTGACGGTGGCTGGACGTTTCGAGATTCCAGGTGTTGGGCTGTAACTATGCTTTCCCTCCAGGGGTGGAAGAGGGTAGAGTCTTCCATCAGGAACTTGGTGAATAGGGCATGTTCTGGCTATACTGCTGCTGGAATGGTTCACTCCAAAGTGTAGATTTTAATTTTTTTTAATGTTTTTGCTGCTCATTATTATTATTTCTTCTTTTTTTTTGGTTCATTGATGTGTTTGTGTAAGAGCCATATGTATCCTGTTGGGCCGTTTGGATTGACGTCTTCGGCTGGTCGGTTGTTTACTGATTAATTATTGCTGCTATCGTTTGGCAACAATCGCTACAGAGCTCATCAGCAAACTAAACTTCCTGGAGGACGATGACCCGGGTGATCACAGCATGGCCACCAATCCCTTTGAAGACCCTGCGGACTCTGAGCTAAATCCTTTTGGGGACCCAGACGAGGAAGGTATGAGGAGGTGCTTAGTTGGAGGCGGGTGTGTTTTTTCACTAAATGATCGTGGTTCTTCAGTATAAGCCTGCTTTTTTACCCTTGCTTTTTTTTCGTCCCCCCCCCCCCCCCCCGCACATACTGAAATCACTTGCTAAGCAGGTGTTTTTCTTTTGTTTTAGGAATTACACAATTAAAAGCAGAAAATGAACAGGATTTTCCACACCTGGCAGGCTTAGTTTGCTTCCTGGCAGTCTGTTATATTTTTGTAAGCGATTTGATGAGGGTGTCACTGTATGAAAGCCTGACACTCGTCAAGCTCTTTAACGGTCCCCAATTGCTCCGGGTGACATTCCTTGTCGTCTGTGATAACCCAGCCGTCCATGGACCAGGCTCATGTTGAAGGCGTTATGCTTGTTCTCCATGAGAATGTTGGGCTGAGACTTGTTGGCCTTTTCAGGTCCTGGCAAGATATGTAAATTGACATGACATGTCTTAGTTTTCTTTTGGTTTGTTTAGATACGCTCTTTTAAATTAAGGCTATAGCTGTTGAGTGAGGTGGCTTCAGATGACTTTAGAATAATGTCAAATGTCTGTCTCTGCTTCAGAAACATACCACTGACTGACTTGGCAGCTCACCACGTTTGCAGAAGAACTCTTAAGTGTCTGTTCATAATCTATTTCACAGAGTCCATCCCCAAGCCCGCCTTTGTGGCCAGCCAGAAGGATGAGGAAATTGCCTATGATCAGGATCCCACCAACCCATTCAACGAGCCGGATGTCGATTCGTCGCAATACGGGAACCCCTTCGATGAGACGGACCTAGAAGCGGACACATCCAAGGCTGAGCAGTCACCGCCAAAAGCCAGCAAGAAGAATGTGCATCCCGTGGATATGAGCAAGTACCTGTACGCCCACACTGCTCCGGCGGATGAGGAGGAGTTGGATGAGTATGTACTTGGCTGAGCGCAACTATCATCATCTTACCCTGTGAAACTTCTCATTAATATAGTTTCTGTAATTTTCTGCCTCTGATTGAATCACCTGGTCCCTACGCTGTCTTCCTGTCCCAGGTCCAATCCCTTTTATGAGCCCCGGACTTCTAGTCCAGCACAACCCGTGACCCCCACTCTGGAGGTGAAAAACAAGAGGACGGTCCCTGTAGCTTCCGCAGTCGCCCCCACGCCTCCGACACCAAATACACCTCCCGAGAAAGTGGCGGGTGGTCTTGCAGGAGTGAGGCAGGAGCTGGCCTCTTCCTCTCCCAAGGTGAGCTTGGTTTTGGCATGAAACTTCAGTCAGTGTTGATGTATTCCAATCGTCTGCCTTACCGGACTGCATCGAATATCTAATGCAGTTTGTGTCATTTAGTCTGCAAGAATTGCATGCAGTCTTCTCTTACCTCTTCAGTCTAATTCCTTTTACCATGCAACGAATTAGTGTGATCCAATGGTACGGGGAGCTGCCATGTGGATATTCATCCGTCCACACCCTCAGTTATGGTGCAGATGTTCAGAAGGTTGAACTACCCAGGTGCTAGTTGGTTGAGACTTTTAGATGTAGTGACGGAGAGCCATGGAGTGTCTCCATATGAGGACTGAAGCAGCGGACTGACGTTCAAAACTAAGCACTGGCTTACTGAATATTGTGTGGATTTAAACATGCAAATGTTTTTTGAAACGTGTGAAGTACAGGATTATATGGAGCTACGTCTAGGGGTGGAGGAAGTGTCTGTCTGAGGATGGTGCTTATGCACCATCTTATAGTAGCATCTTGGGGGGGGAAACTCAAAGCAATTCTTTAGAAGATATTTTTGAAAGAGCGAGGGTTTATTGTGGAAAGTTTTGAAGGAGAGAGGTCAGATCTTTCTTAGAAAATCCATGTGGCCGGGCACACTCCCCACTCTGCAAATTTAAAGAAATAAATTAATAAAAACAAAATTATTATTTCTTTTGCAGTTTGAGGCTAAAAGATATTTTGAGTCATATGAGCTACCACAGAAAGAGAACACTGATTTCTAGCATTTAGCTGATCTAGTTCATTAACATCTCAATTTCTTGTGAAATCCTACATAAAACAGTGAGTCGCATCGGGTAAAATTCCACTCCACAAGTCCAGCCTTGTTTTTGCTTCCCTCTGACACGCCGTGCTGCCCCGGGTGGACCTGTGGGTTTAGTAACACTCTATCCCTGCTTCTGTTCAGACGGCCTGGTGGTGCAGTTGTCGCTCTGGTGACTAAATGAAATTAAAGTCCTTCACCCAGGAACCTCTGTCAGGACTGGGACTTGAACCCACAGTGTACAGAGTGTCCTGCTATCCAGAGTAAGCTAACGGGTCCGTCAACACTTCAGATTGGGGTGAGGCCAGGCCGCATGTCTGAGGCCTGAGGAGAAGACAAAGAGCTCCAGGTCCCGGTGCAGCGCTGCAGAATTCAGGCAGATGATTCTCCTTAATCCCTCCCACGGGCCATTCTGTGTTTGAATGTTTTGCAAGAGCTATTTGTTTTGGCAAGTTTGAAGCCGTCGGGAGGTGTGGATTCTCATCCTAATGCACTGTGCCATTTCGGTCAGCAGCATGCATGGCTGTGAATGCAGTATTTCCTGCCTGACGGCCACCCGTTGAAGTTCAGCTATCATCTGTATTACATCAGTGCCCCCTGTTGGCACTATATTGCAATGACATTGGCAGACGGGAAATGGGAAATCTTTTCTGTGGAATTTTTAAAATCCTCCTGTTTAGGGCCATGTATAAAGGGGCATTTCCATATGTGGTGCATCCCAAATGACCTGAACGCTCCGGGAACTTTGATGTTGGGTGCCAACGCAGTGTTCTTTCATTTTGCAGCTTTGTTTGATGTATTTCCCCCAGCAATGCAGTAGGTAAAATCAGTTAATGGAATTAACATTAATTTGGCGTGTGAATTGCGTAAGCTCTGCAGAGCTAGTGGTGGTTTGTGGATGAGAGGGGGGAGAATCTGCAGTATTTACTACTAACTCCACCAGGGCAAAAAGATCTCTAGGGTCTCTAATGTGGCCTTCTGTGTGGAGCCTTCGAGCAAAGCAAGGTGACTCAGCTTTTTTTCTTTTGTCCCCTGTATTTTTATTCCATTCTTCCTTCCTTGTTTTGGGAGAAGCTGGGGATTGCTGGGGTGTGTGTTGCTGATCAGCCAAAGGAGGCATCAAATCTAGGGCAGACACAAATACAGACTAATTTTTAGGACTAGGATGGGGGGCTAAGGTCGTCATAGTTTGGATTAGGGTTATGGCCACACAGTCCCCATAAAGATACATGGAGTGTGTGTGTGTGCGCGCGAAAATGCCCCAATGCACCCATCTTTCCCTACAGCCATGGGAGCGACATGACTAGTCAGACAGCTGTTTCTGGATTTTCACCAATTCCACGTTGCCGGAAAGCTAACTGCGAACTTCTGCCCTCCTGACAGTCTCTGTCGGGCTTTGCCATTTTTCGAGCTCTCATTCTTTTAATTAAATGATCTATGTTTTCACATCACAAAGCACCAGTCTGGTTCCAAGCCTTGGAATAGCTGCTTTTCTGGTGTCACAGAACTATCAGTGCAAAAAATCTGTATGCAGAGCCAAGGCAAAGTGTCCAGGTCTTCTGAGTACCTGCAGAGAAAGAGCTCGAGTTGTTAGTTTTCAAAGGGGTTTAAAAGCTCAGGTTTTCTCGTGTCCAGTGTTTTTTGCTTCTTGGGATTACTGCATTGCTCACAGAGAGGCTGCAGAATGGGCCCGGCGACAAAAAAGACGAAAACGACAATGAATCTTAGTGCAGTTTCCGGGAAGTGTACCTGTTTGAGCGAGGAAGTCCTTGGCCTGTGAATTTTCGAAAATCCCATAATCCTCTGTGTTTGATGTTTCGGAGCTAATGGCTTTTATTAGGGTGAGGCCAAAAGGTGCTTTGTGTGGAGAGCGCTTGCTTGCCGTGGTTTTGAATGACATGGTGGGGCAGAGAGAGAGAGGGGTAACTTTAGCTTAATCTGGGCTTATCCTGGCCCAGCGCACAGGTGTGTGTGGCCCTAAACCCAGGTTGGTGGGGGGGGGGTCCCAGGAGATCAATATTATCCCTTGTTGCTAGTGATAGCTAAGGGGGAAGCTTGGCATCCCCTTACCCTGGCCCATCCGTCTCCCATTCCCCTGTCCTCCTTACTAGGAGAATACTTGTTTTTAATTAAATTGAATCAAATGTAGACCCCCACCTTGCTTCTGAAAGACAAAGATTTGTCACAGATGTGTACGATCTTGCAGCTGTTTGATGTGCTCATCGGCTCGATTTGCATGATTGGCATGCGGCAGCAGCAAAAACACCTTTAATCATCGTGTAAATGGCTCCCTCGCCTTACCCTTTGCCTTCCACCCTCTGCTTGTTGTAGAGGCGAGCAGGCCGCATCCTAACTGGGAACCATGTCAGCCGGCCAGTTTCCTCCACAAGTGCTCTTCCTATTCATCCTATTATATGTTGTTTTCTTAACCGGAGCCGTAATCCAGAGTGGCTTACAAGGCTTATAATTGTAGAGTTAATCTTTTTATACAGCTGGATATTACCGAAGCGGTTCAGTTTTAAGCACCTTGTGCAAGATTATCAAGACCTTTCTGGGAGCTGAATCTGACATATCTGGTTCCTTTAGGCCTGTAGGCCTCTTTGATGGCCCAAGGACGAGCCAGGACTGGCATGCATGTGGGTAATCGAGTGCCTGAACTATACCTCTTGATGCTAGCCCTTATATGTTTGCTTGACCATCCTTGCCATTCCTTTAGATGGTGAATACTCCCCTACCCCCCATTACCCTCTGTACCTTAGCAGCATGGCATCCCTCAGGCCCCAGACCCAGTGGGGAGCCATAACCTGGGCACTATGCCTGAGTCACAGCCCGCCCACGAGCACTCAAAAGCCACGCCCGACCAATCATAGCTGTGCTCTCAAACCAAGGTGCCGGCGCCAGGGGGAGCATGGCAGCGGCTGCTGGCATCCGTCCGCGCCACGTGACTGCGGCGTGCCCCGGCCCCGCCGCTTGAAAGGTTCATTCTCCTTCAGGGTTTTTTGGCTTGAGTGGCGGTGGAGGGAGTGACGAGCCTTCAGTCCAGCTTTGATGGTCCACTTTCATTCTGTGGGCAAAAAGAACTGCTGAGGAAAAGGTGTCTCATGCGCATTAGTGACAGCTGGTCTCTGGGTCGACCCCCATCTCTCTCTGCTGTTAATGGGCCCCTATTAGAAAATGTCGATCGCTCTTCACACCCCAGTTGATGCATCTAGCCTTCGGTGTATAGGGGTATCTTCCTGCTTATCCTTCACAGCAAGAGCTGGTTCTGTACACTGATCCAGTTTTGTAGATATTTTTTTTTAACACAAAGACTAGAGGTTTGTAACATCTCCGATTACCTCATCAAAGATCTACCCAAGGCAACTGAGGTAGCATTTAAATTCGATCAGTGTCTCACAGTTTTAGATGCCTTTTCTAAAGTCTTTTTAGTTTTTTCTAATTTTCATTTTTAAAAAAATAAAAATGTTATGGAATGTTTTTTGTTTTGTCAGCAGATTGGTGATAGATGCACAGGTGACATTGTGGCTGAAATGGAAACTGTTCTCAGTGTTGTAGTACATTTTTGTCACGCATATGTTTTAGCTACATTTGTTTGTCCCGCTTATAATGACTTTTTCATGGTTAAAACAGCATTTGAACGAATGCCTGTTTTCTGACGGTTGGATCAAACGGCCCGATGTGGGTGTGTGTGTGTGTTGTTTTTTTTTTTTTTTTTTTTTTTTTTTAAATTATTTTTTTATTATATGTAATTTTTCCCCCTCCCGGCGACATCAATCGAGCCAACGTTCACTAGCGCGTGCGTGGGAAAACGCCGCTCACGGCCCCCACCTCTCGTCACGGCAACCCAGAGCTACATCTTACACGTTATTACGTGCCGCCATACATTAGGGATTAGCGTCGCGAGCGGGCTGCATCGCGGTGGCGTTTGGGTTTTTTCCCTACATACGCCCCCCCCCCCCCACCACCACCACCAAATTGAATTTAGTCTTGGAGTCGTCACTCAGCATGTGCAGAGCTGCAATTACATGAAGCTGCCTCCTCCCCTGTAGTTACTGTAGATGCATGACATACAGAGCGGACGACAAAATCCTGTTGCCCTGCTGGACAGTGTTGATTAAATCCTTTTTGTGTGTGTGTGTGTGTGTGTGTGTGTGTGTGTGTGTTTTAATCAAGTTCAGAATTACCTTCAAGTCAAACAGTGGTAAAATGTTCCAATATAACACTTAAGCTGTATTTTTTTTATATCATAAAAGCTTTAATTTTGCCATCTGTAATTTTCTTTTCCCCAAGTGAAACTGAACTTTTTATTGACAATTTTTCTGATTCGAGTACAAGTAGTTTGAAGGCAGTAGGTGGTGTATAATTTGACTGTTACAGCTGCTGAGATCTGATTCTTTCCATTCTTTCACTGAGAAACTGGTCTCTTCCTTTACTTACTGGCGGCTCTGCATGGTTTTGCTCCCACTGCTGTTGCCTGCAGTTATAAATCCAGATAGAGCCGCAGAAATGTCAGGATGTGTCCCAGCATGCTCTAGGGTTTTCCGGCTTCATTGGGCAAACTGTTCTGCACGTCCTGCACCTCCACATTACACCTTTTTAAGGACTTTAGAAATATATCATGTCCTTATGTGCGACGTCCCTCGACAGTGTGAAGTTTTAATTTTTCCCAAACTGTGATTGGATTTGTGTTTTGGGGTCACCTTATTTTGGGCTTTATGCAGCTCTTACAACAGCAGTTAGATTTGAAGGTCATGGTACTTTCCGGATCAGTGGCAGATATTTATCTCTCATGCCTGTTGTTTCCTTGTGCATATTCATATGTAAGATGATTTTCCTTCAAGATTAGTAAGGTCTTTGCAAGCCTTTAAAAGACTTATAAAGACTCTTTACTTCATCTGTCTTTTTCTTTTTGTAATGGAACTGGAGTAATTAATTACGTTGTTACATGATAATAAAAACTCCCCACAAAGATACAAGTGGCAAGTATGTGCCTGTGTGTGTATGGGAAGGTGATTTTTTTGGTTTATGACATAAGCAACCTCAAGTGAAGTGGGTAATTATAGTGGATCTGTAATCTTCACCGCAGTACACAGACATTAGGGAAGCTGTACTGTCTGGCTTGTGTCCTTTCTGGACATGGCAGTGCACAGCATGAGTGTGTGCCTTCACCGCAGCAATAACCCTGCTTGTGTTGTTTACTGCTCATTTACTTCAGCAGATAAATGTCTCCACCTTCTACTCAAAACAGGGCAGTTCAGGTCCCAGCTATTTTCCTGAATTTAAATCCTTCTTTCTAATTTACATGTTTTTTTAGTGGCACAGACGATAGGAAATGCATTAATTGTAACGTGCTGTTTTACAGGCTGCCCTTGCACATTGATAATCCCTCCTCCAAGCGGAATAAAATGGCAGGCCAACCCCTTGCCCCAACCACCACTCTACCCAGCGTACTCCAGGGCGACACACTAAATCGTTTAACTAGTACAAGAGGACCCGTTTGTGTCCTGCCAGCCAGTACCCCCATCCACATGCCCCTCCCCCCTGCAAACAGTCGCTACGCCAACAACGAGCACCACTGGGCCGTATTGACTGAAAACATATCAATCTGCTGTCTGAGGGATGTAATCGCTGGAATTAAAACAATACAATCGAAGATGCAGAATTGTTACCAGCAGACAACCGCTGCAATATCCTGTAATGGGTAATTGGGTTGACAAAACAGTGGCGCACTTAGGGGGGGGTCATGGCTGACCAGTTTGGGCAGAGCAGAAGCGCCGCAGGTGCCCTTGCCAGGGAGGGGTTAAAGCCCCCCGCGGACTCGTCCCCGAACGCCTTCACAGCTCCGAAGTGCGCGGTCTTGTCTAATTGCTTTAATGGCACCTGCACCGGTAATCCGGGGTAATTAGCCCTGCAGAAGCCGGCGGCCGCTTTTATCCTTGTCAGGAGGGCGGGGGCCACCTGGGGTAGCCGGCGTGCTCGATATTGAGGGGTGCGGGCACTCCGCCCAGCGCCGTGCAGATCCGTTCCAGGCCTGTGGACCAGCAGGCTGAACGTTGTGTTAAGTTGTATAAGTCACTTTGATAGACCCAGTTGTTCTTTTTCAGTGTTTGAAATTTAGTTGTGTGAAATTAAATGTATTTAGGGGGTTTTATGGTGGTCGGAGCTACCCGTGCTTGTCTCGCATTCCTGCGGAATTCCTCCTGGGGGAGCACTGCACGCAAAGATGCCTTGTCCTCCCTGCACCTTTGATCTGTCACAGGGACTCAGGCTGCCTGCCTGCTGTTCCTGTGCAGCTGCTCTCTCTTAGTCTACTGCCATCACCTGTCTTTTACCAAGGTGGCCAAAGGGGGGCGTTGTTTATCTGATTTATATATGTAAGAGTTGCATTTGAGCAGATGAAATATATAAATCTGTGCACATCTTGTGATATCAATATTACCGCTGATTTTGTGTTTAAGTTCCCTGCTGCCCTGCTCTCCTGCACACTGCATCTAACCTGTCTTGCCTTCCTCCCCGTCTCACAGCCAAGTCCCATCCCCAGCCCCATTCTGGGTGGAAAGCCCAATGCCAGCCAGTCCCTGCTGGCCTGGTGCAGGGAGGTGACCCGCAACTACCGTGGAGTGAAGATCACTAACTTCACCACGTCGTGGCGGAATGGCCTGGCCTTCTGCGCCTTGCTGCACCATTTTCGGCCCGACCTTATGTGAGTCCCCAAAATGTCGCTGTGTGCGCCTACCCCGTCATGTTCTCTCCCCACGTTCCTCCAGGTGCCCCCTGTCACACGATCGTCTCTGATCATCCTTCTCCCTCTAAACGAACCCGAACGGCGGTACGCAGGAAAATAATTGGAACCGTGTGCTGAAATCCAACGGGCCTGCTGCTCTTTCTGTGGTGACAGCGGGGGGTTACCTTGTGGTGAAGCTGGTTTTATGTGGAGGTGTCTGGTGTACGCTTGTTGACATCATCTCGTGCATGTTTTGCGGGGTGGTTTGTGTTCAGTTTTGGGGGGGTTGGTGCTCCTGTGGCCCCTAGCTGCCCTGAAACTTGGTTTTCCGTGCCGTGGGCTCAGCCAGTTTATGTCCTCAGATGGCTATCGGACGTCAACGCTGCCTGTTTGCTTTTATTGAGCAATCGGTGACTCTGCTGCTGCTGTTGTTGTTTGTTTTTTCTCTCTTCCCTCCCTCTCAGTGACTACAAGAACCTGAATCCGCAGGACATTAAAGAAAATAACAAAAAGGTAAGTCCGTCTCAGTCCCTTTCTTGTGCTTTTTTTTCTTTTTAAAACCTTTAAGATCTGTTTTCTTGTTTAGACATTGTCCCTAAACAAAAACCTTTGGTTGCATATGCTTAAGGCTCAGAAATGATTATGGTTATCGTAACTAGGATCAATGTTGTCTCCATAGAAATGAATGGCGAGTCCCCACAATGATAGGAATATATGAGTGTGTGTGTGTGTCCACGTGGACACAGGTGCCTCTCTGTCCGCCATTTAATAAAACTGTTGCCACTAATGCACATTTTGTGCCCCCCCTTTTTCCCTTTGTGTCAAATCTCAAGTGTATCACTTATTGCCCCCATGTTCCCTTCCGCCNNNATACCCTATCGTTGGTTGTTATGTGAGTTAATACGTGTGCTCTTCCTTTATCTTTCCCTGACCCTGTAATTCACAGCCCCCCCCCCCCCCCCCAGCTGTGTGAATGCGTGGGCTGCTTCCTGCAAGCCGCTTCCTGCCTTCACACGACACCCGCCATGGCCCCCACAGCCCTTGTGTTGGGGCACAATGGCTGAGCGTGGTGCCCTGCCAGGCGTGGAGCGTCCCACGATGCCGTCACCGCCCCCCTCCCCCCCAATTAAAGCGGCACTCAGCCGTGAATGATGGTCCTTCTTCCCTCTCCCCGCCCCTCTCGGACGGCTGTGTGTGGAGGCTACAGAGCACCTGGTCTCAGGTGACCACCCTGGGCTCAGTCACCTGCGCTTTCCTACACCCACTCCAGCCCCTCTTTCTCACTATAAAACATTTCCCTAATTCTCTAAATTTCCCATACGGAGGAAATATAGACTAAGGCTGGATGTTCTAGGAGCCTTGTTTGTGCCTCTGCGTGTGACGAGCAGAGGGTGATGTCATTTCCTGTGACACCAGTCCCCAGTGTGGAGTGTAATTGTAATGCTTGACACACGACCGGGCAGCTGGCCTTCTGTGACAGCGTCTGACAGTTGACACTCCACTCTGTGCTGGGACAAATATTCAGGGAACGTTGAGGGGGTGGGGGGGTGGACGGCGTGTCTTTTTTTTGTTTTTGTTTTTTTTCCTCCTCCTCCCAAAAAATGCTACGCATCACCAGCCTCCAAGAACATAAAATCTAAATGACCCCCCCAAGCCTGCACTGAGATGGTAGCTCACCATTCCCCTGCTTCTGGAGTTGCACTCACAGGGAACAGGACAATAAAAACACACTCTTGTCCATTGCATATGTCAGAAATTCAATCAGGGCTCTGACCCCCTCTTTTCTTTTGGCCTCCTTTCCTGAGGATCGGGGGGGGGGGGGGGGGTCACCAGCGAAAACTTTAAATGACTCAGTGTAAAAGCAGCCTCTTCTCTCCACGCCAACACCTCTTCCATCCTTGCTCTGCCGTTCACCCCGGTGTAAAGGTCTGTGCTGCAGTGGCCATTGTTAAACCTTCAGACGCATGCCAGAAAAGAACAGAGT
>JABFEA020000067.1:7418279-7445956 GCA_019775915.2 Cyphomyrus plagiostoma | reverse complement strand
CCCCCCCCCCCCCCCCCCCCCCCCCCCCCCCCCCCCCCCCCCCCCCCCCCCAGGGGGATTTGAACTAGCATTCTTGTGTGGCTTCTGAAGACTCACATGGTTACCATTGGCGTGCATTGTTAGGGTTATCTGAATGGGCACGGACCATGTGAGTGGTTAACGTGATTGCCCTGGGCAATGGGGAAAGGGACCTGAAGGGATTCCGCATACTCTTTGCACTTTTTTTTCCCCCTTAATCTCTGCCTCTTTTTTTTTTTTGGCAGGAGTAGAGAGAGAGGGGGAGGTGCTGGCAGGAATGGGGGGGGCGAGGGGTTTATTTCTGTGAGTGGCTGCAGCCCCCCCCCCCCCTCCCCGTCCTCATTTGTTCTGCCATGTCGCTCATCATTCCTCCTCATTGTTTACCTTCTTAATGAGGGGGGCGGGGCCAGCCGGGCAGTGATTGACAGTGACTTGCTTTCTGTGTATGCCAAACTAGACAGGAACTTTGGCTTTTTGGCTGGGGATGCGTACAGAGAAGAGAGAATGACGACATTAGGGTACTGGAAGGCAGGTGGGAGTTCTTGAAATATTTTTATCGCACCTTGCTGAGATATAGGGTGATTATTGGAGGCTTGTACCCTGTTCCTCAGCAGACCCTTAAGGCACCTATAAGCTTGTAGTTCACTGGGGGTTGTCGCATGCAAAAGTCTCATTCGCAATCAAGCTCAGTGTGCAACAAGCACAATTAGACTGAGTATATATGCCAAATCACCTATCCACCCCCCCATCCCAAAATTGACAGCGTACAAGTTATTTTTCCTCACTGTCCACGTCCTCCTCGTTGCCACGGCTCACAAGAAGCACAAGTGTCCTTCACACCTCTCAAACATTCGAAAGTGTCCGTTACTTGTTTGTTGTCCTAAGACACCGAGGAATTTAATTTGCTGCACAGGGCTGTGATTGTGATGTGGAGGGACCAAATATTGGAACTGTGTTCATTTCACTCCGTGCCTGACTTCAAAGGCAGGAGTCTAAATGAGAGAAGAGGGTGACCTTTCAGGGCAAACAGTCCAGGCCCCGCATGGGACCAGCCCAGTCTTGGCAGGCTGCTGGAATGAAAGAAGTTTTTCCCTGTACTTCTGCTTAGGTGTCTGCAACTTGAATACAGAACAAAATATATAGTCTGCTGAGTCAGAAACTGAAATTTGCATCTATAAATACGTGTGCTAAATACACAGTGGTAAAGATGACGGAAACGGCAGGAATGACTTCTGTTGCATGAAGTCTAGTGAGACCTTCCGAGCCATCAGGATGTGTTCGTGCTTTGAGGCGCTTGATAAAGATGGGGACTCTCTCCGGTGCCCAAGTGCTGCGACAACGTGGCAGTTGCTCGTCATCGGAATTCCCCGGTTATCGTCATCGTCGGACGGGACAGGTGCACCGTCTGTGTTCCATGGGTACATCCCAACAGGTCCCAGTGGGGGATGGGGAATCCCCAGTTAAACGTGTCGCCATTCCCACATAGGCTCCCTGCGTAGCTCTGAAAGATTTGTGCAAGAGAAGTGTAAAATTTCCTGAGAACATGCGGCACTAACGCCTATTGTGCTCCCCTTTGGGCTGCTTCCATGATTATGGAAGCAGGCGACTAAGAATTCACACCATCGTCGGTCCAATCGTTAGCGCTGAGGTGTGCGCGCCTGTGTGTAGTCCGCGTGTGTCTCCCTTGCTTGCCCTCGATTCACCTCAGCCGTGGTGTTTGGGTTGCATCTCTCCAGACTGGCAGAAGACTGAGGCGCAGAAGCGGAGGGAGCAGCTGTTGCTGGATGAACTGGTCATACTGGTCAACAAGCGCGACGCGCTGGTCAGAGACCTGGACGCCCAGGAGAAGCAGTAAGGGCCGTGCCAGGGTCGTGGGGAGCCAGGTCACATGCCAGCGCCTTTTGGGCATGGAACCTTCCTGTGGGTGGCAGCGGAGGGTATTGGGGTCCAAGTTTGTGTGTGTGTGTGTGTGTGTGTGTGTGTGTGTGTGTGTGTGTGTGTGTGTGTGGGAGGTGGGAGTTGCCATTGCACGCAATGGACCTAATGCTGTCCCGTCCCGTCCCCCCCCCCCAGGGCAGAAGAGGAAGATGAGCACCTGGAGCGAACGCTGGAGCAAAGCAAAGGAAAAATGGCAAAAAAAGAAGAAAAATGTGTCATTCAGTGATCCGTTCCGGGGGGGGGCATTTAGTTAAGTAAAATGTATCTTTATTATAGTGACTATTAAACACTTCATTCAATTAATGACAACTCGAAAGTCCCAGTTAAGTCTCTCCGGAGCTGTGGAATAATTTCTGTCAAGGGATTCAGGCAGACGTCCTTCAAAGCCTTGTACCAAGTTTAAACTCAGCTCAACTTTTATTATTTAAGATTTGTTTGCCTTTGTCAAACAAGTGAGGTACTACTTTTTAATATTTACAGTCCTACTACAGATATTTAGGGAGAGAAACAAAGCAGAAGCACGTAAAAAAAAATGTAAAAAGTCTTTTATTGCACTCGAATTTCAAACGGAAAATCGTTCGGTCTTGAAGACTGGTTTTTAATGAGCGGTGCTTCCGTAATAGTGCCCAACACGTGCTCTGCTAGCGAGTCATCTTTATCCAAATGTTTAGGTACAGACATGTCTTATTCTTGAGGATTCTAACATTATTGAAAGGGGACACCGAAATGTATGTATGTATTTGTGGGTGGGGGGTGGGGTGGTGGCAATTATACAGAGGGAATCCAGGCAACATTCACAATCTGCAGCACTATAAGCAGCGTTTATTGTTTCCAGGGTCAGTTCTGATCCTTTGGATGAATAACCTAAAATGTTTTTACCTGTACAATGTCTTCAGGGTGTCAAAGTTGCATTTAGGGTAAACCTGATGGGTTTTTAGTTTAGTTTTTAGTCGTCTTTTTCTGTTATCCGGACTTGAGAAGTCGTTTTAAGAGACGAAAGGTTGACGGAAGTTGGTGAAATGTTTGACGAACAGCCAACTAATATGTAAGGAATAGCTGGCAAAAACGTTCTCTGAAAAATATTCATATTTATTGCCCGTTATCTCTACTCCGGTCACGTGTAAGTAACTGCTATACATCGAGACCATGTACATTTGCGCAATGACTTCAGTTTTATATTTATTGTACACTTTAAAAGAAATATGCTTTCATGTGCAAATATATTGGTTCACATCTGGTGCAGCTGTCATTTTGTGTGGTCATTTACTTGTTTATTTATTTCACTGCCATACCAGTCTTCAATAAAAAAAAAAAAAAAAGAAACCCCCATTCGTACTCTACGTTTATTCATTTCGTGTGGCGCTCGGTATTATTTCACTATATCGTATTTTGTAGACCAGACAACATAAAATCCAAACAATTTAGAGAATTGGTTAAGGAATGGTTTCGTTATACATTGAGTTGTAGCATTACAATTGAAATAAGTCACTATGATTTTTTTCCATAAACGCAAAAGTTAATTGGAAAAACCATGATAATAAAAATACTAATATTTATACCCAGCTATTTAATTGATAAGTCCCAAAAAGTATGCGCGTGTGTGTACATAATTTGTGGCAATGGAAAAAAAAAATATAGGTTACTGACTTTTCTATGTTTTTAAAGATTTAAGTTGTAGAAAACTAGTACGTTAAGGGCTACAGCTTTAAAACTTGACTTTTCTACTCTTTATTCATTTGTACTCTGATTAATAATCTGTTCCCCCTGCTGTAGTCGTTTTATTTGGAAGCGCATTATTTTCTTGATTAAATATGCTTTTTAAAATGGTGTGCATAAATATATACAAAAACTCAAAAGCATACCACCGTAACACGTCTAGCAAACTTTCAAAATAATTCAATTCAGTCAATATTCACATGATTATAAATATTTGCGTTTTGTTTTCGTTCGGTCTATTGCTTGTGACTAATTTCAGAGCGGACCATTACACCAATTCATTTTGCACAGAGCATCTATTTACCCCAGATCTTGATTTCGCATGAGGAAGAATAACATTACATTAAGACATGTACCAAACGCTTCAGATTTTGCCCTTGGACGGATTTTTTTCTTCGGATACTACAATGTACCTGAATCAGTCCTCTAACGTATACGGCATTTTTTATTGTTCTGTAGTTGTCACCGGAGGAAATCTTGTGCCGAATAAACCGCAGTTAATCGCCAGTACGACTGATAACACGTGGGAAAGGACGTTGCAGGTTTCACTAACCAACCCGCCTACGCGATATTTTTACATTAACTTCAAGTCGAATATTGTGTGTGAATTTGCGTTATATATATATATAGAACGCATATACTATATATATATATATATATATATATGTGAGAGAGATATATATATGTGAGAGAGATTGTGTATTAAAATACTTTGATTTCGAACGTATAAAACGATTAAGTATTTCCTTTTGTCTTTACCCTAATGTAAAGTATTTTGAACTACGTTTGCAGTTTTATATTTCCTAATTTGAATATTATATAACAATGTGAACTACATGATTTTATGTTCCAGGCATTGTATTTGTGGTTAATGTCAAATACGAAGAGTTTTTAATAATTGAAATAAGTAAATGTGATGGTTTAAAACGCTGATTTCATTGCACATCTGAAAATACCCAAGTAAAAAAAAAATAGAAACTTACCTGGGCGATTACTCTGTCTATGGACGGTCTGTTAAAAGTCGTGCCGGCGTAATAATAAAAAAAAAAGTTTTAATCTATCGAAATAATCAACTCGAATATAAAGTGTAGACTAAATACTGAGAAAGTGCTATTGATGCGAACCAAGGAACAGAAACGGTGTTTATTTTGAGAAACAGGCGCAGGTTGCTGGAGGTAATACTTTCAAAGCAGTCGCCTCACCTCACAGGTGTCGATCAGTATAGGACTTGGAAGCATCGGCCCACTAATATCCTCCCTGCTTGCAGAGAAAAGTACCACTGGACGGGGTTACTGTTCCTCTTCTGCGAGGTTCTTACACTATCGTGTTTTATGCTTCGTCGTCTCAATAAGCGCCGTCAACATCCGCGGGCCGCTCCAATCCTGCCGGCTAAAAGGACTAAACTTTTCCGCCTCCTCTCCTCGCTCCTCTAATCCCAGGCTTTGCGAGCTCAGCATTAAAAAATTTTCGGCTGCAATTTGGGATTAGACAAATTCTCTTGTTACAAAAGGAGAGCGCTATTTGATATCTTGATACTTGGAACAGGTTGATGTCGACGTCTTAGACCAATATCGCCCCGTTTAACCAGACAAACGAAGCAAAACTATGCAACTTCTAATTTTTAAAATTTAAAATGCGTTTCTGTTGTTTCCGTCAAATATTCATATAGCCTTTCAAATGGCATACATACATTTTGTTAACCATTAAAGTTAAAAAGTGTAAGGCTACAAGTGACTAACACAAACACAGTATGTGTGTGTATATAGGCCTATGTAAGACAACTTGGTTAAAAATTCATCGGCACTGTTTTTATGTATGTGTTTATATATATATATATATATATATATATATATATATACACACACACACATATTATATAATATGTCTGTATCATGCATATAAATAATACATATAACGAAGTTCCGACAACCAAGTTTTCTCAAGCTTATGTCGCTTTACTTTTTTTTAGATCTATAGAGGAACCGTGTAAACTAGGCCTTTGATTAGATGTTCCTTATGGTGTGGGGGGTGTGGGGGGGAATGTAATTTCGTTTGTCTGGCGGTCACTTGCTTTGAACATTAGCTCGCTTTCAGCTTCGGCCTCGATTAGAATGAGTTGATTTTGTGAGATCAACAAAAGAAGCGACCGTGGGCGTATTGGCGTCCTTCGGAGCATCTCCGCGAGCCCTTTGAGGACCCGCTAAGGAAGCGCTGCGTTCTCCATGATATTCTGTTACCGTATTTTATTGCCATTTCTTTGGGACACGGATTCTTCAAAGGTGCTTTCTTTTGATTCCAAAAGTCTGATTCTTTCTGCGGCTATTTCATTCATTTTCTGGATCGGCTGCGTTTTTCTTTAATTCCTTTCACGTTTCCCCTCTGTGTGTAAGAAGACTGTCCCTGTTAAACTTTACGCAGACTATTCTGAAATGTAATTCTAAGTGGGGATTAGCTCTTCATTAATATTCATGAGATCTAGGTATAATAAAAAATGAAAATAAATAAAATTTACGATTTAAACCTTCAATATTTTTCATCCCAGCTCTGTTTTTTGGGCTTGATAAGGGGGGACGCTTTGTCACTGTTCACACAACGTTCGCAAAAGATAACGTGTATTTACAATGGCGAGTTATCTACCAAAATAATCCGTTTATAAATTTGATAATCGTTTTGTAAATTGCCTACTAAGTCCGACAGCCAAAAGACAAGTTTCTTAAAGCAGAAAGTAAACCGATGTCATTAACCTGCTTAAATGAGTCATTGGGCAATTCAGTTTAGCATCAAATTACCAGTTTGAGTGTATTTTGCGGGTAATTAAAAGTAAACCACAATTTGATTTAATATGCATGGTGCATTTTCAGAGAGTGACACTTAGAAATCTGCCTCCTGTCTTTTCATTGTTAAAAAAGTGTTCAAAAGCAAAACACGCGGAAATTGCGAATATTTTATCAATTCTAAACTCGAATCGATTCGTTTAAAAGAACGATAAAACACATTTAAAAATTTAAATGCATACTGCAATTTGTGTTAGTAAAATTCAACTTCCTTTATACCTGCGCTGTTTAACAACAGAGAGAGAGAATTAAAACAAACGAATATTGCTCACTAATGGAACTTTATGTCGTGTATTTCAACTTCCCGTTTTATTTATTTATTTAACTATATATTTTTTTCCTGAGACTGTCGGGTAAGTTTGTTGTCCTCGGTTTTAATGGGAGGGGATTTTAAGTCTCTCTGTTCCGTAAGTGGTTCTCCCTCCAGTCCGTCACGGAGGGAGCACACGTCGATTGGTTACGGTGGGCGGATCCGCAGGTGTGTTACACTCTTAGAGGGATTGGGTTGAGAGAAGGTGATCAATCTCCATCTGTCTACATTAGCAATCATCTAAACACTGCAAGACACTGAAGAGCAGCCAAAGGTAATGATTTTGACTTTGTTTTCAAATCCTGGGACTCTTCAGTGTTTGCAGTAATATAGTAAAAACATGTGCGACACATTGCGCTTGATTAAAAACTTTTTTTTTGCGAGAAACGCTAACCCACGTTTAATTCCTTATTTGCCATGTAAGATATTTGTGTCTATTTAAAACAGCATTGATTTCCGAACTGCTTCCATCGGTGGATATTTTCATTCATATACGTCTTGTTTGACTGAAAGCTGAGAAATTGATGAAAAGAGACGCAGGATTTAAGAAAAGGTAAGAACGTGTACGAACTCGTTCGATGCGGCTGTGAATTTTTCGTGCTGGAGTTGTTCTAACTGACATTAACTTGTCTTCCCAACTTTAGATTGTGTCACATTCTTCCAATTTTCTGTATTTGGAAGCGACAGTGTCTCCTGTGTAACCGGAAGGACGACTGATGAATGTGTATATTCGTTTTTCGTTGTCTTTGTAATGTTGGCAAATCCTATTCGTAAGGAAATTCTGAGCCTTGATGTGCAGATCTATACTAGTATTAATAATTCAAGTGAATTTGAACGCACGACTGTCAGAAAAAAAAATATGGATGCAGATAAATCTTCTTGAAGTTTACGAAACGTTTTTCTGTGTCTCCTCCTTCTCCAAATGATTTTATTAATAGTCCAGTCTAAACTGCAATCAATTATTACGGAGTTTGGGCTACCGAGATGCGTCTGTTGTCTTAGAAGTAGCCAGTTTTCCGGCGCGGGGCCGAGATGGCAAGAGGGACGGTCGACCGTTGAACTTTTTAATTCTTAAACTTTTTACTGGCATCAAAATATTCATTGTCTTTAAATCCTTTCTTGTAAATTCTTTAACAGTCGATTGCCTAGATAATTTCCCAAATTACCCCAAGCACCATTTATATAAGGTTTTGTACAAGTACGTATCATGTATCTGACTCGGCAAACATTATTCTAAATCATGCATTTATGTTAAATTATGTAAACATTATTTACTTGAGTTAAGAGCAAGGCAACTGTGATTCTAAAATGATTATTTAAAAACGTTAAAGAAATTTACAAGTAGCATTTGCGGGCGGAAACGTTTAAAATCCCATGACATTTAATTAGTATTAACCACTCCAGTATGCAGATATGCAAAGTGTAAACACATTCATCTATAGATTACTGATAATTAAAATGTATTTTAATTCATGATAGCAATAAATGCTCGGACAAAATTGTCATTTAAATATGTCATTTTAAATAATTGGCCGTGAATGTTTCTAAAGATCTCTGTATAGAACAGTATGAAATCAAAAGAATAATAATGATAAATGAATTGCAAGTGTGTATAATGACAGTAAAATTGCAGAATCAACGGCATTTGTTTTTTGCTTTTTTCAGAAAAACCATTTCCAGGGGGGAACTTGTCAATATTTTGAAACAGACAAGAACTAATTGAAACTGAAAAAACACTAAATAACGTTTTTCTTTGTGGAATGTGCTCTTAAATTTGTGATCTTTAAGTAACTTTATACAATCTTGTTATAATAAAGCATTATAACACTAAGTATACAGTTTGAAGTCCAATTAATTTTGCAGGAAAGTATTACATATTTCGTTACTAAATTAAAATACAAACCAAAAAAAATCAGTTCTGAACATATTATATTTGAGATGTTTACATTTTTCACGTAATATTACGATTTTTTTTTCTAAATAGGTGTAACTACTTTAAGACCAGGCCTGTTTAAATGCAGTTTAAAATACGCGATTATGTCGGGTGAATAAGATTTGTGCAGAACACAAGCGGCACTTTACGCCTGTATTTCTCGGGGTGTTTTTAGCTTTTTCTTATGTGTCTTACTGTGTGGTTTTTCGGTTAAGGAAACTTTCTAATCCTATTGTTTTATCTTTAGCGAATTGCCTCGAAGCTTTCTTCGTCGAAATAATACATCTGTGGAAATCGGACTACTGGAGAGACCTGGGGGGGCCCGTGACAGCCTCTAGCATGATGTCATATCTCAAACAGCCCCCGTACGGCATGAACGGGTTGGGGCTGAGCGGTGCTGCTATGGACTTACTTCACCCTTCGGTCGGATATCCAGGTTCGTCCCTAAATCGAGGCACGGATGCTGCATTATATATACCGTCCTTTTAAGTAACCAATGAACGTGTAGGCCTACATATATGCACAGATACACACACGTTTATTGAATTAATATTCTAAATGATACGAATGATGTTAATTTGTGTTTTATATATTTCACGACCCTGACCAGGATAAGCGGTTGGGGTTAAATTTTTAATAGGCCTTTATAAAGTACCTATTTGAATCGGGCTTCAGGCCCGTTTCTTTTTAATAACTTATTTTGGCAAATTAATGCCTTTTTAATGTATTTATGATGTTTCGTTTTACGGCTTCTAAAAAGTTAAACATAGCCTACCTTGTTGCGCTTGCATCTCTCAATTATTTCGATATACACAGTATAATGAAAATTCATAGGTATACGGCCTACTTGTAATTACGACTTCCTTTCCGGTAAATTTTGTTAAATTTTACGGTTGGCCTCAAATTTAATTAAACTCGTGTTAAGGGACTAAAATTCATTTTTTTTCGTGTGGCTTTTTCCCCTTTATACATTTTAGCCACTCCACGGAAACAGCGACGGGAGCGAACTACGTTCACTCGCTCGCAACTGGATGTCTTAGAAGCGCTCTTTGCCAAGACGCGCTACCCGGATATTTTCATGAGAGAGGAGGTCGCCTTGAAAATTAATTTGCCGGAATCCAGAGTTCAGGTATTGTGATTTATGACTACGCAGCTGCCAGCAATACTATTAGCTTAATTACTTTTGGAATGGACTACTCCTTTGCTGCTGTCTGGTGTCGGAAACTTTTTCTTGTGATGTTAACGCCGTTTCACTCCGATTTTAAGCAGTTTGCTCACTTGCCCCCCCTTGTGTCGACTTTGTGTAAACATGGGGAGGAATTGCAATGGAACTTGAACACCTTAAAGACGGTAATGAGTCACCGTAGATCATGGCGATTTATTTTCATAATAGTTGCGTTTGGTCACATGGGGTTTTCACAAAATATATTTACAAGAGCCTCTTGTTACTGTTCTGCGATTTACAGAATTGCGTTCCCTGGATTTAAGGTTAAACATCATTCTCTTAGTTTTCACACTGGGGAACATGTGGGTGACTCTTCAGAACCGAAAAATGAGTATGACTTTATTCACCCAATTTTATTTTATTTTTTCGGCGGGGGAGGGGGGCTTGCCCTGGACCCTTAACCGTTAAGAACAAATGCCTAGACTTCACACCACGGCCTTTTCTCTAAAGGTGTCTGAAATGGTTCACCACAAGCAGGGCCACTTCAGCCCAGAGATTGACTCACACTTCTAAAGAGCAACCCAATAGCTTGTTATCTGCCCAGCATTCACAGGGTCTGAAATGCGAACCATGGTGGACGAGGAGGCGCCGGCCTGGACGATGCGGACTGATAACGTGCCTCAGATGTATAGCCATGTCGCTAATTTCACAGCAGCTTGCCTTCGTCGCGGCAGCGGCTTCCTTCTTTGTCTGAGGGTGTTACTCTGCTCACCCAGGTGTGGTTCAAGAACCGGCGAGCCAAGTGCCGGCAGCAGCAGCAGCAGCAGCAGAGCGGTGGCTCCAGCTCCAAGACCCGGCCCGTCAAGAAGAAGTTGTCGCCCGCCCGCGAGAGCACGGGTTCGGAAAGCAGCGGCCAGTTCAGCCCTCCTGCCGTATCCAGCACCGGTTCCACGTCTTCCTCCTCTTCATCCAGTTCCACCTCCACCAGCCACAATGGAGGCCTCTGTGGTCCCTCGACCTCAGTCAGCACCCCGATCTCCTCCATCTGGAGTCCGGCCTCCATTACCCCTGGCTCGACTGCCCCGTCTGTGTCCGTCACCGATCCCATAACCCCGGCCAATGCTTCCTGCATGCAGCGCTCCGTGCCAGCATCAGCCGGATCTTCCTACCCCATGTCGTATAACCAAACCGGGGCCTACGGCCAGGGCTACCCCAACCCATCGGGCTCCTACTTCGGGGGAGTGGACTGTGGTTCGTACCTGGCTCCTATGCACGCTCACCATCATCCCCACCAGCTCAGTCCCATGGCAGCCTCCCCAATGCCGGGTCATCCACACCATCACATCAGCCAGTCCTCAGGACACAGCCACCATCACCACCACCAGGCCTACAGCGGGGCTGGCCTGGCCTTCAACTCCACGGACTGCCTGGATTACAAAGACCAAACAGCATCCTCTTGGAAACTCAACTTCAACACAGCGGACTGCTTGGACTACAAAGACCAGACCTCCTGGAGGTTTCAAGTGTTGTGATTTCTGATCCACTTTCCTCTAAAATATTTTTTTTCCCCAAGTATGACCCTGATGTTTGATATGCTTTAGACATTCACACACCTTTGCATTTTAAGCATTTAAATTGACCTATAAAAAGTTTTCTCCCCACCCCAAAAGAAATACAAACTTATTACTAAAGAATCACTTTACACTTTTCACATGTGTAGGCACACTGAGTACTTTTTCAAACGCCTTTCTTCAACCAGACCTCGACAGCTTTTTTTTTTTTTACCTCTTTTGGTCTGCACCACCACCAGACCGCTAAGAATTTATTCTTTGATTCCAATCAAGTGTTGTACAGATTTTTTTTTTTTAGATTGGAGAAGATATTTTAGACAGCTGCGCAATGCACCTGAAATGTGTAGATATGTATTTAGGTCAGTTGGATTGACCAAGTTTTGTTGGCAGAACTGTACCTGAAATTAAGAAGATTTTAACCGCACAAATAAATATGAACGCATCCGGTTTGACAGAATATGAATCGAAAATTCGTCAGTTCGATGTCGGATTCGGCACTGACGACTTCCGTCCGCATTAATCTGTGACTTAAAATGCTCGAAAGCTATGATTATCCCAGGAGCGTCCGTTCAAGTTGCACATCGCTCTGACCCTTGGAAAAAATGCAGCATCAAGTTAAATCCGGATATGGTCGACGGTGGGTTTGGAGAGACGTTTGTAGTCGCAGCACTTGAACTTCCCGTTTCGCCTGGACTGACTCTAAGGGAATATCGACTGGACACGTTTCAAATATGCCCGTAAATTTGAATGTATTTAAGGCAAATGCCCGTATATTCGTGTCCATACAAATAAAAATCAATTTAACGTACTTTTTTCAATGGTCTTTGAGTGGATTATTTTAAATTTTTAATTTAAATATTTAATTGGTATTTATGCTTCATTAATACCGAGAATATTAAGTGTTGTCAGTTTATAATTACTATTAAATTCGTTATGCTTAACTGACAATTCATAGAATTTGTATTTTACCAAATATGCAATTTTAAAACATGTATTTTTAATTAATGCTCCGACAAACCATCACCCTGTGTAATAATTAGTTCTTGTTTATTTAATTTATTTTTTTCATTTCGCATTTAGGCGGCAGATGCATGCAGGGTGGTTGAATATTAAGATGACTGCAGGGAGATTCCCACGGTCTGTATAGTCGATAAAAAGAAATTATTCAGTTTGACGCTGTATTACTTGCGTTTCGATTATGTATTATTTACAACAGTGAATAGAGAAATTATATATAGGTCTATAGGCCAGCCTACTTTGTATCAACTATTTCTAGGCATATTTGTACATCTTGTGGTTTTTATTTATTTTATTTTTGCGAAATGCACTTTTGCTTAAGCTAAGTTTTAACTGTGTCTGGCATTTAAATTAAATGCTAATCAAACCGGGTAGTCACACCGTACTAGAGCTGCACTTATCACTATGGTGGACTTCCGCCGAGCTCTTGGCGCGTGCTCAACGAGCTTATCTCAATTAACCCGGCTGAATATTATTACTTTTGATTGGGTAATTAGGTGGGTGGGACAGGGCTAATTGGTCAGATCCAAAGGGACTACATTAGAGCAGCAAATTGCTTTCAGCAAGTTAAAATTATATATAGGCCGTTAAAAAGCGCTAAGTTGTCCGTGACAATGTTTAGAATCCTTCTGGGTATATTCGGGCGATGTGTGACTAGGTAGTAGACGTAACATCATTTTTGGTTTGAGAGAACTTTATGTTAGTGGTCCTATGGGAAGACGCATTACCTTTTATACCAAAATTAATTGTTTGATCTGTGTGGATAAGTTTTCAAGTAAGAAACACGTCCTCACAGCGGCCAGTCGCTTGAATTTAGATTACGCAAATAGTCGTTTTAAAAATGCGATCCAAGTTGACACACCACGATAATGTCGGTATTAAATTAATCATGTCAATGTCGTTAAGGAAGCAACTTTCAGAGAATGCATGGAATCGTGTGTTGTGTTGTGAAATTGCGTTGTGTTGTGCGTCTTGGGGGGGAATCGGTCATCAGTCTGGTTTATAAAGTAGAAAATTGCTGCTTGCTGTTGTACTAAATCACCACGTAAACAAACAGGAGGACAAATGAAGGCGTGCTGTTTGCCCAACATATGCTGTTCTGGATGTTCGTGACAACGTTGCATGGTTTTGTCTGTCGTCGCAGAGGAGGACAAATGCGCGAGATTTCAATTAACACCGGCCCGTGCTCTTTGTATTGTATGTTAATAATTATGTGGCACCTGAATAAACAAGGCTGACTAAACAGACCTGTCCGCGAGGACACAGGGACTGTTTGCACTGCTGCGGTTCTTGCTAGTACCCACTGGGCAAAGTCAGCGGGCTCCTGCCGCTCTCAGGCGCTTCACAAACACGGCCGGATTTGGTAAATTTGCATCAAACTGGGTGGACCAATATGGAAAATGTATTAAGGAATCCCGTGGCCGATGGTGATCGCGTCCTCACAAAGAGCACCTGTCCGACGCCCGCTGTTATTTCTGCAGAGATGAATAAGGATTACCCCCATCTGACAACAGGGATTCACGTAAATGCAATTTTCAATCAGCAAAGGACGCTAAAATACTCCCTTTGAACGATTCACGCTGTAGGCCTATACTTTCCACAATAAAACGGCAGTTGGTTCTTGTGCGCGATTTCAACGCCGCTATCTCGTAAGTAAAGTTAAAACTAATTACTCGGCAAATCTGAATGCGATCAGTTTTTGTTCGTACAGCACTAACCTGTGGCAATGGTTGTTTCCTTCTGGCTCCTTAACCTAATGCTGGATTTACCTTATTTTAAATGGTGTTGTAATTGCTTGTTAAAGGTTTGAAAATGTTTCGAATTCATTGTTACAGAGGGGATGTCTGAGTTAAGGCAGTATGCTGAACGTGAAGCTGGGTCCATTTACTCCTATTACTAAATGTATCCCGGAGCACCCCTGACGGCATGAAAAATACTTATTGTATCTCAGATTGTGGTCGTACAGACGTGCGTTTTATTTTAGAAACATTTTGAAAGTAAAAAAGGGGGAGACGTCACTGCCACTAATTGTTGCCTGCAATTCTTTATGCCATCACGCTTTCAACCATCATATAGGCTGTGTGAAGCTTGAGGCGATTGTCGTTGAATTTTAAGATGATTGCTGTACTTTGCAGGTTGGTATCTTAGCAATGGATTTGCTAATGAAAACCTTGTTGGTCTAGGCCGCTCTGAAGATCTGTCGTGGACCTGTCCCCTGCGTTTGTTTCTATTATAATCTAGCCCAAACTTTGTAGCTATATATATAGCCTATATATATATGAGAGTTCTCCCAGTAGGAGCAGTGCATATAGTTCTGGCCACTACACATCTTTTAAAATAAGCAGAGGTGTATAATTAAAACCGCATCAAAACAAATGTGGTTAATATCCCTAGAAGCGTTACACAAAATATTCAGCTGCTGCATAATCACGTAAATACGTATCCGTTACGCAGACATCCCACCCCTCCCGGAAGTTGTGGGAGTTTCTCGCATATTGACAGCAGGTTTCTGTGACTACCGAACTTGTGACACTTAACGATAATGCGATACCTATCGAAAATTTTGCTTCCGCTATTACCCATGCGCGCCATCTCCACGCATGCGTACACGAGACCGCATATTTCAGTACTATTTTAAATGCGCTTCATCCCCCTTCATCCGATACCCCGTCCCCAGCCAATAGATTTAGGTGGTGTGATTTTTTTTTGATACCGTTATACCGCTGCAGACATTATTCCGCGGTAGGTGGTATTTTAAAAGTCATTCGTATTCTGCTGAATGCCGATTGTCCCCTCATCTACATCCCTGTAATTAGTGTCAAAGGAGGGATCTGTAGTTACACGCCATTTCTCATTATGATATAAAAATAACAAATGTGTAAACTAACACTACATCACCCTTAATAGTTACTAATATGTACATCTAATGTAGATAGAATGAAATATGGTTACAAGGGATTTTTCGTTTTCACCCATAGTCCAGCCCCTGAAAGTTTGAATGATCTAGCATTTTGCTTAAAACGTTTAGAGACAACCGATTTAGACTAACGCTTGTCAGTTCAAATGCATGGCAAAGGTGCTTCCTCTAGTGTTATCAAAAGTACTTTGTTTCTTCAGTTAACTCTTGGATATTGCTTTACATGTGTAGAGGTTGCTGAGATGCTGACCAAAAACAAGTTTTTAGTACTGTTGACCATTTTATCTAGCCTGTACTGTGCTGGCACCTTGAAAAATACAGCGTACACTGTAGCGTTTCAAAAAGATTTCTGCATTGTGTAAGGTTTACTATGGTTAATACAACAAAATTCTGTATTACGTTCACTACAAGACGTGTGACTAAGTTGCAATGACTGATCCATCCATCTTCTGTAACTACTATTCAGGGTCGCAGAGAGTCAGGAGCAGAAGATGGGAAACAACCAGGCACACCTATGGGCAGTTTGGTAAGTCCAGAGCAAACCCCACAACCACTTGGGGAGAACATGCAAACTCCACAGAGATTTGAACCCTGGTCCTAGAGGTATGAGGCAATAATGCTAACCACCACACCACCCCCTGGCAACCCACCTATTCATCGAAATATGTTTCTAACATGCCCATTTATAACTACAAGCAATTAAGCTTTAACATGGCATGAGGCTTAATTGTCCATTTACATCAGTCTTATAAATATTTATGTAACGCATGGCTATCTAATAGGAGATGTAGATTCTGCTGCATAATCTGCTCAAACTGTATCCTCCACCCCTCTACTCCTAGGGCCATGATCCGAAATTTGTATGCAGGAAATCTTTTCAGTGCCTGGAACAAAATTAAAGGGAAGGATGAGCTAGCAATAGGTTGGACCAACATCCATGCAGAGAGGCGTTTGATAATGACTGTGCCGCTCCTCTGAAGTCTGACTGCAGCATGGCTGCAACATTTTTAAAATCACAGTGAATATCAAAGCATGCATTGTTGAATTAATACTTAAAAATGGACCCCTAATGAACACATCAGTAAGGGAGCAGAAAGTAGTTTTTTTTTTTTTTAATCAATAAATATGAAAGACAAAGCCGATTGAGGGAGCTAATTGTGTCAATTTTTAAAAAAAAAAAAAAAAAATCCTTCATGATCTCCTGTCCATTTCCAGCATCGCTAGTTGTATATTTTATATGGAAATCCTCTTAGAATGCAAAGTAAATAGATTATGATACTGCGGGGGATTAAGGATCGCTGGATGCTGTCAGATTAATTCCGTGTACAGACCGTCAGCAGTCCTGACGCCGCCGATCGCAAGCGCGGCGCCGCTACTTAAAACCCGGGTGTAGATTTCGCTCATGAATAAGGAAACATGTCTAATGTTTGAGAAACGGGAAGAGAAAAATCCAAAAAACAGCATAGCTGAACATTCACCGCCAGCCCATCCTAGATTGTCTCTGCACTAGGGCCTATTAGCTAAACGGCATTCCGACACAGATTTAATTTAAAACATAAATTTATTCAGTTGTTTTTGTACATTCACCTGTACCTTGACTTGCGCTAATCCCTGGCAACAGGTGAATGATTTTAGCGCATAGCATGTGTTTGCATTACAGCAGCTAACACACGGGCACAGTTAGAGAAGTGAAAATACTTTTATTATAAAAATATACATTATAAACATGAGATTAAACTTTTGACTGGTAATAAAAGCATTATTTAGTTCCACATCCGGGTTTGCATCTGACTGCCTTCCCTATGATGGTTAAACTGGTGCAGTGTGGGCCAGAAGGGCTGCTGAGAACAGATTCTTTTTATGTTCTTCACACTAAACCAAAATGAACAATTTTCAGGGATCCCATTTGTCCAGTCACCTGAAAATAAAATAAAATTTAAAAATAACCGACATCACATTAAATACAAAAAAAATGTGAAATATACAGATGTGTAAAATGTAACTTGTAAGCGACTTGAGGGTAGGTTTGAAAGACCTGTTTTCTCACCTGATCTGCACTGTCGACAGGGTTCATTTCTACAAAACAAAAATCCATTAAAAATAGGTTAAAATTTGGCAAATGAAAATGTGGAGTGTGCACCGCTAACCCTAACAGACGCCTTTTGAGAGAGGTGCAGCTCAGATCTGCTAGATAAACTGTTATCAAAGGTCTTGGGAACTTGCAGAACATGAGAAGCTGCTCAGGGCTGTAAGCCCCCCCTCGGAGAATCCCGGATCCTTTCTCCCATTTGAATTTGGTGTCAGATCAGCTGCCTCTTTCCATTCCATGTCTAAAGAGTTTGGGAATGCCTGGTTGTTTGGGGACAGGCTACGTTAAGATGGACGAGGGAAGTTTTGGGATTGTTTCCTTTTATAGCAATGGATGCAAGTTGAAATCGAGTTGCGCAATCCAGCAAGAGCACGGAACCAAGCCAGAGTGAAACGTGCATCATCGTGGAGAAAAAAAGCAGAAATAAGGAAGAAACCATTGGCTAAGACCTCAGCTGAATCTTCAGATGTTCAATGTATTTAAATGTAAACAACTGCCACTCAACTGAGGAATTTTTGAAAGGCTGACTTAATTCTGAGCGACTTTAAAAAAAAAAAAATAAATAATAATAAAAAAAAATTCTGGGTTAGGTAAATATAGAAACTGCTACCCATATTCCGGAAATAATCCAGCATCCAGATTGCTGAGCTTTGTGCAACCGAGACAATCGGTGAATCGCATGAGAGTCCTTTTGGAATTTAAATTTGACAAAGTGGGAATGTCTGAAAGACCTGATGCCCCTCAGATGTGAGAAGTGATACTAAGACTAACAGAAGATAAAACTGTCACCGGCAAAGTTCAGGACTTGCTTTCGGAGAACTGTCATGAAGTACTTTTTGTTTAAGCAAAGTTATAAAAGTTGTTTTGTGAATGTAGAACTTGTGCAAGCATAGACCTTCAGAGACACAGGTCTTCAACACGCTGCATTCTTTATCATTGTATAAATATTACAGTATTGACCATTTTTTGTAGCACTTTAATAAGTTACTGGGCCCTTCTTGACGCCATGTCAAGGTTGGTAGGTTGGTCAGTGAAATCCTGAGAAACATTTTCTGCATCCCATCAAGACCAGGGTATGTTGTATCTCTTGCAGTTGCTAACATCTGGGTGAATAATCACTTGGAAGTCTTAGGTTTGTTTTATGCTGGAGCGCATGACCTGCCAATTCTAAATTTGTCCTTGACCTATGAAGGCCCGGCGATGGTCACTCACCTGCTTGTGTCTGGGGCCCGGGTTGGTCTCCTGTGGTGGTCCCTGAGAATGCACCCGTCTGAGCTTGGCCTCCCGGCACACTGGAGCCAGAAGAAAAGGAGCATGGGGTTTCATAAACTGCCTTAACCCACAGAGATGGCCAGTGGGAGCAGTCACTATGTCTATCATTGGAAGGTTGCTGGTTCAAATCCCAGGGTCACCCCCATGATTGATTTCACCACTGGGCTGTGAGAAGAGCGATTAACCCCCCTGTCGGAGCCCACTTTCTTTGGATAAAAGCATTGGTTAAATGAAAATGTAGATGTTACCGCTGGTGAAGTCCTGTGAGGTTCTACCGCTTGATGGGATCGTAAGGTTCTTACCCACCGGTACCGTACTTCTGTAATTCGGTATTCACGCCAAAGTACAGGTGTGTAAAGAGATACAGGAAACCGGCTTTGCCGGCGAGCTGTTGCCAGCGGGTTCCATGTCCGTCCTCCAGCGAAATAGACACATCAAGCGATTCTCCGAGCCACAGTAACACAGCCGATGCCGGGGGGGGGGAAGAGAATCCCCCACGGGCTACGACAGACGGCACAAAACCGATTTTCCTCCCTTCCCTGGTGCCGCGCTGACCTAGCGTTGAGTTTAGAACCCCCTCCAATTCGCCCCCCCTCCACCCGAATCTCGCTAAGCCTCACTAGCTTTCCATAAGCGACAATGAAACTTCATCTGAGACCAGATTAGATTGCTCGAGGAAAAACAAAAACTAACGAGAGACGGGGGTGGGTGGATGGGGAGGGGGAGGGGGGCAAAGGGGAGCTCTTTTTTCCTTTCAGGCGCCATTATCTCCTCTAAAGCATCTTGATCAGCTTTCTCCCGCTCCGGCGCTGGCATGGCTGTGGCCGGCTATGGCGGGGCTTTGGGTGCCAAATTGCCGTAACCCTCTTACTCTGTGTTCTAAAAGGAGCTTAAGTTGGTCCATCTTTTTTGGGCTGCGCCTGTTTAAATTGGCCAGTGCAGGGGATGGAGGATTTAGGGGCAGACAGGCGGGGTAGCTGAGTAGTGGGGGGGCTTAAAAGAACATGTGGCTACCCTGTAGTCAGCAGCTATACTGTCACCAACCATGAAACACCTACAAGGGTGAAATGCTGAGAGCCAGTCTGCAGTAATACACAGAGATCCACATTAAGCCAAATGAGTTGGGGGTAAAAGTATTAGTATCCCTCCCAAAAAACATGGAAGAAGGAAAAAGCCCAGAACAGCACATCTGTGTTGGAAATGACCTTTAGACTGTCATATAACAGTTATACTTATATAACTGTTATAAAAGTAATGACTGATCTCAGATCAGTTTCTTTCCTGAAAACACACATCACCAGATGTTCCACTCCTGACACCCGCGGGGAAGTATCAGCAAGTATCACAGACTGGGCCCGACGGCCTGCTCACCGGACAGGCACGCCTTCTTGACAGTGCGGCCTCGGTAGGACTCGACTCCTGTCATTGGCCATTGACGGAGGCTTCCGCTTCGCTGCCTTGTCTCTGGGTTGCTCCGTCATGCTGTCAGTCACAGAAGGGTCACGCCCATGGCTCCCTGTTCCTTGCAAATACAGCTCCTCCCCTGGCAACACAAACAAATTCAGCACAAAAAAAAACCCAGAACTTCCAGGCACTTCGTCTGGGATCAATAGGAGCCCCTTGTGGGATCAAAGGAATCCGGAATGCCTCGCTGGTTCCTGGTCGAGAAGCTGAGGACCACCTCTCTAAAGCATTGGAGTCAATAGGCTTTTCAGACCATAAGAGGTGGGATAAGGTGGGGGTAGGGGTGGAGAGAGACTGTCAGAGCACAAATGTGAAGCGCTTGATGAAGACCAAAGAACTCCACACTCGGTATGGAGGTCCCTCACCAGTAAGACACAGCAGGTTCCCCTCGCTGCTCCCAAATGAGCTTCCACAACCTACACCAGCTCTTCCCCACTCACCTTCTCCAGTCAACCCAAATCACTTCTCCATCCTATAATAATTTGCCTGCATTTTGCAGTAAATTCATGCCAGATTCACATTCCTCTGACCACAAGGGGCACTAGGAGCTAAAAAGTGAGAGTCTCAGGGTCCAAGGTAACCATATAGAGCATGATCCCTGCATTGCAAGCTGCAGGAAGCTTGGATGGTGTATCAAATGTTTTACCACAGGTTTCATTATTCTCCTACCTGGACCTGTGGTTGCAAAGTCTGCGTCGATCTGGTTGGCTTTCTTCATTGCCACCTCAGCCAGCACCAGCTCCCCCTTATCTTGAGCCATGTAATGGATGTCCTTTGAGGGTAAAGCAAAATAAGAGCTTAATCTAAAATGAATCTGGACTCCAATGACAATTGTCCATTTACCGGTTGTCAAGTTTGTGGCAGGAGGTGGAAGGAAAGTGATCCCGTTAGAAGCAAACATCAGGCTTCCATGGATGAAACGTGCTGCGGCTTCTTAAATGAGTCACGCTGTCGTCAGAAGTCCAGAACCCTACCAGAATTTGGACACAGTCTGTCACAGTTTTACTTCAAGCCCTATACCTCTACACACACACACACCTTTATCGCCAAGAGGAAACTTGCTCCATCTCTACAAACGGGTATCTTGGGGCATCAACCAATCCCCAAAATTTGGTGTTTGGCCACACAGTTAACTTCATGACTATAATATTCCTCCAGTAAGTAAGCTGGTCAGAATTAGCAATGTGATCATAATCATCGGAATATGATTCCTCTTGTGTAAATAACGTCTCGACCTGGGAGGAGGGGGCTGCAACATTTTTTTGGCAATACGATGACACCGCGGTGATCACCGTTTCGGCACACCCCCTGTACAGGGTCCCTGAGGCAAAGCTTGTTTGTTTGCTCTGATCTCACCCACTGTCCATGATTGGCTGACATAAATGTGATGCCAGGGGGTTGGTCAGCAGGACTAATTATGCAGTTACCAGCATGCTTTGCAGCGCACCATGTGCATCTTTAAATATAGTATGTATTATATAAATTTACACTAACTTCCTTTTTTAAAGAGGAGCCATATCCATTATTAAAGTGACTCACTCACTTGTCCCAATCCGTTTAGTTGCGCTCTCTACGTGAGTCTGCTGCACCGAAAACATTTTAAGCCCCCTAGGCTTGTGGTGTGGCAGAGTACAAAGTGCCGGCATCGTTTTAAGTTTGCGACCGACTGTTCGCGCCGACGCGTTCGATTTTGTTTTGTGCAGATGTCATTTGAAGTACACGGCCACCTTTAGTTTGGCTGGCCAGCCTGCATTAGTCGATTCTGCTCAGCGAAACCTTATAAAACGCAGATATATATACACAACTACCCAAAACCCCATAAGAGGTCTTCCTACAACACCAGTTGGACTAAACACACAACCACGTCTGCTGAATCACTCATGAGTAGAGTCTTCCAAGCATGATCAGGCGAGCAAAACACACCAAAGAGTTGGATCCCGTCTCACATTATACCTGCAGGACTCCACCCGTCAACAGGGTATGACTCTTGTTTTGGCCTGTCAGCCGGTAACACTCCAGTCTAATCCAACGAGACAGCCTTGGTGCGCCGCGACGACGGGCCTTGTGCCTGACCGCCCGAGGAGGCAAAGGTGGGGTACGAGAGTCGTTAACAAACAAAGCCGTCACACAATGCAGACACTGACAGCTGACGGGTGACCTAATTGGGTACGTCATCCTCCAACTATCGAAGGGTAACTGGAGCTGGAGAATGCAGTCTAAAAAAAAATATCCAAAAATACTCAAGCATTTGCCAACGCCCCCCTCACACAAAGTGTATTTCAGCTAACAAAGACCTTCTAATGTCACTTTAATTGTTTCTTTTACAACAATTGAATTCCTCGGGGCTGCAAGTTGGATAGCCCATGACCGTAAGAGATGCTGTTGATGGAACAAGGAGACCTACTTGGAGCACTAGACCTCTGTGTGTATCTGCCCATGTGCCATCTCACTTCTGTGGCTCATTGAAGGAGACGTTGGATGAAAGGTTCTGGTGTCTGTCTTGGACCCACTGTCCTCTTTAGCGTCTCGAAAGCAGCACATAGGCACATTCATGATTTCTTACTTCCTTGAAATGTACGAGTCACCAACCACACCCCCCAACTTCAAGATTCCCCCCACCTACTCGATCTTCCCCACGGCGGAACCCGTTGGTGCAGAATGAGCCGGAAACTTTGGGTCTGATTACAGGAGGGCATGTGGGGCAGGAATGAGGGGAACATCAGCACGGCACACACACCAGACGGGGCTCAGCAGACCCCAAGGCACAGGAAGGAGAGGAAGGGAACAGCCCCGAGCTCTGACACTGGAGCCACGACTGGGACTGTTTCCAGCTCATTCCCATCAGCCAGTGAAACATTGAGCGATGCTGAAGGTGCTAAATGCAATTCGATTACGTTCTAATGCTAAAAAAAGACACCGAGGCTGCAATGATTTTCGTCGGACAGACTATAAAAATATAGGGCAGCCCTACTGCTGCTGAACACCTCAGCGGTTGGTTGGGGGATGACATGCAGCCCAGGGCATCCCCTACTTAGTGTTTCCTGCACTGGAAGATGACTGAATAGATAACATACATGGTAGATACTTGCCATGAAAAGGTCTCTGGCACCGATGTCTACCGCCAGCAGAAAAGCTTTCTCAAATCGCTGGTACCTGGAGGGGGAGTTTATACACCGAATCAGACGAACGACAGACTAAGAATTCAAAGTACGTCTACAGAGGAGACCCATGTAAAAGTAGCAGCAAGAACCCGTCTTAGGAATCTCTAGGTTGACCGAGTTTCGAGAGGCGAGTCATAGAGGTACCATGATGCAGAGGACAGAGTGAAGGGCTTTGTGAAAGACAATACAGAAGTGTCGCGTGCACTCGCAGGCCGAAGGCTTCCGAGTCAGAATGCGTATCACAGACGGGGAGTATAACTCCGCCACCCCCTCTGCAAACTCGTCCGTCAATGCTGGACCAAAAGAATGCGGTTTTTGCTTCATGTCAGCATAGACAACGAAGTTGGGCGATAAGACAGCGTCTTGAATTCTCATCGCAGGAGGAACCCAGCCTCTTATATCCCAGTGCCGTGCTACCCCACAGAACAACAGGGAAGGAATGTGAGAACCTGAGGATAGTGCCACCTTCAGAAAGAAGCTTTGAAGCGATTTTTATTATTCTTTTTATTATTGTCTAGTTACTGAAATATTTTACCTAGTCCAGCCCTGACCTGTTTACAGATGTTTTTTCTTTTGTCCTGCCCTTGGGAGTCCGATATTAACCTCACAGAATGCAGTGGATGCGGAAGACCACCAGGGGGCACTCACCTGAGCAGGTGGTGAAAGAATCTGCGGGCATACTTGCAGATGGAGTCCCGGTACTCCAGGATCACCATGTCCGAGAGAGGCGGAGACGCCGCGTAGAACATGCCTAGAGTAGCCTCTAATTGAGCTAAAGACCAAAAAAAAAAAAAAGACAGACAGGAATATCATCAATAGGTCAAGGGGCAAGCAGACCAGCATCTGAAGCTGAATCAGAGAAATATGTCTTTAGAGCCCAGCTCAGAAATGACAGGGAGGCCACATCGAGGAGAGACCCAAGGCCTGCATTTACTGCAGACATGTGAAGCCCTGAGATCCTCACCCTCCGTATGCGCATTGAGCTCCAGCCTGAACAGGTGGTCCAAGATGTTGGTCAGCACTCTGTAGCATTCCCCTCCCATGGTGCTCCAGTCCATGGTCCCCAGCAGGCCTATAGCCTCCTCCACTTGCCCGCAGCGGAGCCTCTGCTGAACCACCTCTGCTGGCCCCAGCTGGCCACCGGTCAGGGCTCCTGGAAGGTGGACACAACATCGGACGCATCAGCCATGCAGACGGATAGGATCTGCAGCTGCGCAGCCACAGCTCGACTTGAAATCTCATACCACATCCCTCCATCCTGCGGCAATTAGCATATTAGCATTAGCAAATCGGCACGTTGTCACAGCCCTAAGTCGCCCAGGCGAAGAGACGTGGGGGGGTTGCTCATTGGGGACAGTCGGCCCAAATCTAAAATTGATTTAAAATGGAGGCAAAGTGAAGTAGGAGCGTCGGGGGGGCGGGGTCATACATCGGCCATTGAAAAATGACAATGCGGTGGTTATCAGCCAGGTCTGGGGGGGCCACAAAGGGTCCAGTGATGCCGGTCAATCATCAGGCTGAGCTCCCGAGTCTTTCGTCAGTGTCTGCCCTCGGATTAACCCCCCCCCCTCCAGGGGACTAACAAAGAGGAGCATGGGAAAGGAGGGATTAACCCACAGACCAGCCTCTGGACTTCTCTCAGGACCCAAGTAGGTGACCCAAGCGGAGCCCGTCCCCAAGCCGAGCCCGTCCCCAAGCCATCTCTCCCTGATGAGCAGATGCACCGTCTGACTTTGTATCTGCCGAAACTCTGACTCACTCACTTCGCTGTCTGAGGATACTGAACAATTATCATGTCATTAAATAAAACCGTTCTACTCCAAAGCGGAGGTGGATGTAGACAGACTGAAATCAGGTCGCATGTTTATTGTTGTTGCGGCATCCAGCCTAATAACTGCAGATCTTGTGAGGTGGTGGGGGGGTCCTCACCCAGCTTGAAGTATAGCACTCCCAGGGGGCCCCCGTGAAAGCTGAGGCCCAGCAGGTCGCACACCTGGGTGACGTCGGCCCCGGGGGTAGCGGGTAGCGTGGGCGTGGCCCACTGAAGGCCCACCAGCCCCCCTGAGGCCTTCATGTGTCGAGACAGGCAGAGGGAGGGGCCAGCGGGTGGCGCCAGGTCTTCTGTGAGCAGCCGCAAGCCCACGGGTGCCAGGGTGGCGTCGAAGCACTGCAGCTCCCCCTGGGGGCTGGCGATGGCCACCAAGGCACCTGCAGGGTGCCAGGCCGCCAGTGCGGGCAGAATGGGTGTGCGGGCAGAGAGGCGGGCATCGCGCCGGGCGTTCCACAGCACCAGGGACGAGTCGGACAGGCCCAGCAGCAGCGAGTCCTCCGCCGGATCGCGGCACCAGCAGGTGGGTGGTGCAGATATGGACACGCGGTCCGTCGACAGGCACTGGGGGTGCCCGCGCGCGCACTCGAACCTGCAGCCGAGCAGTGCCCCGCCTCCTCCTGCCGCCAGCTCCAGCGTGAGGATGTGGTATGGCTGTCGAAGGCTGAAGCAGCAGTCTAGCGGGTTGCCCTCGGTCCGCACGCAGCTCAGAACCTGTAGAACCACGGTTCAGGCGTCATAAGGAACAGGTCTGTAATGGCATCACCATGGTAAAAGCTCATAAGGGGAAACCACACACCCTGTACCCCTCAGTCCAGTCCTTGAGGAGCCCCAGATAGTCCACATTTTCATTCCCTCCCAAGCTTGTAACACAGATGCCCCAGTTATTCGGTGTTTATGATTGGCTGGTGAAAAACATTACAGTACTTTCAGTGGTCTTTTCACTGGAGTGAAAATATCTTTAACAAATATGGGAAATATCCTTGCAAATATGAAGCAGAGTATAATCTGCTTTGGAGAGTGAGAAAGTTCAGGTCCGATTCAGGGCCGGGATGAGCCAAGGACGATGTCAGCAGAGACGCCAGAGAACGAGGTCCGTGACTGTCTCAGCTGCACTGACTCCAGAAGGGACCCAGTCCACAAACACATACTTGTGAGAATAGGAAGACTCTCCCTATCTGACAGCACATGTGGTTGGACCCCTGTGATGACCACGGCACATTTCGCTGCCCGGACACAACTGCGGATCAGAGTCCGTGAACCCCCCCCCCCCCCAAGTTTGTCAGCGGGTGCCAGAGGAAAAGGTATTAAGCGGGTTGTCTGTCTGTTTGCAGGCAAGATGATTTCTTCTCCCATAATCCCCTGGGCTGATCCCTGGGGGAAGCAGCAGGAGCTGTCCCCAGGGATTATGGGAAATGGGAAAGAAAAGCCTTGTGGAAGGAAGAGTGGGGGGGGGGGGGGGCAAATGAAGTGCTGACAGAGCACAGAAGGGACCCTGGGACAGCAGGCCAGCGTGTGCAGTGGCCGCCCAGTGTAGGTGCACCTGCCACAGGCCACAGCTCTGAAGTGGCCCAAGTTCAACTGGATCCCACACTGGGTCCGGTGAGGCTGGCTCCATCTCCATGTTAAAAAAAAAAACTCCATCTTCAAGTTATCAAACTTGTGGCTAGTCGCTCTGTCTCAGGGTATACTTAGGTCTGTAGGGTGGGGAGCATAAGAGGAACCATAATTCATACAGAGGGGCCAACTTTACCACTTGCCAATGACATGTTTTGAAATCGGTGAGTGATAGGAGAAATGGGCCAATCAGCTTTTGACCCCGCCCATGCATATGTCCAGTAAGGGGACAGCTATAGTTCTGCTGCCAGCCTTGCGTCGCGGCTCCCGCTTTCGTGATTATCGCCCAGTTTGGCGTGACAGCCTGACAGCCACCAGATGAGGATAATCTTTGGCTACCCGGGGGCGCAGCGTATATAAGCAGAAAGTGATTAGTGCGCCAAAGTCAGTAGAAACAACCCCCCCCCCCCAAACTACAAAACATGGAATCTGGCTCTGCGGCCGAAACCATTTTAATACAGCCTGTCGAATGTCGCGCCCAGCCAAGGGGCGCCCACAAGCACCAGACTACCCAAGTGTGCTACTTGTACTTGGCTAACGGCGGTGGGGGTTTGGGGGGGGTCAATGCAAACAGCAGCAGTGGGAACTTTGCTTTGTGTTTTCTCTAGATTGACAAAGATTCAGCCATACGAAGCTGAAGCGAGCGTGTTCCGCTGAGGGATAAAGTCACCGAGACTCCGGTCGACATCAGGAGCCCTGACCGGGGTGGGGGGGCGGGCAGGGGAGCAGGCTTTCTGGGGGGGGGGCGGCGCCCCCCCCCCCCCGCCCCGGGGCACAGAAGAGGCGGCGGGGGCGGGGTGGGGGGGGGGGGGGGGGGGGGGGGAGGG
>JABFEA020000067.1:7393814-7404720 GCA_019775915.2 Cyphomyrus plagiostoma | reverse complement strand
ATATATATATATATATATATATATATATATATATATATATAAAGATTTTGTGGTCCTTTTTTTACATCGCAAAAACCTGGCATTTTAATGGGGGTATGTACACTTTTTATATCCACTGTATACATACACTTGTATTCATATCTTTGTGGGGACCTTACATTTATTTCTATCTGAAAAACCCTAATCCCAACATGACAACCCTAACCCCTATGCAGCCCTCACCTTAACCACAAGTAACCAAAGAAAATACAAGACTTTTGGGATTTTTAGTTTTGTGATTGCATTCACAGATGTTTATAAAAATTGGGAGTCTCCTTGTGGGGACCAAAAAAAAAAGTCCCCATAAGGTCAAAATAACAGGTTTTTAAATCACATTGTGGGGACATTTGGCATGGGTGGGTACACATGGGCGGGATTATTCAACTCCCCAGGTATATGTGTCTATCATAAGAAAAAACACTATCAATACCTGACAGTAGGAAAGGGCAACATTTGCAATTTACCAGAGGAGAAGAAAAAAAAAAAAAGCAGTATACTGATTGATTATCGCTTCAAGCTAAATGTGAGTGACTTGACTTGAGTCTTCTGTCTTGCAGGGGGTACATTGTGTGCAGGCAGAGGTTGCTGGCATCTCCTTTGTCAGCCCCCCAGCCCTAAGAGCAATCAGCTTCATATCTGTGCCAACAGACGTCACACCACGACCAACACCCCTAACGTCTCGGAGCAGATGAAAGCGCGATCTTGTCGCGGCACTCGAACACAAATACTCTTATATCTTACATCCCCGAGTTAGGTTTTCAAAAAGTTTCACAACGCTAGCTTTACAAAATCATCTCTCGAAGATCCTTCCAGCAAAACCTATTTCCGAATTTAATTTACCGGTCAAACGGAGGTCTCGCTGAAAGAAGCGTGGTTTATTTGGCGCCATGAGTGCTGTACCATTAAGGCAAAACTTTACAAGCTGTTATGGGATGTAAGACATGAAGGTCACTGTCCTGCTCCTCTAGGGGGTTGTGTTCAGCGACAACTGACAACTGGGCGGTAGGAAGCTGGGTTAAACTTCCACTAAGCCTCTGCCCTGGGCTGCCCAATCCTCATCAAGGAGCAACAATCTTAAAAAAGCAACACTCAAAGTGAAGTGATTTAGCTCAAGCACATAGATCATAGTCCGAAAGCCTCTGGGGACCATCATTCGGGTCCATTCACTGCCTGTTGTTTTATGTTTCATGCCTAAGAGTTACGTGGTCGTCCACGTCCCCTTAGATACCGTGCTGCCTGCGTAGCCCAGCCAGTGCAAGTCTGGGCCAAGGAGGACGCTTTCCAGTACCCAGAAACTGCAAGCATGACCATCTAAAAACTGGAACCCAACTTGGGCGCGATGGTGGGACTTTAGCGTGAGCTAGCTAGCCTTCTGTGGCCACTCGGAAGGCCACTCATGCCAGCCATGGAGGACAGAACGCACACACTGCGATGCGACACTCAGCAGAAAGAATGAACAAAGAAAGAGTAATTACAAAAAAAAAAAAATACAGAATACCCCTGACTTCTTGTTTGATCAGTACTGACAGGTCATCTACTTGCAGAAAATGGAGCAACCTGGCCATCCGTGGCCAATTTTGTTTACATGCAAAGAAGCATTCGTCATGGAGTATAGGGTGTGCATGGAGATTCCCGGGATGAGCACAGGTGGGTGAGACCCCGAGCCACCTCGCATTCCAGCAGCGGGGACACCCAGCCAGGCCCGAACATCAAAGCCACGTCAGATCTCCTGTGACCAACACCTCAGCCTTGAGCAGAGATTTCCACTAGGTTAAAATAAACACGCACCCACAGACGAGCGCACGCATTAGCACTCCGATCTCAGGTGGAGTAAAGCGCTCGGCTTTAATTTGAGGATTGCGAAGAATTCATTTTTGTTGCTTCAAAAAGGAAACCGGAGACGAGGTAATTCAAAGCAGAAGTCATTCCAAACTGTCGTTTTCCGAACCTGTCTGTTTATTCAGAAACTTCATAGCAGTGCTCCCACTTCAAAAAGCTTTCCCACACACACTCACACCCTGTCTAACTTCAGGTGACAGGTTTGTCTTTCTGAACACTTCGGTTCATGAAGAGGCCTGGTGTTTTAGCTTTGGGCCACCGGTAACCTGGAGCAACTCTGCAACATCACAGCGATTCTACGCTAGCCGGCAGCTGTCAGACAAATTCTAATCCCTGTCCCGGGGTGATCCCATGCCTTTTGTTCCCCCCGGGAGCAAACCTGACCTCCTGCTTGAAGAGTCCCTGCATACCTGTCCAAACTCACGGCACAGGATGGGAGGTGGACTCAGTCTTCCCTCTCTGCAAGTAGAGAGCCGTCAACTTCAAAGACGACTCATGTCTCTTTCAAGTTGGGCTAAGAGACCTGAGACCACTTTCTTTTCTGCCCTCGCTCATTGTTCTTCACTTCTGGCAGGACTCAACTGGGGAAGAGCTTGTTTTACAGGCCGTGATCCTCTGCCACAAGCCCCACTTAGCCTGTCATATTCTACAACAAGTCTCCACACCTCAGGCACCAGCCGCGCGGAAGCGGTGCTGGAAGACCGTGAGTGGCGTGTGGCTCAAGCCGGCTCAGTAGCTCAGTCTGGCTCATCTCGGGGGTGTGAACCTTTTCGTTGTCACAGGGTTAGGGAGGGTGGAATGGGCTCCCAGATTCATGGGGGCAAAAACAAAACAACTTGATGTTGGTAAAACCGAGACTTTGGACTCTTTTCAGGGTTTCAGAGGCTGTCAGACTACGGTTCAGGAAAGAATGTGTGTGTGTGAGAGAAAGAGAGAGATGAGATGTGTGCAGCAGAGCAGGTGAAATTCACTTCACATTCTGATAAGAAGTCCAACCTCATCTATTCCCTGGTCTCTGTCTCTTTGTCGTTTCCCATAGCACAGAGGACAGGTCAATTGTGAGCATCACAAATTCGGCAGGTGTGAGGGAGGGGCATTCCAACTACCACCTTGACCTAAAGAGACCCGTGGAACCTCCACGCTTCTTATTTAATCACCTACAGATTAAATTAATCACCTTCCCCGTTAACGTACTGTTTTTTTTTTTTTTTTTTACTGCCGTCTTCCAGCTATCCGTCATCTTTAATTATGCCAAACATGCCGTGTCCTCGGTTTGTGCCCAGCACAATGGTCGCCGCTCAGACTCCTCACGGGCACGAAGAGACAAGAGAGAGAGATCCGGGGAACTTCCTTGTCTGAAACCCAGAGAATGAAGGCTTGGGCTGGCCCTAGACCACAGAAACTACCACTGAAGTCCAAGGAAAACCACCCTGCATGACCTGAACAGTTAGAACCCAGGCTTTGAGGAAGGCAAGAACGGTGACAGTCTTGACACCAGAATGACCTGGTCCCACACCTGAACCCGGTCACACAACCTCCCAACCCCCCAGGCCTCCGGGGCACCCAATGTGCATTAACTCACCTATTGTGGGTGCGGTCTATACGTCACCTTGACAGACAGGTGCAATTAAAGGTCTAAAGACCTGCTTTGGTGACTGACTGCCAACTCTGCTCTCATCACGCAAATGTCTGCACCTCGGCCACCCGCCCATCACCCACAGCAAATCACTCAGGTTTGGGGTCAAAGATGAGGATGGTGTTCAGCAGCACACTTCCAGGGTTGCCTGCAGAGGTTCTTGCTGGGGTGATGCCCACTTCCCTGGCTGGGACGGAACCTGCCATTTAGTTTCGATTCATGACTCAACTTTCGGTATTATGGTACACTTGTCCTCACTACACCTGCTAATCTTGATAGGTCCCATTCCAAAGATGTTCTTGGAGAAAAACTGGAATGTGGAGAGCAAAATCTTACAACAAAAGCAAGTGAGATGTATTGTGAATGGCTGTTTAAAAAGAGTTTTGAGACTTTGGCCATTCGAGCATGCGTTTGTGTTGTGTCAAGGAGTGGCTGAATGTCAAAGATGCAGGAGCATGAAAAAAATAAAATTAAAACCATGAGAGAATGGAAAAAAAAAAACCCTTCAATGATTACTGCTCTGTCATAATAAAGGAGGGAATGAGAGATGAGTACTGATAAATATTTTTTCAATTGTTTTCGCGCAGGTTAACTTGTGAACCTCTCCAGGTGTGAACAGTGCTTCTCGAAGGGCGGCACTAATCTACCAGTAAAAGTGACAGATACATGAGGTAAAGAAATGCTCTTAGTGGAAAACAAAATGGTGGCGCTAAGAGACCTTCTGCGCCCCCCCACCCTGAAAACCTTGATAGGTGGTGTGGGCGGGGGGGTATGGAGGTGAGGTACAAGGAAGGAACCCAGCCAACTGCTGCTGAAGCAGGTGTCCACAAAGGCAGACAGGTGCAGATTTGATTTGTAGAGGGAGGAGCTTCTTTCAGATTTGATTATATAACTGGTCACTTTAAAATCATGAAATATAATTTTTTGTAATTTTTATATGCACTGTATGCAAGTCCCGTCCTATTCATTTCTTAAAAGGGCAAAATATTTACTTCTAGGGAAATAAACTCAGTAACATATCATACCTTAAAATTCATGGGGAAAAAAAAAAAAATCACATGATCCACTATATGAAGAAATGTATTCATCCAATGTGAATGTGGAGTTTGTATGTTCCCAGTATCAGACTGGTTTCCTCTAGGTCCTCTGGCTTCATGTAGTTAGGCTCATTGGGGTCTTTAAATTGTCCATAGAGTGTGAGTGTCTGTATGTGTGTCCCCACAATGTGATAAAAACTTATTATTCTGATGATGTTGGGACCAATGAAGTATGAACCAACCATAAACCTAAACCTAACCCTTCTCGTCTCTGAGATCCTGCATGAGAGATAGGCAGTCTTATGCATTGTGTACTCACTCTGCTAGAATTGAACAGACAGGCTCTTAAAGACCTTCAGTGTAGCAAAGTAATGATTTCCAGCCCAGGACCCATACCAGCAATCCATAATGTCAGGCCCAAATGTAAGTTACTTGTACAAGTGGGCCTGACTAAGATTCCAGGAAATCAGTATCACTTTGGGTCAGCTGACTGACTGCTGTGGGAAAGTTCTTTCCAGGGTCGAGTTGAGACAATCATGGAGAGGAGCCTTAACGAAAGAAGCGCTGCCCTCACTGGGTGCCTGCTCTGTTTCTACCCCAACCATAGACTCACAGGAGCCGTGATAAATGTTCAACCTTGGCTTAAAACCTGAAATAATTCCCTTTGATTGAGGCCCAAGTCCTTCTGTCAAGTTGGCTTGAGGTATTGGAGGTGAAGTAAATTCAGAAAATTGAGAAACCCTCACACCTTTACCCATAACACCCTCCTCTAAGCCACGACGGCAGAACGCCATCCTCAGGTCCAGTCGGTGCCTGGAGATCGACTGGAGTTGTAGCGGAGAAGGCAGGGCAAGAGAAACAGCAATACTAGAGTCTTCGCTGGTGACGGCATGATGTGGAAGGAGGCTGACGTGTCCAGGCTTTCAGTAGCAGCCTTTGGCGGCTGTGCTGGTTCTCTAGAAAATGGACTGTCACTGAAACCAGGCCAGACTTTCCATTCGCAGGTGACAAGACTGTCAAGGTAACTCAAACACAAAATCTGTGCTGTGGTGGCAATGCCCCCACTCCCCTCCCCGTGCCCCTAAATCCCCACACAAATAAACAGAACCAAAATAGGCAGACAGGTCCCAACTTGGAACGCAGAGGCCCCAACATCCTAGGAAACACCGTCACATGTGGGGGTGCTGGGCTGTCTCAAAGAGTGTCACACACCCCTACACCAGACAAAGGTTCGAGGTGTGCGAGAAGAGAAAAAAAAAAAAAGCAAAAACGTTTAATGGTGAGTTAATGTGCTGCCATCTGCTGAAAAAAACAAACATTGCAGTAACTATTGACATATATACCCCCCCCTCCCCCCCATTTCTCTGGGGAACACATGTGCAATCTAAAGTTGTATCAACGTCATTGCAGTGGATACTCATTTCAAGGTGTATTTAATACCTTATTTATCTAAGAAAATTCTGATAGCATTGTGAGTGACATGTACGGACAAGATTTCGCAAAGGAAACAATTGTTTAGGAAAGGGAAGGGAGAGATTTTTGAATTCGAAGGGTGACTGCCAAGTACCTGTCAACACCAGTGACAAACCAGTCTAACCTAATAGGAAGACACGCAATAAATGGAAATTAAAATACAGCTTGGCATTGTATGCCAATCCAACTAAATTCACCTTGATGACACTTAAAAACTCCTCAAGTAAAAATAACTGTCATTCAAAACAGTGAAAGTTAATTACAGGGCAGCAATACCAGTATATAAAAAATATCAAAGGATCGCCGAATGAACAGGGTATACAACTGAAGTAATGAAACTGATTTTTTTAAACAAACGACGCCAAAGGCGATTAATTCCAAAAAGAAGCAACGTCTCCCCCTAGCGTCCGAACATAGTTACTGTTATTAGACAACTACTAGTTCCCAACAAGACGCTTCAGTTTAACGGCTGGCAGTGGGACCGAAGGTGGCGGGTCGCAGTCTCGGAGCCCGCTAACCATGACCTCTGCCACGTACAGCGCCTCTGTTATAGATAAATGACGCTGAGTACTTTTTACCCAGCAGTCTGGCCATGCTGCCTGGGTTTGCAAGTGCCGACAAGTTGCAGTAGAATAGGAAACCCATTGGTCCAACAATGAACCTATTATTGCAGTCCTGACAGGGCCCAGTCTGGTACACCCCACTTACGCATCAGAACAGAAAGCTTTAGCGTTTTACAGCACAGTAAGTTCTATATTCCTGGGTCTAAGCAGGAGTGTCCTTAAGACATGCTGGGAGGTATGCGTAGTACTTATGTAAACTCCTGATTGTGCCAATGAACAAAGGCAAATGAAAAGATAGACACCTGGGATTATCCCCAAAAATATATTAAAGGCTAGAAAGCCTTTAGCGAGCAGCGAGGTGCTTATCAACATTGTCAATAATAGCCAATAATTTAAAAAGACTTGAATTTTTTCATGTACATTTATCCCATTTATGGTATGTACATTGTATGTGGACCTGTAAAGAAAGCCGTCATTTTCAGGAAATGCCTTACAGGCAAGGGCATAACTTTGGGTTGAAGTCTCCTCCATTTAAGGGGGTCCAAAGGGGTATATTGGCTGGTTTTGATTATTGAGGGGGTTACAACCCCCCATTCCCCATGTAATTTACGCCCACGGGTACAGGCAAGCCCAGACATCTTAGAGAGGAAAGAGAGAAAGACAGACAGATAGACACCACCACAAGCCAAGAGTCAAAAGCTGAGGGCATCAATTTCTCTCCAAAACAAGTAAGGCCCTCTTTTCCAAATACCAGCAGGCCACCAATTTCTCCACATGCGTGACTTTCTCTAGGAGACGCCCAGAAACAAACAACACAAAGCATCTCCTGCTTTTGCAAAAATGAGGTACATTAATTGCATCGCTAAATAAATAAAAATTATATACGCAAGAATTATAAACAATGCCCCTCGCAGAACAGCTATAAGACTATAGCCGATAGTCTTATAGCTGACGTTTGACATTGTCCCAATGACGACGACTATTAATTGACTGCTTGACATTAGATCCATTCTGTCGTAATGGATTTTGTCAGGAAAAACTATTCATGCCGTTCAAAAATCTTTTTAATTCTACCAATTTTTGCAGTAATTCTCTCACAGAGTGCCATGCCTCAGTGATCATGCACCCAGAGACCCAGCCTTGTAACCTAAGCTCAGCCTCTTCTGTTTGAACGTTGTAATGACCCTGTAATGAGGTCTTGCAAAATTCAGAGGTGGGATCAACTGACATGACATGGGGGGGGGGGGGGAGACTTTTCTGCCAATAAGAATCAGGGAAGATCTGAAATATTCCAGTATTTTGGACTTCCGGTATCCAACCAAAAGGAAACAAACAAACTCTCTCAACCAGTACTCTTGTCTGAATTAGCAAAACCAGATAGTTCACGACTCCAGTATTATGAGAAATTAGTTTGGGGAACACAGAACGCAGCCTAAGCACAGCAGTCACCGTCGTTAAAGGCCCCCAGCATACAACTGTCCCCCAACCACCCAACAGGTGCTACTGAACTATTCATACCCCAACCAGCACCTTCTTCCCAAGATCTAGCTTACAGCTGAGCAGTAAAACCAAAGGAAGGTGACATTTCACATAAGTACAAGAATGGGCCACTGCAGATTAACCAAAACTAATATTCATTGTGCAATATGCAAAGATGTGCAATAAAACTTCACTAGATGCAATTCAATAACCTATTAAACTGTCACTTGTCAGTTCTTTAGGTTGGTTGTTTATATAGGCTATTATTTATTACTTTAATAGTGTGACACCCTTTATATACTGTTTATTATTACATATGATTTACTTCTGTGCATATTGTTTACATATTGGTGGTTTCATAGGCTTGGGAACTCACCAATGCAATTCCGTTTTGTGTAACACAATAAACATCTTTGAAAGTGAACTGAAATTGTTCAATAAATAACGCTGGAATTGGCACAAGTGTCAGAATAATTATTCCATTTTAAAAAGAAAACAGAGAATTTTGATGAGGTTCACTTAGGTATAAAGTACTACTATGTGGTGGAACATAAAATATTTATATATAGATGCACAGTGACATATAAAGTAATAGAAATATAGCTTTTTTTAATCGAGTAAATATTCCAGGAAAATCAGGAGAGCGTATTGGTTAATCTTCGTGAAAACAGAAAAGTACTGGTTCATTCGTGATACTAGTAACATAGTATAGACACTACTTGTAACCTATACCAGTACACGTACTAGTGAATAATAAAGAATAGCTAATCTTTTCAGTAATGCTACAGGAATTCAGCTAGAAATTTCTACGAGGATTTCTTAAATTAATGTCTTTCTTGGAACATTATTCCAAGAAAAAGCACTTTCAGGAAACCATTTTAAATAAACACGCCGATTAATGACAGACAGACAATGAAATGTACACGTCCTTGGCGTGGATTCATGAACTGGGAATAGCAGGGTTTTCTTGCCAAGTTCAAGCCCAAACAGAGCTGCAGTGATCGCCCGTCCCAGAACCGGAACGGGGGTGGGGCCGCTACACGTGTGGGCAAACGGGAAAGACAGGCACGGGAGCATGTTAAATTCAGTTATTATATACGTGTCAGCACCTTTCTTTGTCTATTCGACCATAGATCAAAGACTTCTTAATGTTAGCCGAAAACGTGCATTTTGCAAGAAGTCTGATTTTCCAGGAAGCCTTCAACTTCTCGATTTCAGGAAAAAGAAAAATGCAGTTGTTGCCCTAGAGTTTAGATCGGTCTTATAACTTACCTTCAGAAGACACGTATCCTTCAGTTTTAAGACCGCATCCAGATGATAGATATATAATATAACAATCAGCCAGTTAGCTCATAGTCCTGTAGATGGGAGGCGAAAATTGTGCGGATTTAACTGGTGCATGCAGACCATTACAGTGGAAGCGCTGCTCTTTCTCCGGGACCAGCGGTTCACAGGGGCAAGATTGAATCCTCCGTGTCTAAGCAACCGGAGAAGCAGGAGCGGTCCACCCCCCAGGCTCATGCCTGCCGAAAGCAGTGCCCTTTATCATAGTCTTCCGGGTTAAGTACACGGGCCGTTATATCGTCACAAAATCACTGCCTACGGCTACTGCCCAGATAATAGTTACATTAAACAGAAATACCTAATGAATTAACACCTCCGTCATTTGTGTTTATTTTTTATCCATGATCAGAAACTTTTATATTTAGCTGGCATATCAGTCGTTTTCATGTTAAAAATATATCATGCATATATGCGAAGTATTGATTGCAATGCTTGGTTTCAGTCAATTCACCAAGTAGAGTATTAATAATGACCGGGATCTTCAGCTTCAGGTTTCAAACCAGCTCTGGTGTCCCTAACAAAGAAGAATGTTTGTTCGTCATGCATCTCTTCGTATTGGGTAATGTATTCGTTTTGGCCGGTCCTCGTCGGTCGGTAAGTAGCGCTTAAACTACATTTCCCAGTATCCTCCCGTGATCTACGTGTCTGGCCCCGTCGTTCCCCGTGACAACTTCGGAACAAGAAATAGAGGTGACCCTTCCATCTATCACGGAGTTGGCGAGAACTTGTCGTGAGCTAATAACAGCGGAAATGGTGAGAGATTGTGCTTATTTTCTCCCGAAGTGCTCCTTTTTAATGGAAGCGGTTATGCATTCAAAGCTATACGTCTTAAAATAGCATTATCTGAAGGACGAAGTGGATGTTGCTTAGCTAGGTGGTTATCTGAACGCGTATTATTTTGAACTTCGCAATGCCTTTTATTGAATTTTCCATAAATGGCTGCTCAGCGTCTAGCTACTTATAATATTCTGTTAATGCATTTATATTAAGCGACGTACTAGCAGAAATTGGCTGTTCTTAACTTGATGCATTATTTAGTTAACGCGACTATTGCCCGTAACCGAGGTCAAATACGTATGTAGGCAGCCGGAAAATGGGTGTTTTTGTAATTGAGTATTGTGTCCTTAGTTAGATAACGGGATGCACAAGCTACCAATCGGCATACTGTGCAGCAGTTGGGAGAAAATGATTGGATGCGTCTGTTTTAATTAGAAATTCCATTCATTTCTTTCTTCATTCATTCATCATTCATTTATTTATTCACTCACAGCGTTATATAGTTTGTTGCTGTGGAAAACATGAATCTCACTTTATATTCATATCTATATTCCAATAACACACGTCTGTTATTCATTAAGAAATTAACGTGTGCACACCACACGAGTATTAGGATATCGGCGGTTTTTACAACACTACTTAACCGGATGCTGGGATACTGGGGGGGGGCGGGGGGGGGGGGGGGGGGGGGGGGGGGGGGGGGGGGGGGGGGGGGGGGG
>JABFEA020000067.1:7347442-7369737 GCA_019775915.2 Cyphomyrus plagiostoma | reverse complement strand
CCCCCCCCCCCCCCCCCCCCCCCCCCCCCCCCCCCCCCCCCCCCCCCCCCCCCCCACCATCAGACAAGAGAGTAACATTTCCTGTCTAAATCTAGTGGCGTGTCCCTGCTGAGTTCTCCCGAGCAATCCATGCAGAGTGGCACTTTTCAGGACGTAATGCCGCACGCAACAGGGATGACCCGATTAGGCCCAGATGGATGATGGGAACTCAGTTGGCGGCACTTGCTCTCCCGGTGGTAGGGCGGCACGCTGATCCAGTATGACGGCAAACTGCGGCTGCTGGAGATCGCCCAGGTGCCCAAGGCCCACGTGGACGAGTTCAAGTCCGTCAGCAAGTTCAAGATCTTCAACACCAACAACTTGTGGATCTCGCTGGCCGCCATCAAGCGGTTGCAGGAGAGGGGCGCCATGGACATGGAGATTATCGTCAACCCCAAGGTGAGAGGCGGCACGGGGAGACATCGAGGCGGCTTGGGGAAGGGCACCCTACTCATCGACAGGTGGGAGGGACAGGAAGGGGAAGGGATCCTCTCTACTTGACCACGGTGGTTAGCGCTGCCGCTTCAGGGCACTAAGGTCCTGGGTTGGGTCCCCGGGTCGGGCGTAGGGCCTTTCTGTGTGGAGTTCACATGCGCTCCCCTTGTTTGCTTGGGTTTCCGCCAGGGGCTCCGGTTTCCTCCCACAGTCTAAAAGTGTGTGTGGTGGGTTAATCGGCGACCCCGTAATTGTGTGCATGTGAGTTTATGTGGGCACCCTGCAGTGTGCTGGCGTCTGCCCAGGGTTGGTTCCTGCCCGTTGTTCTCGGGATAGGGTCCGGTCCCCCCTCGCGACCCCGGTTACCATGATGGATGGGTAGTGGGGTGTTGTGGTGAGGTGACTGACAGCTGAGTGAGAGAAGGCTCCCACTTTACCATCAAAACAAACCCAGTATACACCAGTATACCTAGACAGCGAGAATCGTGAGCAGCTGGGGGGAATTACCAGGAACAAGAAGGTTAAAAGACTCATCTGCCAGAGATGGACCACTTTGGGTGGGGGTGGCAAACATCCATCTGTATCAGTGGTTTTCATTCCCAGTCCAGCTCCCTGCCCAAACTGGGTCTGTTCCAGCTTAGCTGTTAATTCATTATCCTGCACTGAGATGTTTATTGAATAAGTCACTCAAGCTAAATTACCCTGCTGTTAAACCGAATTTGTGTTAGACCAAGAGTACCAGTAATTGACAGGGATGCAAGTGATGTTCCTTATGGTTTTTGTTCTTGTACCATAAAATGAACAATTATTTAATAGAATTGTGCCTTAGCCCTTGGGTGTGGGGGGAGGTGGTTGTGCAGAACACCACTCTACAATTACATTACATAGACACTATTCTTACAACGGACTAGTGACGGACCCCTAAAGCACACGACAGCCAGAGAGCACAAAGAGGCCCTGGGGGGGCACATGATACAGCCCATTTACATGTGGCATCTACCAAACTCCCATGACATTGGCGTTCCATGTCTTACACCCGTTAGCTGAAGGGCCGACCTCATCGATAGCCAATGATATGCTTAAAATTGGTGAGTGACAGGCGAAGGGGCACTCTGGCTGCCAATCAGCTTTCAGCTATGGCCAGTGCCACTGTGGCCCCACCCCTGTATACACTCCCTGTTGGGATTGCTTGGAGGATAGAGTCTGTCCTCACAGTCCACCATGTCCAAATGAGAACGAGCCTGGAGACAAGGTTCCGGGTCAGTAGCCCCAGCGATGACCGTGCCGCCATTTAAGGTACATTTGTGTTGCTATTGGAACGCTTTCAGCCTAGTGCAACAATATAGGTAAATGTTGTGTCATCAGAATTAAAGTTATGATGGACTGCTGAATACACAGAAGCCCACAGGTGGTTTGCTAGAGGATGGGGGCTGTACAAACACACGGGGGTGCTGGCTGCCCAGGTCGAGCCAAGTGACTCACGCCGCAGTCATTCATCCTCCCACTAGCTGGCTGGAGTCACACTGAATTCGTGCTCCATTGAGACCTCAGCATGAATTTTGTTTGTCTAACAGCTACATTGGCAACGTCTCCTCCAAACCCCCCATCAACCCAGTCCATTGGCTCATTAGACAGGAACGGCCCACTGCCACAAACGCAGTATATTTCGAAAGTGTGTTTTTTTTTCCCACTGTTGAGTGCTGAGCCCCTCGACACTCTCTCCCCTGCACACAGTAGGAAATTAAGTCCCAGCGCTGTTGCAGCCTCTGTGCCGAGAGTCTGCTCTCCCCTTCACCCACAGCACAAATTAGGATCTCCTACCTTCAAGCGCTGCTCGCTCTGCTAATTTTAGCTCTTCCACGACGACTACTGAATATTCAACTAAGGTCATTTGCACACTAAGTCACCTCACTTGCCAGCCCACAAATAAATCATTCACCAGCCCAAGGGTAACTCCTGAGAAATGGCGGGCATGGAGCGCTGTGGTGTGCCATTCAGAGGGTATCGATGCTGGGAAGGTCGCTGGTTCTGATCCCAGGGTTGGCAGAGGGATTTCACCACTGGGACACCTGAGTAAGGTCCCTTAACCCCCGGTTGCTCCAGGAATCGCCCGACCCTGATTACTGTCATTTGATGCTGATTTTCCTGGGATACCAGTTTGATGTCCAAGGCCGTTATCCCACCTCTGCACACATCTTCTCCCCTTTGCCAGACCCTGGATGGAGGCCTCAACGTGGTGCAACTGGAGACGGCCGTGGGCGCCGCGATCAAGTGCTTCGACAACGCGCTGGGCATCAACGTGCCACGCAGTCGCTTCCTGCCCGTGAAAACCACGTCCGACCTGCTGCTGGTCATGTCCAACCTGTACAGCCTGGAAGCCGGATCCCTCACCATGAGCCAGAAGAGGGAGTTCCCCACCACGCCACACGTGAAGCTGGGCAGCTCCTTCACCAAGGTACTGGGAACCGCTGAACAACCTCAGCGTCTCCTTGCTACACTAGGAGATGTACTAGGACTGGCTGCTAGCCTTTCCAATACCGTGATGGGATCTAGATTAGCACAGAAGCGGAAACGGCGGGAGCTGCATTGGCAGAGCCACGGAGAGAGAGCGAGTGCCGGCCTAGAGCAGGAACCCGCCTCCCCCAGAACGCGCTGGCCCATCCACTCTCTCGCAGCACATTAATAATAGTCAGACCACATTAATATTGATACACGCCGAGCAGCATTCGGGCCACTGTAGGAACAAGTCTGCTGACATCAAAAAGCTCTCTCCCCACAGCCTTCCGAGCCGGATCCAGCCGGTATCTACGGGCTCGGCCGACACCTCCAACGTTCATTGTGTGCTTCGCTGCATGAGCTGTTTAGATGCTTTCTGTTCAAACTATCGTGAAGGTTTTTTAAATTGTGTTTGTATAATTTTTTTTTTCTGAGGATTTAAGAAAAGCACCTTGCCCACAGTCATGCAAGGCACCATCTTTTGTTCTGTTTTGCGGTGCTGTTTGTCCTATTGTCCCTCACGCATCCGTCCCCTGCAAATGCGGCGTAAGGATTGTACCGTGTTCCTCAAAAACACCGTCTGGAACAGGTACTTAACCAAGTTACCAAGGTGCTTCTAGTCCATTCCCTGTCTCCAGTCGTTATCGTTGGATGCCCAAATGACTCCGTCATCTACGAGTTCCCCTCCACACTCACGTTCCCGTTCCGGTGGCCTACAGGTGCAGGAGTACCTGACGAGGTTTGAGAGCATCCCCGACGTGCTGGAGCTGGACCACCTGACCGTTTCCGGGGACGTCACCTTCGGGAAGCGGGTCTCGCTCAAAGTAAGGGGGCTGCCAGAACGACGTCACCCAAACCGCTTCCTTTCACGAATTTGAACTTAATTTGAGTTGTGGTTATAAACAGGTTGCGCATTTTCAATTGGAATTAAAAGTTTACTATGTTGAATTAAAATGTAATAGAATTCACATGAATGTCCGTACATCGTGTAGGTGCAGCTATAACAATACACGTCCAAAAGACGACCCCCCCCCAGACCTTTAACCTCAAATATACTAATGCAACATAAAGAATTAAATATACAAAAACAAATAAAATATGTGCCCTTGGAAAATGACTGAGGGCCAACATAACCCAGATGTGTCCCGTTAGAATAGGCTAAAAGTTCTACACAATTTTCTCCTTAGTCATCCATCCATCCATCCATCCATTTTCCAAACCGCTTATCCTACTGGGTCGCGGGGTCCTTATAGTCATGCAAATATAAATTATACCTCACTCTGTAGTACATATACAAGTTAACTATATACAGCAAAAGTCTTAAGCAGTCAAAAGAAAATCAAAGCTTAAACCTATTTATCTGGGTAGTAAGTTGCTCAGAACAAAAACACAGTTCAGCATTAGAACATGTGCAAATTAAGAGTAACACAACAAAAATTAGTTGATTCCTTCTGTTCTCCAAAAAGTCACTGATATCTTGCTGGATGACTAGATGAAAACCGCTTCAGTTCCCAAACCTCTCCTCGGGGACGCCTCAGCCATTCCATGTATTTATCAAATATCACCATCGGCTCACTATCCTAATTAAATTAGTTAAATAAGTCAATGAGATTGATTAGCTATACAAGCTGTGCTAGTGGTCGAGGAAATGATGGAGTGATTTTAGCAGAAGTTTTTAAATGGCAAAGCTGACACACTTTGACAGACATAATATCATACTTTTACACCAACATAAAGATCATTTAATCATCATTTCCTTTGCCTGCCTAAGATTTTTGCACAGTATGTTACATCTACCACCTAGAAAGTAACCCTAAATCTCTGCATTCCTGTGTTGTGTGATTGCATTGAATTCTTTTAATTGAATTGAAATTGATTAAGTTCTTCTTCCTGTCATTCCGTTTTAAATTCCCTTTCATGAGTGAATTGAGACACAGTTCATACATTCTGAGTTTTGGTGGGCTTTCATTCCAGGGCACTGTCATCATCATCGCCAACCATGGAGACCGCATCGACATTCCAGCAGGCGCCATGCTGGAGAATAAGATTGTGTCTGGCAACCTGCGTATCCTGGATCACTGAGGCCTCGACTGTAAAGCTCTACTGCCACCATCTGGATGGCCCGGTCACATGACACACTGACAGCCCCCGTGATTGGCCGTGCCTGACTGTGAAGGGAAGAGGGCGCTGTGAGCTCCCATCGTGATCTTGTGTCAATGTCGTCCTTGTGTTCGATCGCTTCTCTGTGAACCCCGTGTCCCGTCGGACCCCTTAGGGTGGATGTGACATTTTCACACTCTTGTAAAGGTCCTTAAAGGTCCCCCACCCACTAAAGGCAGTGCGTTTGCATTTCTGCCTTTGATAAACCAGAATAAAGTGCAATACAGACTCAGTCTTTCCACCGTGCATCTTTTCAAATGCGTTTAAGGTCAACATAAGGAAGAAAGTAAATCGCGCTGGATTGCTGCTTTGATTCCGCGATCAAACCGGTGACCGTTCTGTGCATGATGTCATTCATCCTCCAACATCACCTTCACTTTCTTAAAATCCAAAAACTCGACGTCCCTCAGGGTGCCCTTGGATGTCACCCACGCATGCCCCTGCGACGGGTCTTTTCAGTAGCAGATGTCTCGCCGTGAACGGCGGTTCTCTGCACCTGGTTACAGCTGGGCCCCAGACCTGCTCTCGCCCACCGCCACCCATGAGATCTGCTCCAAGGTCTAAGGACCTCCGTCAAGGCTGGTTCACGCTTTGTGAATCCGTGTAGCCGCTACGGTGGAGTGACGCGATTTTCAGGATCGTGGACGGCTGCGTGTCCGAGCGCCTGCCCCACGGAGCTGTGCGCGTCTGTCACAGATGGGCAGCAATGACTCCAGAGGCCTCCGACTGAGTTACGCGAAGAGACCCACTGCTACAGATATTTATACCATCGGCCCTGGAAAGAACAGAAGGATGTGTGCAAATTTCTGGTGTGGAGTCGCCCAAACCTTCTGCAAACTGAATCGGAAATCCCAGGGAGCTCAAATAAATCGTAAGCCTCCTCTCTGCTTTAAGTCGCTTTGGACAAAAACGTCAAATAAATTAATAAAATGTAAAATGCAAAGTGCCTGCTGTCCGTGACCAAGTCCATAGCTGTGTGCGTCTGTTTGGTTAAGAACCAGCCCACACACCCACCACACTGGTCTTCAAAGACCCCCAAACCCCAGCCCCAGGGAAATCACCACAACAAACCTCGACACTAGGTAACACAGCTTTGCTTAAAAAAAACTGTTATTTGCTCGGCAAATGGCAGCACTTATTTGCCTAAAGCACAGTAGAAAAACATTCATTCTCTGAACGTCTGCCACAAATCCAGCCGTTTGTCAGTCTTAATACACAAGAGTGGAAATTGCTTGAGACCCCTTTTTATTTACCTAAAGGTACACAATAACGCCTACACTCCAAAGTGGATAAAAGTACAAAATGCATTTATGTAGCCTTTGTATCCCTTGGAAGGCTGGATTAGTATTCTGCTAGTTGCACCGTATCCACTCCAGAAACCACTTAACTCTGTGGTACCTGGCTGACACTGAGGGGTGAATCCTATTGGTTACATTTTACTGCTGTTCTGTAGGCCGCTGCCTTTCTGTTTGGAATGTCACGCTTACATTTTTATATATTATTTATTTAACATTCTTTTATCCAATGCGACACATTTCGAGAAAGTAGGTTCAGTCAGGCCATGAGTTATTGTGTAACCAGTCTGCCAAAAGCTGGGATCTGAACCAGTGGCCTCTTGATCAGAGGTGGTGATTTCAGGTTCAGGGAGTACAAATCCAGACCAAGGTTTTGTTTCAACCAACCAGTTGAGTATAAAGAGTCACAGAATACAGAAGTGGTTGGTTGAAGCAAAACGTTGGCCTGGATTGGTACTCTCTGGACCTGAAATCTCCACCTCTGCACTTGATCATCGGCTCAGCACCTGCTGAGTCGCACGCCGCCCCCATTAGTAGCAGTTCCTGTTGACACAGGTTAAGATTCACAAGCGTGGTAGATTCCGCTGAAAGAGCATTAATGGCCACCTTCAGCTTCTAACCAGGAATCATGATCAATGCACTGGGCCAAATAGTGCAGGCGATGGACCAACTCGGATGGTTGGAGGCAAAGCCCGAGGTTTTTCGGTATTTCCTAGGACCGTCCTGGGATGCTGGCATTTCCCTCGTGATGAGCTCTCCCAGACCAAGGCCAGAGGCAGGCTAGAGTCAGAAACCGATAAGCACACGGTCCCGCAGAAGGTCCGGCAGTAACTTGCCGATCTGTCAGCAAGACCCTGACCTTCGGCGTGGGCTTTCCACGGGAGGAAAACGAAAGACGTAGCAGGCCAATCGGGTGCCCCGAGCTGCCAGTCGAGCTCTGAAGGTCATCTGTGGAGGAGAGGGAGTGCCAAAATATTTGCACTTTTCACGCTGTATTTACCGAAGTATTGTCAGTCCTAAGTCAACAGTAAATAACGTGTGCAACGAAGTATGGACAGATAAGGCCAAGCCATGACAGAAGAAAAGTGTAAGAAAGTCATATTTAAAGAGCTCTAAGATCTTAAACATCCAACTTATCCAACTTCTGAAACTCCTTCATAGCCCGGTGCCAAGGTGCTGATGTAATAGCTTTGACCTTTAACTGGCGGCATCAGAAAACTTTGATCTGCCCTCCTTCAAAAACCTTTAATCTGCATTGTCTCAGAAGCCTTATCTCCAGTCACGATGATCTCAGCAGAGAAAGGGAAGCCCTTTGAAACAGATCACTTGGTTTCAAAGGAGGTTTTGCCCCTCAGCTGTTATTTAGCTGGTCGTAATTAAAAGGCACCGCCGGGCTGGTGCTACGTGACCCGAGTGCAGCGGCTGAGCTCTCCTGCCCACGTTCGCAAATCTCTGCCTCCAGGCGAAGCCTCTGCGTTTTGAGAAGACTGTCTAAACCCTGAGGAGATGGACTGCTGCCCTGCAACAAACAGTCCAGAGCAGAATGGAGGGGGGGCAACATCCCCCTCACATGCATTCATGCATGTATGGGGTCATAAATGCTAGGCAATGGGCACATCCCACCAGCTCTGCTACCTCCCCAAAGGAAAAACCCCATGTGGACAGTCAATCAAATTTTTGCAAAAAAAAAAATAAATACACTGGTGACACAACAGCCATGCTTGACTGGGAAATTTTTATTTTGAAAGGCAAGCATGGCTAACAAACGTCAAGCTGATTTTATGACAGATGTCCTGGTAATTGAAGCACAGTGGTATTCCAGACACACAGCAAGCAGCGTCGGTAGGGAATCGAGGGTATAGCAGCATTGCAAGTCGTCCATGCAACCTCGTGTCTAGCTGAGGTCAGCTGACGTGTGTGGAGCGCTGGAGACCTCGCAGGCATTTTCACGGGTGTTTCAATTGAGGACGAGCGAAAACTGGGACGCAGGTGCGCAGCTGTGAGGTTTGCTTCCACCTTGTGGCCACTCGTGGTACTGACGCTGTAAATTTACCAGTCTGGCGGTAGCCATAAACATAGCTTTAGTCTTCGAACAGCCCTGGCTGTGTTTTTTGTGCAGAAGTCTGTCAATTAGCACATTTTCCAGAACCACAAAAACCCAGGACCATGGTGATCCCTAGTTTGTCCAGGGAAGCATTCATTTCATAATTTAAATTAGCTTTTTTGCTAATTTAACTAGATAAATGCAGAACACTCAACATCGAAACTGGCAGAAAATGTTTCAAGTGAAACATTTTTCCATGCGTTTTGTTTGCCCCCTCAGAATTTATCAGTACTTCATGAAGGCCGTTCTGCACAGAAGAGGGAGCCTGTGGCTCAGTGGGCTGAGCTGCTGGGCCTGTAAGTGGGAGGATGCAGGTTTGAGTCTGACCTTGTCAAAGCAGTCATGTCTTTGGTCCCCCTGAGCAAAGCCTGCCACACCCCCCTAGGTCTGAGAGAAGTGCTGCCAAGCTTGATCTAACCTGTCTGTGTCATGGGGTAGGTAAAAAAAAATATTATAATTGATATTCTTATAATTGGGATTTTCTTCTTGCCTTCCCCCATCTTGCTCTCGGTGGGGTAGGGCAGGCTGGCTGTGAGGGGCAGCTACCCAGGGAGCTGGTGGTGAAGGACTTTACTCAGGGACTTGCATACATGCCAAAGTTGGGCTTGAACCAGTGACCTGCTGATCACAGGCACAGAGGTTTAATCCACTTAGCCACCCCCCATTTATAGCTTATCATTGAGAATATAAAAAACACCAATCCTGGTCTCATTTTTTCCACATCTACAGCTAACAAGCTAATATGAGCAATAATGACAGAAATACAGAATTCTGCACAGGTTACGGCTCACTGGCAACTTCGGGTTTCCAATCAGCTGAAGCTGTACAGACTTCAGTACACAGCTATTAACTTTAAACCATCTCATCACAAACTGCACGGTGGCTTTGGAAAAACGGTATATGGTGGTAGCCATGTTGGGTGTGGCACAGGCACGTTTGCATCGGCACAAACTTACACGGTGAGACAGGAATGGGGAAGGGCGAGTAAAACATTTTCAAATGGATAATAATGACGGACACGAGGATGGTTTTGATTTAGCCGAAGCAGAAGCAGAGTCAACACGTCCTCATCTGATATGAAACACAACCGTACAACAGAGTGAAATGTTTATTTCCATTTTATTGTGAGTATCTTGGTACAAAAAACAAAATCTGGCTAAACAATGCCGTCAATGATGCCCTTAAAGAGGGCCTGGGGGGGATTCCAGGACAGACGATCAGACGTGGATCAGACCGTGGGAGCACGACCACTGGCAGTGTTGTGGGGAGGGCTGCACCAATGATAGGGCCCTTTCTTACAGGCCATCCCTCCAGAGAGGCCATTACAGTCCGTGTCATTTAACAACGACGTCACACACAGCTCACTCGTGCACACTAATTGCAGTTGTCAATGCATGTGACCAATCACAGGTCGCTCCCTGAGGTGAATAGTGCTACACTGTATTTCACCGATGACAGCACCAATCATGTACAATCACACACGCAGATATAAACTCACGTTCGCATAGACGTCTGTGGCCACCTTGCATGGACTTTTCCCCCATCGATGACCCCCGAACAGACCTAATTCACATGAGATACATTTGCAGGGATATTCCAATAATATCCTTTGTACCCCAATTCCCTTGGGTACAGATGTACCCCAAAATATCAAAATCCTCATGGCTTAATAGACATGAATACACACATACACAAGCTGTATACATAACACAATCCTCATCCTGCCCATTCAGTGTTAAACGTTAATTGTCCATACAGTATGTAACCTATTCAACAGATTACTGCATTTCTGTGACATTTGTGTGGTTTTGAACACAGCAGGTTTCAAGCAACCAAAACAAAACAAAACAAAAAAAAAGTATGCTTCCAAAGGTTAATTCAAAACACTTGAAACGTGTGTGTGTGTGTCTGTGTGTGTTCAATGGCCACTTCATTAGGTACACCTGCTCACTAACGCAAACAGCTGCTTCCCCAAACAGCCAATCATGCAGCTGCTTACACTCAATCCACAGCATCAGGAGGTTCACTTATGTGCCTAAGTGTTAGACACCTGATCTAATTTGAATCTGGTGCAATTACTGGTGGCAGACTCTCAAGCACATTTTCACACACTACAGTAACCACAGTTCACAGAAAAATATGATAAACTAAAAACAGCCAGTGGCAGTTCTGTTGCAGAGAACACCCCGTCAATGAGATGTCAGAACGGCCAGGTCAAAATTAATCGGAAGGCCACAGTTGCAATAACAGCACCATTAAACAGTGGTGAACATTAAGGTTTCTCTGAACTCATTAACCTTAAACTGGTCCTGGAAGCAAAGTGGGTCCTACTCAGCACTAGCTAGGTATACCTAATAAAGTGGCCACCGTGCATTATAGCTACATCTGAGAAACTAGTGCATCGATGGCTTCAGAAGAGCGACAAGCTCCTGGTGGGCGTACGCATGAGTCAAATTTCACACAGAGCACCAGTCAAAACGGCCTTACAGGTCGTGTTCAGAAGCAGAAATAAAAATAAAAAAAAAAAACAACAGCTCAGGATTTGCTGTGAACACGAGCCCAAGCTACAGGAAGAGACACCCACCTCCAAGTCAACCACAGGCACCCCCCCCCCCCCCCCTCCGCTGGGTCCCGTTGGTACAAACCGAACAACATCATTGCAACCGTTAAAAATCAGATGGTTGTGATATGGAAGGGAGAAAAAAAAAACAAAAAATGCACTTAGGATATCAAAAAGGACACAGAAAACCCAAATGACAGCCAAGAAAGAGACTCACTCAGCTTTAAAAACCAACAAAAAAAACAGAAGTAACACACAAAAAAGCCAGCGTTCACCAAAACACTCACATGGTTTCCCACACCCTGACGTTCTGCAAATATTCACCAGGACGCTAAATTTCCTGTCAGTGTGGCCTGACATAATTTCTCGGTGAAGTAACAGTGCAGTTAATATCAAACACCTTGAGAAAAGCACTGTCTTGGCGTTTAGTCACTGTCTTGGCGTTTAGTAATATCCCCAGTGTTCAAAAAAATCAAAGCGCTACTTTAGCTGTAGTCGCTAAAAGACTGTAGGAAACCCTCACTGACATTCATACTGCATTTAAAAACATTAACAAAGAATCTCATTAATTACAAATATAAATGCTTTCCAATAAACTAATATAGTTTGAGTTTGACTGGTAGTATTACTGTTTATTAACATAAATAGTCTGAGGTTATTTTTCTTTGAAAAAGTGGAAAAGAACAAAAACAGACAAACATGTAGAACAGCTTTGAAAAGTTGTATAATGATCGATATTGCAAAGGGTGTTAAACCTTAAATCTGGGTACATTAGGAAATAAAATCTTCAGCTCCTAAAAAAAAGTTTTCACACAAAGTCTGTGCGAGGGTAAACTGGCCATCTTCCCTCTTTCACACAAAAATATAGCGAATCTGTTTTCTTTATTTGTACAGAACTGGAATCGAAAAGGAAAAGGTCAAAAGGAAAACAAAGGATATCGGTTGCTAAGGGCGACCAGGCTGCGGCCTAGCAGTGAGGCTGCGGCCTAGCAGTGAGGCTGCGGCCTAGCAGTGAGGCTGCGGCCTAGTCAAGGGGGCCCTGGAATATGAGCCGGATGTAGGCCTGCTCGCCGTTGAGCTGCTGGGCGCAGAAGGGGCAGGCTGCGTGGTAGGTGTGCGTGCCGTGCGGCAGCGGGATCTGCCCCCAGTACGTCGCCGTCTTCTCCGAGCACACGTGGCCGCAGGGGCTGAAGGCATGAGTGGGCGGGGCGGCGTCCAAGTAGAACCCGGCCTCGCAGCCCAGCCAGAGCGGCACGTAGGGGCCGCGGGTGCGGCACATGGGACACTCCCGCTGCCCGCCGGGGGCCTGCTCGGCACGGTTGCCCCAGTCGTGGTAGCCGTGCACGTGGCCACAGCGGAGGTAGACCCAGGGCTGCTTCTCGTCCACCACGTCCTTCCGCCGCATGCTGGGGAAGGCCAGCGTGTTGAGGCCCACCGGGCACTGTGGCCGCGCGGCGTTGATCTCCAGCCTCAGCGCCTCCAGGTGCTTCAGCGTGGGGGTGCGCGACAGCCCCTCCGCCGTGCGCCACAGCAGCGTGGCACCGCACAGGTCGATCAGCGAGCCGTCCACCAGCTCCTGAGTCTCGTTCTCCACCTGCGGGGGGCGAGGAGGGGAAAGACATAGAACTGGGACCCCGACTCACCTGGAACACGGCACAGCTCTCAATGTCGAGCTGCAATCCCTCTATTCCCCCTCTAGATGCCGCTAGTTTCCTGTACATTTTTTAGTGACGCCAGTGGTGTACATTTATGGAGTGTAAGCTATAGCTATGGAGCAGCTGAAAGTGAAACGGAACAGACATTTTCCAGGGGGGGGAGTGAGAGGCAATGCCAGCCCTTAGTGGAAACATCCTCGAGGCCCCTAACACAAGCACCTCAGCACAATATCCCAGCGTCGTTTCAGCAAACATGTACAGAATGACCATCAGAGACCATCAGTGAGTCCAGGGAGCGTCTAAAAATTCCCCGAAGACAAACAAACGCAACCCATCTCCAATCCCCCCCACTTTCCTTTTTGCTACATCTAAAATCACTGCAGACGCCCCACCGCAGAAATATTTCAGCAATGCCTATTTCCCTTTGACGTTTTTGCTTGTTTGCATTTCGGAAAAAGAGTTCCATAAACAGCTACTTGTATACGCCGAGCGTAGGAAAGAGCGGAGACTGAAGCAGCCACTTAGGCATTACCCACAGTTCCCTGGAGTAACATCTGCACCACGGAGCGGAGCTCTCTCCACCCATGCACAGGAACCCGTCCAGCAGGTCCCGGGCCACAGCAGCAGATACCTTCGGTGGAGTCGCGTTTCATCCAAAGGACACGCGCCCACAGTAACATCTGTGTGGTTGCCACAGGAACCTCAACCAAACAAAACACACTGACGAATCCAGTTTATGGCTTTGAAATCTGTCTTGCTAGTCAAAGGAGGAATTTAAGAAACGGCGGGTGGGGTCACTCTACAGGAAGGAACACGAGACCCCCTGCCCCCCCAGCCTCTTCTGACCCCTAGTGACCCATCAACAGAATTTCCTATTTGGAATAGAACTCATGTTTCACAGTGCAGGGATTTTCCCAAGTTCCGCCTGAATCCGGACTATAATCCGCCTCCTGCTAGCAGAGCCGCCCACGCCGCGGTTCCGACGCCCGTCTCGCCCACGCCGCGGTTCCGACGCCCGTCTCGCCCACGCCGCGGTTCCGACGCCCGTCTCGCCCACGCCGCGGTTCCGACGCCCGTCTCGCCTGGCCGCAGCCGGGAGCGCCCGCATGTCACGCTCACCATTTTACCCCTCTGCTGGGCGGAGCGGGTCTCGCGCAGTGTGAACACGTTGCCGCAGACTGAGATCTCGCGCCACACGCCCGGCTTGGAGTCCTCAGTGAATCCGTTACGGGGATGCATCACCAGCACGCCGTTGGTGGTCAAGCCGTCCATCTGCCCGTCCGACGTCTTCCACTTTGCAGCCTTCTCCTGGTGATGGGGAGGGGGGGGGGGGGACACAGTTTAAAAATTATCCCGACATCTCCACCTGCCCCCCAAATGACCTGCTCCCAGTCTCATGGTGCCCCATCTGCGTTTGGGGCCCCCCCCATTGCAGCACGCCTCTTAATTACTCAATCAGCAATATGGAGGTTCAGGTATTTCTGGGCCTTTTGTATTTACGAGTAAGTGCCAATTAGCCTAGTTGGGCTGAAGGAATCGGATCGAGCCTGAATAAGACGAAGATCCTGATGGCTCCACCTTCGCACGCAGACGTCGACTTTGAAACCCGTGAAACACCGGATTGGGCAGCTTAGCTGAAGATAAGCTTCCATTTAAGTTATGAAAACACATCAAGCAGTCAAAAGCACAGCAGAATTACTATGGCGAGATCGTTTTAGGTCACATGTCCTGCAGGCCCCACCCACCACTTCAAGGCGCTCACCCCCAGGAAGATGTTCTTTGATGAGTCGAAGCCGGCGGCGTAGATGCGCGCGGTGTGGGGGGGGCTCCGCTGGCACATGATGCGGCAGGCGAAGCGCGAGATGGTGCTCTGGACGGTCTGCAGGTCGCCTCCCTCACAGCTGCCCCCGCCGGCCGGACTTCCAGGCACTGTGTCCATCACCACAAAGTCGATGGGGCTCTCCGTGGAACGGCCCACCTGTGGACCCCATTCAAAAGATCAGGGTAACTGCGCTGGTAAAGTACATTAAGTCATCAGGTTGAGACAAAGTGATGTCATCAAAAAGCATCAGAAAGGAAGCATGGAGCCGACTTGGGCCGTTTCTCAATACCAAGGACGCAAAGACCGTACTTGTGGTCTGGGCAAGAACAAACTTGGGCTGCAATGAATCATGGGATTGGTCTCATTCGGCGAGGATGCAACTGATATATCCTTGATATCTGGAGTAGGGCAAATACGACATGCAGGGGTTTTAACCATCCTCTATACTTCTGTTCTTAGTATTGGAATTGGTCTTTGGCAAAGGAAGATGACATAAAACAGGTACACAAGAACACAAGTACGGTCAAGTACGCATATTGAGAAACACCCTATAAAAACACGCACACGATCAGAAGGTGACAGGGGACTCTTAAGTTACAAAAAATAGCCAAACTGAGTTTCTAGTGTTTTTGTTTTTTTTTGGATATGGAGTACCATAACTAGTATTGTTTTATTTCAGGGATTGAAAAGAGCTGCAGGGGTGGATGATATTAGTCCTAACTAGGCCAGCCAGGATGGTCAGGGTGAAAGGTCACAGGCAGAGCCAGCAGGGAACTAGGAAGCCATTCACGGATCGAGGTCATCTGTGCGGACATCACCTGGAACATGTCCACACTGCTGTCGTGCGTGTACTCCACCACCACCGTCTGGGCCCGCGACAGCGTGTAGGAGATACTGTGCTGGTCCTTGTTGCTTATGGCCTGCGAGCAGGGAGGGGGATGCTGTCAGAGAGGCAAATAAGCTGCGAGGCAGCCGGCCGGCCTTGGGGAGAACATCATACCCCCCCCCCCCCGATGTCCCAGCTGCTGCGGGGGGGCGGCATTCATGGGTTAAACTGAAGCCAGATGTGGGATGGGAGGGGTTGGTGTCTGAGCACTCACAGGATGACCCCCACGCTAAAAACACACTGCGCCTACCACCGCCCCCCACCCCCGGTGAGGCCCATACCTTGGCGGCCTGGGGTGTGCAGGCCACATGCACCGTGCTGGGCTTCACCCCGTTGGCCTTGGGTCGCCTGCAGAGGGCGAAGCGGCTCTTGCGCCTGCCTCGGTCCCCATTGGGCAGTGAGCCGTTGTACCTTCGGGAGAAATGCGAATCCTCAGTCAGCGCAGAAACCACCAGCGACCACGACGCTTCCACGCGAAGACACGGGCAGTGAAGTCTAAAGGGGAGATTAAAACCTAATCTAATCTAAACTCCTCCCACACCCCTATCTCCAGTCCCCCTACACGCATTCCCCACCTCCAGAAAACACGATCAATACCTAAGCTGTGTGTGGCTTCCCTCGGTATAATTAGCTTCCCCAAATCTGTGTCTGAGTGGCCTTTCATCTGCCACCGCTAAGTGACACGGCTTCAATTTTTAATATGATTGGTCTCCAAACTTGCGCAGGTCTCGACTGAGCCGCGTGTCTGCAAAGACCACGCAGATGCTTTGATTTATCGCACTAACGCAGTGCGGATTACAACAAACCACTGAATGACATTTTACGGAGGTTTACAAAAGGAAGTCAGCCGTTTCCCCCCCCTTTAAAGCCCCCCCACTCACTGCTAACCAGTTACTTCTGGTTCTAGTCTCCGTGAGGCTCGGATTGAAGGGGTCCAGGTGAGGCACCCAGCGTGTTTCCCCCGGTTCCGCGCTGCTGGCTGGGTCGCTGGGGTAACGCATGCAGGCCCGAGCTGCCCGTGCCCACCGGCAAGTCCATACTGTGGTCCCGGGCCGGTCCAGTCCGGACCCCCAGCTGCATCCACCAGCATTTGGAGCAGCAAAATGCTCCGATTACCCCTCCCGCTGCTCCTTCCAGGCGCACTGGCGCTCTGACACACGCGATCCCAGACCATGGAAACCCACACTTCCAAGCTTGACAGGAGGGAAGATCCCCCTCCACCCCCCCCATTTAAAGTCAGTGCTGATACGAGACGTGCAGAATTTCAAGCAGCCCTGACTGCCAAGCATCCATCTGGAGATCCCCGATCTGCAGAGACAGACCTGGGGTCAGGCAGTGGGTGCTTTGATGAGGCAGATCTGGTGGCAGAAGGTAAAAAGCCACCGGCGCCCACTGGGAAGGAGCCTCCTTTAAAGCCTCCCTTTCGGAATGTTACGGCTGCCTCTGATGTGCGCGGACCGGGCCGTTTAAGCCAGTGACACTGCGAAGTCGACACGCTTCGACGGCATTCCCTGAAGCCGCGGGAGTGCGTCACGTTCGGCGGCCCAGGTGGCAGCAGATCCCCAAACTTCCTGCCGAGAGCAGGCCTCCATTACATCCCCCTGACTGAGGTCCCCACCCAGCCTCGACCTCTCCAACCAGCTCGTTCCTCAGGAGCTGGGAGTGAAGCAGTGAAGAAGTTAAACTACAGGTAACCCTTCAAACCATCTGGCGTTTCACGTGCTGAACTTCGGGTGCCTCTTTAATCCACGGCGGAATCACACACCCTCTGATGCCTGCTGCGAAAGAACCAGCTTGGCTCACCTTTACCCTCCCTAAAAATCTCCTTCCTTCTTCCCTCCAAAGTGGTTAAACATCCACCCCATATTACACCTCCACTCGCCAACATGTACAGACAATTCCGCACTTATTCCGGAAAATCAAATAATTCCGATTCTCAGACATACTGGGGGGGGGGGAAAAAAGGTATGGAAAATGGCAAATCCCTTTTTAATGATGTTTCTGACAAAGACGCACTGCCAGGACTAGAACAGCTCAGTTTCGGTTCGGCTGGCCCATTATCACTGTACCCTTGGAACTGACATTAGCTCCCTGGCACCGGACGCCTGCCGCAGATGTTTTAAATGACAGCTTCACAATGAAGGACGAGTCAGGCCAATCTCACCCCAACACGATGAGCTCCCCATACTTCACCGGCCCTTTAGTGGAGCCTGTAGAGATGTTCTCCTGGTCAGGAGAGAACATCAGCACAGCTAATGTCCAGAAGAACTCCCACGATGAACGCTCTCCAGTTGTTCAAAAGCTCCTCATGGTTTCTCCCACAGCCCGGCCGGCGTTGTCCTTTTGTGGACCCTGTGCAAAGATGAGGAGCGTGTGAGACATGCTTCCGATACAAATGCTTGCATCTCATCATTTTCCAAAAAACACGTTTGCTTCGCCTTGATGCAATTCAAGACAAAACCTCATTAGGCTCCCCTTCAAGATATTGCGTCTGACCAACAGTATAGAATTTGTCAAAAATTAGGATTCTTCTCTCCAGGGCAGAGGGCCGTAGATAGCCCCTGGCACCTCCATCCCCAAGGAACGTCTACGCCGGGTAATCCGAGCAAACAATCACACTTTGTTCTCTCCTCCAGCCTGCATGCAGCAGATGAAATTTTAATCGGCAAGCCGACGCGCTGCCAGATGACCGGGGCACGTGGGCGTTCATCTCCATGAGAGCAGGGCACGAACAGAAGGCCGCAGTGTGTTCACCCAGGCTGTGGCATGGCCGACCATGAGAGGAGCCTCATTGAAACCTCAACACATTCAGAGGAAACCCTTAAGGACCACAAGAAGCCATATCCATTAAGGCAGGGCGAAGCCATAATGCTCTTTCGTGGTCTCACCGATAGCGATTCAATTTTTAGGCGACTGACTCCACTGGCAGAGAAAACGCCCAGGTCATGTGACCACATTCACATCACTATGGAATAAAGAGCTTCAGCTCTGCCCGTCTACCTGGCCCTCGACTCCCAAGCCTCTCCGTAGAGCACGTCAACACCAGCATCATGTGACAAGGCTGCTCTCATCAGCCCAGGAGACTAAGGGTCACAAAGACATCAGCAACCACCAGGGCTGGAGCCCAAGTCTTTGCTGTATTAGTAATCAGCAAAGGTTCCCAAGCCTACTGATCTGCTGCTGCCCTTTCCGTCAGCTTCCGGTGCTTACATGCGGCTAATCCCAAGCCTGAATGATGCGCCACTGACCTCCTTAGGTGATGAATCTACTTACGTTTAGCACGCTGATTCATGCTGAGTACCACATAAATAGATACATTGTAGACAAGCCCCAGGGAGGATCTCACGACGTCTAATCGATTCCCCTCACATAATGGTACGACCCATGTCATCCAGGATCACAGAGCAGTCACCAGACAGAATGGACCATCTCGCACAGAGCCTGGGGAGGTGAGGCTTTGTAGAGTTTTGAGATGGTACATGCTCCTTCTGATACCGTTTTTTTGCAGACTGTGTCACCACGTATTTGGCCAGCAGTCACCGCTCTTGGCAGATTTAAGGCTTTGCTTGCACAAGTTACTCCTCGCTGGAGAGTGTAAAATTTCACGACCAATTACATATCATGAGGTAACAAAAATCATTACAAGCCTGCTTCCCTGAGCACATTTTACCATTGGGGGACGAAACCTGAAGGGCGGGAGGTCAAAACGAAAATGTGGCGATCTGCCACTGTAAGAGATGAACAATACGTCTTACTGGGCAGACAAAGAGACTGGGAGAGACATCGCTGGAATACAGCCCCACACAACTGATCCGCAAAGAGATGATCTTCCTGCTGTCAAAGCTGGTCCTCATCTTAAAACTGGATTTGGAAAATATAACCAATAAAATCATCTCCTTAGTGAAGCACCAATGTTAGAATCGTCGCCATGACCGATATACCAGTGTCAATCACTGGCTAACGCGAGGTCAACACATATGCAGTGATTCTGATGCTTCTTAAGATCTTATGTAGGTGTTTAGCGGCTACATCATGCAATGCGGGCAGGGAGACAATGAAGTAGCAGCAAGGTGGGACAATTGAGGTTGAACAACCGGATGGAATCAATTGTCATCTAACAGAGAAAGAGGCTCATCATCCAGTGGAATCACCTGCATTTTAGTGGACGCGTCTTCAACTCTGGTACTGCTGTCTGAGTATTGACTATTTAAACAAAATCGGCCTTAATATCGACCAAGACACTTTGAATCGATGTCAATGTCCTGATTTTTATCAAACAAAATTGGTTGATGCCACTGTATATTAAATATTTACTATATGCTGTGCATTTCTAATTTTTCATAGCAGATGAAGAGCACCGAGACTCCGCGGGGTGCCTTGTAGACCCCAAGACCAGGGTAATGTGTAGAGCCGGCCATCAGCATGACCCGAGACACCATACGTGCCAACAGCAGACGGACAGGCTAACTTGGCCTAAACCCAGACCCAACAGCAGTGGCAGTCTTCGGGCTCATCTGCTCTTTACAGTAGCAGGTTCACAAGTCTCCCGGGTCTGATGCACAGCAGGAACGGCATGAGATGGATGGCGAGTCTACTACACCAATGACATTTGTTTTCCTAAGGACGGATAAGAAGTTTCACTCCATTAGACACCCACCATGTCTCAGAACAGAACATCTGGGATCAGCCTCATGCAAATTCAAATTTTCAATGTTACGAAATGGATATCTGACGCCCGTCACACAGCCCCCGCTACCCCCCCGCTACCGGCAGTGGGGTTTAGTGCTCCTGTCACAACGCGACATGCACAGTGCTGCACAGCAAGCTTAGCCCTTTGAATGGAACCTCAACCTCCCCGGTTGGTCCTCATATGGAGAAAAGGAGTCACAGCTATGAGCTTCATCATGAGATCAAACCCGAAAAAGCTGCTATCCAGGAAGTTCCACAAATAACCTCCAAGTAAGGTCTCTTTACAATCTTTACTGGGTAGCTTGAGATCATGTGTCACATGACCTATTTACAGCACTAGACATTGACAGAACCACTTAGCTTATATGTTCAGGGCTTAAGAGAAATTTATCGGTAACTAATTACATTTCCTCACCAATGTGCACCACTGCCCCTCTCCCCCACACAAGTCCGGCTTCTGTTACGACTCGGATGGCAGCTTCTGACATTACGGTGCTCGGGATCGGATGCGGCCCACAGATCCTGGGTGCCATGAAAGGGGATGCCAGCTGAGGGAGTAGCCTCAGGAAAGCCGAGATGACGTCTCCCCGCTCTCTCCAGGTTATTCCTGGAGGCACCACGGTCCTGGAACCTGGACATCTGGGCCACCCCACCCTATCAAGCCCGTTCCAAGCCGAAAGTGAGTCACCCAAGCAGGCTGCACCTATCCCTTTGCCGGTGCATCCCCCCCCCGCCTCCCTGCCCCCACAACTTCGAAGTCTTCCTGCCGCCGCCCCTTCCTCAAACCTCTTCCTCTCCAGGCTGTTTGTTTGTCCGCGTGGGATAGGCACCGACATAGCAATTCCTGGAACAGGTCGTGACAAAAGTCAGTTGGGCTAGACTCACCCATCCAAGTCTACCGTTTACCCCAAAACAACATCAAGGGATCTGGAGTAGAGCGTCAACATTACGCTCCATCATAAGATGACCACATACGGACTCCTGAGACTGCACCAGGAAACTGCATCGTTCCAACAACAGGAATCATACCTACAAGTCCGTGAACTAGCTTGCGAATATACATGACTCACAGAATGATCTCGGAGGGAAAAAAAGGAGTATTCCTCTCCGCGGCTAATCGAGCTCCGGCATTAACGTGAGCTAAATATTCCTACTACAGTTGAAATGCTATAGTGCTCTTCACTAGATGACATCAGCAGCAGGAATGGCTCTCTCACAATGAGTCTACGACGGATGGCTGAACCAGATCAAAGGGCTGGTCAGGGAGTGAGTGTTGGCACACTTTTGCAACGGTCCCCATTGGAAAAAAAAAAAACAAGCTGAACATGATTGAATGAGCATGCTAGGGTGAGCTTTCACGTTTTCCCATCAGATCCCCAAACACAGAATTGAGCTGAAGTAGCAGATAAGATCAAGAGCGTGACCTGATTAGAGCCCAATCAGCACTGTGCCGTAATCTCTACATTGGAAAAGAAGTTTTTTTTTTTTATCCAAATCAATTTTCTTTGATTAACTTTTGTTCTCTAAGACAAGGGTTTAAACGCTCGGTACTTAGCATTGTAAAGATATATAGGGAAAAACCCGACCGTGGAACAAGTTCAGAAAGTCAGTTGCGGGGAGTTTTCCCTCAGTTGGGTACTCTAGATGGAAATAAGAACATCACCAGGAGCGAGAACCTGCCCCCTTCTAACAGTGAGGGAATCGCCAGTGAGCAAACCCAAACAAGCTGAGGGCCCAGGCTGAAAGATGTGGGTACAAACCGTTTAAGAAAGTTCTGAAAGAAAACCACTAGCCAGCCACCTCTAACCATCCTTTCATGGACTCAGGCTTCAAGAAAAGGCCATAAATCTACCGCCAGCCTGACGGAGGGAGCTGTACAGCCACTTGAGCCGATTCACTAGAAAAAAGGGACCCGCACCAAGGATTAAAACCACTTGTGTCACGTGAAAGAACACTTGACGTTCTGGACAGGATCTCTCACAGTTGGAGGGTGGGGATAAACCAAACAAACATCACTGCCAAATGCACCCGGTTAACACTTGAAGGCGCCTGATTAAAATTATTTTTATTTATTTATTTATTTATTTATTTATTTATTTATTTATTTATATATATATAAATGCACCACAAGCTTTTCTGGGTTTCTGTTTTATA